>CM053623.1:107424762-107460729 GCA_028646595.1 Phalanger gymnotis
ATTTGGAGCACCCATCCTTCCAAGATCATTAAACACCAGATCTTTAACCAGATCATAAGACTGAGAGCTGGAGGGACCTCAGAGATCAAGTGTCGAAGACTCTCATCTTGGGCATGAGCGCCAAAGATGTTGAATAATGTAGTCAGGTCACCTAGGCAGGAGCAAAAGAGCTGGGATTTACCATGGGTAAATCTTCAAACCCTTCTTTTTTTTGCAGGGGGAAGGACGGGCAATTGGGGTTAAGTGACTTGCCCAAGGTCACACAGCTAGTAAGTGTGTCAAGTGTCTGAGGGCAGATTTGAACTCAGGTCCTCCTGATTCCAGGGCCGGTGCTCTACTCACTGTGCCACCTAGCTGCCCCCAAACCCTTCTTTTTAATCTCATCTACTGATTGTGGAATCAGTAATCCTGTGTTTTATTTGGGTAAAGGAATTTAATGTCTTGTTCATTCCTGGTTTATCTAACTACCTAGTACATTTCTTTAATACTTCCATTATCTGTAATTTCTAGATATTTTCTCCAGTAAAGCAGATCACACCTCCTCTATAACTTAATTTAGTGTAACATAACTGCTTTACAAATGAGAAACTATGGCAAGCTAAAGAAACTAAGAGTGAGGGGCAGCTGGGTGGCCCAGTGAGTCAGGAGGACCTGAGTTCAAATCTGCCCTCAGACACTTGACACATGTACTAGCTGTGTGACCTTGGGCAAGTCACTTAACCCCAATTGCCCTGAGGAAAAAACAAACAAAAAAAATTAGAAAAAAAAAGAAACTAAGAGTGGAAAGTAAATTCACCTGCCATCCTAACTGCAGATCCAAGAGTTGGCACTTCCCTTGGATTAGATATTGTGAAAGGGGCTACAGGGGTGGAGAACCTTTGGCCTCAAGGCGACATGTGGCCCTCTAGGTCCTCAAGTGTGGCCCTTTGACTGAATCCAAACTTCACAGAACAAATCTCCTTAAGAAAGGATTTGTTTTGTAAAAGTTGGACTTAATCCAAAGGCCCCCACCCAAGGATCTAGAAGACCTCAAGGCCACAGGTTCCCCAACTCTGGGCTAGGGGGGAAATGAAGATGCTCCTTCTTCTTGAAATTGACACACAAAAAGGGAGCCTTCTTCTTTTACCTGAAATTTCATGGGTTCTAGGCAAAACTAGCCACCAACTGGCTTAGCCAGTCCATGGATTCTTGCCTCCCTCAAAGTGTTCTAACTTTACTGTTTTCACAGTACCAGAGAGCAATTTCCCTTTCTTTGCGCTTAGGCAAAGACATCCTGGGCTTTGCAAGACTTTCTAGATGCCTTTAGGTTTTTTTGTATTCCCAACCTGTTGTCAAAGAGCCAGAGAAGTTCCCCCTCAACTCACTTGTATTTCTGCAGCTGCTTCTTATCTGCCAAGAATACACTTCCTTCACGGCCCCCCTTATGTAACTCTTGGCATCCAGAGGCAAGTTTTAGCCCTCCGTGAAGGACCTTGACCGCTTGGGGTGGTGGTGGTTCTCTCCCTCTCCTGAAATCTCACAGTACCATCCAGTCTACGGCTTCATCCTTCTCCAGTTATTCCTTTGTGTCAGTTTGGTCTCTCTATCTGGATAATAAACTTCTTGGGGGAAAGTGCTTGCCTCATTCTTGATGTAGGAGCATTCTGTATAATACCTAGGGCAATACCAAACACCCTATATTTTCGTTGACAAAACTGCCATCTGTTGTTTTCCCTTTTGTTCCCTGTCAGGGAGACAGAAAGAGGTGTAAGTATCCTCAAGTCTACCCTTAGATTTTTTTCCCCTTCCCTTCTGGATCTGCTTGTATTGTGTTGATTGATCTCTCCATCTTGGCTATCCAATATGTCAGGTCAGCCCTCAGGAGCTTTCCAGTTAGATGTTCATGCCAGCTCACGTTTCCAATAGTGTAGGTTTGGGCAAGGTCAGAGCCCAATTTTTTCCAGAAGTTTGATGCAATCTGGTTGTTTTCCTTGGCTGGTCTCATAATTGAAGGAAGAGCTGGGATGATGAGTGTTTGATGACTTTCCTGTGGTGGAGGATACACAGCTTGAGGGATATAGCGGCCTTTCCCCTTGGTTTGGAAGCTGCTGTACCTAACTTATACTCTTTAAGCAAAATGAAACATTCCTTAGAAATAATAATAGCTGTCATTTACATAGCATTTTAAAACTCACAAGATATTTTAAATGTTATCATTTGATCCTCATAAAAACTCTGAGAGATATCTATTCCTCTTATCCCACCTTAAGTGACTTGTTCATGGTCACACAGCCAGTAACTGTCTGAGGCAGGAAAAAATGCATTATACATAAGAGGTATTTAATATTTCTTAATCGGAAAGTTATAGAAACCATGTAGCTTGAGAATGTTAGAAAAAAAACAAATATGTTGGTTTATAAATCAGTTTTTTAAATGAACCTTATTACACCTTGCCCCCTATGGAGGAGACTTCTCCAAAACATCTCTGACAGATCATCATTCAGGAATCTCTAGAATATTTCTGGTAATGTGGTGCTTACCTTCTTGATTTATAATCAGCTCTAAGGGTTAGAAATTCATTCAGTAAACATTTTTTAAGCATCTGCTCTGGGCACCATGTTAGGCAGTGAGTATACAAAGACAAAAATGAAATAGCCCTCACTCTCAAAAAGCTTACATTCTATTGGGAGGTAAAAGATGCAAATAAGCAAATTTAAATATATGCCATGTAAAATAGAAAGTCATTTGCAGAGGCACCAGTTGCTGTGGGAAATCCAGAAAGACCCACATGTAGGAGACAACAATCAAGCAGAGCTTTGAAGGCAGCTAAGTTGGGGGGAGGGGGTGGCCCGAGGCTTAAAAACAAAACAAATAAACACAAAAACACCAGTGGGTATTTGTGACCTGAGGCAACAGCCTGTAAAAGGCTTGGAGAAAGGAGAAAAAATGTACAAAAAAAAAACCAGCAAAAAAAAACCTGGCCTAATAGGCCAGTATAGCTGGAGTACAGAGTGTAAAGAGGATTAATGGGCAGTAAGTGTGAAAAGGGAAGCTGGAGCCTTTCTAGGGGCTTTTGGTGTCAAACACAGGATTGTTTATTTCCTATTAGAGGCAATTGGGAACTTCCTGAGTAGTCAAGTTCCATGGTCAGACCTGTAGTTTAAGAATATCAGTTTGCCAGCTATATAGGGGATGGTGGAGAAACTTGGGGTACAGAGACCAAATAAAAGGCTGCTACAGTAGTCCTGGCTAGACAGGACAGGGAGCTCAACTAGGAAAGATGTGGCAACTAAGGTAACTGATGCAAGAAATATTATGGAGATGGGTGTAGACAGGCATGCAGTGAACGTGGAGCAGGCTGTGCTTCTATGTATAGGTGTGATGGACTCAAGGATATTGGGCATCTGGTTTGATATGGGGAGAGAATAAGGCACAGGGAAGTGTGGAGGATGGTTTGGAGACTGGGAAGCTGAGTGTTTGGTGCTACCCTCAGCAGAAATAGAGAAGTTAGAAAGAGGGAAGGGTTTTGGGGGAAAAAAGTTCTGGTTTATATATGCTGAGCTGAAAATGTCAGTGGAGCCTCTGGTTTGAAATGTCCATCAGGAGAGAGATTAGGGCTGGATTTATATACCAGGGACAAACTCCAGCTGAATGTTCCTTTTAAAATGGTTCCCAGAATTGAATTTAATATTATCTTTGTTGCTATATTTTTATTTATTTTGTTAAATATTTTCCAGTTACATTTTAATCTGGTTTGGGACACACTTGGATATCAGGCACTATGTTTGACACTTCTATATTAGAAAGTTAATTGGGAAAGAGAGGCCTGGTGGCAATAAAGACTGTGTTGGGGTTATATAATGTACATGTTTAATAGATTGAATCAGCATGATTCCGATTTCTTCTAGTACCATTCAGCAACATACCAGTAAGAATGGAAAAAGCAAATGGTAAGAGTAATCTAGGGTGAGGGTTTGGCAAGCCATGACTGAATGATAAGACAAAGTTACAAAGTGCTTTGAGCACAAAGGACAATGTGTAATTGAATCTTGAGAGGGGAGAAGAAGGAAGCCAGAGCAGAGACTGGAACAGTGCTAAAAGCCAGAGGGAGTGAAGGTCATGGTGAGGACAGAAAGTTTTTAAGTAGGAATAAAAGACAGAGAGATGGCTGGAGAGGAGGTTATAGTTAAAAGAATTTTAGAGTTCTTCATCCTGGAAATAGAATATATATAGATGATGAGAACAAAGTCCTGACTGTCTCTTGTGTGTGGCTGAGGTGGAGTGAAGGATTAGGTGAACGGAGGTGAAGTTGATGAACAGGAAGTCCAGAGTGATTGAGGGGACATTAACATGAAAATTGATGTCCTGCAGTATACAGGCAGGGGTTGGGATGGAGAGGAAGATTGTGATCCCCTGGACACTACTCTCTGAACATCTCCACTCCATTAAAACTTGGACAAGAAGGAAAGATTGTTGAGTGATAGCAGCTGTGGACCTAGAAGTGGCAATGGAGGGAAAGGAGTGTGCCTTCTCCTCTTCTAGGGCCAGTGTGTCAAGGTAGCATGCACAAATGTGCATCCAGGACAGGATGAGCTGAGTAGTAATGTCTTCTATGGGAGCTGGATCTGTATAAATGAGAGGCGATGGAAGATATGCAAGAAGAAATAGTCTAGGATAAAGCGAAATTCTGTAATTAAATGGAACAGGGGAGCAAAGAGCCAGATGGAGCCTGGGAAGAGGTATGACTGATGTGGTTTTGAGTAAGAGAGCATCAGGAAGGGGGGAAGGCAGTGGTTTGTTTTTTTTTTCATTTAAATAGCCAGCAGTTCTCTATCACTTATGTACATATGTATGGCTCCAGCAGCCCAAAGATGAGGTCTCCAGGTGTCTCTCAGACTCTGGTGCTAGACTGGTTTTAGGAAGCAAGTGTCTAGGGCCTCAGGGGCTCAGTCTAATCCAATTTGCCTTCTTGTAACTTCCATCCCTGAGTACTAATTGTATTGTATGAAGCTCCCCATTATTCCAGTAATCTCATGAATATGTCATTCCATCCACCCCTTCAAGAGGAAGTTTAATGTAGTCAACAAAAACCAAACTTGGGTTCTATAAGACAGGGATTCAAATACTGTCTCTGGTACTCACTAGCTGTGTGACCTTGGTCATCACTTAAGCTTTCTGGGGCCTCAGTTTCTTCAAATATAAAATGACTTGCCTAGGGTCACATAGCTAGTAAGTCCCTGAGGCCAGATTTGAACTCAGGAGGATGAGTCTTCCTGACTCCAGGCCCTGCATTCTATCCACTGTGCCACCTGTCTGCTCCTAGAACATGAAAGCTGTTTTCAAATAGATTTAAGGCAACATCTTCTTTATCAGATAATCTGTGCCAGGCTTCTTTTATTCTGCTCACTGGACATTAGGAATATTAAGATAGGGATTGCATTTCTTCTTCGTAGCTCTCATGGGACTGCCTTTCTGGAGACTAGGAAAAAAAAGATGGGCTAGTCACATAGCAAGATAGAGATGATATTTCCACCCAAGTTGAAGGGTACTTATGTACAGTCCTCAGCTTGGTGGGACAACCTCCTGTGGTACATTTATAAGAAGATGTGAGCAAGAGTAACCAGGAAGGGCAGGCATGGGTTGGCTGTGATCTGTATCACTGGAGGGTCATTATAGGTTTAGATCTAGAAGGAATGATCTAATCCCCTCATTTTACAGATGAAGAAACTGAGGCCCCAAAGAGATTAAATTCAAATCCAGCCTAGCTGGGTGACTCTAGGCAAGTCACTTAACCTTGTTCGCCTCAGTTTCCTCATCTGTAAAATGAGCTGGAGAAGAAAATGTCAAACCACTCACTATCTTTGCAAAGAAAACCCTGAGTGAGATCACAGAGTCAGACACAACTGAAATGACTGAACAATCATGTTCTACCTTAAGGGCTATTCTCTGCAGACTAAACATCCCCAATTCCTCATATGGAATGCATTCTAAAACTTTTGTCATTATGCTTGTATCCTTCTTAGCAAACTTCAACTTAATACTCCCTTCAGATAGTTCCCAGAACTGAATACAATACTCCATGTCATGTGACCAGCAAAGCCTATCCCTTCCCGACCTTGGTGCATTTTTTAGTCCTAGTTAGCCATATAGCTTTGGATAAGTCACATATGATAACAGTGTTATTGGCTGTAACTAGAGATTATAAGTATGTGCCCTGCCTACTTCATAGGATTGCTATGAGGAAAAAAAATGAGAAATTGTTTATAAAAATGCTTTGGAAACCTCTAAGGCACTGTACAAATGTAAGGGGGTGGAATTAACACTATCTCCTGAACTTTGAAACTCAATTGGCCAGAACTGGCAAGAGATTGAGAGCAATAATGCACTTTTGTATTACAACAGCTGCCCAATTTTCACGACTTTATGCCTCTGAGAAGATAATCAGTCTTTCTTGGGTATTGTTCTGAAAGCTGTTTATTTGCATGGGCTGTGCTCCTTCTGGGCAAAGGGCCTGCTTCAGCCAAAGTACTCCACAGTATATATGACCTTCTTCCTAGATTCACCGTCTGGAGCCCTTCCACCCATCTCCTCCTTAGCCCTGCCCTGGAGAGGAACTCTTTAACTTTCTAGTGAGCATTGACTGATTTGGGCACCACTCTAGAACTTAGAACTCTACTTGTTCTAGAACTCCCTTTGAGGAATGTGCAGACTAGACTGCTCCCTGCCTTTATGGGGCGGACTTTTAAGGTTTGTTAGAACTTCCACATAAACATGCTTTGCTTTTCTTTAGGGGAAATTACCCCGATTTTGATCCAAGGTATTTTTTTTTCTTTTTTGAATCAGATAATGATAAGAATAGCTAACATTTATGTAGCAGTTTGAAGTTTGAAGTGAGATAGACAGACGTGTGTGTGTATCTGTGTGTGTATAATCTCATTTGAGTCTCCCCATAACCTTGTGACATAGTTTCCTCATCTGTAAAATGAGGATAGCACCTAAGTCAGAGTGCAGTTAAGTGACTTGCCCAGTAGGGTTATCCAGCCAACTCAGATATTCTTAATTCCAAGTCCAGTGTCCTTTCCACTGTGCCACCCTAGTGTTGAGAGAGACCTCAGAGGCCACCTGGTTTAACTGCCTCATTTTTCAGATAAGAAATTTGAGACCTCTGGCAGTGAAGTGACTGGCCCAGAGTAACACATGGATCCTAGGCAGGATACCCATGTTTCTGATGCCAAAGCCAGTGCTTTTTTCACCTGTACCACGTGGAACTCTTGAGGCATAGTGGGTATCTCCAGCTAGAGGCAATTTTCTCCTAAAACACAAGGCAATTCTTATCCATGTCAGCCTCTGGTTTACCATAACATTTTGTATAGATGTATATACAACTCAGTTTTCACCTAAAAGTGTCCAGAAAATTGGCCAATCAACAAACAAGTATTTATTCCACTCCTGTGTAGTAGGTACTGGGCTAGATGTTAGAGATTCAGAAACTACAATAAAACACCCTTAAAAGAGGTGGCAAGCCTCATTTAGGTCCCTGTTTCACAGAATAAGATAACAATAACCCAAAAAACTTTGTTTATATTCATCAGTTGAAGAAGGAGGTTTCTCCTTAATAAAGATGCCAAATTGCATTCATAAAATAGCTAACATAAAAAGCCTAGGTTCTATTCTGCTGAAAGCTTCCTTGTTGGTGATGAGGTAAGGTAAGGAAAATTGCATTTGATCCAATATAGGAAGAAGGGAGCAATACAAAAAGTCCACCAAGCAGCACAGTGGATAGAGAGAGTACTGGGCTTGGAATCAGGAAAACCCAAGTTAAAATCTGGCCTAAGACAAATTATTAGCTGCATGATACTGGGCAAACCTCTGTATGCCTTGTGTTTCTTAACTGTGAAGTAGGGCATACGATGATACCTACCTCCAAAGATTGTTGTTAAAACAAAATAAAATAATATTTGTAAAGTGCAGTGCCTGGCACATATTAAGTGTTTATTAAATACTTGCATGGGGAGGTGGGGGATGGGGTGGATAGGCAGGTATTCATTTCCAAAGCAGTGCCTCCAAAAGATAATGCATTTTTAACATAGTTGAGATTGAGGCAAATGCAAGCTCTGTATCAGTTCAAGGAGCCTTAGGTTGGTGTCCTTCCTGAAGCCATTTACATAAGGAAAGCAAGGAAGAATCTTTACCTCTGGAAGAGATCTCAGGAAGAGCACCCCGCCCCCATCATCTTTCAGGATGACCTGTATCGGGCACTCATAGATAGAATCACAGAGGTGAACAAGGACAGAGAGAGCTAGGCCAGTGCTTTCATTTTACAGATGAGCACATGGGGGCTGAGAAAAGTGATTTGCTTAGTCACCCAGGAAGTAAACAGCAGGGCCAGGATTTAAACCTAGACCTTGTGATTAGAAGTACATTACAGTCGGGGTCACTGAGAACCCAAAACCAGAGGTCATTGACTTTCTATCACTGAAGAACTTTTACCATATCATCAGAGAGCTAATAAATGTAAAATATACTTGTCCAATCATAGGATTTTAGAGCTGGAAAGGACCTTCAGTCAGTCAAGAGGTAATTATTTACTAATTGCTTATGATATGCCAGGCACTGCGATAGGTTCTGGAAATACAAAGACAAATAGCCAGGGCAGGTGGGGGTGCAATGGATAGAACACCAGCTGTGGGGTCAGGAGGACCTGAGTTCAAATCTGGCCTCAGACACTTACTAGCTGTGTGACCCTGAGCAAGTCACTTAATTCTCATTGATTATTCCTCCCCCCCCCCCAAAAAAAAAGACTATGATGCCTTTATGGAATTTATATTATTTTGAGGAGGTAAGAGAAAAGATGATCTTTTAGCGCATCTGGTTTCATCCCATCGTTTTACACGAGGGAACCAGAGAAATTAAAAGACATTCAAGGTTACATTATTTGCCTAGGAATTGACAGACTAAAAGACCTCAAGGGATTTCTCCAGGATCTAAGCTTGTCTGAAGCCAGCAGAGTAGGTGCATTAACGTCCCAAATGGAACTGATTATCTTCCCCCATAAGGCTGTCCCTTCTTCATCCTTCTCTCTCTCTTTTGTGGTCATTACCAACCTCCTCCTCATCCAGATTCATAACCTCACAGTCTTCTTTGCTTCTTTCTTCTCCCTCGCTGACCCCACGACCAGTCAGGAATACCTTGTGGATTCTTCCTCCACGTTTCTTTCATCTCTTTCCTCTCTACTCACACAGCATTCAAGAGAGGCAGCTAGGTAGAGCAGTGCCTAAAGCTGAAGTCAATGAGACCCCAGTTCAAATCTGGCCTCAAACATCTAGTAGCTATGTGACTCTCACTTATTCTCTGCCTCTGTTTCCTCAACTGTAAAATGGGGATAAAAACAGCACCTTCCCCCTAGGGTTGTTGTTAGGGGCAAAATGAGATATTTGTAAAGTGCTTAGCACAGTGTAGGGTAAACACAGAGTAGTTGTTTAATACTGTTTTCCTTCCTTCTTATACCTTCTTTCTTAGACTACTGCAATAGCCTCTTATTGTGTTTCCTGATTCAATTCTTTTTGCCCTTCTCAATTGGTAACTAAGGTGGGACTCCAGGTGGGGCCTATGAAGGGAGGTCTGATTATATCTTCACTCCCAAGTAGGCCCAAAACCCCCAGGTACTAGGTGCTAAGCCTATGTAGGCGTGAAGCCCTCAGGGTCCTAAGGGGAATGGCTAAGACCAGAGCCAATAGTAAGATGTTGTTTGATGATTGCTAAAGAGTGCATAAAAAGGGAAGACAGAGCTATTTGCTTAGGGCTCTCACTCTTGGCAGTGTGCTGATGTGGAGACTCTGGGCAGCTGTAGTTAAGAGCCCTCCAGCTTGTAAACCCAGATGTTTGGACTTTGTTAAACCCTGGTAACTACGCATTGAGATTTGAATCAGACAAGCTCTGTCTGTTGATGTTTGTAATTTGTCTGTATTTGCTCTGAAGTTCAGGGTGCTGGCTTTTCCCCTGAATTAAGTGAATGATATTTGTATGCTGGATTAAACTAAGCTTGTTAACCCCTTCACATTGCTTTCCTTAGTAAAGCAGATCAAAAGAACCTGTGCTGGCAGCATTCTGTGTGCTGGTTGTTGCTGGTTTTACACAGCCACAGTAGCGGCTAGCCAGATTGTTGAAACACCTTCCAATCCAACCTCAATGCAGCTACCAAAATACCCTTCCTAACACAGATGTCAGTTCTGAACACATCACTCCCTATTCAAATACTTTTAATGGCTCCTTTTGGTTTCTTGGATGAAATACTACCTTATCAGCATAGCATTTAAGACCTTCCTTAATCTATATTACCTTTCCAACCTATTCCATTCCAGTGTACTATATTTCAACCAAACTAGGCCACTACTTCACCAGATGGACCATTCTGTCTCCCACCTCCATGCATTTGTATAGACCATTGCCCATGCATGGTATGCACTCTGTCACCCCTGCCACTTAATATTTGTCTTTTTCAGGCTCAGATTGGGTGTCAGTAGCTCCTTGAAGTATTCTCTCCTCTAACTACCTTAAATCAGGATCATTTGTGCACAGATTGAATCTTTCTTGTAAAATATTAGTGCTGAGGAAAGGAACTCATTTGTTTTCCTCTTCTCCTCACCACCTTGGTAGTGAACAAAGCAATATCTGTACTCAACACACTTAAGTATGGATGCCTAGAGAGATGAAAACAGTTTGGCCCTAATGAAAGCAAGTGGTATGCATAAAGGGGTTCTCAGATGCCACACTTCTTTATGTTCCCATTTTATTTTGGTTTCCTTGCAACAGGGTTTATGGCCAGGCAGGATGATGCAGGTGAACATTTAACCTTAGGCTTGGAGTCAGGAAACCTGCTTCAGAATCCCAGTTCTAGAACTTTACCAGCTTGGTGACCCTGGGCAATTCAACCTCCCTAAATGTCATTTCTTTTTCACTCATAACATAGAGAGACAGACATATGTGTGCTAGATACATCAGAGTGCTATTTTTAAGTGATCTGTAAGCCTTAATCTACTATATAAGTATATTTTAAGCTATTGCTTATTAGCCTACTGCAGGAAACAGGGCTAATCAGGGAGGGGAAGGATGGCAAATGTTAGAACAGTTTTTAGGTCCTGTTACCAGCTCAAGTTAAAATCTCATCTTAATACTCAACCTGCATTTGCTAGAAGCAAAGACTATACAGACTTTTGATGCATAGCAAAGAATTTCTCCTTTCGAGTCCCTAGGAAGAGATGCTCATTGAAAACACTACTAGAGGAGGTACAGTCAAAATGGCAGAATATCAGGAAGAAGTATACCCTAGCTTCCTGGTGATATGACTTGAAGGAAGCTAGGAGGCAGAGATGTAGAAAGAGAAAGAACATTCCAGGCATGGAGAATACCCAAAGATGAGAGAGATAGAATGTCTTGTTCTAGGAACACCAAGAGTCCAGTGTCACTGATCAAAGAGTATGTAGCAGGGACTAAGGTGTCAGTCCTCTTGGACCCTATAGGCAATGGTCTGTACAAATGCATGGATGTGGGAGACAGAATGGTCCAGTTTGGTTGAAAAATAGTACACTTGAATAGAATAGGCTGGAAAGGTAATATGGATTATGGAAGGTCGTAAATGCTATGCTGATGAAGTGGTATTTAATCCAAGAAACCAAAAGGAGCCATTAAAAGTAATTGAATAGGGAATGACGTGTTCAGAACTGACATCTGTGTTAGGAAAGATATTTTGGTAGCTGCACTGAGGTTGGATTGGAAGGGCAAAAAGAATTGAAGCAGGAAACACATTATAGTAGTCTAAGAAAGACACAGAGTCTGGTGGAAGGAAGAAAACAAGTATTTATTAAGCACCTACTATGTCCTTAATGTGTGTTTGGGGGGGGGGAGGTTGAGAGAAGGTTATATTGGGTTTTGAATGCCATAAGATTTTGTATGCGATAATGGGGGTTATATGGAGGCAATGGAATTTACTGAGTAGGGAAGGTGACATGGCCACTTTGTGGCTGAATGGAGGATGTGTAGGACTAGAGTAGGGAGAGCAGACAAACCCACCAGTAGGCTATTGCAGTTCAGCACCAGGTGTGATGAGAGTCTGCACTAGGGTGGTTGCAGTATCAGAAGAGAGAGACATATTGGAAAGATGTTGCAAAGGTGAAATTGACGGGCCTTGGCAACAGATTGGATATGGTCGATGAGAGAGTGAGGAGTCAAAGATGACACCTCCATTGTGAGCCTAAGGGACTGAGATGATGGTGTTGACAGTAATAGAGAAATTAGGAGGGGGGTTAGGGGAAAAGATTATGAGTTCATTTTTGGTCTTGTTGAGAATAAGATGTGTATGAGGCAACCAGTTCCAGTGTCTGAAAGATTGGATATCAACAGAAAAGTCAAGGAAGATTAGATAAATTGGAAAATCATCATTATAGAAATGGTAATTAAATGCATGTGAGCTGTTGACCAAGTGAAGTAATGTAGAAAGAGAAGAGAAAAGAAAACTCTGTGGGACATGTACGTTTGGCGGGTGTGATATGGATGAAGGTCTAACAAAAATCAAGAATGTCAAGGGAATGGATATTTTAAAGTAAGGAGGGGATGCTGGCAGTACCAGGTCTCAAATTATACTACAGAGCTATAATCCTCAAACAGTTTGGTACTGGGTAAAAAATAGGTTCATCAATGGAATGGCATAGGAAGGTCCACAGTATACAGAAACAAATGTGCATAGTAGCCTTAGTGTTTCATAAACCCAAAGATCCCAGCTATCAATGTAAGAACTCATTATTTGATGAAAACTGTTGGCAAAATTAGAAAATAGTGCAGAAGAAACTAGGTACAGACCAACACCTCATATCATATATACCAAGATAAAGTCCAAGTGCTTACATTGATTTAGACATAAAGGGTGACAGCGTTAAAGGATCATGGAAAAAATTACCTGTCAGATCTATGGATAAGGGAAGAATTGAAAGGTTCACAAGAGGTAAAATGGACAGTTTCTATTACATAAGATTTTAAAATGTTTGCACAAACAAAACCACTAAAGCTAAAATTAGAAGAGAAGCAGGAAATTGGTATGTATGAGGCCAGGGAGTCTTTATATGAAGTTTCTCTGATAAAGGTCTCATTTCTAAGATATATAAGGAACCAAGTGAAATGTGTAAGAATACAAGAGCCATTTCCCAAATGTGAAGTAGTCAAAGGATATGAATAGGCAATTTTTAGAGAAATAAATCCTAGTTATCAATAGCCATATGAAAAAAATGTTCTGTATCACTAATAATTAGAGAGATGAAATGGTACCTGAGGTACTAGACAGTACCAGGCCTCAGGTACCACCTCACACCCATCCAATTGGCTAAGATTACTAAAAAGGAAAATGACAATTGCTTAACCCCAAAGAGAACAAATAAAAAAGAAAGGGCCCACATGTACAAAAATAGCAGTTCTTTTTGTGGTGGCAAAGACCTGGAAATTTAGGGGCAATCCATTAAGTTGTGAAAAGCAAAAAGGAAAAAAGTAGAACCAGGAGCATGGTTTATACAATAACAATATTATAGAGACAAAAAAACTTGGAAAGACTTAGGAGGTCTGATCAACACAATGACCAACCATAGTACCAGAGGACTCATGATGAAGCATGCTCTCTACCTCCAGCTCAAGAGGTGATGGACTCGGAGTGAACTGAGACTTTTTTTTTCTTGGACACTTTGGAATTTGTTTCACTTGACTATACCAATTTGTAATGGGTTTTGTTTCCCTTGCTTTCTCAAAGCGGGAAGGAAGAAGGGAAGAAATCAGAAACTGAAAAATAAATTTAAAAGTAAAAAATGCTTCTGGTGAATTCTGGTTAATTTTTTCTCCCTTTACATCTGTACCTGTTCACAGTTGAGTTTCTACTGTCACTGAGACCTGTTTCACTTTCTTCTCTTCCTCATAGGATGTCTGTCCTCTCAGCAGCGGTCCAACTGTAGAATGCAGCAACAGCAAACCAAAAACTGAGTTGGGTGTTTCAAGAGTAAAATCTTTTCTCCCTGTACCTAGAAATAAAGTCACCCAATGTTCTCAGAACACCAAAAGAAACAGCAGCAGCAGCAGTAATACAAGGCAAATAGAAGTAAATAACAACTCAAAAGAAGAAATTTGGAACTTACGCAAAAATGTGCAAATAGAGAAAACAAACAAATAGATCTGCCTACAATTTTCTCACCATTTACTTACTCTGTATATTTCATATAAAAACCAAGGAAAATAGATGTAAATAGCTTTTTAACAAACTGCTTTGTTGTAACATATTGTATGCGTATGGGACCACAATTCAATTTTTATGTAAAGAACTTGTTTATAGCCAATGTTTTATTGCTTTTTTTCTGGAAATTCTAATAGGATTAAACTTCAATATCAAGAAGTTACACCAACTTTTCAAGTAGTTTTCTATTATGAAAATTGTAATCGCTTAAATTGAAGATATTCAGGGGTATTGCCACAGAATTATCTGTATACTGTATATACATACTCAACGAAGTTCATATATCATTGCATACTATGTGGTGCAAAATATGTATAGCATTAGTGTAGAGCAAATGTACATGCAATTTAAAGGTGGAGATGATGATTTTATCTTCACTTGATGGGAAGTGAATAGAATGTGGCAATAACAAATTATTTGAAAATACAATTTCTTTCCATTACAAGCCATATTAAATATTTTGATTAACCACAAATTCTGCCTGTTAAATTCTGGTTTTGTGTTTTTCTTATATTGCTATTTGGTTGCATCATGTACATTAATGCTATGAGTTTGCGTTATGACTCCTGTAAAGAATGAAATTCTAATGCAATAAATATGTTATCTTTTTTATAAAATTTCTGCTCTCAAATGGATATGAAAATGACTATATTTCCCCAGCATATTTAAAAAGCAACTTAATAAATAACTCTAGAAATTATCTTCAGTATCTACATTAGATCTAGTAAAAGGAAAGCTAATGACAACTTAAAGAAAATATGCTAGCTTTTTTTTTCTTCTGGAATTCCTAATGAAATATCTATTGCACAAAAATTAAAATAAATGTTTTACCCATGTCCATTCATTAAGTTATTTTCCTACTTTAAACATGCTACTCTTAGTTCATTTATTCAGCAAGGTTTTTTTTTAGCATCAGCAATGAAAAATCCAAAAATGTATTGCACATGATTATGTTTGTTCCCAAGATAGATAATTATTAACTTCTCATCTTGGCCCATTTCATACCAAGCTTTACTTTTCTGCCGGTAAGTTAACATATGTAAAACCCTTTGTACCTATTTGTATTTATATTGAGGGAGCTAGGTGGCACAGTAAATAAAGCCTGGGACTTCAAGTCAGGAAGATCCAAGTTCGAATGTAGCCTGAGACATTTAGTAGTTGAGTGACCCAGGGTAAGTCACTTAACCTCTCCCTGCTTGGTAAAAGGGGGTTAATAAAAATACTTACCTTTCAAGTTTGTTGTGAAGATAAAATGAGATGATAGTTGTAAAGCCCTTTGCAGACTTTTGAACACCATATAAACACAAGTTCTTATTACTTCTATTATTTTTATTATTTCTCTTTTTGCTCTTCTAATGGTACTTCACTAGCCATTCAGGAGACAGACAAATGGAGAAGTGAATTTCCTTCTTTTGCCTGGGTTTTTATGCCTTCTCTTAGAACAGCAAAGCCTTTCCAGTGGCTTCCTCCCAATAGCTATTAACTCTGAATATAAAATGTAGAAGGTAAACCACATTCTTTCATAATTCTATACTTATTTACTAGGAAACATCCAGTTTCCTGTTCTGATTGATGCATTTGGTCAGAAGTACTTAAAACCTATTTGCACTTAACATGTTCACAGTTTTAGTAGTAACCATGTATTTTTGTTTTCTGTGCAGATGGAAATCTCATGCCTAATTTATTTTCTCATACTTGATTTCTCCATTTCCTTTATAAAATTAAGTCTGAAACATATGTAGGAATAATGAACTGTACTATCAGGTTATTCTTGGAATGTTAATATGGATGAAAAGCATAAGTTTATATTTAAACACACGTAGTTTCACCAATATTGGATTGACCTTTACAAAGAATCATTACCCATGCATCTGGTAAAAACATGTACTTTTAAGTGTTCATCAGAAAAGCTGAAGCAAAAAGGGGTCTCCCTTTGGGCCCAGAAGTACCACCTCGGCAGCTCAGTTATTGAGGCCTCACCAGTATGCAAAAATAAGGGTGAGGTGCATAACCCCACCTCCTGGCAAAGGCTATGGAATAGGGCAAAAAGAGAGATGAAGTGTTGGGAAGGACCCAAGGCTCAAAGGTGGCATCTCCTTTGGTGTAAGTAAAGGGATCCATGTGTTCCAGAGCACATATATCCTTCAGATGCTACCACAAGAGAAAGCGCTTTTAGTGAAAACTTGGCATCTTTATCCAAACCAAGTAACCAGTATATTTTGGTAAACATGGCACTGGCACTTCTCTAGGAATTCATAGACACATAATCATTTCAGAATAATGTTAGTGACTAAAATTAATATTTGGCCCTTAGGAAAAGCTATGGGTCTTTGATACATTTAGACTGCAGGAATAGTAATACAGTAAAATCTACTGTTTTCAAGGTACAAAGCGATCACCTATAGTAAGTTCTGTATCTGCACATATACATAGTCATATATAGCAACTATTGGGGATCTGCCTGTCCACATAATGGTATAGGGAACTCCCAATATATAAACTCTTCCACCCAAATGGGCAACTTTTAGCAATTTAGTTTTAGAGAAATATCTTGAGCCCAAGGTGGGGCCTTACTTTTCTGCACCCCAAGGTTGGCCTTTTACCCACAACACTAAATAAAATTTTTATAATGGAATAACATGCATGGAGATGCCTCGATAGGCGATCGAGTTCAGTCCCCTTCCCATCCCACAGGACTGCTTATTAACTTTCTTTAAAAAGAAAATAATAATTATCAGAACTATCAAAAGATTTCCCCAACCTCCTTTACTGATATTTGGCAATGGCATCGAATTATGACAAACAAATATTTATTTAATATGTAGAGAAAAGAGAAACTCATCATTATAGGCAAAACCTATTAGAAAGCATCTTGAGGTTCAGTAGTTTCCATTTTGAATATTTGCTGCTTCCTCTCTCTGTTACTCTAATTTATCTGCTGCCTTCAGGGAGAGAATAGGACCTCCTTATTAAAAAATAGCAGGTGTTCAAGAAAGTATTAAATCTATGAAGAGTTTAACCTGAGACTTTATTCCTGTTCTCATAAAATTTGGAAGACTAGTTAAAAAGAATCTTTAGAAAGTGGCTTCAAAATTTTATGCTGGAAAGAAATTCTTGTTTGGGCATTTTTCTGATCGTGCCCACCTCTTGGTGGCCTCATTTGGGGTTTTCTTGACAAAGATAATGGAGTGGTTTGCCATTTTTTGAGATGAGGAACTGAGGCAAATGGTTAAATCACTTTACTCTGGATCACAGAGGTATTAAGTGTCTGAGGCCAGAACTGAACTTTTAAAGGATGTATCTTCCTGATTCCTCTATCCACTGTACTGTCCAGCTGCCTACGTTTGAAGGCTTTTCAAGTGTCAAGGCACTAGTCCCCCTCCTCTAGCAAGGAGGAAGGAAAGGTATCTTTTACATTTTTTTTCAGTTAATAAGCATTTGTTTTCTCTCACCTCTCACAATTACACACTCCCTAAAAAAAAAAAAAAGGAAATCCTTATAAATAGGCATAGTCAAGCTAGGCAAATTTGCAAAAATCTTTATCTCCTTCTGGATCTTGAGACCATCATTTCTCAAA
Source organism: Phalanger gymnotis (assembly GCA_028646595.1). Lineage (NCBI taxonomy): Eukaryota > Metazoa > Chordata > Mammalia > Diprotodontia > Phalangeridae > Phalanger > Phalanger gymnotis. Next base: position 107,442,582 of record CM053623.1, read on the forward strand.
GCATTCAGACAATTCAAATTGTTTTCTATAAAGGTGTTTTTAATACTCAATCTGGAGTTTTTATCACCTTCCCCTCCCCAAATAAGCAGTAACTGGGGAAATTAGAGTTTGCTAGGTCTATAGGACTGCGGCTGACAAGCACTGAATCTCTTCTCACAGGGATTCCAGATCCTAAGAAGATGGGGTGGACAAGAGTCTATTGTTCAGCTTGGGCATTTCTTGCCTCTTACCTAAGGAATGCACATGGTCTGTGTATTTAGGACAATGGTGTGCCACACCTGACTTCCACTTTAATTCAGGAGGAATTAGAGGAATCTGGTTGGTTCTCTTGAATCGGAAATGTAGCACAGGGATACCTAGCCAACCATCCTGGTTCAAAACCTGGCACCCCCACCCCGGTATCATTTCATATATTTTGGGCACTTCACTCTTTTTGGGTAGTGAAAACAGACTGATCAAGTCCCTTTTGTTTTCAGGGCCCCAGACTTCCTGGTGGTGGAGAGTCCAGACAATGCCTCAGTGTCTGCCTCACAAATCCTTCAGGGAGTGTTTAAGTCCAAATATAATAATATTTTCATTGAAAAAGTTTTTAAGCAGAACCAGCATCAGCTTTGCCAAACAAACTTGCTTTGCAGATCCCACTGTCAGTTGCCTTTCTCCCAAAATTTTCAGAACTCTTCCCTGAATCCTTTTCTCTTTGCATTTGAAAAGACACACTAATAAAAGCTGGCCAGGGAGGTAACAGTCTTGAAAGCCTGAACTAAGAAAAATCCTCCCTCCATTGGACATGTGAGTGCTACCTCCAAGCTTGGCCTTGAGAATAGGAAATCATATGATCGTGTGTGTAATAAGATTTCAGTGGCTATGGGAAAGGACCTTTGTGCCTTAACTCATCTCTCCTATTCAACTGTCTGGGTAAGTGAAGCTTTTGTTAAAATGTAAATGTGTTAAGGACATAGAAATGCAGTAAATTGAGGTAAGGGGCAGCTAGGTGGCACTGTGGAGAGGGTGCTAGGCCTGGAGTCAGGAACAAACATCTTCCCAAGTTCAAATATGGCTTCAGACACTTAACTAGCTGTGTGACCCTTGTTTCCTCTGTTGTTATTAATTAACCACCACACCTTCCACAAGTCACTTAACCTGTTTGCCTCAGTTTCCTCATGTGTGAAATAAGCTTGAGAAGGAAGTGGCAAACCACTCCAGTATCTTTGCCAAGAAAACCCTAAATGGGGTCACAAAGAGTGGGATTCGACTGAAAACAACTGAACAACCACAACCAAACAGTATAGCCGTTCACCCCCTAACACTTCCACTCAAATCCTCCTATAATGCTTCAGCAAAGAGTGGAAACATCCCTGGGATCTGAAAGCTTTCTGGGGAGCTGAAGTTTTGCCGAGACCCAGCAACTGGAAAAATTTCCAGGGTAGCTCCCCATGACAGATTGAATGTTTTATCCAGCTACCAATCTAGCTAAATTCAAAGAAGCTCTTCACCAGGTTGGGCAGAAGAATTTTTTTTTTTGCTTTTGCACAGCGCTTTGTTAAAGTTTTCTCATAAGGCCTAGACATGAAGGAAGTACCCACAATTACTAAGGGCACCATTGAAGTGTGCTTGTTCTTGTCACATTCTGCCTCTCTCCATCCAGAGACCTGAGAGAACTGGAAAAGGGAAAATAAGCTTTAGTGGGAGAGGAAGGTTCTAGAAAGATCTGAATCAGCAACCTGGGTAGTACTAGTGCTGAGTCAGGGGACCCCAAGCAGTCAAGGGGAGTCTCAATGGAGACGATAGACGGGGTTATTTAAAAGAGGGAGAGAGAAGATACATTAAGTGGGGGAGAGGGGAGGGAGAAAGAAGCCCAACATTAAAAAATAGACCTAATATAAAAAACCTAACATAAAAAAGGAGCTAACATTTGTATAGCTCTTACTATGTGCCAGGCACTGTACTATACCCACTTATGATTAATCTGTGGCTTTTGGGGGTAGCTGAAGAAAGTTTTAGCTGAGAATTTGGCGATTATGCCTGACATTTACATGTCAAAATTACTTTACATATGCTATGTCATTCAATCATCACAACCCTGTGAGAATATATACTCACAAGCATTATCATTCTCATGTTACAAATGAAAAAATCAAAACCCAGAGAGGTTTGGTGACGTACCAGGGACGTACCACTTGTAAATTCAAACCAAATCAAAATTTGAATCCAGGTTCTCAGATTCCAAATTCAGGACTCTTTCCATGGTATCATTTTGAGTCAAGGAGGCATGGTAAGGGATAATATGATATAAGAGAAAGAGAACTAGACTTGGCATCAGGAAAGGCTTGGGGTTTGAATGCCAGCAGTTCTGCTTTCTGGCTGGCCAACCCTGGGGAACAGGAGTAGGCTAGCATTTAAAATAGCACTTCGAGGTTTGCAAAACACTTTACAAATCTCATTTGATCCTTACAAAAACCGTGGTAGGTAGATGCAATTATTAACTCCATTTTACAGATGAGATTAAGTGACTTGCCTAAGGTCACACAGCCAGTAAGTATAGGAGGCCAGTTTTGAACTTGGGTGTTCCTGACTCTGATCCATCACTCCTTCCCCTGCTCCACCTAGTTGCCTAATTCTCTTATGACACCTTCATCTCTGAATCTCAAGTTTTCTCATCTGTGAAATGGAGTGCCTAATCCATGCCCTCCTTCATGGTTTTAAGAAAAGAGCTTTATGAGCCTCAAAATATAATAGAAATGTGAAGCATTGTCATTTTTTTTTATAAATTAGGCCACATGCTACAATTTGTCCTAGGCCCCTATCCCTTTTTTAGTAAACCTAACAGTAGGTAAAAGTACAGAAGAAAAAAGATAAGAAAGATATTTCAGAAGAAAACAATGACAAGCCTCTATCTCTGTGGTCCCTTAAAGCATCAGTCTCTAAGATGTGGTCTGGGTCTAGGTGCCATACCTAAAGTTTATGTGTTTTCCACAGTGGAAAACCAGGAAGACCAGGAAAGCCAGGCAGGTACTGCTAGACTGTGGCTGCGACCCCTTGAGACCTTTGCCAATCCCTGCCTCTTTATCCTCCTCAAAGTTTTCCCTGGGTTCATCATTTGGGGTTGCCTCACTGAGACATTTGCACCCAGCATCATTGGGAGGAACCATTGTTCATCAGCCATCTGACATCTCACCTCCACTGAGCACGGCCCTATCAAGATGGGTGGACTCCTGCTCCCCCTGCTCTGCCTGCTACTCTTTGCACTGTGAGCAGCTCCTGTCTCTACCCGCCTCTTGCCCGGTTTCCTCCACAACTGCCCCTGAAGCTAGCTGATAACTCAAAGCTCAAATGCCAAGGAGGAGGAAGACATTGGCTTCATTTACAGATCTCACCAAGCTGTTTACCAAAGGCAAAGGAACATGAACAGCCTGAGAACCCTCCGAGATTAAGAAGCTTTTGAGAGACAACACCAATGGGCCAGAACATTATTAATCAGGGAGCATCTTCCTGTCAGAACAAGGACAATGCGCCATGGCCAACGCCAGGAGTCCGGATCAGGGCTTGGCCTAATAGTTTCCCTTTCTCAGATGTCACAGCAATCAAGACCTTTCACAGAATGGCTAGAGAGCTAGCTGGACAGCTAGTTTCCAGCAAGGCTGTCAAGATACAATAGCTAGCATAATAGTAGCTAACACTTATATACTGTTTTAAGCTTTGCAAACTGCTTTATGATTACCATCTCATTTTATCCTCATAACAACTCTGGAAAGAAAGGGCTCTTATTATCTTCATTTTACAGATGAGAAAACTGAAGTAGACTAAGAGGTTAAGTGAATTGCCCAGGGTCTCACAACTACCAATTGTCTGGAAGCTAGATTTGAACTCAGGTCTCCTTGATTCTAGGTCCAATGTTCTCTCCAATGGGCCACCTATTTTCCACGTCAAGGGCATGGAAATAGATCTAACTTTAACCTTTTTCTCAGACATGCAATATACAGGATTTGAAAACACTGAGGGAGGTGGGGGGAACAGAGTAAGGAGGCAGATTTGGAAGATAGACCCAGGGTTGTTTTTCTATTTCCTTGACTATCTGCAATGGAAGCAAGACCCAATCTCCTCCACCACTACCACTTTCATTAACCATCCATGCAGTAAATGAACACCACCACTATTCCAACATCTTCTGCCATATCTCTAGTGGGTACTCAACCAACTAACCATGAGTTTTCTCCAAAAGTAAGATCACAGGGATCTTTGCCAGATTCCTACAGCAGTGGGACATCATCTTCTTTTCCTTTTCACTTTGAAGTCTTAAAAAATTGAGTGATACCTCATTTAATCTTATAAATAATTTACACTAACTAACTCTTGTGTTCAAGCTAATATTTGCCTAATGTACTTGGAAGATATTACAATACCACATAATCCTTTGTGTAAAGAAGACTGTTGGGAAGTCATGTCAGTTGGGGGAGAGTATTTTTTTTTCTTCTGTCTCAGAACAGGCCAATGCCTTCTTAAGTTCAGAAGTATCTACTTCCCCATCTGTCCAGGGCCAGCTTGGTTTGTTATGAAGTAGATGCTCACATCATCCCTGCTAGATCCATTTTTTCTCTTATAGTTTTGAAAAATGAGTCCCAGAGAGGGTCAGTGATTTTTATGTGCTCACATGGACTTTAGGGGCAGATGAGAGATGTCATCAGACTTCTGGCTACTACAATGACTTTGGGCTTTGCTCCATTTCCATTGGGAGCAAAATAAAGTAGTTGAAATACTAAGATATGGGATGAACCTGGTCCATTTAATGTTATGGACATTGAAGTATAATACTTACATGTCTACAGAAGAAGAAAAAAGACCTATCTGGAAATGAAGGATTCTTCAACTTTATGAACCCAAATGAATACCTGTAGAGATCACTAATTCTTGCCAAAATCAAAAGTAGAAGTACTCATGCAAGAAGGAATCTGGTGTAACAACAATGATACTTGCCAGTACTGTGGCTGTGTAAGACCAATAACGCCGGCACACAGGAAAGATGCAAGCACAGGTTCTTTGATCTTCTTTTTTAAGGAAAGCAACTTTAAGGGGTTTACAATCTTATTTTAGTTAAACACACATCTATCATTCACTTAGTTCAGGGGAAAAAGTCAGCACCCTCAACTTCAGAGAAAACACAAACATAAAGCAAAATGTCCCACTTTGTTTGCCCTTATACAATCCACCAAAGCACACAAAAGAATTTTATGATGCAATTATAAAGTGCTCCTTAAGAAAATAAAGAGCAATTTAAGTGGCTGGAGGAATATTCAGTGCTCATGGCTCAATCATGCCAATATAATAAAAATGACAGTACTACCAAAGGCAATTTACACTTTTAATATTATATAAAATTATCAAAGAGATACTTTATAGAATTTGACAAAATAATGACAAAATGCATTTGGAAAAACAAAAGATCTACAATATCAATGCAACGAGGTAGGGATAAAGGAAGAACAGTACTTCTAGACCTCAAACTACATTATAAAACAGAAATCATCAAAATCATCTGGTTTTGCTTTGATTAGTTAAAAAATTACAAATGAAAGGCCAATGGAACCGACTAGACAAATGAGAATTAGAAACAATGGGACTCAATACCCCAGTGTTAGATAAAGCAAAAAACTTCTATTTCTTAATAAAGGATTCCGTAGTTGATTAAAAAAATCCAGGGAAAACTAATGCAGTCTGGAAAAAATTAGACTTAGATGAACACCTTAACCTTATACCCTATTGCACAAGAAGTTCAAAATGAGTACATGACTTTAATAATAAAAATTATGCTATATAAAATTTAGATGAGAAGCAGATTACACTTATATCTCAGGGTAGGAGATGTATTCTTAACCAACAAGGGAAAGAAGCAATTACAAAAGATGAAATAGATAACTTGAATCATGTGAAACCTGACACTTAAAACTTCTACACAGACAAAATTTAATGCACTTAGATTAGTAGTCAGTGTTGGAGGTATTGTAGAAAGATAAGCACACTGATGCATTGTTGGTAGAGCTGTGAATTGATACAACCCTTTTGGAAAGCAATGTAAAATTATGTAAATAAAGTGATTAAAATGTCTTTTTTCTTTGAACCAGAGATTCTATACTGGGTTTATACCTCAAGGAAGCCATCAATAAAAAGAAAGTTCCCACATACTCCAAAATACATTTTGTAGGAAAAAAAAAAGGAAATAAAGTAGCTGCTTATAGATTGAGAAATAGCTTAACAAACTGTGGTATGTGAATGCTTACTTTACTGGAAGAAATTATTAATGTTATGAATACAGAGAAGCATGGGAAGATATTCATGTACTGATGCAGAGCAAAATAAGTAGAGCCTAGAAAACAATATATATATATATATATATATATATATATATAATGACTACAACAATATAAATATTCCTAATTGGTAAGTGGTCAAAGGATATAAATAGGCAGTTTTCAAATGAAGAAATCAAAGCTATCAATCACCACGTGAAAAACTGCTCTAAATCACTAATAATTAAATAAATGCAAATGAAAACCATTCTGAGGTACCATCTAACACCTCTCAGATTGGCTAGGATGACAAAAAAGGCAAATGACAAATGCCAGAGGGGATGTAGGAAAATGGGTAGATGAATACACTTCTATCGGAGTTGTGAATCCAATCATTCTGGAAATCAATTTGGAACTATGTACAAAAAGCTATTGACCTTTTTGCCCAATGATACTGCTACTAGGTATATGCTCCAAAGAGTTGGGTTTTTTCCTTTGGAAGAGTAAAAGGACCCACATGCATAAAAAATATTTATAGCAGCTCTTTTTGTGATGCCAAAAAATGGAAACTGATGAGGATACCTATCAATTGAAGTATGAATGAACAAGTTATAGTTTATGAGTATGATTGTGCTGTAAGAAATGATCAAAGGGGGCAGCTATGTGGCACAGTGAGTAGAGCACCAGCCCTGGAGTCAGGAGGATCTGAGTTCAAATCCAGCCTCAGACACTTGACACACTAGTTGTGTGACCTTGGGTAAGTCACTTAACTCCAACTGCCCTGCCTTCCCCCTTCCAAAAAAAAATACTATTGCTATATAGACTGGCTCTCTGGAAGGTGAAGGAAGAAGTATCCTGGGAGAAACTATGATGATGTAATAAAAAGGTATCAATAAAATATATTTTAAAAAATTAAAGAATGGGAAAAATAGACTGGTAGAAAATGTGGTTTGTGATGTCATTCTGTGAGTATTTCTAAAATAAATTGGTTAGGAACTGAAAATGACTCCCAAGTTTCCTATAGCCTGCCCTTGTCTCTCTCCTGAGCTACAGTCCTGCATCACCAATTGCTTTTGGAGGCATCTGCAACTGGATGATTCATAGCCATTTCTGGAAAATAGGGAGTTCGCCAATATGATCTCTTTTTTCTCTTTCAGTTCTAAAGCTGTGATTTTATGTTCCTAAAGTCTTCTCAGTCTTTAAATTGGAAATGACTCAAAAGGCTACATAGAGAGTATGTTTGTCTCTGATGGACTCTCAAACTCTCCACAGTAACCGTTACGACCTTTCTTTCATTAAACCTCCCTTCTGCTCCTCACAACTCACAACTCCAACTTTCAGCAAACGGCCTTGTCTGTTTTGCAGTACCTTTGAGGCTAACCATCAAGAAGTCCCTCGGCTCTTTACCCGATTCACCTCTTGATTTACTATAATCTCCATAGGATGATGTAGCCTTTCTCCTTGCCAAAACAAACCTCTCCACTTGTGCCTCTGATTCCCATTTTCTTTAGGAGCTGACCCCATTTCTCTTTATCTACTACCTCCTTCCCTTCTGCCCATAAACATGGTCTATTGTTGTTTGGTCAGTTGTTTCAGCTGTGTCCGACTCTTCACGACCCTGTTTGGAGATTACTTCACAAAGATATTGGAGTGGTTTGCCATTTCCTTCTCCAGCTCATTTTACAGATGAGGAAATGGAGGCAAACAGCGTTAAGTGACTTACCCAGGGTCACACAGCTAGGAAGTGTCTGTGGCCAGATGTGAGCTCAGGAAGATGAGTCTTCCAGACTCCAGGCCCAGGACTCTATCCACTACACCACCTAGCTGTTCCATGAATATATTCCAGTCTCCTCTAACCTGAAAAATCTTTCACTTGACCCTATCATTCCTGCAACCTCTCTTATCTCTCTTTTCTATTTTTAAACTCCTAGAAACATTATTCCTTTACTCTCTGCCTCCACATCCTCATTTTCTCCTCAGTAGCTTGCCACGTGCCTCTACAGAAACCTCTCTCTCACACATTCACACTTCATCACCAGCAACTTAACTGTAAAATCCAAAGTCTATTATTCAGCCCTCGTCCTCCTTGACAATTCTAAAGTGTTGGACACTATTCACCACCCCCTCCTCAATACACTCTTCTTCTTTGCCTACTCTGACACTTATGTCCTTGTCTCTCTATTGACCTCTTTGCCCAATTCTCTACTTCCTTGTTTATTTCCCATACCTTAAATTTGAGTATTCTCCAAGGGTTAGTCCTGAATTTGTCTCTCTTCTCTCACGAAGTGATCTTATCTGTTCACCTCTATGCAAATCACTAAAATATACTTGTTCCTTATCTCTCACTTCAATTCTATTTCTTCAATTCTACTTCCTGATAGACATCACCTGGATTTTCTAACAACACCTGAAGTTCAGATTACACAAAACTCATCCTCTTGCCTTCCCCTGACCCTCCCCCCCCCACAAAAAAAAACCCACTTCTCTCCCCATTTTGGCTATTCTTGTTGACAGGACCACTTTCTCTCTTAGCTAGGCTTGAAACCCTTAGCCATGTATAAATCTTCCCTCACATTTCTACATCTCAGAAAATCCTTCTCTTCCTTTTAAGCTTACCTCAGATGTCACCTCCACTGGGAAGCTTTCCCATTTTCCCTGCTGAAGATGTTTCTTCTCAAATTTTTCTAGGGCATTTTGTTTCAGTCTCTCCTTTGTCCCTGGATTATACTTATTGGTGTGTTTCTAGTGCTCAATAGAAATATAAACTCCCTGAGAGTGAAGACCAGCATTTGTTTTTAAATTTATGTTCCCCAGGCCTAGTACTGTACATAGAACCTGCTTAAGAAATGTTAATCGAATAGTGAGTGTAAGCCAACCAAAGCATACTGCCAATAATGACGTGTGCAGGATTTGGCATTAAAAACTCACCAATAACTTTTCACCAGAAAGGAAAGGTGGGCCTTTTATGTTTTGTGAGCAAGACATTGGATCCTTACCATTGCTGCACAAAACATTAAAAAGGCCAGAGAAAGGTCTACATCAAAAGGGGTAGATATTCTATGTAAAATTTACGAAAGAACCGCACAAGCTGAGAAGGCCAGGAGAGGTTGGACTTTGTACCAATGTAGGGATTATCCACATTGATAAGACACTAAGTCCACTAGTCTTCTCTTGAAAAATAGTTCTCAGGTTTTAGTTTAACAGTGAGCATTAGAGGCAGAATGGTATCATGAATAGAAAGCTGGTCTCAGAGTTAGGAAGATCTGGATTCACATCCCGTTTCTGACTGCATGACCCTGGTCAAGTCACTTAACTCTAAGTTAGTTTATGAACTTATTAAATAATCAGTACTTAACCCTCAGGACTGTGTTGAGGGAGAAAGATACAAAGAAAGGCAAAAACATCATCCCATGCTCTCGAGGAACTCATATTTCAATGGAGAGACAACTTGGAAAATACATAGGCAGTGCTTACAGGAGAAGTAGAAGGGTAATGTGAGAGAGGAGACACTAGGAGTTGGGGAAGAGGGAGACAGGAGGCAACTTTAACACTACATGGAAGAAGCAGAGAACAGAGAGAGAAAAATGGAAGGTGTTGGGGAAAGGAAGAAAACAGAATGATCCAGTGACCAACTCAAACAAATCACAGCGAGGTAAGCCAAGGGTTGGGTTGGGCAATTCCCAAGCCAGGTCTGTGGAAGGAATCACTAGACTCTCAGCCTGCCAGTCTAGCAAGAGAAGTAAAAGGGTCTCCTTAGCATGAGATCTCATATATATCATGTATATATATATGTATATATATGTATATATATATATAATATATATCTATACATCTCATATATCTCATTTATCTATATCTACCTACATCTATATATATATTTCAGGTGCATTGAGCCTATAACAAACTCTCAGGGCAGTATGTTAGCAAGGGCCCCAGGTGTACTTGCTAGCAATAATAAAGGTGAAAATCAGTGCATCAGTGAATTTTGCTGAAATCTTTCCAGTTAGCTCCCTTTTTGTGATCATGATGGGAACAACCACAAACTATGGAAGAAGTCTTTGCACAACCTCATTTTCTCAGATAGATGGTCTTGCACCAATAGCATAGGCAGTCCCATCTACTGCTAAGAGCATGGAAAAATGGACTAGAAAACAGCAATTTGTTTGTATGCCTAAGGGAAATTGAAGGTGAACAAGTAAAGAAGCTGTTTGTTTACATAGCATTAAAGCCTTCAAAGAAGCAGCCTAGATTTTCCAGCTAATTGGTTTGCATTGGGTGGTTCCCAACCTAATATTTCTGAATTGACACTGCAGTCACAGAGACCTTGGGATTACAGAGTGTTATAGGATAAAGAGACCATTTACCCTTCTACCCTATCTCCTTCCTTTACTGTTAAAGAAAATAAATTCCAAAGGATAAGGGACCTGGCCAAGGTCACACAGTTAGTTAGCAATTAAAGACAAAATAATAAGACAGTTGAATATTGTTACAGGCACTTCCTGCAGTTTGGGGTCAATGGATTACCTGTGTGTCTGCCCAGTCTTCTGTGGTTTCTTGCCAAGAAAGCACAGAAAGTAATTAGCTCCTGGACCTTTGCTGGCACTGCACCACTGGCAAGTGATTTCAAAGGTTGTTTGGAAAAGGCATTGGGAAGGACTGCCAGATCCTGGTGCTGGGGACTCCACAGAACAAAAGTGTGACCATTTACAGAAAATGAAAACATGAATGGTCTGAGTGTCCAAGCCTACCAAGCAAGAGACTTGGAGTTATGTATCATTCCATCTTTCCCTATGACTCACCTTCCCAAACCTATTTTGTCCTCAGTGGTACTGCCAATCCCTCCTCTCTTCCATATTTTCTCAGACCATTAGTCTCCTCCAATTTCACTTTGCTCACTTTCTAGTTTCAATCTTAAAGTGAACTAGTTCAACAATATACTACCCTCTGCTGTCGTACCTTGCCCCAGCCCCCAACTCTGCTCAAGACTAGCCTAACCTTAACTCCGGATTACTCCCCCCAGCTCCCGCCTCCACTGCTACCAACATGCTGCTGAATGGAGCACGAAGAAGTCTTGAAATGGAGCTCACTGGGTCTGCCACCTATTTCATCTCAGCCAGGCACTCTGCAATGAGGCTGTACTCCTCCTCCTCTCTAAGTTCTCTAGTCCACTCCCCACAGAAGTTGTTTCAAATTTGCATCTCTCACCTCTAAACCACCTCCACCACCTTCTCAGGTAAAGATGTTTCCCTCATAATTAACCAAGACTATCGAGGCTATTTTCTCTTTTCTGAGCTCCCTTTTATCCGCTTTGCTGAATTCTAAAACCTATTCACTTCTCTCCACTTTTTTGTCTTTTACTCCAGTCTCTGAAAATGAGATGGCCTATCCTCTCACCAAGGATAACCTCCTTATGTATGCTCTTGACCCCATTCCCGCTGACCTCCAGCAAAGATCCCCTCAATTACATCTTTCTCTTGATAATTGTCAATCTCTCCTTATATAATGGTTCCTTCCCTGCTGTCTAAAAGGACTCCAGGTCCCTCTTCCTTAAAAAAATATTCAGTAAGCCCTACTATCTCCTACCATTTTCCTATGTCTCTTTTTCTTAGCTAAATTCCTAGAAAAAAAAATTCTCTACACTGATTGCCTCTACTTCTGCTTTCATTCACTTCTCAGTCTTTGCAATGTGGCTCTGACCTCATCGTTCAGCTGCTGCTGCTTTCTCCAGAGTTACTGTCTTCTTTTCTCAGTCCTCATCCTTCTTGGCCTCTGCAGCATCTGACATTACTGATGACCCTCCTCTCTTACCATTCCTTTATGTGACTTCCATCCTATGCTGGGTCATCACCCGTATCATGTTGCCTAACTGTGGGAGCACCCCAAAGCTCTGTCTTGGACCCTCTTTTCTTCTCTCTCTACACTTTCATATAGCTCCCAAGTGTTTAATTACTAGCTCTAAGCAAATGAATCCAGACTACACATGTAGCCTTAGTTTCCCTCCTGAGGTTCAGATCCAACATCATCAAATGCTTATTGTGTCACAGGCATCTCAAACTCAACATGTCCAAAATACAAGTCACTTCTCTTCCAAACTTTCCTGTTTACTCCACGGCACACCATCCTTCTGATTTCCACTTTCACTCCGCATATCTAATCAGTCAGTCAGTAAGTCAACAAACATTTATTAAGTGTTTTCTACCTGACAGGCATTTTGCTAAACACTGGAAATCCATCACTAAATCTTGTTTACTTTAATGACATTTTTAAAATCTTCCCCTTTTTCACCTCTTTCTTGGACCTCATTTAGGCCCTCATGACACCCGGCTAGCCTACCTTTTAATTGATTCTCCCTTCCTTAAATCTTTCTCCACTCCAATCCATCTGCCACACAGGGCCAAAGTGATTTTACTTAAGTGCAGGACTAGCCATGTGTCAGTAAGATGAATTTTAGTGTAAGTAAGGTGGATTTTAGTGTGTGTAAGGTGGATTTTTTGCTATTATTTCTTAAGGTTCAGTTTCCCAGGATCCATGACCATAACAATCTCTATTTCCCAGGCTCAGAGTTCAAAACATTTCTAGCATGCTTGCACAGCATTATATAATGATAAATAATGTAAATATGTGTGCTGAAATTGTAAATATCCACTGCGACTGCACAGTGAGACACAGGGATGAGGTGATGTAAACTTGTGAGCTATTGCTGGCAATATGCCTCTTTGTCTGATGCCCTGTAAAACAGGTGGGCATTGGTCAGTGAGTTGGGGAACCTTTATGGTTGAAAGACCCCATCAAGGCTTGGGAGGGGGGAATCTGTGTTTGCCTCAACTGACCCTCATTGAGGCTTGAAGGGATTTAGGGGAACCTTTTAGGGTTGAATGCACAAGTTGTGCCTGTCTCGATTGACCCCATCGAGACATAGGGGTAGTTGTGAGAAGGGTGATTAGAGAATGTTGTAGGAGTTTGTGGTGCTTCCATTAACAGCAATAGAGATTAGAGAAGACTAGACTAGAATAAAGCTGATTCTTAACACCTTTGACACTGTTTTCCTTTCTGGCCAGATCAAGAATAAACCTGTTAGAGGCTGGTATCCAGAACCTCCAGTGCCTCCTGTGTGTTATAACACCATGTCAACTCCAAATCAATAAATTTCAGTGGCTCTGGGATAAAATATGAACTCCTACACATTGTTCCTTTTCCTTACACTGTGTAGTTGACCCAAACAAACCGTCTTGCTGTTCCTTCTGTGGGATGTTACCATAGAATATATACTCCTTGAAGTCTGTGACTGTACCATTTTGTGTTTGTATCCCCAGAACTGAATACAGTGACTGGCATACAATTGGTACTTAATAAATGCTCGCTAATTGGCTAAAGACTGCCAACTTGGTGAAATGGAAAGAAGCCTGTAAGTGGAGACCCAGTTATTCTACTTGTATCTTGTGAGGCAAGTGACCTAACCTCTCTGGGCCTACTTCCTCACTGTAAAGTGAGAGGGTTGGACCAAGTGGCCTCAAATTTCCTTCCAGCTGTAAATCAATGATGCTATATGCTGAGTGAAATGAGTTGGAAGGAGAAGACACTCTTTATCTCTCCTCATACAGGGTAAAACAAAGACTTCTGGACAGGAAGAAACTACCAGAATTTTAAGGAAGTTTTTAAGTGCAATTTGGAAGAGGTCTTAGGGTTTTTCTCCAAGACCTAAGAGGAACAATCAATCGCTCTGAAACAACTCCAATAACACTCCCTAGGAGGCACAAGTTCAAAGATATGAACCTATGTTTTACATCTGTTTTCCATTGGACATTGTTACTTGTTCACATTTTTTTAGTGGCGACAACCCAGCTTGCCTGGGAGGGGAAATACATCTTCCTAATCCTAAAAGTAAATATTACCAATAAAAAGGGATTGTTCAACTAAGTTCACTTGTCTTCTACTGACCTTGACTGGATTTCTTTACTGAAGACAACCTCTGTTCTGAAGCCCTGGTGAGTCTGAAGCAGCATCTTAAAAGCAAAAGCAAAAGCAGACAATAGTATTTACTGACCAGAAGGAATAGTCTGGTTACGGATCCCTGCTCTAAAAGATATTACAGTCTACATGGGGTGACATAGTATACGCTCAGAAAAAAAGCAAGACCACTTAACCATAAGGACATTAAACTTTCCTGTAAATCAGATTACTAAGTGACAAATGGGGTACCTAACACATAGTAAGAGCTTAATAAATATTTATTGACTGATGGAGTAAAGGAATGAGGCCAGCCAGGTGAAATAAATCAGGCAAAGCTTCAAGGAGGGAATGTGCTGAACAGGGTTGTGAAGGAAGAGAGAGAAAGCAGTTGCGTTTCCCAACAATTTAGGAATAACTATGGTGTTCTCTGCACTAGGCTAGGCCCAGCATCCCTGTAACTTTGAGGACCAAAGCATTCCTCCCTGAAGCTCTCTATTAGAATATAAATTGTCTTCACTTTTGTATTTATATGCTCAGCTGCTTGGTACAAAGTGAAGCTTAATGAATGTTGGTTTTTCCTCATTCATTCATCCCCAAAAAAAGGACCCATATGCTCAAAAGTATTTATAGTAACTCTTTTTGTAGTGGCTAAGAGCTAGAAACCAAAGGGATGCCAATTAATTGTGGAATAGCTGAACAAATTGTGGCATATGGATGAAACGAAATACTGGCATATCATAAAAATGCTAAAGGGATGGTTTCAGAGAAGTCTGGAAAGACTTGTATGAACTGATACAGAGTGAATAAGCAGATCCAGGAGGACAATAACTACACCACTGGAACTGGAACTGACTTTGAACAACTTAAGAATTGTGATCAATACAATGACCACCCCTGATTGCGGAGGAACGGTGAAGAAGAATAGCACCCACCTTCTGACAGAGATGACAGATTCAGTGTGCTTAATAAGTCGGTTTTTTGACATGGACAATGTGAGAATTTGTTTTTACTGTGTCTTCTTGTTACAATGGGTTTGTTTTTGTTTTTCTAATGGATGAAGGTGGGAGAAAGAAAATAGATTTCTGTTCGTTGAAAAAAATAATTGTTAAACCAACTAACTAAAAAACCCCAAGTGACCCTCATCGCCCTAGTTCCCACTAGATGTCCACTGTCTCTAGATGCTGACTCACACCAATCTCTGATGGAGGTTTCCCGCAGTTCCACTCCATTCTCATTGTTAAACCCACTGTCCTCTCAAAGGAGACCGTTTGCCCTATTATTATGCCCCAAATTCCTTACTATCTGCCCAGCTACTTCTCCTGCCTAAGTACTACTTAGTTTTTCTACCTACCATGAACTGAAGAGAAACATAACTACATGTGTTCCACTCCCCCCACCCCAAATTAGAATGTGAGTTCCTGTTGCAACAACCTGCTAGCAGCTGCTGAAGAGGTGTAAGACCCACCAACAACCAGCACACAGAAAGCTGCCAGCACAAGTTCTTTTGATCTGCTTTACTAAGGAAAGCAACATTAAGGGGTTAACGATCTTTAATCCAGCATACAAATATCATTCACTTAGTTCAGGGGAAAAAGCCAGTACCCTGACTTCAGAGCAAATACAAACAAATTACAAACATCAACAGACAGACCTTGTCTGATTCAAATCTCAATGCATGGTTACCAGAGTTTAACAAAGTCCGAACATACGAGTTTACAAGCTGGAGGGCTCTTAACTACAGCTGCCCAGAGTCTCCATATCAGCACACTGCCAAAAGTGAGAGCCCTAAGCAAATATCTCTGCTCTCTCTTTTTATACAGTCTTTAGCTGTCATCAAATGTCATCTGAATTGGCTCTGGTCTTAACAACTCCCCTTAGGACCCTGAGGGCTTCAAGCCCACACAGGCTTAGCACCTAGTGGATAGGGGTTTGGGCCTGGGGTTTAGCACCTAGTAAGACTCACTCGAAGACACCCAACTTAATTGATATTACAGTTCCTTGAGAGTAAAGACTGTCTCAGTTTTCTATTTGTAACCCCAGAGCTTAGCAGAGTGTTTGAAAGTCACACAGTTGAGTGCCTAATAGATGACTTTCCATTCCACTCCAATCATATTAACTTCTGAGCCTAGGACCTGATTAAATGTTTCCCCAGCCTTAAACATGTAAGGATACCACCTGCTTCTTTTTGTACCATGCTGAGGTCTCAGTGAATTCATTTTAAAATTCTTGTGAATCACATAATTAAGCTACCAGTTGCTGTGGAATTCTCCATCCCTAGATAAGCAACAGAACTCCAATGGTAGGTTATTTTTGCTGTAGAAGATAGGCTGCCCTAAATAAACACAATAAATCCTCCAGCCCAGAAAGCAGCTCTCCTGCTTGATTCCTATGGTGCAGAGGGGGCAAAATCACGAAATCATATTCCTTGCTTGCTTATCCAGCTTCTCCAGCATTTCTAAGTCTAGGCACTCTACCAAGGAACTTGATGTAGGCCTTTCCCTTTACCTCACCAACCACTAGAAATGCCTTCCCCAACGAACAGTAAAGGTCAACTCCCCAAATGTTCTGGAATTGCTTGGGTCAATACTGTAAATATCAACTGACTCAATAGGTGACTCTTTTTTAAGGTTTACAGCCTCACAGATTTGGACTTGCTTTCATCTTCTTTGATCATAACATAAATCAATTCTTGTCTGCTTAGGTTCTGGTATGCAGAATGCAGAGGTGATTTTTTTTTCCCTTCATTATTTATTTATTTAATATTTTTAGTTTTCATCATTAATTTTCACAAGAGTTTGAATTACAAATTTTCTCCCCATTTCTACCCTCCCCCCACTCCAAGATGGCATATATTCTGATTGCCCTTTTCCCCAGTCAGCCCTCCCTTCTGTCACCCCACTCCCCCCCATCCCCTTTTCCCTTACTTTCTTGTAGGGCAAGATAGATTGCTATGTCCCATTGCCTGCATACCTTATTTCCTAGTTGCATGCAAAAACTTTTTTTGAACATCTTGTTTTAAAACTTTAAGTTTCAAATTCTCTCCCCTTTTCCCTCCCCACCCACCCTCCCTAAGGAGGCAAGCAATTCAACATAGGTCACATGTGTATCATTATGCAAAACCCTTCCACAATACTCATGTTGTGAAAGACTAACTATATTTTTCTCCTTCCTATCCTATCACCCTTTATCCAATTTTCTCCCTTGTCCCTGTCCCTTTTCAAAAGTGTTTGCTTTTCATTACCTCCTCCCCCTATCTGCCCTCCCTTCTGTCCTCCTCCCCTTTTTCATCTCCTTATTCCTTCTTTCCTGTGGGGTAAGATACCCAATTGAGAGTGTATGTTATTCCCTCCTCATGTCAAATCTGACGAGAGCAAGATTCACTCATTCCCCCTCACCTGCCCCAGAACTGCTATTTCTTGCCATTTTTATGTGAGATAATTTACCCCATGCTATCTTGCCCTTTCTCCCTCTCTCAATACATTCCTCTCTCATCCCTTAATTTGATTTTTTTTAGATATCCCTTCGTATTCAATTCACCCTGTGCCCTCTGTATATGTATATGTATGTATATTCCCTTCAGCTACCCTAATACTGAGTTCTCATGAATTATACACATCATCTTTCCATGTAGGAATGTAAACAAAACAGTTCAACCTTAGTAAGTCCCTTGTGATTTCTCTTTCTTGTTTACCTTTTCATGCTTCTCTTGATTCTTGTGTTTGAAAGTCAAATTTTCTATTCAGCTCTGGTCTTTTCACTGAGAAAGCTTGAAAGTCCTCTATTTTATTGAAAATCCATATTTTGCCTTGGAGTATGATACTCAACTTTGCTGGATAGTGATTCTTGGTTTTAATCCTAGCTCCATTGACCTCTAGAATATCACATTCCAAGCCCTTTGATCCCTTAATGTAGAAGCT
>CM053623.1:107461229-107484565 GCA_028646595.1 Phalanger gymnotis
TCAGGATGCTAGGGCACTCTCTGCTCGTCTCCTGGTCTGGTAGGTCCACGTCTGGTCTGTTCGCACCGTGCGCGCTGGGCTCAGCTCTGCTCCCCTCAGCTGGAGGCTGGGAGCTCCATGCGGGACAGACTTTACCCAGAGACCATCCAGGCTGTCCTGGGCTGGAGCCCTGCTTCCCTCTGCCACTTTGTGGATTCTGCAGCTCTAGAATTGGTTCAGAGCCATTTTTTTTTATGGGTTTTTGGAGGGACTTGGTGGGGAGCTCATGCCAGTCACTGCTTCCTGGCCACCATCTTGGATCCGCCCCCCCCTATTTTTGGTTTTCTTGGCGAAGGCACTGGAGGGGTTTGCCATTTCCTTCTCCAGCTCATTTGACAGCTGAGGAAACTGAGGCAAACAGGGTTAGGTGACTTGCACAGGGTCACACAGCTAGTAAGTATCTAAGGCTAGATATTAACTCAGATCTTCCTAATTCAAAGCTCAGGGCACTAACCACTGGAACACCCAACTGCCCCCAGTATGCCAAGTGCTAAAATACAAAAGGAAGCAAAAGACAGCTTCTATCCTCAAGGAGCTTACAATCTCAGGGTGAGACAACAAGCAAATAAATATATACACACTATAAAGAGGAAAAGTAGGAAATCATTAGAAGAGGTAAGGCACTGGAATTAAGAGAGATTGGGAATGGCTTTGTGTAGAAGATGGATTTTATTTAGGACTTGAAATCATGCCCTGAAGCCAGGCATGGGGGACAGCCAGTGAAAATGCCAAGAGCAGACAGATGGAGTACCTGGTTCATGGAACAGTAAGGAAGCCAGTGTCACTGGATCAAATCCAGTGTTCTTTTTAATTCTGCTATTGGTCTGATCAGGACAGGAAAATCACAGAATCTTAGCACTAGAATGGCCCTGACAAGTTCCTTACTGACAGTCTGATTTCCCTTTCAATTCAGGAACCCATTTTAAAAAGTCCCTAAGAAGTAGTGATCTAGTAGATTAAAAGGCTTTGAGCTAAGAACCTGTTTCCAGTTTTGTCTTTGCCCATTTGCCAAACTGGATTCTTCAGTCAAATCCAATTTTTTTTGTGGTTACAATCTCAAAAAAGTTTTCCATTACTAGAAACATTTTACTGACCCCTCCCCCAACCCTAATCCATCCCCTACCCTCCCACACTCAGCATGACTTCTTAGAGGTTCAGAACCAGGGCTTCTACAAAGATAAAATTCTTCAACTCCTTATGATTCTAAAGGGTTTTGGGGTTTTTTTCTGCTTTGTTTTTGTTTTTAAAATGCCTTCTTTCTGCTCTGTCCTGGAGGGCAAAGGAGTCACACACTCCTTGAGGCAGGGTACTTCAATAAGATGCAGCATGCATAGATCTTCAGAATCCCAGAAGGCCAGAGGAATAAAAAGAGATTTCCCAGTCTTTGACAAGGTAATTAAAGGGAAGAAAAGTCATCATATACAATAGCATTCACCTAAAATGAAGAGTACTTTGCTTATCTGAAAACCAAGCAAACAACAATATGAATGGGTCAGAACTGGGTGACAGAAATCCCTGAGAACAAACAGGTATGGCAGCAGCAGGTTTGGGCTGTTTCGTTAAATGTCTCTTGGAAAGAGGAAATCATCTTATAAGATGGTCACTTAAGGAAAGATATCTATTTATCATGTGACTAATTCATTATTTAACCATTCCTGCTCTATCTCATTTCTACTCTAAAAGTAGAAGTTAAAATTTAGTCATCATTCCTTACATATCTTGCCTTCCATCACTTAAGCAATTAACAAGTATGGACGTGCCTTTTGTTTGTTTGTTGTTTGTTCAGTCATGTCCAACTCTTCCTGATCCCATTTTGGGTTTATTTGGTGAAGATACTGGAGGGGTTTACCATTTCCTTCTCCAGCTCATTTGACAGATGATGAAACTGAGGCAAACAAGGGTAAGTGACTTGCCCAGGGTGACAGCTACTAAGTTTCTAAGGCCAGATTTAAACTGACAAAGCTGAATCTTCTTGACTTAGGCCCAGCACTCTATCCACTATACCACGCAGATGCCCCATGACCTACTGTGACCAAACAATCATCACCAAGACCACCACCATCATCATCACCCTTTAATAATGAGCTATCTATATGCTTAACTAGATTGGTCCTGAAATAATAGACTCCGTCTGTCACTAAACCATCTGTCACTAAATTAAACCTGTCTGAGCTCATATTCCACTGGCATAGCCTTTAAGAACCCAGGATTACCTTCATTCCATGAGGAGGCATTCACTGGAAAAGGACTTTAGTTGAGGATGTAAACACAGTAACTTAACTCAAGACTCAAGGAGATAGCCTGACATGAGAGATGGAGAGCCAGTCTCAAAGCCAAAAAGACTTAGGTTTACATGTTGCCTCTGATAAATACTGGCTGTGTTATCCTGGGCAAGTCAGTTCACCTTCAGTGGCTTTAGGCAATTTTCTAAGACTATAAATTACAGACAAGGTGTTGACCTAAATTTCCTAAACCAACGAAATACTAGATCTAGTCCCTATCTCTTTTCCCTTACTCACAACTCATGTACAAAAATGACTAATATGGAAATGCTTTACATGATTGCACATGTATAACCTATAATAGATTGTTTACCATCTCAAGGTGGGGGGAAAGGAGGGAAGGAGGAACTCAAAGCTTTAAAAAATGTTAAAAATTGTTTTTACATACAGTTAGGAAAAAAATATTTTAAAAAAAAGACACATATAGCA
The DNA here is from genome assembly GCA_028646595.1 of Phalanger gymnotis. Classification (NCBI taxonomy): domain Eukaryota; kingdom Metazoa; phylum Chordata; class Mammalia; order Diprotodontia; family Phalangeridae; genus Phalanger; species Phalanger gymnotis. The sequence goes on from CM053623.1 coordinate 107,463,980, forward strand.
CTCAGATATGTCATCGTTCACCTTCATAGGACAGGAAGATAATGACAAATCTAAGAAAATTCTCAAAGTTGAGTAGAGGAAAGGTAAATGTGAGATTCATTCTTTATCCCTATGTCCCAGCATACCTCTGGATGCCTTTTTTTCCCTTGATGCTGGAACCAAGGGTCTTCCACATTGGAATGTAATCTTGTACGTAGGGATGGTCTCATTCTTTATATTGTATCCTTGGTGCCTAGCACAATGCCTGGCACCTAGTAGCTGATTAATAAGTATTTAATTGAGTGATATATTCTGGATAACTGAGCCCAGAAATGAATAATCTGTCAACGTGGAAAGAAAATGCCAACATAACCAGTTGCCCAAGGAAAGCTAAAAGGGCGGGGAATCTTTGGTCCCAAATAAGATTTGGATAGACTCCCAGAATTTTCCACTTGTCTTTTAGTGAACAATGTTAGGCAGTCAGCTTAATGAGTCAAAGTGAGGAAATAGTCAAAATCCCATAAGCCACATGAAACTGGAAAAAAAGGAGTGGCTGCAAAGTATTGCTATCTGAAGCGCCACATAGGGCAAGCCCAAAGGATACCATGAGTCATCCAGACAGGCTTTTCAAGGCATATCTACAGTGCAGGTGTCAGGTTCAAAGGCATGATGTTATAGTCCAACTTGGGCAGATTCAGCGGAGAGTCAAGATTCACATCATAAAAATAAATCTTCAAAAACAGCTTTATGAATTTTTTTAAGGCAAGACTAGATAAGCATCTTCCCAGAAGACTTAACTAAAGGAAGGAGTCCTAGAGTGAGATGCCCTGTCAAAGTCGTTGCTCATTTTAAGAATCTGTGAATTCGCGGAGAATTTTCACCAAGTGATAGATTCCCCTGTCGATTGGGGAGTGGTATATGATTGTGATAGAATATTACTATGCTGTAAGAAGTGATGAGCTCAAGGATCTTAGAAAAACATGGAAAAACTTGCATGAAATAATAAAGAGCAAAATGTGCAGAACCAAGAGAACATTGTATACAGTAACAGCAATATTGTTTTAAGAATAACTTTGAGATAAGAAGTCATTTTTTGACTATTACAAATACCCAAATTAACTATAAAGGACATTATCTGCATCCACAGAGGGAACTGATAAATAGAAGTATGTATAGAATAATTTGACATATACATATATATATATATACACATATATATGTATATATATATATATGTCTAATGGTAGTCATCTCTAGGGTGGGGTGGGGAGAGGGTAGAAAAAAAGGAGAAAAAATTTACATGATAATTTTGTATATTTGAAATGAATAGTAAGTTGTGCATAGAAGATTTGTAGTTTCATGTACAATCATCTTTTTTATTATGCTGTTACAGAAATGTTTGTTTTATTCCATAAATATATATGAATGTAATTTTAAAGAAAACCCACACTGATAGAGAATGGCTTTTCTCGTCTGGGTTATGGGACAATCTCTTTCCTTAAAAGAACCATGATAACCTCAAAGGGAGCTGGAATAACTGAACTTTGAAGCCAAAATGATCTGAGGAATGCTAGGGAAAGCAAAAGGATACCTTGTATGGACAAGATACAACTTCTCTAATCCAACCACTTATTTTGGAGATGAGTGAACTGAGGCCCAGAAAGTTAAAGTGTTGGGCAACATCGTGCAGAACTGAAACCAAAGTCTCCTGACTCTTGCTTGATTTATTTTTTCTAGCCTTCCACTACTGACCTTTCGGAAGGTGCTCAGCTCAGTCAACATTATGTGGGTAGTCACCACAAAATTAGTTCAAAATAACTGGAAATGTAAGAAATTCCATCTTTTTACAGTGGCCACAGGATAACAGAGTTAAAGTCAGAAGAGACCTTAGAATCATCTTGTCCAAGTCCATCGTTTTGCTGATGAGCACACCAAGCACCAAAGAAGTTGTGACATATCCAAGTTCACACTGGTAATAAACCACAGAGACAGAATTTGAATACGTCTCTTCAGACTCCCAACCCAGTGCTCTTTCCACTGTCCCAAATCATCTCTGGATAATCTTGATTTGAGGAAATGCGTGCTCTGACCTGGTGGTTCTAACAAGTTATACCTGAGGGGCTGGGCAGAATAGAAACATAAGCACTTGACTTAGAATTAGAAAACTAGGTTCCTAGCTTGCCTCTGGTACTTACTGTCTGTAAGATTATACTTACTTAGCTATATGATCTTGGAAAGGTCCCTCATTTCTCACATGTATAAAATGAAGAGACTAGACTGGATGGATGATCACTAAAGCCCCATCCAGATTTCAACTGCAGGAGCTCATAAGTATGGGCCCAGCATTCAAGGACCATTAGTAGAGGCTCGTCTCTAGGTTAACCACAAGTAATGAATATTTTTAACCACGGTAACTCTAGAAGACTGTCTACCACATCAAGAAGGGATCCAGACAAGCTTTAGTATACAGAAACCAATGTCTTGAAGTAGAAATAGGGAAATTCCCCTCTATTTCTAAGCATATAATTAATAATTCACTTGCCATTCTATACCAATAGACAATATTTCATTATCTGACTCACTCAAACCTAGAAGCACCATTTGGTCCAAAGGCAAAGTACATGGTAATATACATGTAGAGTATCCTGTTCTCTCCATCCCACCCTCTACCCGCACCTCCTAACTCATGTGTACATTTGCTGCAGTTGAATTTTCCTGCTCACCACAGGGACACTAGAATAGTACATACACAGCCTGATGGGAGACAGGAGCAAAAGAATGTTCTTTCTTTAGTGGGCTTCTTGTGACTCTCAGGATGGATGTTCAAAATGACTACTAAAAGGGGCAAGGTGAAGTGAATAAACAGGGGAGTGACAAAACTGATGTTTGTTTTACAAACAGATGAGGGAAAACTAATGTTCAGTCTGCTTTTTATTGGTGTTTGACACCTTGTTGAAGCAAAAATAAGGGCCGAGTAGTCAATTGCAGGACCTATATTGATGGTTCCTTTGTTAGTAAACTGAGATTTGTTGATTCAAAGAGGGCACTTACAAGTAAAAAAACCCCTGTCATCTAGAGCATATTATAAAGGGAATTTTTTTTTATTCCATCTTTTCTTTCTTCAGGGAATGTGACAAGGCTTGTCCATCAAAATCATGACACAGCCTTTAACAGCAGTGATCTGGACCACACGCCTTCCTGTTGATGGCTGAGAACTTGTAGACCTTCCAATTATTCTGTCAACATCAAAGGCAAAGGTGGAAGTGCTTGACTAACTGGCTTTTCCCAAATATTGCTTTGGTTCCCCTTTGTTCATAGTGGTTTGTGCCATGTTGAAGCTCTTAGAGAGATTTATGTTTCAGGTTTTTTTCAGACCTACATGGATCTAGAATAGCATTTAAATCCTAAAAGAAGTGCAAGATAATAGAATGAATGTGAAGGGGTCTATCACTGGAATGTAAACTCTCTGAGGTCAGTGATCTCTTCTTTATGTCCTTGGTGCCTAGCACAGTACCTAGTCACATTGTAAATACTTAATGTTTTCCCATTCATTCATTCATTCGTTCGTTCGTTCAGACTTAGCTTGAGGAGGACATCTCAAAACTAATTTGAGCTTATATCTAAAAAGCTCTGTACTCATTTTGATCTATGACTGAGTGCTCCCAGGAAACCTACTTCCATTATGTTAGAAGTCATCTCCCTATCCTTATACAGGAGTGATTCATTAGAAGGACATTATACTTTTACAGTTGTAAGCAGGTAAGCTCTTTGGTCAATGGACTATTTCTGCATCCTCATAGGCTCACGACCAGAGAGCTTCAAGACTGAAAGTGACTTTAGAAGTCATAGGACCATAGATTTAGGGCTAGAGACTCTCTAATCCAACTCTTTCATTTTCTGGCTGAGAAAGCGAAGGGCTAGAAAGTTGAGCTGACTGTACGAGGCCATATAGGTACTAAATGGCAAAGGCGGAATCTGAACACAGGCAGGACTTCTGATGCACTCCTTCTTCTACATCACACTGACTATCTGGTACAACCCTCTCAGTTTACAGATGTGAAAACTGAGGACCAGAGATGTTAAGTGACTTGCTCAAAGAAACATTGGTAGGAAGTTATATAGCTGGGATGCTTTTTCCAATAAATCATGAATGCTTTGATTAGGATTATATTAACTTTTGGTCTTAATAGCCTCCAGGGTTTTCTCAAAATTATTTCATTTGTCTAAATATGATTGTAGGAGAGGAGGATGTAAGTCCAAGAACAAACATTTTACAAATAATCATACTATCAACAGCATTTACGTAGCCCTTTAGGGTTTGGTAACTGCTTTACATATGTTATCTCATTTTTAAAAAAATCTTCATGACTTCTCTGGGTTTGTTGTTCAGTCATTTTCAGTCTTATTTGCCTCTTTTTGACCATTTTCCAGATTTTCTTGGCAAAAATACTGGAGTGGTTTGCCATTTCCTTCTCTAGCTCATTTTAAAGATGGGAAAACTGAGGCAAACCAGGTTAAGTGACTTTCCCAGGGTCACACAGCTAATAAGTGTCTGAGGCTAGAGTTGAACTCAGGTCTTCTTGACTTCAGGCCTGGTACTCTACCTGCACCATCTACCTGCCCTACATAACTGGGAGCTAGGAGTTATTATTATCCCCATTTTATAGGTGAGGGAACTAAAATAGGCAGAAGTTAAGTGACTTGCCCAGGGTCACACAACCAATTAAGTGTTTGAGGCTAGATTTGAGGTTTTGTGACTCCAAGTCTAGCACTTATCCCTTATATCACCTAACTCCCCATGGAGAAGCTGAGCTATTGGGAGCAAAGTCTAGGTCAGTCCATGATGACTTTCCCCCTAGATCTGCTGTTCCAAGTAGATTTCAATAAACTCTTAAAGAAAGTGATACAGTTCTAGGAATCACAGAATACTGACTCTGGAGGGATCTTAAAGATCACCTAATCCAGGGTTTCCTAACCTGGTGTCTGTGGTTGGATTTCAAGGGGTTCATGAGCTTTGTAAGAAAAAATAAATATATCTTTATTTTTACTAACCACTAACTAAAATTTAGCATTTCATTCAGTTATTTAAAAGAAATTATTTTGAGGCATCCAACGGTTTCAACAGATTTAAAAAGAGATCCATGACATAAGAAAAGTTAACAATCCCTCACCTAGTCAGATCTTCATGACATAGATGAGGAAAGTGAGGCCCAGAGAGGTAATTTGCTTGAGATCACATAGAGTGGCAGACCCAGGCCAAGGACTCGGGACATCTAATTCAGCATTCAGTATGTTTACCATAATACTACTCCTGGAGATCATTCCATAAAATGCTTTGCGATTCCTGGAAGTAATTTTTAGTAACGTGAAATAATGGGTCAGCCTTCAGTGAGTGAGTTCTGCTTTGACTCTAAGCTGGATACATAATTAACCTTCATCTCAGGGGTCTCAGTGACAAGGGGACGCTTACTTCTTGTAGTGGTCTAGACCAGAGGTGTCAAACTCAAGAGAGAAATTGGGGAGAGGGAGTGGTTTTCATTCTCCCCCATGAAAGATTCCTGCAGGCTACATAGGGACCTAAAAAACCACAAATTAATAATAATTAATAAAAATAATAATAATTGTTGTTCAGTCATTTTCAGTTGTGCTCTATTCTTTCATGACCCCATTTAGAGTTTACCCAGCAAAGATACTAGAGCATTTCCTTCTCCAGCTCATTTTACAGATGAGGAAACAGAAGCAAACAGGATTAAGTGATTTGCCCAGCGTCACACAGCTAGCGTCTGAGGCCATATTTGAACTCAAGAAGATGAGTCTTCCTGACTGTAAGCCCTGTGTTCTATCCACTGAGTCACCTAACTGGCTCAGACAAATTAACATTATCTATGTTTCATTGTATTTTTATTTAGTTAAATATTTACCAATTACAATTTAATCTGGTTTGAGTCTCACTCAGAAATGTCAGCTACATTGGCAGTATATTTGACACCTCTAGTCTAGAATCTAGATTCTAGATTCTAGACATTTCTGTTCTTACTCCTTGGGGTCTGCCAACTTAAGGTTGTGCGGGGAAAATAGGCTTGGGAGGGTGTAGTGGTAATCAGGGTGGTGCTTTTTGTTGTTCCTTAAGTTCCCTAAGCGCCTTTAATGATTCTGGCCTTTGTTTGAATGGGGCAGGTAAAATGGGATCTCTTTGTCTTGGAGTGTTTCTCAGCACTAAGACAAAGTAATGGTAATCAGGGAAGGACTTTTTGTGGTCTTCTCCTTTGGAATGCTGAGGTAATTAAGTACCTTTGATGAGTCTTGCCTTTCAAATGTAACAGCCAGCAAAATGGGATTTTTCACTGTTCTTTATTTGAATGCTTCTCAGCACTGAGGTAATCAAGTACCCCAGGGCCCTGAGGTATCCAAGGTTGGTGTTTGACTTTTGGAGCTTTGAGACTCTGGGCATTGTTGTAACTGCCCCCTTGCTTTGCTAACCCAGACCCATTGGTTCTTTGGTAACTATGTATTGTGATTTGATCAGACAAGGACTGTCTGTTGATGTTTGTAATTCCTGTTAGTATTTGCCTTGAAGTTCAGACTGATCTTTTCCCCCTGAACTAAGTGAATGATATATGTATGTGTAATTAAACTGAGATTGTTAACCCCTTAAAATTGCTTTCCTTAGAAAAGCAGATCAAAGAACCTGAGCTGGCAGCTCTTGTTGCTAGTCTTGTTGGGTCTTACACCTCAACAGCTGCTGCTAGCCCAATTGTTGCTACAGAAGGAGATGGTTCACAGGTATGGAAAATGGGAGACCAGCGGGTGAATGGACCAGCCCTTTTTTCAGACTGACTGTGCCTGAGGTCTGACTGTCCCTTGTCCCATTGCCCCTGGGACAAACCATCCCCAGATTCTACTTTGCATGGCTGCAGGTCCACCCCTTCACTGTTTTGCCAACAGATTTAAACAAAAATCCTGTTACAGCTCAATTCTGGGCTCGCTTATACTATCCTTACTGTGCTAAAATTATGTAGAAGTTTAAAATATTGCATCAATACATTTAAAATAAGCACAAAAATAACAAAGAGTTAAATGCTAAAAATCAGTAACATAAATAAGAGAAACAGCAGGAGGCAAAGTGCATTTTAATTAGATAATTAAGATACTACCTTGGTCCCTCACCTGAAGGCTAATGATTATAGAGCAGAATTCCATAAAGACAATAATAATAATAAATATGCAACATTTTGTGGTTTACAAAATGATTTATGTACATCACAGATGTATTGGACAAAGTCCTAAAGTAGCAAAAAAGGATTTTTTTTACGAAGTTCCATGAATTCTCCCCAAAGGGAGTGTTGAAAAGTGAGGCATGTTTATGGTCTTTGTTGGATGAAATGATGAGTATCTTCATTAAATTATACTATAATCCATTTATTTGGAACAGTCTTGGAATGTCCTCTCTTCTGTGACAGATGATTAATTAGATTTCCATTTTACTGGACCCCTATTTTACTCCAATCAATATTGATTTGATATGATTCCATAGGGGTAGTGATGATAAATTCTATGTATTGGGCCCCAGAGCTGTGACCTGCAGATTATAAATTCACTTGCTTAATCATAGGAAGCTAAAAAGAAGACTTCCACCCTTGTTTTTCCTTGTTATGGTGACCAAGCCCAAAGTGGCAGGGGTGACTCAGTTACTTGGAAAGTCCCCCAGCTATTTTTGTTGCCCCTCCATCCCTTGTCATCTCTTTATTGTCCAACATGGGGAGAGGGACATGAGCACTTCACCAACAATTAGTCCAGTTTGCCAGCCTGTGGCTTGCCTGTCTACTGGCCCATCAGAACATGTAGATGTTTTGACATCTGTTTATCAGCGCAGTTCACTACTCACTGGTCGGTAGGATCTCCTGAAAGGTCAAGATAGTTCTGTCAAAGTCTGTTCATTAGCCTAGTTGTCAACCAGTGGGATTCCATATTTTGTGTAGACCCTACCTTGGAGAGTTGAGGGTCAAGGGCAAGGTCTATCAATGAGATTCTGGATTTTTAGTTTGCTTTACCTATATTGTCTGGGTATTAAGCACTATAAAACTAAAGCCTTGGAGGAAGGAGGCATCTCAGATCATGAGGAACATCTGAAGTCCACTTCATTAGAAGGGGCCATGGAATGTTTAACAAAGTGCCATTGGCTCAGAGCTCTGCCTCAGTTTCTTTTGTTGTATGTTGGACAATGTTAGGATCCCAACCTGGTCCCTTTAATCTCAGCAGTGTATTCTTTGAGTCCTATGGTGGATCCCTGATCACTGACAGATGAACGTGGAATGGGAACTGGACCTGTGATTTTATTGATATAGGTAACTTCTGGATGAGGAAATTCCCACTGTCAATGTAGGTAGCCACCTCAGAAACTTACTGTCTTAAAGAGTTGCTTTGAGAACTGAGAGGTTAAGTAACTATTCCAGGATCATACAGCTAGCATGTATCAAAGACAGGATTTGAACCCAGGTCTTTGTGGATCCAAGGCAAGCTTTCTAGCCATTACACCATATTTCATTGGTATAAAAAGAAAAGTTAGCATTCTCCTTGATTGGGATGGAAGACATACTTTAGGATAATCTGATTTGTCACCTTTGTGTCCAAGCTTCCTTAGTATCATACTGCTATGGTCTGATTTCAGTGCAGACAGTTTTATGTTTCTAATCTGTTGAATCTATTCTTGTGTTTGTTTGTTTTCATGGGGGAAGTGGGTAGTATCAGAAATTCCATGTCGGTATCAATAGTGATCATGTTGGTATCAGAAGTTCCAGTTCACAGCAATGAAAACGGACAACTCCATACCAATGAAGGGGAAGTCATCTTCCATTGAAGACTCTTTAAGAGTTGAAAGGTGGGATAACTTGCCTATGCTTACCCAGCTAGTATATGTCAGAGATAGGATTTGAACTTGAGATCCCAAGCCAATTGGCTCCCAGGCAGTATCTCTAACCACTACACCATATTGTCTCTCTGTTTTTCAAAATATGCAGCAAATCTGAATTACCACCACCAAATAGACCAGGAAAATTCTCCTTCTCAAGAGGCTTGAATGCTACTTGGAGGGAATACAACCCTGAATGCTGGACTGATTATATTTTCAAACTCTATTGATTTGGAATTCTCATGTCCTAATACATTTGTCTTGCCTTTATAGGTTTTTACCTCTATCTTTTAATAGGGAAGTGGGATAGCCCACACCTGTTTTTACAGGTTAGACAGGTTTGGATAATGAGCTCTTTAAACAGAACTCTAAATTGTGTTCTAAATAGTACATGAGATTTTTACTTTGGCCTACTCCTACAGTATTTACTTTGGGGCTTTTATTAGCCTTTTTCTGACGGATTGCCATTTCCCAACCCTGGGAGGTAGCAAGTTACTGGCAGGTATTGTTTTGTTTTGTTTTTTTCTCTCTTGCTGAGAAAGAAAAAAAGTTGAAGGACTAGGGAAGAGGAAGTGAAGAAAAGTTAAGTCAATTAAGGATGTGAACAACTAGGACAGGAGGGAGAGCGATTAATAAAAAGGTCAGACCACAAAGGTAAGAAAGGCAAAACAGAATATTGGCTAGAGAAAATTCGGAAAGTGATGAGAGAAATGTAAATAACAAGAGGCAGGTATGTACAAAAAGAACCAAATCCATTTTAGAGAGATTAGATCACAAGGTCTCTCCAATTCCAAGAAATGAGCCAATGTGAGAGAAGAAAAGCAGAGAAGACAAGTTCAAGAGATATAGAGACAAACACAAATCTTTTACTTTTTTTTTAAAATGTGCTTTCAAGTTTTACTGTTATAAAAATGGTCTTCTAGAGTTTGAATTTTCATTGTCCCATTCACTCAGCTCTTGATTTGTGTGGCCTTTATAAAGTTTTTTTTTCTTTTTTAGCTTAAATTTCTTTAAAATGGAAGGAAACAGGGATAATATGCTCCTAGAGTGCCATGTGAGGAACCTATGTGAAGCTATCTAGATGTAAAATACTCTCCAAAACCACTTATTTCCTATGAAGTTATGGCAAGGACAGAGGTAATACAGACTAATTAGTTTTTACATGTGTACATGGACCTGGTCCTTAAAAGAGTTATGCATTTATTCTAAAGGAGAAACTGCTTTTTCTGTCAGAAAACATGACTGAAACCCCATAAAATCAATAAAGACACATATTACTGGGTATTACCTGTCAGTCCGTAAATATTTAGTAAGCAACTACTATGTGCCAGGCACCATGGAAGGGCTGGCGAAACAGTGGAACAATCGATCCCTTTCCTCTAGGAGCTTACAATCAAATGAAGGCGGTAACATGTAAACAATTACATACAAACAAGCTATCGGAATAAATAGGAAATAATGAACAAAGGAAAGGCACCAGAATCAAGAGGAGCTGGGAAAGGCTTCGGCAGAAAGTGGGATTTTAGCTGGACTTGGAAGAGGGCAGGGAAGCCAGGAAACAGACATGTCACTGGGATCAAAAGGATCCTAACCTGTGTTTGATGCAGCGGCTTTCAACAGTGCCAGTGTAATTTGAAAGGGCTTTCAAAGCGAAGAAATGGATGACTACAATAGCCACTCACTTTCTCAAAAGTGTTTCACAAACCTCAAAGACAAAACATAGAAGTAGGTTGTGAAGTGACCATGGCCCATCTAGGAGTTTCATAGATTTTATGTTGAGTGGGAGGATTAAATTCATTCTTCATCTTCACAAATGTGCTAGGTAATGAAGGGAGGCTAGGAGGCACACAAAGTGTCAAAGTGGTTTTAATTAATGATTAATTTTCAGACCTAAGGATTAACCCGTACATCTGTAAGAACTCCAGCACTCAGGAAGGTGTAAAATGAATAAATGCATCTGAAAGGCAGCTGATTTGTACACAAATATATGAATTTTATTGACACACATGATATACTCTTTCTTGACAATAAATAAAATGCAATCTTCAAGGCCTACTTGGATTTCAGAAAACAGTGTACACTAGATAAAAATGTTCAAACTTTGTAATAGTCTTCTATAGGACTATATCTGAAAGGTAGTTGGTTGAGATGACCCTTTGGGTTGGCTATTTCAAATAAACAGATATGTGCAACATTTATATATGCATGATGCTTTCCTACACATCTGAAAAGGTAGTTAATGCCCCTTTGTTATACCTCCCCCAGGGTCTAGCAATTTATTTCCAGTTTTAATAAAGTGTAGAATAAAAATAACTAGTGTCACAAAAGTATATATTTCTGATATAAAAATCTTTTTATACAAATATATTTCTATTTGTGCAGAATCATTCTCAAAATACATAATTTTCTTTATATGAAGTTGACACAGTATTAAAATAAATAATATTTTCTAGGGAAAAACTCCTTTCCATCCTAAAGCTGCAATTGGAAGAATATAAAAACTGATTCGTTATTAACCCTACCTCAATGTGTCTTCTGTCCTATCTCTCATTTTGTGTATACACCATGAAACTATAGACATTGCCACACAACACCTCTGGAATTCATGTTTTCCTGCAGTGTCTCCTGTTCTATCCATCATGCCTCCACCCAGATCACTGGTTTGCCTGGACTGAAGTACTAGGCAGGCTTGCATAAGGGCAGCTCTCCACACCTTCCCACTACCAGCACATTGAAGAAGTCTTGGTGTGTCAGTTTACATAGTATAATGTTTCTCTACCATATAGGACCTTTCCAACCCCTATCTCCATGTAGAGAGAAGGGCTCAGACTATCTAGAGATTAGCGAACATGGATTCTCCTTTATTTAAATCATTCATGACCGTGACGTCTAGACAACCAGATCTCACTTCCTTCATTAATTCCTACATGCTATGATTTATGCACTATGGTGAGGGGCCATCTTTGGCCGTCTCTATCACAGTGAAATCTTAAAGAGTTAGAATGATCAACGGGTACTCTGTTTCTTATGATGCTAAAGAAAAAGGGGAAATGGAGATACATGAACTGAAATGCATCTTGTTTACCCCTACAGTGAGACTTAATAGCTTTTGTTTTTCCCACCAACTTTTATAAGGCAAATAAACTATTCTTGGAAAGCTCTGGCTCACAGTCACCACATATATAGTCAGTAAATATGAAAGTGGAGGTGTCTCAGGATAATCTAGGTTGCTAAAAAAAAAAGTGGTGATACTTCAAGGATCTTCAGGGCCTTTTACATTGCTTCGCTTTGCCAAGAAGGCACATCCCCAGGCATACGCACGTGCACGAAGCACACATACACATACATACACACACACACACACACACACACACAGTGTTTCATGAAGAGCCTTCTTTCATCTTTCTCAATTTGGAACATTATTCATGACAGTTTTCGAAGGCAGAAGGAAAAAGGCTCTCTTTCCCCACAAAATTCAAAGAGTGAGGTGAGCCTGGCAAGAATTTGCAGCAGTGAATATCTAAAGCCTGGTTTCCTGTACCTCCTCTTCTGTTTCTTCCTTCAGGGCAGTGATTTTGGCTCGGGACTTGTGCCTACTTGAGTTCCGGTGGGGGAAGAGCTTCATCCTGTCTGAGTGACTTATGGCTTGCCCATAGAGTCTCATCTCAGTCACCAGCTTCTGCATTGACTCATATTGCCGCACTTTGCTCTCTTCTATAACCTAGTGAAATGGGGAACAGTTAGTCCCTTAGTGAGAATATAAGCCAAGGTAGCACACCTAACGAGCAGACAAAACAGAAAGTAGAGAACTTACCACACATTCTTTGGAAGAGATAAAGCCCCCAAGGCCCCCCCTCCAAAGAGGAGGTAGGTCATCATCAGGGTTACCTCATTTACTCAGTCTGAGTATTCAGGCTCTAAAGAGGCCCTAAAGTTGCCTGTGTTATACTATAGTCTTTACATATAACAGCATGGCAGTTTTTCAAAATCAGTCGAGCAGAGGGTTACCACAATCAGAATAAACAAACTTAGCCATAACATGATGTGTCAGTAAGAAGCAAGTGTCAACTGTGACCGGTAAAAATACTGACCACTTGACACCCCTACTCTAGCACTTTCTAAGAAAGAATGCCAAAGTCCTTTACCAGCTTCCATGGTAGAAATTTCATTCATTTCATAGTGCAGTAGAAAGACTGCTAGATTTGAAATCAGAGAAGTTGAATTCAAATCCTGTCTCTGTCATTTACAGCATTTGTGACCTTGGGCAAGTCACTTAACCTTTTGAGTCTCAGTTTCCACATCTGTAAAGCGGACAGATTGGATGAAATGAACTCTGAGGTTACTTCTAGCTTTAAATCAACAATCCTAGCATCCATCACCTTAGAAATCAGTGTGTGTTTAGTATATAGCAAAACTAGCAGCCTAGTCAGTATTGGTCATGGAGTTAGTATGACATTTTTGTTGGCTGAATGGCATATTATAAGAAAAATATTTTTATTTCATTCTTAAATAACAAATAGCTATTAATCCATTATGTGTGTCTGTTGGGTACCATACAGCTTCATTTTTTCCTTCACTTTCTCTTTATTATAGCATTCCATTTTTTAAATTTTGAGTTCCCAATTCTATCTTTTCCTTCAGTCCCTCCCCAACCCAAGAATGACATATTACAATCTGTAATATAAACTGTTGTTGTTTGTCTTTCATTTTTGAAGAGGATCAGTGATATCACAGGGTGATGTCTCAATGCGTGCGTAAACTGGATTTAATTGAGTCAGGTTTATGTAAAAGTCCTCAGCTTCACTCTCTCTTCCACAGCCATCAAGTTCAATGGCAAGACAAAAATATTCAGCCTCTTTCAAGGCCTTTGGAACAAATTGTTCTCCTTAGCCCCTTCCACAGGGAGAAGTCTTCACATGCTTGAGGTAGACACTCCTCTAACTCACTGAGGGGTTGGAGGTCCACTGGTTACCCTCAGCCTGGTTTAGCCTGTCTGCCAAAATAGTTTACCAGAGTGTGGCCACTGTGAATGCCACTGCTCCTTAGGGCCAAAGGGGAGAATTGAGTACCAGGTAGAGACCAAAGCTACATAAGCACCTCTGAAAAGGGTTCAGAAAGCCTTCACACAGGAGCTGCTTGTCCTCCTTGAACAGCCCATACACCCCAATGGGCAAACTAGAGCCCATTTTCACGCACACAGTTAAACCGTCAGCAAGACCAGGAGCCCAGTTTTAGATTCATCACTTTCTGGATAATTTAAAAGAAAAAAGAAGCTCCTTAAATATGGAAGTATTTGTTCTTGCTCAGGGATGCACAAAGGCTTGACAGAAATAATGTGATGCATCCTTAGAATTTCCTTGTGACTAAGCCCAGGGGAGCTTCCAATCATCATTAAAAAAAATGTTGGCTATTTTGCCACTAAGAGGAGGGTGGGGGAGAGCATCAAATGGAGCTTTCCAGAAGGAATAGAAGCTGTTGAACCTTTCAACAGGAACAATGACAACAATGAAATGAATCGTATGTGAAAAAGACATTACCTGATACTAACGAGTGCTCTATATTCAAGGGTATAAGCAAGAAAATTCTAGAGACTGACTAAAATATAACCGAATACAATACAGAATTTAGCACAACATAATTCTGCTTTGGATGTCATCCAAGAGGATTTAATTAGAATAAGTACCAGAAGGACCTCTTTATAGGATAGTTTCACCTGAAACATGGTCCCACAGCTTGGACCCCAAGCAGAGTCTCATGACATACTCCACATTATTAAGCAATCTGCTGCCATTTCAGATTCACTTACTTCCAATATGACCTCACCGCTTGGATCAAACCCAGAAAGTCGGGCAGCTACATTGAGTAATACTCAGTAGCCTCACATGACAATTGTAAGGAAGGAACTTCTATACTGGGAATATTTGCAGAGACTTTCTAAATATAGCCTTCTTGACACACCTGAGAACCTGAACTTAAAATTCTTCAAGCAGGAATTAAATAAGGAAATCAGATTATAAGTAAATTACAAAATACTTACCAAAAATCGCTGACATTCCAGCATTGCTTCTATCCTATGTTCAGAGAGGATTACGGTGCAGTTGGCAAATGCATTCTTCAGCGCTCTTCGAATGATTTGATACGTTCTTTTTTTAAAAAAGAAAGAACAAAAGCACATGTAACCATAGAACTTTAATGATCTGGCTTTACAGGGGATTGTACTAAATAAACACAATCCTGTGTCTTCTAAGACTCTTGAATAATTTACCATCCTTTATAAAAAACATTTAAAAAGAAGATTTTTGATACAGAATTGGTTATGATTAGTTTTTTACCAACAGGTCAGATTTTTAGCACGTTGAAACTCATGGGGCAAACATTTTAAGGCACCAAAGTAAAATATCCTCTATGAAAATCACTAGCATTTCCATCCCATTAATACTATTTGTATCCTAGTTGCGCACTACTGATATCACTTTTGAATTTGTGTCTGAAAGGAAAAAAAAAGGAAATCAGGCAGCTAGGTTTTACTTGTGTAACTATACAGCTCCATCCTCTGTTAACACTATGAGTTTGCATAGCATTTTGAAATGGTCTCCAAGAGCTAGGAGTGTGACTCACATTCAGTTAAATAAACATGCACCACTGGACACTTAGTGTCAAAGTATTTTCACTATGAAATCTTATTGTATCCAGGTGAGTGACTACAGGTTACAAAGGAGATGGAATCACGAAAATGTGGGTCAACTGTAAGCAGATCTGAATGATTCTGGCTCTCTTTGTTTTGTCAAAAGAATAGAAACACTGTAACTTACATAGGATCCAGATGAGCGCTTGGTTCATCCAGCAGCAAGATTTTTGCCTTACTAAGAACCGAACGAGCCAAACATATCAACTGTTTGTGGCCATGGCTTAGAACGCAACCAGCATCAACAAGGACAAAATCCAGCTTACCAGGAAACTGCTCTATCACAGACTTTAGTCCCACCTACAGGAAAAGTAAAAGAGGACAAACATCTTGCTTAGTGACCATTCACACATGTCCTCAACATGCCATATGGGCAAACACGCGTGACTTTGAACAGGTAGAATGGAGCATTTGAAGTTCTAAGAAGCATCCAGTTTAACTACAGTTTACAAACTCTCAGCCTGAAACGGTTAAGAATTTTAGAACTTTTAAAAAAGAAATTCATTTGTTTTATACTTCAAAGTAAGAGAATCTCTTGATATACAAAAAAAGTATAAGGTCCTATAAGAACAGTATCAGGAATACTAAAGTCCGAACAATATGAGTCATATGACAAAGGATGTTTGTTTGTTTTATCTGTGTTTAAGGTCTGATAAGAAACAAAGCATCGGGCTACTGCTTGGGGTAGATGGGCCATTAATAGTAGATGACTGAAATGAAAAAATGCTCTAAATCATGATTGATAAGAGAAATGCAAATTAAAACAACTCTGAAGTACCACCTCATACCTATCAGAGTAGCTAGTATGACAAAGAAGGAAAAGGTTGGATATTGGAGGGGATATGGGAAAACCGGGACACTAATGCACTGTTGGTGGAGTTGTGAACTGATCCAGCCTTTGATTCATCAATACCACTGCCAGATCTATATCCCAAAGATATGTGTGGAATATTACTGTGCTCTAAGAAATGACTAGCAGGATGATTTCAGAAAAACATGGAAAGACTTACATGAACCGATGCATAGTGAAGTGAAGAGAACCAGGGGAACATCGTACACAGTAAAAGCAATATTGTTGGGCACTCAACAAGTAAGCGTTTAAAACTCAGTAACAGTTCAAAGCTCCTGACAGAGCTAACATGGGCATGTCGAAGAGAGGTGAGGAGCAAAAAAAAGCATGATTCGGGATATAACAGTATTTGGAGGAGGACTAGAGTATGTTAAAAAAGGGGGGTGGGCAAGAAAAATTTGGTTTTTAAAGAAGGCAGTTAAATTTGATAACAATTGCTACTCTCAGCAATACAATGAAGGAAGACAATCCTAAAGGACAAATGATGAAGCATACAGAAAAAGAACTGATACTGATTGAATACAGACTGAAGCATGATATTTTTCACTTTCCTTCTTTCATTTTTTTCTTTTATTTGAGTCTTCTTGTACAAATTGACTGATATAGAAATGTTTCACATAATTGCACATGTATAAACTATATCTGATTGCTTATTGGGAAAGAGAGAATTCAGAACTCAAAACTTTAAAAAAAATGTTTTAAAAGTTGGGAAAAATTAGTGGATGGCTGGGAAAATCTAATCTTCCTCCTACTTTGCCTCTGTATCCTCTACCAAATAGAATAACCTCCAGAGTGAATAAGGTCAATCAAAGATATCTTCTGGAAATATAAGTAAAGAGATGATAAATGAGTTTCAGGCTGCCCTTAGTGAATTTGAATCAACAGATCCAGAGGAACTACAACCCAAATGTAACGAAAGACTCCCCAGGTGATTGTTAAATTGATATTCATGATTCCAATGTCCTTTCCATTTTAAAGATGAAGAGGCAAACAGAGGCTAAGTGACTTGCCCAGGGTCACGTGGCCAGGAAGTGTCCGAAGTGGGTTGGAACTCAGGTCCTCCTGACTCCAGGCCCAGCACTCTATCCATTGTGCCACCTAGCCACCTAGTTAATTAGTCCAACCATACCCAAAAGATTATTACATCCATAGCGTCTTTACAAGTATTCATCCAGATTATACATATAAGGTAATAAGTTCTAGAGCAGGAAAGGGTACTTGGAATCATGAATATCAAGGGCAGTCTAATTCTGGTCAGTCATTTCACACATATGGTCTCAGGGGACAAGGAGAATACACATGGGTGATTGGACACAATTCATTACCATAAGACTTTTCATTGATTAAGTCAGCAGCATCATTTGATATATGAAGAACTGCATATTACTGATTTGGGAAAAGTACTACTAATTATAATTGACATTTATAAAGCACTTTAAGGTTTTGACAATGCATTGTCTCATTGGGTCCCCACAACCCCTCTGTATAGTAGTTACTATTATTAATTCCATTTTATTGATGAGGAAACTGAGCCTCAGAGAACTTATTTGCCATGAGTCACGCAATTAATTAGGTGGATTTGAACCCAGCACCCTATATAACAATGGAAATAATCATGAGTCTCACACGTAGTGCACAAATATCCATCTACAACTATTTTATCTCTACTATACTTAAAAGGAGTGTTGTAAATTAAAATTTGGGGTGAGGGTGGGGTAGCATTTTTGTAAGCCTTTTGGTATTTTAAAAGTATGTATGAAACTCATTAGTATTTATTTTGGTTCATCGTGCAATATTCTTATGATTCCGATCCTACCCTCTCCTGTGTGAACTGGCAAGATATCAAACTGTCACGAGGTTCCGATACTTTTCCTACTCCAATTCCATCCCTCGCCAACCCTGTATTTCTCAAAAAACCTAAAAATGACACCCTGAAACCTCACATCCTCTAAACTGTAGATCAAAGATCTCTGTGTGTATTATTTGCAAATTCAGTTAATGTTTTCTCTAAAACTTTTGTTAAAAGAATTTTTGTTGGGTAATAAGGAAACTAGAGTAATGAAAATGGTTAATCTAAGTAGTGTTTTATTAGGTCTATGTGAAGGTTGGGCACTCAACAAGTAAGTGTTTAACACTCAGTAACAGTTCAAAGCTCCTGACAGAGCTAACATGGGCATGTTGAAGAGGGGTGAGGAGCAAAAAAAGGATGATTCGGGATATAACAATATTTGCAGGACTAGAGTATGTTAAAAAAAAAAAGGGGGGGCAAGAAAAATTTGGTTTTTAAAGAAGGAAGTTAAATTTAATAAACATTTTAAAGTCTCATGACTTTGGATCTATGATACCAGCATGCTATTATCATGAATCTCACATTTATTCTAAATGTTTGGTGAATTATAATGAATTTCATTATCTTTCTCTGGTATGGTGCCTAGGGCAACAGCACAAGTTCAATATTGAGCACAGGCCAAGTAAGTGACTACTTATATGGGGGCATTTTAGGCTGTATCCTCCCCTCACCCCCCAAAAAAGATCCTACTTCAAGTGACTAGACGATCATTGGAATTTCTCCATCAATGGACCACAATCTCTATGGTAAAAAGGCTTGTAAATGTATAGCAATTTGGGGAACTCATCAACTTTTTTGAGTTTCCAGTAAAAATTTTCTAGTGAAGAATTCTAATGAAGAATTTTCTTTTCCATATATTTTATTTCCTTTAGAAATCATGGGGTCTTAGTAAGATATCTCAGATACCAGGCAGTATAATACTAATTAATAGCTAATGCTTATATTGCACCTACTATATGCCAAGCACTATGCTAAGCACTTTATAATTATCATCTCATTTCATCCTTACAACCACCCTGGCAGATAAATGTATTGTTATCCCCATTTTACAGCTGAGGAAACTGATGCAAATAGAGAGCCAGTGACTTGCCTAGAGTCACACAGTTTGTCAGTATCAGGGGCTCAAATTTGAAGTAAGGTTTTTCCAACTCCAAGCCCAGCATTCACTGTGCCACCTAGTGTAACACTTAAAGAGGCAAATGAAGCCCAGAAAAGCTAACTTTCCCAAAGTTACATAGGTAATAGTGGCAAAGCTGGCATTTGAAGGTCATAAGATCACAGGATCAAGCATGTAGTGCTGGAAGAAATCTTGGAGGTCACCTGGTCCACCCCTCCTGTCATTTTACAGAGCATGAGATTTACTCAAAATTCAGTAATCTTTCAATTATACCACATTTTCTCTCTTAAAGGCTTGTGTAGCAGCCATCCTTACGTGAGAAAGTGGGTATTCTGACTATTCTGTCTACCCACTGGTCATCAGGGGAGTCTTAAAGATGTATCTGTGCCATCCCATAGGGTGACCAGCTGGGTTATAACTGTCATTTTGGAGCCAATTGTCTCTTGCCAAATTGAATCCCCTTGCCTATTTCAGGACATCTTCAGAACTGACACAGTCTCCAGATGGAAAAGGTAGAAGTAAGAGTTTGGGAGAAAAAGCCCCTTATATAAGGTGCAGCTTGGGATCAGAAGGAATATTTGAATCTGGCTAAGGCTATCTAAGCACAATATAGACTAACTTAGGATGATATTAGTATTTGTCTAGAACATCTACTTAAGTACCTTCGGTCAGGGTGGATTCAAAATATTATAGATTTAGAGGTGGGTGGGTCCTTAGGGACCATATAGTCCAATCTCCTCATTACAGAGGTGAGAAAACTGAGGTCCAGAGAGGTTAAGTGATTTGGCTAAAGTCACAGAGCTAGTGGCAGAATCAGCATTAGAACCCAGGTCCTCATGACACCATATCCTGCCTTTTGCCCCTTGTATTATACATTCATTTGATGGAATCCCATCTACAAAACTTTTGCATTTTGAGAGTAAGATATGTCATGAATTCAATTAATTTCAACAAACTATGTGTGAGGCCTTGTCATGAACATATCATAAATACATTCCTTAATGAAACAATAGGCAAGGCATTTTCAATATTATCTTAATAGTGACAACCATCGGGGGGTGGAGCCAAGATGGCGGCTGGGAAGCAGTGACTGGAGTGAGCTCCCCACCAAGTCCCTCCAAAAACCTATAAAAAAATGGCTCTGAACCAATTCTAGAGCTACAGAACCCACAAAGTGGCAGAGGGAAGCAGGGCTCCA
>CM053623.1:107485065-107511633 GCA_028646595.1 Phalanger gymnotis
AGGGTTATACATAATGATACGCATGTGGCCCATGTTGAATTGCTTGACTTCTTAGGGAGGGTGGATGGGAAGGGAAGAGGGGAGAAAATTTGGAACTCAAGGTTTTAAAAAAATAGATGTTCAAAAGTAAAAAAAAATATAGTGACAACCATTTTTAATGTCTTTGGCTGGACTATCTCTTTCATCATAACAAACAATTGCTTCAGTTGCCATGTACACATCTTTGGTAGATACCTTACCTCATCTGCAACTTTCCATAATTCGTGATCACTCCACTGCCCATAAGGATCCAGGTTTTTTCTAAATGTTCCAGAAAATATAAATACTTTCTGTTTGGGTAGAGGAAAAAGGAAAAGACATGATTAAAAGCTTGACTACATATTTTAGAACAAAAATAATAGTCTGTGAAGCACTACTTCTTGTTGCAAATCTAATTTCAAATCTAAGAATAATTCTGTTCACATCGACACAATTGTCACTGACTTGGACTGGCAGTCCATAACAATGACAGTCCTCATTTCACAATCCACAATGAATTTTGACTCTAAACAAAGTTGTTTTTATGGATTTCTTTTAAAATGTTCGAAATGGTATAGAGCTATTCTTATGTCTCTAAGTTTGTAAAAGAATCAAAGAGTTGAAAGTTATATAGAATTCTTTAATTCGGTTGCCATTTCCTCATCATTAGAAAATGCAGGATAACATTATAGGGATAGGGACTAGATTTATTATTTCACTGGTATAGGGAACTTTCAGACAAGAAAACTCTCTTTACTTGTGCAGGTCAGCAACTTGTGTTCAACTTACAGTCTTAGAGAGTTGCCTAGAGAGGTTAAGTGACTTGCCCATCATCACATATCCACAGTTTCAGAAGTGGGGCTTGAATGTAGGACTTCCTAGCTTCAAGAACAGTTTTCTATCCAACATAACTTGTGGCCTCTCTAAAACATTCTAAATGTGTAAAGTAGCCAATGATTACTCACTTTAAAAAAATATTCTTGAAGCTCTCAAGTTAGAAGTGTGAATGGGAATAGAACATCCTATGGTCCTCTCACAACAACCCCAGTGATGTTCAAAAAAGAGCACTAAGATGAGTAATAATCTTCCAAGATCCAAGAAGGAATTATAGTAAATGCATTTTCCCCAGACCATTTCCCCCCAAAAGACACAGGCAGAAGCCTATAGGTAGTATGGAAAAGTGTTATAAAGCTCCTGCCTTTAAGTATAGCTCATGGAAGCTTTCCCACTGGAAGACTAGGAAGGAACTTGAAAGAAACCACCAATCAACTCCTGAAAGTCAAAACCCAGATCTTCTAGATCAAAGGGAAAAAAAACAAACCATCAAGAAAAAAGATCAAATACCAACAAGCCAGAGTTAGGATTACACAAGACATAGCAACTAACACTTAAAAAGAGGAAAGCTTAGAATGTTATTCTAACAGGGAAAAGATAAAGGCATGTAAATAAGAATAATTTACCCAGCAAGACTGAATGTAATATTACAGGAAAAAAATTAACCTTTAATGAAATAAAAGATATTAAAGTATTCTTGATAGAGAATTGAGTTGAATAGGTACTTTAAAATGCAAACATAGATTGCATGAGAAACATAGAAATGTTGAGTAATACATTTGAGCAATTGGAAGGAACTAAAGGATGAGGAAGTTTATATTTAATAGGAGGGGGAAAAAAGTATCTTTTCAGAATCCTAATGTTTTCAAGAGACACAGGGAAGTAAATAAGTCAGAGGGCCTGGGAGAAATTTTGTTTTATTTTGATGCTCTTAAGAGAAAAAGAAAAATTAAGGTAAAGGAGAGTAAGGAAGGGGTGAAATTTTATATCTCATGTAATCAGAGTGTTTGAGAATAACACTATACAAACATGGATAAAGGAATGGGGAAAATGTGTTACAACATGAACCTCAGTTTCATCTGACCTGGACAAAGGAGAGCTGAGTGAGAGTACAGGCACACATGTGCACGCACACACACACACACACACACACACACACACAAACACACACACACACGCACACATTTATGCACATACAGATCCAAAGAGTTAGGGGTAAAAAACCATTAAATTCATCAGAGAGTCAGGCTAGAAAAGGGATAGGAGATGTAGGGATTAAGGGTAATGATTTAATCAGGGGAGAATTAGTCATAAGCAAAACAAACTCTTATTCAAAAAGCTTGCACAGCTTTTATATCCTGAGGTGGTGATAAGGGCTGGGCAAAGGGAAGAGAAGAGGCACCATGGACCAATATATGAACACATTCCTCTCTCATAACCATCTTTTTCCTCGTAAAATGGGGGCAGAGGGGAGGAAATAGGGAAAAGTATAAGAGCACAGGATAGAAAGAAATACAAAATTATCAATCATAATTACAAATGTGAATGGGACAAACTTACCCATAAAATAGAGGAGAGTCATAGGATGAATCAGAAAACAGAATCCAACAATA
The DNA here is from genome assembly GCA_028646595.1 of Phalanger gymnotis. NCBI lineage: Eukaryota > Metazoa > Chordata > Mammalia > Diprotodontia > Phalangeridae > Phalanger > Phalanger gymnotis. Next base: position 107,487,531 of record CM053623.1, read on the forward strand.
TGTTGTTTAGAAGAAACACAAAGATTTACACAGAGTTAAATAAAGGGATGGAGAAAAATCTATTATGCATTGAATGAAGCCTATAAAACTAAAAACTTTTTGCTGAAAGTCAATGAAGTTAATATTAGAGAGGAAACAATAAGAAGCTAAACAATAATGTTGCGGAGTGGGGGGAAGAAAAAAAAGGAGGGTAATTGAAACATCTTTTTAAATGCAAAAAGAAAAGAAGGTAGTATAAAAGAAAACAGATAAGGAGAATAGTTTTGAAAGTCACATTATAGTCATTATATACTTTTTTTTCCAAAAGGAAGTTATGTACAATAATAATTCATAGTTTCACTTGTGATCATCTTTTTGTTCAACTTTCTACATGGAAATATTAATTTTGGAGTATTTATTAAGTTTGGTGTTTTAAGGGCTCTTGTTTTTATAAAAGCATTCATCATAGGTTTCTTTTTAAAAGTAAGCTTCCTGGATTCATTTAAGAAAGAAGACAAGGGAAAGAAAAAGGAAGGAAGCATTTATGAAGTGCCTGCTACATGCCAGGCACTGTGCTAACTGCTTTACAAGTATTCTCTCATTTGATCCTCAAACAACCCTGGGAAGCAGTTGTTATTATCCTCATTTCACAGCTGGCAAACAGTGGTTAAGTGACTTGCCCAAGGTCACATGGCTCGTATGTGTCTGAGGCTAGATTTCTATCCACTCAGCCACTCAGGAGTTTTTCATTCTCAAGTAGCTAGAATTAGCAAAGATTCTAGTAATCACGTTACACTCCATGAAAGCTTTCCTATGCCCTTTTAAGTGAAGATGTACAGGGCAAATAAACAGTCTCATTATGGAATTAGAGCAATCATTTCGTTAGCTTTGCATGCAAGCTAGACTTACCAGAGATGAGTCGTTTAAACACATGGACATAGCATAGGTGTTACTACATATATGTCTTATGAAGAAAATTGTTAAATATGAGTTTTTATCTTTCTTTACAAATGCTAAAGAAAGTTTAGGGTAGAAATATTAAAATAGAGGCATTAGAACATTGACATGTCAACCATGTCTTTCTTCCCAGCAGGCTGTGCTTTTGACCCTTTCAAAATGAAACTAGAATATTATTTTCAAAGGCTAAATATCCAAAGCTTGAAGTGTGATGAGCTTAATACCTTTAAGGAAATAGTTCTATAATTTTTGTTTATAATTCATTTAATGAACATTAAAATAATAGTGCACTCCCCCCACCTCCCAGGTAAGGAAAAGCTAATTGAACAAAACTAGCTCTCTCACTCCTAAAAATCTCATATCATTAACTAAACATTTAGATTTATCTTACAAATATTAGTACTACTGGCTTGATTGGTGCTTCATTCAAAATGATTTTAGTTTTTGAAGCAAACTAGACAATTTTATCAGCATCTGTGAATCAGAATGAATAATTCTCTCTATAAAACAAATGCTTATAGAATGTGAGCCTTCAAGTATATAAATGTTTACTTAATGTTATGAATAGCATAAAGCATAATTCTTGGGAATTAAGGGACTATAAGGAAATTATTCACCTATTGGACAAATTATTTAACTGTGAGTGACCCTATTTTCCCCTTATCTATCATATAAAGTGTCATAAGAAAAGATAAACTTCCATGGAACACTTTGAGAACCTCTGAAAACAGGTACAAAGGAAAAGACATTGTTTAACATGAGATATCAAATGAACAATTAGAAAGCTATCAGTTAATGATAGTATCAGACTGTATCTGCAAGTAAATGGACACTAATAGAATACAGATTATCCTGTTTCAATCTAGCCTAGCTTGGGAGCAAAAGATATCCAAGCCTGAAAGCTTTTTACTAACTTAAAATGGTCCTGATCTATTTCTTATAAATATGTTATCATAACTCCACAAGCACTACCAGAGAGTTAACCCTTCCTCTGTTCAATGATAATAATTTTTCCATTCCCTTGCTACCCCCCCATCCTAGTCACAATCATCATCATACCATGTCTAAACTACTTCGGAGTAGCAGACTTGTAGGCTTGGTTGCAATCATCTTTTTTATTGTACTATGTTATAGAAATGTTTGTTTCATTCCATAAACTAAAAATGAAAGAAAAATAATAAACTAATTTAATAGCATCTTTTCTTGGATAATGGCACCACAAAGATCTATGCTATTTCTCTGGAAATGCTAGAACCCTCTTTGGTTGTGGGACTGAATTCTAACCCCGTCAAGTGCAAAGTTGGTATCTCTGTCTCTAGGATCTTTAACTTCTAATTATTTACTGCATGCTGACAAAAAATGTAATGTTTCATATTCCTGTTCAAGAATTTAGAATACCTTCAATGTCTAAGGTATTAAGTCTGAATTCCTCATTTGCTAATTCTTTTTCCCCTATCCTCTCTAAAACTTACTTTCCACTCTAACCAGGCCAACATTATCACTTTCTTCCACCCAGTATAATCATTTCTACCTCAGTGCTTTTGCTTTTGCTATTTTTCTTCCCAGCAGTGACCTCCCACATATCTCAGACCAAATACTATCAATTTTGGAAGATCTATTTAAAATACTACCCCTTTCTTGATCATTCATTCATTTAACAAGTTGAGTCATTTCAAGTCAATTAGCATTTGTTAAATGGTTCTTATGTGTCAGGCACTCCTTTAAGCACTAAGGATACAAAGAAAAACAGAAACGGTCCTTGCCTTTAAGAAGCTCACATTCTAATGTGGAGACAATAAACAAACAAGTATGTACATACAAGATACATATAGAGTAAACTGGAGGTAATCTCAGAGAGAAAGCACTATGAAAATACTGGCTACTATAAATATTTGTAGAATATTTTCTATGAGTACAGTTCTGTCCTAGGTATTGTGAGAAACAGAAAAATGAATGAACATAATGTTGCCTCTTAATAGCCAATAAATAATGGAGACAAAAAAAGTAGACAAATGTAATACAAGATAATTATCAATCGCAAGGATTAAAAGTCAAATGCTAAGATTATTTAAAAGAGAGAGATGACTTCCAACTACAGGAACTATGAAGAGAGAGCATTTCAGTTGAATCTTAAAGAAAGTTGTCAGATTTTGATACATAAAGGAAGGATATATTAAGAAAAGCAGTAGAAGACAAAAACAAAAAGAGTAGTTAGACTGAAATAACATGCTAAATAGTCTGTACATTTTGCTGAAGTATAGAAATGAAAGAAGGATCAAACAAAGGATAAGACTGTTGATTGTGATAGATGAGATAATGATAATAGATGATGGAGAGATGACAAAGCAGCTTTTATTTTGTTTTTGCTTACCTGACCAAACAGAACAATTGTTAGACTGAAAAGAAAAGCACAAAAATGGCTAGTAGAGACTGGATAGCCAATATAAGTAGAAAGATAGAAAAAGAGTTTATTTCTGTCTGTGATGAGTTCCTCACCAATCCAAATTTAATTTCATCCTAGAGTACTAAAACAATGGGCTGATGTGATTTCTGAGAAATCCTTTAAAGATCATAGGAAAATAACAGAAGGAATATACTACTAGAGAAGATGAATATCCAATTTTTTTAAAGGAAAGAACACAGGACTGTCAAATTATACCAATTAACTAATCCAAATTTATTCTTATGTGTCTTATTTAAATGATTGCTATGTCCTAGGCTCTGTGCTAAGTTCTAAAGTAAAAACAGCCCTTAGTCTCAAGAAATTTGTAGACACCAAAGAGATCAAAGAAAGAGAAAAAGGAACCATAAGTTTAAAAAATATTCATAGTAGTTATGTTTATAATTATTTTACGGTTTAATTTATAGTTATTATATAGAATTGGAAACTAAAGGGTACCTGATAATGGAGGGGGAAGGGCAGAATAGATTAACAAATTATGACATATGAATAGAATAGAATATTATCCTCTCATTGATATGACAGAAGGGATGATTTCAGAAAAGCCTGGGAATTTTTGTATGAACTGATGGGGAGAAAAGTGAATAGAATCAGAACAATTTGCATAATAACAATAACATTTAAAGACAAACAACTATGAAGGATTTAAGAACTCTGATCAATGTAAAGACCAGTTCCAATGCCATTAGACCAACGATGTTTCATGCTACCTACTTCCTGACAGACAGGTGCTAGAGTGAAGGTACAGGAGAAAACATATTTTAGATGTGGCCATTTGTTTGACTTAACTGTATATCTGCATATTTGTTATAAGAGTTTTGTCTTTTTTCTCCCAATGGTAGGGGGTTGTAAGAAAAAAAAGAGAGAGGGAAAATAAATATGTTAAAAGATAAAAAAAAAAAGGCCATTTATTTAATATGAATTGTGCATAATTAGTGTTGGTTTTGGATGCTAGTCTCATGATTTCCTAATACCGCTACCTTCCTTTACAAAGCTCCTCCTGAGATCAAAGCAATGTTCAGAGGCAATTTCTGCCTTGAATTGCTTACCTGCCTTACACCTCCTCAATTATTACATTCTCCATGGGTGCTGTCCAACTCCTTAGAGGAAAGGACAACAGCCTAATGTAGCTAGTCCTGTAAGAGGGAGGAGGATAAGGCACTGCAGAATTTGCCAAAAATAATCTCCTACTGTGATTTTACCTGTTGTAATATGAAATCTAAGTCGCTGCCTAAGGGTGAAAGGGAATGCCACAATCAAGTCTCCTAGGTCTTTGATCACCTAACCTTGATTTCCCTGAGGTCTCTAATGATGGAAGTCTTAACAAACTTTTGTCTTTCATGGGTTAGGAAGAGGGGACTTGGAAGGAAAATAAGCAAATTGTTAAAAACTTTTCTCCTATAATTTTGGGATTTTCTTTTTATAAGTTGAACTCCAGGAAGCTGTTGAACCATGACAATCAGAAACTTAAGAGAAGGGTTAGAAAAATAAAAACATCTCTTTCTCAGACGGCAAAGATAAGTGAAGATGTTCTGTTGTTGTTTTCTTCTCGGGTTTCATTCTGCCATATCATGGGCATTTCTGAAGAAAATCATAACTTTCCAGGAAGTGGTCCATCTGTGACCCTGGGGCTCAGGGCGCCAGCAACTAAGGTGAGAACCAAAGATAGTTGTAGGGAGAGGTTATCGGGTAGTTTGCCAGCTATGGAAATTGTAATGAACATTTTGGCAGGGTGTTGTAGCTCTCTTGTAGGGAGAAAGTTGGAATAAGTGTAAATTTTAAAAGACTTACTTTAGTGGAGAAGCAAGAATTTACATATACACGCAAAGGCTGGGTCCTGAGTATTAGCATTTTGGGGGAACTAGGGAAGGTCCAGACCTGTTATTTCTTGAGCTTTAAGAACTCTTAGTGAAGAAAAATTCAAAGAACAAGATGTATGAGCAGATTTTCTGCAATCTCTAGTCTTAGAGAGCCAGGGTCCCATACCCCTATGGCATTTGTTAGAGGTGGCAGGAGAATCCAGGACCTTGCTGAGTCTGAGATCAGCTATCTAAAGGTCACAGAGTGAGGACTCACAAAACCTAGAATTTATTCTCAGATTTGCTCCCTAACTAGCTACTCGATTTGAGGCAAGTCGATTTGCATCTCTGGTCTTCAGCTTCCCTATTAGCAAAGTGAAGGCGCTGAACTAGAAGATCTTACAAGTCCCTTCCAGGTCTGTAATCCTATGATCTCTCTCTAAGTGACACCACAACAAAACAAGTCTTCCCTATGTTACTTAGAAGAGTTTGCTTTATAGCAGGGAAGGGGACAAGAAACAGTAATGGTCCTCAGCTAACCAGACTCTAGTCTCCATGTTCTGCACTTTTCTTTTGCCCATCGCTACTGCTCTTAAGCTTGTTCCTTTTGCATTATTCATCTTCAGAATTTTTTCTATTGGGGAATTTGAAAATCTTTTCTTTTTCCCCACCAGAAGAAAATACATTTTTCATCTACAACCAAGAAAAAATTTCTAGCAGATGACAAAGTCAAGAAATAATTGAAAATATCAGTCTAGAGAGTTTTAATATCTAAAAGGAGAACTGCCTTGTAAAGTTATTTTGGTAAGTACTACAATTTTCTTCTCCATCTGGATTTGGAATTCAGCTCCTCCTAGCTTATAACTTTCATTTTCTAAGTGAAAAATTAAGAGCCAGGCTGAAAAGCACTAAAATAAGCAGAGAGAGCAATATGTGTTCAGTGAATTATTAGTACAAACAGATGATGATGATGAAAATAAACTAAAACAGTTAGGATATCATGAGAGATTACATTTATTTCATCCCTGGTTAAATGTATTAAAGATATAAAGCAGAGGTGAGGAATGGGGAAAAGAAACTAATTGCAAAAATTACTCAGATTTGGGGCCAGTTTCAAACTTGTAATTTGAAAAAGTTACCTAGATTAGGGCCAGTTATGTCTAGTTTGCAAGCACCATTGTTTTCGTTTAGCTTTTATTTTAAATGAGCAACTGGTAACATTCTCATATTCTCTCTCTCTCTCTCTCTCTCTCTCTCTCATTCACATGCATAAACATATGCTTTAAACTTTTGTTCTTGCATAATAATGCACAAAATTGTACCATATTAGTGATGTTTTATGACCTAAATCAAAGGATGACATTTTAATACCAGCTGCAGATTAATCTGACATGCTTCACTCTATTCTAGATGAAAAACAATCATTACATTTTTTATTTTCAAATCCACTGCTTCATGTCCTAATGCTTCTCCCAAATGTTTGTTATTTCAGCAGCATCTCTTATGTACTAGAAAGCATTTGTCATACTTCTGTGATTACTAACATGGTACTTAGAGCACTGGAGCAGGGAAAAATGCGGAAGAAAAAAGTAGTAAGCATGCTCCAGTTGATGAATATGTCAGCTAGGAAATGTACTCAAAACAATGACATGGTAATAACCATTTCTCATAGAGTGTTATAAACAGCTAGTAAAATTATTTTCCTAGGGAAAAATTACAATTTATAAGAAAGGAAAAATTAACAAATATGTTCTGGATTAAGTGTAAATCATATGACAGACATTCAGCAGGCAACATTTATTAGCTGCCTACTATGTGCCACTACTATGGGAATACAAAGACATAAATAAAACAATCCCCTCCCTCAAGGAATTAACATTCTATTCAAAGATAGAAGAACATGCACACAGACAATTAAATACAATATATGTACTTTTGTAGAACGAAGCAAGCTCTTGGGAAAGACGCTAACATCTACCAGGGATCAAGGCAGGCTTCCCGTAGGAGGTGGCATTTAGGTAAGCTACTAATTCTGAAGCTAGCTATTCTAAGAGGGAGGTGTGAGGTATAAGTGCAATCAAGGTATAGCCAATGCAAAGGCATGTAGTCTGGAGATGCACTGTCACCTACAGGAAATAGCACAATAAGTCATTTTGATTGGAAGTTAGAGTGTGTAAAATAGAGTAATGTACAATGAACATAGAAAGGTAGGGTGGAACCATATGACTTTAAAAGTCAGATAGAGGAATTTATGCTTTATCCTCAAGGCAAAAAGGAAACTGGGAAATTCTTTAGCCAGGGAGTGACTTAGTCAGACCTCTCCTTTGGAAATACCAATTTGGCAAATGGGTGGAGGAGAGATTGGAGAAGGGAAGAGACTGTGTGCAGGGAGACCAGTGAAGAAGCAACTAAAGTAAGTGCGAAGGGGATGAGAGCCTAAACTAGAGTGATGGCATGTAAATGTAGAACAGTAGAAGTTTGTGAAAAACACAGCAGAGATTGCAATGAGAATTGGTATCTAATTGGGTGTGAAGGATGAAAAGAGGGAGGAATTAAAGATGATTCTAAGGTTCATCCTTGGGTCACTGGTCAAGACTATGGTACCTTCAGCAGAAATAGGGACATTGAGAACATGAAAGAGTTTGGGGGGAGGGAAGAGATGATGAGTTCTGGTCTCCACATGATGAGCTTGTAATGCCTACAGGACAACCCCTTGAAGACATCACAATTGATATATAATTGATGATAGAGGATTGGTCCTGGCAACAAAATATATTCATTAAAATTTTTACTTTTTGCTAATTTTGCCATTCTTACCTGTGGTATTACACCAAATGCTTTTCTCCACTGCTGCAAAGGTATTGAATCCCAAGATACACCATCTATCTGTATATCTCCTTGTGTGTTCAGTAATCTTAAAAAAGCTGCTAACAAGGTGCTTTTTCCAGAACCAGTTCTCCCCAAGAGGCCCACCTGTAAAATAACAGGGGTAGGGAGTTAGAAGTTAGTTTTAAATAACTCCTGTTATTTATAAGCATCAATAAATTGAATGTGATGTTGTGCTATAAATTTCACATGGAAAAATATTGCCACCATTACAAGAGTCCGTTTGTTGAGTTCTTTTTGCAATCTAAAGGACAGATTGATATTGATTTTTCTGTATCTTCTTGCTCATTCTTCAACTGTGAACAATGCTTTACTGAAAAGGCTGACTGGCATCCACTGATCACGAAGCAGAGGCTAACTGGTCTATATGTGGATGTCACCTGAAACCTTTATCTTATTAGCATTACTGAGGAACTGTTGCCATACAACAACTTTTCCAAATAACCCAAAGTGATATAACTTTGAAATCATTGAACCAAGAAAAAAGTATATATCATTAAGGAGAAGCAAAAAGAGTGTCATAGTCCACTTTACTGAGTGAGCCTATGAAAGCATTTTTAACAGACTCTGGGGTTTCTTGGTCTGAGGTCTCACTAACAAGATTAACCATTACATTTCAGTGGGATGATTCAATTCAACAAACTTTTTAAAGTACTTACTACTACTACCTGCAAAGGATTGGGGACATAAGGGCAAAAGTAAAACTATACCTGTCCTCGAAAAGCTTCCATTCTACTTGGGGAAGTGATATATACATACATATATGTGTGTGTGTGTATATATATATATATACACACACACACATATATATTTTTATATATACACACACACATAGACACATATATATACATACACACATATATACATACACATATATACATGTATGCATACACACAGCATATATGTAAAGTTAAATGCATACACACAACATATATGTAAAGTTATATGCACACACATGATTTATATATAGTGTACATACTACTACATATGAAGTAGTGGGGATATAAGAACAAAAACTGCTCCTTCTGTCAAAGAGTTTTCATTCTACTGAGGGAAACAACATGTATACAAATAAGTACAACATATATATTAACAAAGTGTGTGTGTGTGTGTGTGTGGTATATACTACTATATATGTGTGTGTACATGTACTGTACTGTGTGTTGTATATGTGTGTGTGCAGTATATATTATTGTATATATACAGACTTGTGTATCTATATATATATACATACATATATACACGTTACTTTATATACTCTGTAAGCATATATGTATATATTCTACTACATGTGTACTGGGGAAATAAAAGAAACTCCCTGCCCTCAAAGTGTTTTCATTCTACCACGAGAAACAACATACATACTTGTAAGTATAACACATATACAAAATAATTTCAAAAAGCAGAGAGTGCTAACATTACTGTAATCGGAAGTGATCTAGGATCAGAAGTGGCCTAGGGTGTAAGGTGCCACCTAAGCTATGCTCTGAAGGAAGCTAAAGATTCCAGGAGAATAACATTGCCTTTTCCAGATCTCATAATGGCTGTATAATGTCCTTTTCAGTGCATTGTCAGTCACTCCCTGAAATGATTAGATCAACCAATCTGTGACTGTTTTTTTCTGCTCTCCTAACAACCCAAACAATTCTATCAAAAACCAATATGAGCTATACAGTCAACTAGGCAGACTAGTGCTTCAATTGGACTTCAATCACTAGATCATGGTAGGTTCCACTTACATCACATTCTTTCAGTCAATATGTGTACAGCCCTATACAATTAACCTGGATCTTCCCTTTACAGATGAGGAAGCCCCAGATCTCACAGACAGAAGTGGTCTCTCAAATAGAGATCTGGTAGATAAAGAGGGATTGGAACTTAGCATCCCCAAATCCTAACCTCACATTCTAATCTATTTAGGACAAAGGATCATGTTGTCTGTCTGCCAGCCATAAATGCAGACAACACCGCCAAAACACTGGCCCACTCAGACCTCAGTCTTTCCCTGCTTTTCCTAGGGAGAGGCGAGAATGAAAGAACAGTGTGAGTGTTCAAGTACTACCATATCATACCTTTCCTGAGCCCCTCGTCTGAAAGCGTCCTCCCTCTTGAACTACCTGTCAATGTTCAGTCATTTTCAGTTGTTTCAGATTCTTCGTGGCACCTTTTGGGTTTTTTTTTTGGCAAAGATACTAGAGTGGTTTGTCATTTCCTTCTCCAGCTCACTTTATAGATAAGGAAACTGAGGCAAACAGGGTTAAGTGACTTGGATAACAAAGCTAGGAAGTGTCTCAGGCCAGACTTGAACTTGTGAAGATGAGTCTTCCCAACTGCAGGCCTGTTACTCTAACCACTGCACCATCTATCTAGCTGCCCTACTTTAACTGCCTTGCCTTTATTCTCTTTATATTTATTCTCCATGTTCTTAAGTCCTTGTTTTCTCCATTAGAATGCAAGCTCTCTGCAAGTAGAGATTGTTTCATTCATCATATTCGCATCCCCAGCACCCAGAACATTGGCTGGCACATAGGAGGTATTTAATTAAATGTCTCCTGATTGACTTCAAAGCACTGAATTTAAGATCTATGGCTCTGTCTTCTCTACCCTACTCATTGTCTGAGAATGCATGGAGATGAACAGGTTTTCTGGGAATAAAGAAACGCATTTGGTCATGCCTGACAAAGACTTCTTGTTACTTACATAATTGGCATGTAAAAACTCTTTTCTGGGATTTGCTTTTTTTAAGCTGCGCATTGATTGGTTATATGACGTCAGAGCATTTGATTGCAAGTCATCTTTTGAGATATCCCAGGTGAGTGTTTTCTAATATTTTCGCTCTAACAATAATTTCTTTATCCTATTAACTTACATTTACTAACTTTTTCATAGTTAAAAGAAGCATCATGGTATAATGGATAAAGTGCTGGATTTGGTTTGAAGAAGGCATGAGTTCAAAACCTGCCTTGGAAATTTACTACCTACATGGCCATGGTCAACTTGGTTCATCTCTATTTACCTTGATTTACTCATCTGTAAAATGAGGATAAGAATACCACTCCTCATGAGACACAGGGTATAGGAGAAGGATAGAAAGCCAGCCTAAGAGGCAGGGGAACTGGCTCAAGTCTCTTCTTTGACATTTACTGGCCATGAAATCTTGAGCAAGTCACTTAATCTCTCAGTTTTCTAGGTAACCAAAACTATAAATTATAGAGAAAGTGCCTACCTTGATTGTTAGGCAGAACTTCCTAATTTGAGAGTTCACTGTAACAGTGAAACCATAACTCTCTTCTTTAACACTGACCATCTCACAAGACTTTTATTGAGAATCAAATGAGTCAATATACACAAAGTGCTTTGCAAAGCTTAAAGCTCTGTATAAATGTCAGTTATCAGTAAAGAGTGTTGCTTAAGCATTATTTTATTTGGTGTTTAGGGTGTTGTTTTTATAATGATTTACATTTACAAAGTCTTTTTTGCCTTACCACAACCCTGTGCAAATGTTAGTAGTCCTATTTCGCAGATTGGGGCTGCTAGGTAGGCAGTGGATAGAGCATTGGGCTAGGAACTCCTCTCAGTTCAAATCTGGCCTTAGATCCTTACTAGCTGTGTGACTCTGGACAAGTCATTTAACCCTATTTGCTTCCATTTCCTCATCTGTAAAACGAGCTGGAGAATGAAACGATAAACCACTCCATAATCTTTTCCAAGAAAACCCCGAATGGGGTCACAGAGAGCAGAACATGACTGAAACTAAACAGTAATAATTTCCCAGATAAAGAAGCCATGACTCAAAGAGTTCAGGCCATACAGCTAGTAATAGGCCTGGGACTTGAATCCTGTTCTTCTATTTTCAAGTCAATGGCTCTTTTTAATAAAATTTTGCCTTCTCTCTAATAATTAATTTTGACAGAGAAATCAAAGTTTTTTGAGTTCTAACTAGACTTGGATTTGGTGCTGTTTTGAAAGATATCACAAATAGATGGGTTTCAACACATTCCTTCTAGTTTGCTTTTTAAATTTCACTGTAGCTGACTGAACCATTTTTCAGTCTCTTATTCTTTCTGGGAGATGTCACAATGAGAGAAAACAAGATTCCTCATAGTAAGAAAAAATAAGTCTTCTGCATATTATACTTATCTTTTTCTACAGTTTAGACAGAAAAATGTACTAGCCCTGGGGAATACTGCCCAAACAGGTGTAATACATTTATTTCAGCTACACCATCCTTTTCTTTAACGAAAACAGATTACCTACGTATTTCTTACAAATCAAGTAGCATTTAAGTTTTCATGCTGCTGTAATCTGAACACCTGAGCTAGAGATCTATTATTTTTGGCATTATATCCAGTATTCTTCTGTACTCTGACTGGGTCAGTCTGCCCTAGGTGGGGAAAGATCTGTATTTGTGAGCAATTTCCCCTTTCTACATGGAGAAATACAAATGAAGAAGTAGCCAAGTTCACCCAAAGGAATCTATTAAGTGACTATTTAATTCACTTGTCTGGACACTCAATAGTGATATTCATCATTTCCAGAAAGTCAGGATTTGATTTTCCATTCAGAATCAGTCCCACAATTAAGGTTTAAATTTAGTATTTAAATTTATTTTTTAATGCTTCAAACTATACTTTTAGAAGAAAGGGAACAGAGAAAAAAAATTCTGTTTCGGAGAAGGCAACTTGAATATTATAATTTATGACCTCAGTTGTTTTTCCTTTAATAAGAAAACTTGGCACTGAAAAGAGAAACATACTATCAGCTAAGATTTGGTGATATTTAGACTTTGCATAATTAATACAACGAAATCATCATGAATGAGTGGGCTTATGTACTACAGACACTATTTGTGGACAAAGTGATATAGGTAGCATGTCTACAACCTTAAAGGAGCAGTTTTTATCTAGTGTAAATATTTTAAATCTATTCTAAGATGATCAAATAAACTATAATTTTTCACATACATTTCTCTCTTTAATCTCTACCAAAATGGCAAAGTTCATTGAAATCCATTAAAAATTACATAAGGATTCTCCCTAAAACCCTGTTTCCCCAGTCTGGATTTTACTGATGTTAGAACACCTGATAAGGAAACTATTAGAAATGGAGATGGGCAGCTCTGATGTAACTTACAATCCTACGGATTTGCCTGGGACACTGAAGGGTTAAGTGTCTGGCCCAGAGCCACACAGCTATTGTATGTAAGAGGAAGGTCGTAATCCTAGTCTCTAAGAGTCAGAGGCTAGCCTTCCTATCCACTACACTACTCTTTTTACAAGGTTCTGATTTTATAATTTTGTTTCAAGAAGAAGGACTAAACCATTTCTATATAGACTTGCGATTTTATAAGTGTAGGCAAGTCACAGGGAGAGGCTGCTGTCTACCAATGCAGATCAACTCCTGTTCCATAACTTAGATTCTTAGTTGTCTGGTTAACCTTAAAATGTACATTGATATCTCCCTAAAGTTAGACACACACACACACACACACACGCACACGCACAAACTATAGGTTTACTAACATGATATTAAGCATGACTCAGAAATCATGCAAGACCAAGAATAAAAATGTTCCCTAATCCTGCAGTACGAATTCTTATTCTTAAATTGCCAAAAGTAAGTAAAAAAGTCAGGATTCTGTCTCCCGGCTTGTTAGACCACAAAAGCCTGCTTCATAGTTGCTTATGAGGGAAGGGGAAAGGAGATGAGAAATTTTGAAACAGAGATGGGAAGTGATGGAGGTTTGGCAGGGAGAGGGAAAAAACAAAATAAAGAGATTAGTCAAGGTTTCCTATCTTCACTTATGTAAGTCCATTTGTTATTACAATCCATAATCTGTTGACAGTCATCTTGGAAACCATCCAAGGTGTCAGAAAAGAAAAGGATACTTTCACAGGTCTGAAAAGTCCTAAGTATAAAACAAGTCAAAACAATGAACCATCCTTTCAACAGGAAACTGCTGAATTCCCACATGTCAAGGGTGAGGTAATCATTCATCTTTTATACTCCTAGAAGCAATGTATAACCTGCATCTTTCCTAAAATGTTCATCTTTGCTGAGGCTCCTCCTGCCCTAGAATGGCACTCTGGTACTGTAGAAAGCACTGTATTGGAGGCAGAGGCCTGGGGTTTGAATTCTGACTTTGTTGCTTACTCTGTGCCTGATTTTGAGAGAGTCTCTTACCCTCCCTGGGTCTCGCTTCCCTCATCTATGAAAAGAGAGGGGAGGAGAGTAGCCTGAATTATTTTTAAGATCTCTTTGAACTCCAAATCCTACAATGCCATGATATAAAACCCATTCGTTTTTGGAACAACTCTAAAAGATTGTAATGGGAGAACCTGCAATCTATGAAGCAAGGATGATTCTATCTTTATTAAACTGACATGTAAGAGAAACTATTAAACTATTAAAATCAAATTTTAAAACTTTCACAAATAAGTCTATTTGAAAACATATCTTGCCATAGAATAATATTCTTAGTGAAAAGAGAGATTGACAATATCCATGAAAATGTAATTATACCTAAATTGTAATTATCTGATCTATATACTAACATCTCCTTCTTGATCTACTAGTCTTTCTGGATTTTAAGGACATTGCTTCCTCTTGGTTCTCCTCCTACTTATCCAAACACTACCTTCTTCAGTCTCTTTTATAGGATTATAATTCATATCTTAACTACTAACTTTAGATGTATCTTAAGGTTCTGTCCTCAGTCTACATCTCTTCTCTCTCTGTATTCTCTCTTAGTTAACTCATCAACTCCTATGGACTCAATTATCATCTCTTTGAAGATGACTGGGGGCAGGTAGGTGACGCAGTGCTTAGGGTGCTGGGCCTGAAATCTGGACTTCAAATCTGGCCTCAGATATTTACTAGCTAGGTGACCCTGAGTAAGTCACTTAAGCTTGTTTGCCTGTTTCCTCATTTGTAAAATGAGCTGGAACAGGAAATCACAAACCACTCTAGTATATTTGCAAAGAAAACCTCAAATGGAGTCACAAAGAGTTGGACATGACTGAAACTACTGAATGACAACAACAAAATTAAAATCACCCTCCAGATCTATATACCCAACCCTAGTCTCTCTTCTTAGTCCCAGACCTCCTTATTCTTCCTCCAGACCACATACCCAATCAATCACCAAGTCTTATGGATTTCATCTCTACATCTGTCCACTTCTCTCCTCACAGGACCATTGCCCAAGTTCAGGATTCTCTATACGGATATCCATTTCCTTTGGACGATTATAGTCAAATAGTTGATTTCTCTACCTCAAGTCTTTCCCTTTTCCATTTCATCCTCCACACTCTGACAAAGTGATAACACTAAAACCCAGGTATGACAATGTCACTCCCCTGCTCAATAAACTCAAGTGACTCTCTATTATCTCTAATATAAAAATACAGAGTCCTCTGTATAGCATTTAATGTCCTTCACAACCTCATTCCAACCTACTTTCTCAACCTTACTATACATTACTCCCCTTCAGGCACTCTTCAGGTCAATCAAACATTAACCTCTTTTGGTTCCTGACACATGATATTCTACCTTCCACTTCCGTGCCACTAGCCATCACCCAAACTTTGAATTTTCTGACTACTGAAATATAAAATTATTCATTTAATACATAGCTTCCAATATACTACAGTACACCCTCAGTTCTAGAATGGATTTGCTTCTCAGTTCTGCCTGTTAGAAGCCCTAGTTTCCTTGAAAGCTCAGCTCAAATATCACCTTTGACACCAGGTCTTTCCTGATTCCCCCCCCCCCCAGCTATTAGTTTGTTATCCATCTCCAAAATTACCTTATATTGTTTGTGCTGTGTATATCCCTGTTTTCCATGTACCTATATGTGTGCATGTTGTCTCTCCTCATAGAATGTAAGCTTGTCAAGGACAGGGACATTTTTATCTTTGTATCTCCAGTGCCTAACACATGGCGATTGCCAACTCCAGAGAAGTCAAAAGTTCCTGAATCTTCCCCTAAAGCCATTTTCAGGGCAGATTCACGGGGCTTTGTAGTTCAACATCTACCTTCCTTTACAGGAGATTATCTTTCTTAAATCACGTTCATCAGTTTTCCTAAAATTCCAGGGCAAAAGGCAATAACATTTTTTTCATTCAATAACATCTCAACAGCTCTGACAACTACCCTGAAAGAAATGCTATGGGCATCATTCTACCAACAGGAAACTAAAGCACTGTGAGAAGTGAGCTAATCTAGTTTTCACATCAAAGTGCTCCATTGGTAGTACAGCAGTCATTTTAACAACAAATGGCACTATGCCATATACATGTAGGCACTGACATGATGGTAAGAGACCTAGAGGAAAGTTTCCAGCACATGAGATGTGTGTGTGTGTGTGTGTGTGTGTGTGTGTGTGTGTGTGTGTGTGTGTGTTGGGGGAGAGGTGCCTTAAGAGAATTAGGCAGAAACAAGACGGGAAGGCATAGATAGGTTGGTATTTGTGCTAGGGGAAGGAATGCTTACTCCAATGAGATCTTAGATCCACTGATGCAAAAAATTCAATGACATTAAGATTTTTTTTTTCAGAGCTGGGGGAGGAACATCTGAAAGCGAGATAGTATAGGTTTGGTAGGTTTTAAGTTAGACAGTTTCCAAAAAAGAAATACTTAGATCAGCGATTTAGAGTTGAAAGAGACCTTAGAAGTTACTGACTTCGACTTCTCATTTTGCGGTTAAGGAAATTGAGTCATAGAGCAATTAAATGGTTTTCCCAAGACTACATCACTAGCGAGTGCCTGAGGAAGGATCTACGTCAAGGAATTCTTGTCTCCTAGTCCAGTGCTCTACTTGCTACGTACCCCACTCCGACTCCTTTAAAATTCTTTCCAGTTCTAAATCTATGACTCTATGTAGGCAACAGGCATTTACTTTTTCTCTTCTGAGCTGAAGATTCTACATGGTGCTAATGGCTATACATCATTATGATGGCGGTTTATTTAAAAATTTCATTGCTCAATAACTGATAAAATGGTAATGAATTATGAGATGACTCCTCCACTGAAGATCTGTTGTTATGCTTCATTGCAGCATAGAGACAATCCTGGGCTCACTAAAGCTATGTTAGTAGAACGTGAATTATGGAAATTTCCACCCAGTTAAAAAGGCTTTGGTGTTGTTGTTCAGTTATTTTAGTCGTGTCCAACTCTTTCTGAGCCCATTTGGGGTTTTCTTGTCAAAGATACTGGAGTGGTTTGCCATTTCCTTCTTTAGCTCATTTTACAGATGAAGTAACTGAAGCAAACAGGGTTAAGTGACTCGCCCAAGGTCGCAGAGCTAGTAAGTGTCTGAAGTCACATTTGAACTCAGGTTTTCCTGAATTCAGGCCTGGCACTCTATCCACTGAACCATTTAGCTGCCCATGGATCCAGTAATGGATTCTGTAGATCTGTTATCAGAGGGTTAGCCTCGCTAAGCATAGAAAGGTTTACCCTGAGAAGGATACCTTCGAAGTGGTGAATGTTTTCACAAGGAAGGGATGCTGTTTACATCAGTCGACCCAATGATGAAACTTTGAATTTTCTGACTATTGAAATATAAAATTATTCATTTAATACATAGCTTCCAATATACTACAGTTTTCATGTGCTGTGTAACAGTACTATATATAATAAATATGAGATTTTTTTTTGCAGGGGAGAAAGGCTATCTGGACCTCTATTTTCACTAGTATGAGTAGCTCCCCAGAGAGCAAACTTTGCCTTCCCATGCAGATTGACAATTGCTCTTCAGTATATACCTTTACAGAGTAGCCTGGGGCATTGAAAGGTTGAGTGGCTTGCTCAGGATCATGTCGCCAGTAAGGGTCAGTGGAGGGACTTGAACACAGATCTTCCTGACTCCAAAGTCATCTCTTTATTCACTAAGTTACTTTGCCTAACCATAGTACAATTAACCTATTAGTCTAATATTCTCAGCTTCAGCAACAGTGTTACAAAGAGGTTTGATAACATTTACACTGTCATCAGTCATTACAAATTAAAGTTGATGACAGGATAAATAAAATAAGAAATGTTTTAAGTCTCACCCTTTGCCCAGAACTTATTGAGAAGGAAATGTTCTCTAATATGGCATTCCCACCATCTGTATATTTGGCTGTGAGGTCTTTGACAGTCATTTGGCCTCCAGAGGGCCAGTTCTCTTTCTTTACGTGTTCATTCTCAATGATCAGAACTTGTGAGAGCTGATTTTTCTTCAATTTAGTTGGTTTGGGAGGAAGAGGTTCTTCACTTGGCATATCAATGAATTTAAATACTCGGCTCACAGACCGCATCTGGAAACCAAAATAAACAATATTTGAATTTGGAGGCGGGCAGATTTAAGATCCAAACCAAAAGCAATAAAGAGTATAATTGTTTCCTAAAACAAAGTTTCTCCCATCAGAAGTGGCGTCAGCTGATCACAGGCACCTAATCACAGGTACAGTCATTCAGGATTTTGTCTGAGCATTTCCAATGATTTAACAGGAAATAGTTGGCTATATTTAAAAGATTAACAAAGAATAATTAGTCATGCCTTGTACAAATGGGCTTTGTATTAACCTGTTGACATTTTGTGATCGATAACATTTGCAGTTATGCAAGGGACTCAGAAATGTTCACTCTTTATGCTTAAGTGGACAGAAAGAGATTTTTCTTTCCTACTTTAGGCAGTATTACACAATATTATAGAACCAATACCACAAAGTAAAATGTACGAAGCTATAAAAACTAAGAAAGTGCTTGGCTTTCTCCTGCTTTGCCTTTATGACAAATTTTCATCCTGTATGTCCAATGACTGTTAAAGGAAAGCTTGGTCCATGGTTAATTTTAGCATATGTCACAAAAGTCTTCAAGGGGGCATCAAGTCACTTTCACCCAAATACAGAAGTATTTTTTTAATATTTTAATATTAAAATTAAATTGCATCACATCTCTGAGGAAAAAAGCAAATCACATTGAATGTTTTATTTGGATCTTCTTTCTCCTATATCAGATGTTGCATCACCCTTGAATCTGAAAGACAATCTGTGCATACTGAAAAACATATGCACATACTTATCCACATGTAAGTTTGCCACATGTATATTTAAACATAAATGAGATGGTCCATTTATATTAATTAACAATCATTCTTAGTTATAATCTCTAATAGCAATTTTGTGAAAATCTGTATTCCATATGGCAAGAAAAGACTTGGAATATTTAAATTTATACATTTGCTATAAAATGGTGTATTGTTGATGAGTCAGTCCATAATACATCCTTTCACAGTTTACCCTTGATTTTTTATTCCCCTATAATTTGTCTGAGTATCAGTGTTTGACATTGGCTTTATAAATCAGAAACTTTGTAACAGGCCCTTCCACTGCAAAATTAATGTAAAGCCACTTTGGATAGTAGGGATATAAACAAGAATTAGGGCTTATGATATTAGAAAAAAAAGATATTATTTTAAAGTACCAAAAATACATGGGGAGGGGAGCATTTCCTAGCACAGAGCCTCCTATGAAGTAGGCACTTAATAAATGTTCATTTAATTCAACTGAAATTCTATATAAATTTTGCCTTATCCTGACTGAAGCAGAAAATGGAAAACAGTCCTCAGCTCTAGTACATAGAGGAAAAAAAGGAATATTTAGTTGATTGACATTGTTGAAACACCAATGTTGCCTCTATTTTCAGATTCTTCATTTTGTTAAGGTGTTTCTTTTTTCTAGTGATTCTTTTCCTTTCCCCATCCTACATAAATCCCACATATGGAATACTTTGCCCTTAACCTTGGAGCAAACTTTAATTGTCACTAAGGAGAGAGAAATGACTTATGCCCAGACTCCTGATGTGTGGCCTACTGTTTGCTACCTGAGGGAGAGAGAATTCAATAGCCCACATCTTTAATAAATGGCTCAAGCAGAGCTGAAAAGTAAGCTTTTGTTTCCAAATTGTCATTTCTTGATGCTGCATTATAAATGACTCTCAGAGGATGGCATATTCTGCTTCTGCTCCACTCAATTAATTCTTAAGTAAGGCTTATTAAATGTTGCATGTCACAGCAATTAATATAATTTAATTTTCAAAACTGTATAGAAGCTACTGTTTGAAGGTCAGGAAGATAAATTAGGAGTAAAACTATCGCAAAGGTGGAAGTTCAAGTGAAATAACTCAGGAAGGCCATATTTTAAAGTGGCCTCAACATATTTATCCTTGAAAGAAAAAAAAAGGCATTACTCTGAAGTGTTTTGAGACCATAAAATTCAGTTCACTTTTAAAATGTGGATTTGTGAGATGACGCTGTCATTTCATTAACCTGAGTTTTGAAGATTAACAAGTTCATCTCCAAAGAACTCATGAAGTGGAGCCAAGACGGCTGCTTGAAATCAGGGACTTGCTTAACCTTTCCCCTAAATCCCTCCAAACACCTGTAAAAAATGACTCTAAACAAATTCTAGAGCCATAGAGCCCACAAAATAACAGAGGGAAACAAGTCTCTAGCCCAAGACGGCCTGGATGGTTGCTGGGAAGGGTCTATTGTACCGCATTGGGAGCAGAATGCAACCCAACATAGGCTGTGCCAGGACAGACCAGGCTGGAGTAGACCAGGCAAAGTAGGTGTCAGGTCCCTGAATCACTGGGCTGTGGCAGTTACCAGACTTCTCAACCCACAAACACCAAAGACAATGCAGCAGGTCAGTGGGCAAACTGTTGGATCTGGCTGAGGGAAGTGCACAATCAGTCCACACCCCTGAGGTGGCTGAGGTGGTTACAGCTGGCAGTAGCAGCATCACAGGCTGCTTCAGGAGCCCCAGGCCCACACAGTCGGGGGCATCGAATGGCTCATCAGACCAGAAGTACAGAGATCTCTTTGCTGGTGCTGAGGCAGGGTTCTCTTACTTTGTCCTGCTTTGATCTGACTTCTGGTCTTTGTTGGCAATTCTTGGAGCAAGAGGAGCTCTGGTGTGGCAGAGCTTTGTGGTGGCTATGAAGAGGGAGTCCTCCTGGTGGTTACATGGCATACCTGCACTCACAAACCAGAGCACAGGCCAGGAGAGGAGCACCATATCTCCTCAGAATAGAAATAGTTTTGAAAACAGCGGCACAAAACCCCTGAAGCTTGGGACAGAGCATTCTCCGCTCTGGAAGCAGTCATACCCTGACAAAGAGCTCAAAAGTCAAGTAATTGGCTGGGAAAATGAGCAAGCAGAGTAAAAGTAAAATCTTTCTTTGGGTAGAAAGAAGATCAAAACATACAGCCAGAAGAAGTCAACAAAGTCAAAGGGCCTACATCAAAAGCCTCCAAGAAAAATATGAATTGGTCTCAGGCCATGGAAAAACTCAAAAAGCATTTGGAAAAGCAAGTAAGGAACTAGAGGAAAAACTGGGAAGAGAAATGAGAGTGATGCAAGAAAATCATGAAAAACAAGTCAATGACTTGCTAAAGGAGACCCTAAAAATACTGAACAAAATAACACCTTAAATAGACTGACCCAAATGGCAAGGGAGTTACAAAAAGCCAATGGGGAGAAGAATGCCTTGAAAAGCAGAATTAGCCAAATGGAAAAGGAGGTCCAAAAGACCACTGAAGAAAATACTTTCTTAAAAATTAGAATGGAGCAAGTGGAAGCTAATGAGAAATCAAGAAATTATAAAACAGAACCAAAAGAATGAAAAAATGGAAGACAATATGAAACATCTCACTGGAAAAACCACTGACCTGGAGAATAGATCCAGGAGAGATAATTTAAAAATTATTGGACTACCTGAAAGCCATGATCAAAAAAATAGTGAGCCTAGATATCTTTCAAGAAATTATCAAGGAAAACTGCCCTGATGTTCTAGGACCAGAGGGCAAAATAGAAATTGGAAGAATCCTCTGATTGCCTCTTGAAAAATATCCCAAAAGGAAACTCCTAGGAATATGGTAGCCAAATTTCACAGTTCCCAAGTCAAGGAGAAAATATTGCAAGCAGCCAGAAAGAAACAATTCAAGTATTGTGGAAATACAATCAGGGTAACATAAGATCTAGCCGCTTCTACATTAAGGGACTGAAGGGCTTGGAATATGATATTCTGGAGGTCAAAAGAGCTAGGATTAAAACCAAGAATCACCTACCCAGCAAAACGGAGTATAATATTCCAGGGCAAAATTTGGACTTTCAATAAAATAGAGGACTTTCAAGCATTCTTGATGAAAAGACCAAAGCTGAATAGAAAATTTGACTTTCAAATATAAGAATCAAGAGAAGCATGAAAAGGTAAACAGGAAAGAAAAATCATAAGGGACTTACTAAAGTTGAACCATTTTGTTTACATTCCTACATGGAAAGATGATATTTGTAACTTATGAGACCTCAGTATTAGGGTAGTTGAAGGGAATACACACACGCACGCACACACACACACACACACACACACACACAGAGGACACAGGGTAAGTTGAATACAAAGGGATGATATCTAAAAAATAAAATAAAATTAAGGGGTAAGAGAGGAATATATTGGAAGGAGAAAGGCAGAGACAGAATGGGATAAATTATCTCAAATAAAAGTGGCAAGAAAAAGCAGTTATAATGGAACAGAAGAGGGGGCAGGTGAAAGGGAATGAGTGAATCTTGCTCTCATTGGATTTGACTTAAGGAAGGAATAACATACACACTCAATTGGGTATCTTATCTTACAAAAAAGTAGGGGGAAAGAGAATAAGAGGGGAGATGACAGAAGGGAGGGCAGATTCGGGGAGGAGGTAGTCAAAAGCAAACATTTTTGAAAAGGGACAGGGTCAAAAGAGAAAAGTGAATAAAGGGGGACAGGATAAGATGGAGGGAAATATAGTTAGTCTTTCGCAACATGACTATTATGGAAGTGTTTTGCATAATGATACATGTGTGGCCTATGTTGAATTGCTTGCCTTCTCAAGGAGGATGGGTAGGGAGGGAAGAAGAGAGAGAATTTGGAACTCAAACTTCTAAAAACAAATGTTTAAAAAAAGTTGTTTTTACATGCAACTGGGAATTAAGACATACAGGCAATGGAATATAGAAATCTATCTTGCCCTACAAGAAGGTAAGGGGAAAAAGGATGGGGTGGGGTTAAGTGGGGTGATAGAGGGGAGGGCAGAATGGGAATTTACACCATCTTAGAATGAGGGGAGGGTAGAAATGGGGAGAAAATTTGTAACTCAAAATCTTGTGGAAATCAATGTTGGAAACTAAAAATATTAAATAAAAAAAACTTAAAAAAATAAAAAGAACTCATCAATCAAAAAAGTACTATGCAATAATGCTTCCTAGAAATATTTCCTGCCAAAGAATCAGGAAAAAAAATGTTCAATTGTCATTCTACAAATTGTTTCTGCCGGCATAACTATTGGGTAAAATAGATCATAGGCTCTAGAAGAAGAAGGCCCTTCAGCAGCTCATTTTCTAATCTAATTCTTTCATTTGTACAATGAGGAAACAGATTCAGAGATGTGTGGGCCTTACTTGCTGAAGGTCCCACAGCAGGGGTGGGGAACTCACAGCTTTGAGGCCACATGCGACCCTCTAGGTCCTTAAACATGGCCCTTGGACTGTTCATGGAACAGAAGGGCCACACTTGAGGACCTAGAGAGCCAAATACGGCCTAGAGGCTGCAGGTTCCCCACTCTGTCCCACAGGGATTCTGCAGGCAAAGAAGGATTCAAACGTAAGCGCTTTGATGCTAAATCCAGTGTTCTTTCCACTAGATCACCCTGATTTTCATTGGGAGTGTAATAAAAAACAACTTTTAAGCAGCAGCCAAGTAAATGTAAACCTAATGTAAAAATTTTAGCACTGCTTTGGCTTTGTCTGAACAATAAGGGATCTATCCACACTTAAACCCTACTCAAAACTAGCTCACCCAGGAGAGGCGGAGCCAAGATGGCGACGAGAAAGCAGTAACTGGCGTGAGCTCCCCACCAAATCCCTCCAAAAACCTATAAAAAAAAATGGCTCTGAACCAATTCTAGAGCTGCAGAACACACAAAGTGGCAGAGGGAA
>CM053623.1:107512133-107711425 GCA_028646595.1 Phalanger gymnotis
AACAGGGCAACCAGAATGTACGCCATCTTGGAGTGGGGGGGGGAGGAAATGGGGAGAAAATTTGTAATTCAAACGCCTGTGAAAATCAAGGCTGAAAACCAAACATGTCAAAAATAAATTTTAAAAAAAAAAACTAGCTCACCCAGAAGTGAGAACCTTTTCCCATTTTTTTGCTCATGGTATCAACAAGAAAGGCTAGAGAATGCCTAGGGAAGGCAATTATTCCTTATTGATCATGTTAATAGGTTAGAATTAGAGAAAATTACTTATCATGTTAAATATTCAGTATCCTTAAACAAAAGGCCTAAGGCCTGGCCTACGTCTTTGGGTAGGGTGAAAGATCGTGTAGAAACTAGGAAACTCAACTTTCTGAACTATTCTGCTGTCTTTTAAACTAAGGAACATTTCCTAAAAAGCAGAAAGCCATGTCACGAGAAACAGATTGCACCTTTTAGATAATATGTGCCATGCTCATTAAATGTTGGCTACTTTTACAAGAAGAACTGAGTGCTTGAAATTTCTTTTATAAGACCAAACTCTACATCATTCTTAGTATTAAACAAGCTAAAATAATATAGATAATTTTTTAGAAATTTACATTTCCAGTAGTAGTTTATTTGTATCTTATCTCCTTGTCTCTTAGGAATTTGTATGGCCTCTTTATCAAATAATAATAATAATAATGATAATACCCCTAATTAAAATACTAATTAAAAAATGATCTTATGGATGCATTGATACTTCCAACTGTAGAACTGTTCTTTGTCATTAATGATCATCCAGTCATTCACATTTGAGCCATACTGAGGTTTCCTGATCAATTACTAAAAATATAGAACATGCAAGATTAGGATTGTAACCATCTAATGAAAAGTTAGACTGATTTTCTTACTAGTATCAGAAACAATCTAACAGACCTTTCTTTAAAAAAAATAATACTGAAAAAATTAATAAACTTGAATACAAGGGATACTGGGGAACCCTAGACATTTGAATGATATGATTAGAGCAATGGGGATATTCACATTTTTCTAGATGAACCTCTTGTGTTGTTTTAACAAAACTAACCCATTTGACTGTGCCTTAAATGGTTCAGAAATGGATATGACATAAAACTTTTGTTGAAAGTTATAAACCTATAGTTCCTATCTACCTACCTACCCATAGTCAGAGGCAGCTAGGTTATGCCTAGTGTTAGGCCTGGAGCCAGGAAGACCTGAATTCAAATCCAGCCTCAGGCACTTATTAGCTACGTGACTCTGGGCAAGTTACTTCACCTCTGTTTCCCTCAATTTCCTCATTTGTAAAACGGAGATAATAATATAGCACCTACCTCCCAGGGTGGTTGTGAGGACCAAATGAGATGATTATAAAAGGCTTAGCACAGAGCTGTGTGAACGTCAGCTGTTATTAGCTAGCTATTATTATGGACCTATATTTGAGCCAACTGAATCGAATACATTACATGATCTCAGGGCTCACCTTCAAAGTACATGAAGATGATGCTATCTGACATGATGCCTTCTAACCACAAATACGGTATCAATACCAAATAGTGGAATGTGCCAATCAAATTCACAAAAATGGAGATGTCTTGTCTTTCCTATAGAACAATTCACCATCTTCTAGCCACATAGCATGGTATGTGATCCTCAAGTACATGACACTAGAATAGGTAGAAAACAACCTGGTTGAACATCTCCATTTAATGACATGTGATGTCACCTTTTGTTTCGAGTTAGTTATTTACAGCATGGGTGCTGATGTTTGCTGCAAATACTTCCAGAGCATTTCTGGGTGTGGGAGGAAGGATGAATAACTGGTTCCAGACACCTGTATTATGTTTAGTTCCACATGTGTTGAAGTGTCATAGATGACACTGTTCAAAAGGATCATTGTTTTACTGAAACCCAGGAATCTACACAACTAAATGGAGAATCACAGTAACACAACTTCCTCAGGGCTAAAATTTCAGAGCTGGAAGAGAACACATAGGCCATGTAGTCCAAGACCAACATTTTGCAAAAGAGGAAAGCAAAGCCCAGAGACATAAGGGAACTTTTCCCAAGGTCACACAAGTAGTGAGTTGGCCAGCAAAGATTCAAGCCCATGTCTTACTCCAAATTCAGCTCTTTACCCTCTATTAGCTCTTATGGAATCACAGAAACATAGACATAGAGCTAAAAGGGATCATGAAGGCTGTGTTATCTAATTCCCCCATTTTTAGATAAGGAAACTGTAGGGAGGGGAGAGGAAGGTAAGGGACTTGCCCAATGCTATATTACCTACAGGTGTCAGAGCTGGGATTTGAACCTAGGGTCTCTAAATCTAAAGTCACTGCTCTTTCCACTGCACGTTATTAGACCTTTCTGGAATTTATAACCTCACCTTTCTTCAATGTAAGTATATTCTACCCTTTACATTAACATGCTTACCATCTCAGGGAAGGAGGGAGGGGAAGGGAAAAGAGGAAGAGAGGGAAAGAATTTGGAGCTCAAAACTTTAAAAAAATGTTAAAAATTATTTTAACATATAATTGGGGAAAAATAGAATGTTATTTTTTTAAAAAGGCCATAGCATATTATTATTTTGAGTATTTCCCAGTCACTTTCATTGAGATTTTTCACTTCATTTAATCTTTAAGGCAGAGGGTTGGCTAAACTTCTTCAGGGTGATACATAAAAATATCTATGCTGGCATAGCTGTTTATTGCCTTTAAGCTACTGATTATCAATCAAAGCACCTAACCTTATATTAACATAGTAATTAATTTTAGGCTGGTTATTCCTGCCAACTTAATTAAGGAGACATGCAGAGGAGCCAGGATGAGGTTCACTTTGCCATAGCTGCATTTCCATTAAGAGGAGAAGTTCACTTCTTATCATCATCATTGAAGCATAGTATTTACCTATTTGCATTAAGTTATGATAGGAAGTCAAAAAGAATAGAGAGCATTGTGAGATGTAAAATAGATATTTTTGACTATATTAAATCAAAAAGGTTTTATATAAATTAGACCAATGTAGCCGAGATCAGAAGGAAAGCAGAGAATTGGGAGGGGGTGGAATTTTATGAACAGTTTCTCAGATAAAGGTCTCATATCTCAAATTAAAGAGAACTTTGCCAAATTTGTAAAAATATGAGTCATTCCCCAATTGATAAATCCTCAAAGGGTATGAACAGGCAGTTTTTCAATGAAGCAATCAAAACTTGATGTAGTCATATGAAAAAATGCTCTCAATCACTATTTAAAGAAATGTAAATTAAAACAACTTTGAGATGTCTTTTTCTACTTACCAGATTGACTAAAATGATAGAAGAGGAAAATGAAAAATATTGGAGTAGATGTGGAAAAATTGGGACACTAATTCATTGTTAGTGGAATCGTGAACCGATTTAACCATTTTGGAGAACTGATTTAAGCATTTTGGAGAATAATCTGGAATCATACCCAAAGAGTTATTAAACTGCCTACATACTTCGAGTAATAATACCATTAGGACTTTTTCCCAAAGTGATCAGGAAAAGAGGAAAAGAACCTATATGTTTTAAAATATTTACAGCAGCTTTGAGGGAATGCCCATTATTTGGTGAATGGCTGAACAAGTTGTGGTATATGATTGTAATGGAATATTACTGTACTACAAGAAGTGAGTTGGTTGATTTTGGGAAAACATGGAAAGACTTGCATAAAATAATGAAAAGTGGAATAAGCAGAACCAAGAGAATGTTGGATATAGTAACAGTAATACTGATCGAAGAACAATTGTGAATGACTAATTTATTCTGAGTACTATAAAAACTCAAATCAACTACAAAGGACCCATGAAGAAAGATGCTATCCACCTTCAAAGAAAGAATTAATAAACAGAATACACATAGCATGGTTTTACATATTTACATGAGTATGTGTATCTTTGTCAAATGGTGGCCTTTTTTTAGTGCAGGGTAGAGAGGGAAGGAGAGAGACACAATTCAGAACTTAAAATGTAAGGAAAAAATAAATTAAATTTTAGTAGAGCCAAAAGGAAATTCATTTTCTTGAAAAAAAACCTCCTCTACTCTGTAGAAAGGAGATTAGCTATTGGGTGGATTGGTTAGATTAACTTTGGGGTAGAATAGATCATAGACTTTACCAGCATAATTTAGGAATATTCTGCAAACAAGACTTTAGACCAAGTGCAGCAGGGAAGGGCAAGCAAAGTGATTTCTTACTGATAAATCAACAGCCTTAAATCTCTCAACATCATCATTTCTTGAAGGTTTTATAATTTTATTTTGCTCTGTTTTTGACTTGTTCTATGATTTCATAAATATAAGGAACTTTGAGGTAAGGAAACACCTTCTATCAAGCGACAGGCATTACAATGGAGATCTGTGATTTCATAGGTATAGAGAACGGCCAGTACCTTTCCAGTCTTCTTAAACCTTATACACCCTTCCTCTCTTTCCACCCCACCCACATCCCCACATCCACTTCAATCCAGTGACACTGGCCTTCTCGCTGGTCTTCAAACAGGACAGTCCATCTCCTGACTCCATGCCTGGAATGCTCTTCCTCTTCATCTCTGCCTCTTGGCTTCCCTGGCTTCCTTCATCTAAAATCCTACCTTCTATAGGAAGCTTTTCCTGGTCCCCCTTAATTCTAGCACCTTCTTCTCTGTCAATTACTTCCAATTTATTCTGTATGTAGATGTTTGCATGTTGTCTCCCTCATTAGATTGTGAGCTCCTTGAGAGTAGGGACTCTCTCTTACCTTTCTTTATATTCCTAGGGCTTAATATAGTCTCTGGCACATAGGAGGCACTTAATAAATATTTGCTGATTGACTGAGATGCCTAGGGATACTGACAGGTTAAAATTACTTTCCCAGAATGACAAAAATCAAGATGTATAAAAGGCCAGACCTGAATCCAGGCATTCCTGAGTGGCTCACTATCCATTATACTACAATGACTCTTCTTTTTTTACATTTTCCAAGTAAATCTTTTGGGGGGCAATTTACATCAAATGTCATGCTTAGGATATGATCCCTTAGTTTTCAATCTAATGGCCTACATCTCTGATCTGACTATGAGGAAGGCAAAGGCTTTTGGAATTTTGCAGGACATAAAAATACTGGCTCACAGACTTAGTTATATTTTTTTGCAAATGATGTTTACCTACTTTCCTATCTTTTTTCCCCTTTTGTTGATGAGAAGGTCAATCAGCCTTGGAAAATTTTTCTCTGCCTTATTTCTTTACATGCTTTTACCTGTCATGTCCTGGAAGCTATGAGTTCAGTGGTTAAATATTAGGTTCAGGTCTTTGTACAACAATAGACTACTTTGTACAATAAAAGATCACAAGGCATCAAAGCAACAAATGCTCAATTTGTATATCTGCAATTTGGTTATCAAGGGCAGCTAGGCTGTGCAATTGATAGAATGTCAGGCCTGTAGTCAGGAACACTCTTCCTGACTTTGAGTTCAAATACAGCCTCAGATACTGTGTGATCCTGGGCAATTAACTTAACCCTGTTTGCCTCAGTTTCTTAATCTAAAAAATGAGCCAGAGAAGGAAATGGAAAAAACACCCCAGTATCTTTGCCAACAAAACCTCAGATGGGGTAATGAAGAGTCAGACATGACTGAACAACAACAACAAATCTGGTTATCAAACCCTGAGAAGAGTTTGTACTAGTTAGTGAAATAGCAAGGAAATAAAATGAAAGAGCTACATAAGATCATAGGTTTCTAGTCCAATTAATTAATTTTTTGAAAAATAGGAAACTGAGAGGTGAAGTATCTTGTCCCAGGTCACGTAGGTAATAAGTGGAGATGCAAATGTTGAAACTTGGATTGTCTTACCACAGGCTCTCAGTACTCTACCAGTATTTACCATCTTTAGAAAACTAATATGAAGCTAACACAACTTGAAAAAACAATAAACACCTCATCAAAACCAGTCCAGATAATATTTAATACCTCCTTCCTATATGAAAGGATCTTTCTGAGAATATAGACAAACCAAAATAACCCTTCAAAGAGTGTATGGTCTATTGGAGGAATACAACAGGTAGTTAAATAAAGGTAATTTCAAAATCAAAGATATTGTAAAATGGAATTGAAGTGCCATCAATGGTAAGTCCTGCCATATTTAAAATTTGTACTATTTGGAATATCATAGATTATAAATTCAGAGTCACACCATCATTGTCGACTATTTTATATCTTTGTCTCATCCAGATTCCCATTATGTCCGTGGTGTTCAACAAAACCTATACCCAAACTACAGATTTTATACACAAACACTATCTTGTTGCTCCTATTTACTATAGGCCATAAAAAAGCAATCAAAAGTGCTATATTGATGTTACTCATTAACAGTGTAAGAGCTAAGATGAAATTTCTCCACAGATACTATAAACCCTAACTCTTCAATAATTGTACATTGCTTTCTGAATCAATTTCTACAATAGTTTAAAATCCACGTATCTATTCCACTTTAATCTTTACTTACCTGTGTGTGTGTTTGTATTTATAACTACAAGGGATATACATGCTATTGTCTTACTTAATACAGAGAGATGGAAGAAATTAGAGTCTCTTGATCAATAAGGATACTGCCTATAGTAAAGGAGAAGGTTTCAAGTTTGATTGTTGTCATTTTCAATAATTTAACACCCTACTGACAGGCAACACAACATTCTGGATCTCACAGTGCCCGCAGAGTTAGGAATGAAATGAAAAAAAAAAATCCAAGCATTCACAATGTGGCAGTAAAAAATGCACAGCAGAGAACAAAAGGCATACACATATACATAATCTCTATTTGTCATCTGGTTCTCTGACGGTGCATAGCATCTTCCTTCATAAGTCCAAGTCTTTCCATGTTTTCCTAAATCAGCCGGCTCATCGTTTCCTACACCACAGCGATATTCCAACCCAATCACATCCTATCTGAGAGACCGTCTATGAACAGTATTGATTTCAATGTGGAAGTTTAAGTTTTGCCTCTTATACATGCTGACTTTGGGACTCTGGATAAGTCACTCAACCTCACAGTGGGTTCAGGCAATTCCTTAGCATCGTGTTGCAGAACAGGTACAAATCTGCATTTGTAAGGGTAATTTTTTTTCACTAAGAATCAGTAACAGGACTAAAATTATCTCAGTGGTGCAAGAGTGCAGCAAAAATCTCTCTTTCTCTAGGAATCCAGCTTAAGTCTATTCCTTATATTGTCACTGAATGCACAGTACACACTGCAGACACTCAAGAATTACCAGCTTAATTGATCATCTTCTCAAAACTTTCAAACAGGAATCTAAAATTTAGCATTCTTGTGGAAACCAGTGAGTCAGAAGGTTTGGCTAGGGACAACGACACACACTTACAGTAAATACTCTAACTACTAGAGAATATGGAGCTTGGAGCAACTTGCTCTAACCATCCTTTCACGAGTAGCACAATTGAGGGAAAGTTTTTGCCGGAATAGTTGATTTTTTTTTAATTAGGACAAAGTGATCTTATCCGTCATTCGTAGCACCTCATAGCATTTATCTATGCTTATCATGTTCTATTTCTTTTATTATGGCTGTTATGTGTATTACCCTTCTTCCACTTAGATTATCAGATCGAGGGCAAGAACCTTGATTCATTTATCTTTAGATTTTCCTCTCTGTCTTGTATCCAGTAAGTGCTTGTTGAATCAAATACTCTCCCAATGAAATTCTTTCCCTTAACAACTTCCATTTTGATTGATGAGCCTACTTGGAATATACTTGTCTTGGAAACCTTATTAGCTATAATAATTGGAATACTGGATATTTCTATCACTGAACTTGAGTATGCAAGAATTACAGAATGACCTGAAAGGTGATATCATTATAAAGCCTTGTAATGGTTCTCAAACATGAGACAGTCAAAAATCAAAATGGGCATAGACTTAGAAACACAGAATTTTAGAACTGGAAGTGTCCCTCTGGTCAAATGTCTTTATTGCACAGGTCAGGAAATTGAGACCCAAAGAGTTTCAGAGACTTTCTTAATGTTATAAAATCACTTAATGAGAGAGTCACCTGACTCTGGTTTTCTTTCCATTGAAATGTTATAGAATATCAAGAGAATAATTGGACGAGGGAAAAAAGGTCAGATTGGGGGGGGAGAGTTCATTAAATAGAAGGAATACTAGAAGGAAACAGAGATGAAGCAAAAAAGTCAAAGAAAAAAGACATACAATTAAGGGAGCAGCAACAGGGCTAAATCCTCAAATGAGATTCTATTAGAGACAGAGAGAAACAGGGAGGATTCCTTACTTCTAACAATGATATTTTCACAGGAGAAGCTCCTTTCAAAATAAGAGAGCCAGCCATCAGCAAGTTCAGAAAGAATGCAGACAAATCATGTTTTTCCCTGCTCCCCTAATCAGATCTTTTTGGTCATCTTTCAGTCCATCACCTGATCTATAGCAGGAACCAGAATAAACATCAGAAATTAAAGGAC
Organism: Phalanger gymnotis; assembly: GCA_028646595.1. Lineage (NCBI taxonomy): Eukaryota > Metazoa > Chordata > Mammalia > Diprotodontia > Phalangeridae > Phalanger > Phalanger gymnotis. The sequence continues at coordinate 107,520,617 of CM053623.1, forward strand.
AAAGGAGAAACAGAAGGCGTATCTGTTGACAGAAAGTGGCTTTCAGATCACTTCAATCTTTCTAAACATTTCTGGAGACTTATTAACTAGAATTTAAATGCAAAAATTGTTGCAGACTCAGATTCTTTCCCAGATATCTTTGCTTTTATTTCTCCTCTCATTTTATTTTGATTATACAGTTCTTGAAAAGATAATTAAAGAGATGGTTTGTATACTGTTTCATTAGAAGAAATAAGGAAGTAGGATGGCCTTCATAGGTAAGCATGGTTCCTCTGCCTCAGCTCACTAAATAGTAGGCCTTTCTGAAAAGAACTAGAACGCCATCTTTCCTCCATTTAAATACTTTGGCAATATGCATCATCCACAGGATACATGGATTCCTATCACCTTTTTGCTAGAACTTTGAATACAGTCCTTGAAGCCTTTTCAAGCTCATATTTTAGCCTTTTTAAATAAATGGGTTCTAGATCTGCAAAGGTAGACTAGACATGAGAAACACAGTATTAAAAAAGGAAGAACTAATAACCTATAACGAGGAGGGCTGATCAGACATCCTGGAAGGTTTCTCTAGAGTCCACAGCAAGAAAATATGGATCTGACTTTGGGACTGAGGCTGGGACTCGGCCTGTGATTACTGGCAGAGGGAACTCTCAGGTGAGGAACCTGTCTCTACCAAGATGAATATGCACATTCCCTCATAGAGAGTTGTCTAAAGCACTGATAAGTTGTCAGTCAGTCAATAAACATTTATTAAATACTTACTATGTGCCAGGCATCGCACTAAGTGCCAGGGATACAAAAAGAGGTGAAAGACAGTCCTTTCCCTGAAGGAGCTCACAGTCTAATGGAGGAGACAAGCAAATGAATAGGTATAAACAAGCTAGATATAGGATAAATATGAAAACAACTAAGAGAGGAAAGGAACTAGAATTAAGATGGATTAGGAAAGATTTCTTGTAGAAGATGGCATTTTAGTTGGGACTTAAAAGAACCTGGAGTAGGCAGTAGGTGGAGATGAGGAGGGATTGCCCTTTGGTGATAGGGAGGGGGAGGGGGGCAATCAGAGAAAGCGTCCAGAGCTGAGAGATGGAATGGCTTGTTCACGAAACAGAAAAGAGGTCCTTGTCACTAGATCCAAGAGGACATGGTAGGGAGCAAGGTATGAGAAGACAGAAAACGTAGGACGGGGCTTAGTTACGAAGAACTGTGTATGCCAAGCAGAGGATTTTGAATTTGATCCTAGAAGTGTTTGCCAACCTGGATTTTATTGAGTAATAGCATGACATAGTCAGACCTGCACTTTGGAAAATCACTTTGGTAGCTGCATGGAGGATGAATTGAGTGAGAAGAGACTAGAGGAAGGCAGACCCACCAGCAGGCTATTGCAAGAGTCTGGGCATCAGGAGAAGAGGGCCTGGACTAAAGTGGTGGCTTATATCAGAGGGGAAAAGGCGACCTATTCAAGAGACATTACAAACGTGAAATCACCAGGCCTTAGAAACAGATCGAATATATGGGGTGAGAGATAGTGAAGAGTTGAGAGTGACACATAAGCTTAAAGCTTGAGAGACTAGGAGGATGGTATTGTCCTTGACATGAGAAAGATCCTGGGTACTTTCTTCCCAAAACAGAAGTTGTCCAACTTCTGTAACCATGAGATATGGTACTAAAATCATGTCACAAATAAGTTTTAGTTTCAGTCTTCTAACATTGTGAAATCATGTGAAACTATTTGGCAAAGTAAAAAAGTCAATTTAACTGACTTCCTCAGTTATATTAAGGATATATGACCCTACCCCTGGGGGTATAGTAATATCAGCATCCACTCTGAACATATCAAGAGTGGGGAAAAAAAAGAAAAAACAAATCTATATTGCATCTAACTCTCTAACAAGTATATTGGTAGTTAATACTGGAACTTGTAGAGAAATAAAAATATTTGGAGGTAGTGTGCATAGCAGAGGAGGGGTAAATAGAATCATGTAACTAAGTAAATGACAAAGGCACACAAAACACCTCATGGTAGTTGGTGAGGAAATGAAAAACAGCACATTTCATTTTGGCATCCAAACAATAGAAATTGGCTTTTTAAAAAATAATGAGTTCAAATACAAATATTGATGTTTTCCATAGATTGTATAACAGCACAATACATACATGCAAAGTGCCTTTTATGCTAAAACCCAAGACCATAACATATTTTCACAAAGGAGAGGGAAAAACAAAAATATCTTAAAGTAACTTTAAAGGAGAGACACTGAAAGATCATAATCAGTATTGGACAGATGAAAGAATAGAAAGGCAAGAGACAAAAGTGTCGACATGTACATTTAGACTTTACTTGTGCATCATAATTTGGGACAGAGGCTGAAAAAAAAGAGATTATAAAGGGTGGAGGGAGACTTTCAGAAGGTAAACAAAATACTGTGAAAAGCTGGATTCTAAGAAATAATGGCACTGAATTAAATAAAGGAAAAGTTTGTGTAGGATATTTATGTCTGTCAATATTTTCTTAATCCTTTTATTTTTCTTAATATTTCATTTTTCCCAATTACATGTATAAAAAATTGTAACTTTTTTTTTTCAAATTTCAAGTTTCAAAGTCTCTCTCTGCTTCCCCTCTCCCCTCATTGAGAAGGCAAGCAATTTGACTTAGGTTATATAAGTGTAATCACACAAAACACATTTCCATGTAAGTCATTCTGTAAAAGAAAACATAGACCAAAAACAAACATCAAGACAAATAAAGAAAGTAAAGAAACAGCATATTTGATCTGCATTCAAACTCTACTAGTTCTTCCTCTAGAGATGGACAGCACCTCGCATCATAAGAGAATAGCTAAGTTAGTAAGAGGTGATAATCATACAATTCTGCTGTTACTGTGTACAATGTTCTCCTGGTTCTGCTTGTTTCACTTTACATCAGTTTGTGTAAGTATTTCCATGTTTTTCTGAGAGCATCCTACTCATCAATTCTTAAAGCACACTAGTATTCCACCACAATCATTACAACAACTTGTTCAGCTATTCTCCAGTTGATGGACATCCCATCAATTTCCAATTCTTTGCCACTACTAAAAGAGCTGCTATTAATATTTTTGTACATATAGATCCTTTTCCTTTTTGTTTTTTCATCTCTTTGGGATGCAGACCTAGTAGTGGTATTCCTTGGTTAAAGGATATGTCTGGTTCTTTGCCCTTTGGGCAAAGTTCCAAATTACTTGCCAGAATGGTTGAATCAGTATACAACTTCACCAATAGTATCTTAGTGCTTTAATTTTTTCATATCCCCTCCAACATTTGTCATTTTCTTTTTCTGTCATATTAGCCAATCTGACAGGTATGAGGTAGCATCTCAGAGTTGTTTTTAATTTGTATTTCTCTCATCAATAGTGATTTAGAACTTTTTTTCATATAACTATAAACAGTTTTGATTACTTTGTCTGAAAATTGCCTGTTCATATCCTTTGACCATTTATCAATTGAGGGATAGGTCTTATTTCTATAAATTTGACTCAGTTTTCTATGATAAGTGAAGTCTTTATCAGAGAAACTCATAAATTTTGTTTCACAGTAATGATTACCAACTATGTATTTCCCTCTATCCTATTTTCCCCATTTATTCTACTCTCTCTCTCCTTTTACCATGTCCATTCTCAAGTATTTTGCTTCTGACTTTTACCTCCCCCAAACTGCCCTCCCTTCTATCAACTCTACCCCCTCCCCCTTCTCTTATCCCCTTTCCTTCCTGCTTCCCTATATGGCAATCTCATCATTCTTTCTTTTAGACTAACAGAAGCATTTACAAATGACCCAATTCCAAAGTAGTCACAGTTTAGTAAGAATGTAAGAAGGGTGAATATGCTGAAAAGATTTAATGAGATTCAAAAGATATTGTAGGTGCAAAGACTTGCTTACCATTAGATGCAAATTGATTTTTCTTAAGGAATTGGATAAATGAAAAATGTTAAGATAAAAGAAAGTGGATAAATGGATTTAGTACTTCTTGTTCAGTTGTCTATTGTCTGTAGTTCAGTGTTCAACTCTTCATGACCCCATTTTGGGGCCATTTCCTTTTCTAGCTCATTTTATAGATGAGGAAACTGAGATAAACAGGGTGAAGTGACTTGTCCAGGATCACATGGCTAGTAAATACCTAAGTCGGGATTTGAACTCGGGAAGATGAATGTTCCTGACAGCAGGCCTGGTGCTCCATCCACTGTGCCATCTAGCTGCCCAGATTTAGTGCTAATAAAGGTCAAATTCTGTTAGTACAAAATCCAAGTGACTGCTTTGTCATAAAGGGATTTCTTCTGCTGTTATGAAGTTTTATTATAAAAGTTGTCAAATTAAATACTTTTGAGACAAAGGAGCCATTAGCTGGGCTTTCAAAACTCTTCCACTTTTTAAAAGAGGATTTTACGACATGATTTGATCTATAATTAATTTCACCGCTTATGAATATGGTACATTATAAGATATTCACTCAGGCAAGCAATTGTCTGAGGAGCTAGATAGCTAGAGTTAGAGTTTCTTCTCCTCCTAACAAGCTGTATAAGCTCAGGCAAGTCATCTGACTTTTATGAACTTTAGTTTCGTCATCTATAAAATGTTTCAATCGTTTTTCAGTTGTGTTTGACTCTCCGTGAACCCATTTGGGGTTTTCTTGGCAAAAATACTGGAATAGTTTGCCATTTCCTTCTCCAGTTCATTTTAGAGATGAGGAAACTGAGGTAAACAGGTTTAACTGACTTGCCCAGGGTCATACTGCTAGTAAGTTTCTTAGGTTAGATTTTAACTCACTCAAGAAGATGAGTCTTCCTGACTGCAGGCCTGGCACTCCAACCACTGCGCCCACCTCACTGCCCCCAGCTATAAAATGAGAGCGATGTCTTACATTGTGTCCAGCATTCTTCTCTCCCACTCTGAAACTGAGATGTATAACTACAAATATTTTCAAAATATGCATATGCTTGATGAGATGAAAGAAGAATTAAACTCACTATACTAAGTAAATTTCTAATACTAAGTAAATATTCTAATAGAAGTTGGTTTCACTGGCAAAATAGCTGAAAGAATAAAGAAATCTGTGATAGAATTTAACTTATTGTGATTCGAATGCTTAACCAGTGATTTAGAGTAAAATTCATTTTTAATGAAACATAAATCTTGAAGGACAGAATTATGTAAAATTTTAGTTTCCTAATGAAGAGATTTTCTAAATTTCACTACTATTAGTCATTATTGCAGTAGTCCAAGAGTATGCTTCCAGAATCCTGAGTCAGAATGGACTGCTGAAATCAGAAGTGTGTGTAAACTGCCCAATCTTCTACTGAAATCAGAAATTTATCTTAACTGCAGTTTGGAAAAGGAAGTAAACCGAGAAGTTATTTGGTTATCTGTTCCACAACAAAGAGTCCATCTCATAGATAATAACCACAGCAGATGTTTAAATAGCACTTCAAGGCTTGTAATGTTTTTTTTTTTAATCATATACATGATTTCATCTGTTTTTAACAACAACCCTATGAAGTAAGTCCTACAGGCACTATTGTTCCCATTTTATGGAAGAAGAAACTGAGTTATATGAATGTCCAATGATCACACAGTCAGTAAGCATTGGAGGGAGAAGTCAAACCCTGGTCTATCTTGACTCCAAATCTAGTGCTATTTCTATCATAATACACTGCTTCTCATTGTTTAGTATCTGCAGAAAAAGAAATCTATATGACTGGTAGCAGGAAAACCATACTGGAAATAATCCTTATGAATGAGATGCATATGGAAGGCACAGAGACAGACCCAGGAAAACAAGAATTCTGGCCAGTTTCATTTTTAGCATAAATACAGGCAGATTCTAAAAAAAATGTCATTAGTAGAAGCCAAAACACAGAAAAAGATGGTCTTCGAGGAGGTTTCCACTGTAGTACAAGATCATTAATGGGTCCCCTGAGAATCGTTTATACCTATTGTGAAATAAGTCAAACAGAAATGGCTCCTATTTTACATGGGGGGGGGGGCGGGGATAGATTATAAACCAGGTTTACATGGAAACACTCTAGAAATGAAATTCAACAATTTAGGAATTTAGTTAAAGCAACTATAGTAAAAGAATACAGAATGTCCCTGACATTAACAATATAATACAGTTAGATTAAATGTTTCCAGATAAAGCCTTGACAGATATGATTTTGATGCCAAAATCGCTTAAAGCCTTACTGCATGCCTATGCACTTGGCACAAAGGAGGCACTCAACAAATGCTGGTTTGTTGTTGATTTATTGATAACAGATCGTAATCTGGGTCTTGCCCTCAACATTCCACCAAAAATGTGCTCAACCAGATCACTAAAGACATCATCATTGCTAAGTACAATGATCCTTTTTTGTCTTCCTTCTCATTGTGCAGTATTGTGTAAACAGAGCCAATGTGGAAATTGATTTGTGTGGTGCTAGAAATGAAGGGTACAATAGTATTGCCCCTTTCTGAAATATGTACAAACTCCTTTAGTTTGGTTTATTTGTTTATTGTCAGAGATTGGGAGGCAGCAGGACAGAGTGGAAACCCTGTTGGATTTGGAGTCAGGAGAGCCTGTATTTAAATCTGGCCACTTACACTTTCTGTGTGACCACAGGTCTACAACTCTACCTCTTTGACTCTCAGCTTCCTTAACTCATCTGTCAAGAAGGAATGATCATAATACTCCAGTACAGGGGTGGGGAACCTGCAGCCTCAAGGCCACCAGTGGCCGTTTAAGTCCTCAAGTGCGGCCCTTTGACTGAATCCAAACTTCACAGAACAAATCCCCTTAATAAAAAGATTTTTCTGTAAACCTTGGAGTAGTCCAGTGGAACCTAGAGGACCACACGCAGCCTTGAGGTCGCAGGTCCCATCCCCACCCCATCCCCAGCTACTGCCCAGGTTTTTAGGAGGATCAGAGATCATTTCTATAAAGTGCTTCGGAAACCTTAAAACACTACAGAAACGTCGGATCTTGTCCCTACAAATTAAGATCAAGTTGTCTAATGCATTTTCCATCTCATCTTATGTTCCGGCTTCTTCCCTGAGCCTGAACTTATACAGCTGTCATTCTACTCCCTCAGTGTCAAAACTTCTTTTTACAAAAAGTCCAAGGCCTTTGCTTCATTCCACTCACTCACTTGCTCAGTCCCCGCTACTCTGATTTATATCTCCAACATTCTACTAAAAATGTTCTAAGATCACTAAGAGTATCCTCACTGCAAAATACATTGACCCCTTTACAGTTTTTAGTTCTTCTTAACTTTTCTGCATCACCTGACATCACTGACCACTTTCTTATTCTTTATACTTTTTAATCCCCTGGTTACAATAATAATAACCAGCACCTGTAGAGTGCTTTAAGCTTTGCAAATTGCTTTGCAAACATCGTCTCAATGGATCCTCACAACAACCCTAGGAGGTACGTGCATTTTGCAGAGAAAAAAACTGAGACAGATAGAGATTAAGTGACTTGCTCAGGGCCACACAGCTAGCAAGTGGCTTAGTATGGATCTGAACTCAGGTCTTCTTGATTCCCAATCTACTGTCCTATCCACAGCACTACGTAGGCACCTCGTGTTTTATGACACTGTGCTCTCATGGTTTTCTTCCTCCCTCTCTGACTGCTTCAGCACTGTGGCCTTACTGATTCCTTGCCCTCCTCCACCCCTTTTAAACATATATGTCATCCAATACTATGTCTTTACACTATCTCTCTTGGAGATCTCATCCATTCCTTTGGATGGCAGGCAGCATAGTATAGTGGAAAGAACACTGTATTTGGAGTGAAACTATCTCAGTTCCAATGCTAGCTCTATTATTTCCATGTGTGACCTTGAACAAGTCACTTAACATCTGTGGAACTCAGGTTTATGATCTGTAAAATAAGGGAGTTGGAGCAGATGATGTCCAAGATTCTGTCCAGCTCTAAATCCTATAAATCTATTCAATTATGAACTCTATACAAACAATTCCCAAATCTAATTTGACTCTGACCTTTGGCCATGAACATCACTTACCTTTTAAGAGCCTCGATTTCCTCATTCATAACAGGGCAGTAACACCTACAGTACCCACCTCACAAGGTCATTATGCTGATCAAATAAAATCATGTACATAAAACATTTTGAAGACCTTAAATGGCTACATAAATGCCTATTTCGTTTGTGCTTTTTCATATTGCTATATGTCCAACCTCAGCCTTTTCCTAGAGCGCTAGTTCCAAATTTTCAAAAGCATACTGTATATTTCCCAAAACATACTGTATATGATCCATTAACCCTCTTAAACTCAACATGTAAGTTTAAACACTTCTACTCAAGTGAGCTCGTCATCTCTACTCAAACTTGCCACTCCCCTAACTTCTCTTTTTCACCAACCCAGCTTTTCACGTTTATGACTTCAGAGTCATTTTTGACTTTTCCTTCTCCCTTGCCACCCACCTCCATTCCATTGCCAAATCCTGTGACGACTGCCAAGGTATTATGCTTCCACTATTTCTCAAGTATTCATTTTCTCTTTCCACTTTCCCTACATTCACCCTACATGAGGCCCTTATCTCTTCTCACCTAGACTGTGGTACTAAGTCAGCTCGCTGACACAGTGGATCAAGGATTGTTTGTAGTCAGGAAGATGTGAGTGAAAACACTGCCTGATAAATTTACACAGCTATGTGATTCTGGGAAAATCACTTAACCACTGCCTTGCTTCCCTGACCAGGAAAATGATGGGGTTGAACTGAATGGCCTCTTTCATTTCTAAATCTATGAATAGTTTCCTAGCAGGTATTTTTAATCTATACTTTGCCCTCGTTCTTCACAACATCATTTATGTACTAAATAGCTGTGGATATGTCATTCAGCTACTCAAACTTTTTCCCTGATTTCCCATTTTCTCCCAAATAAAATGTAAGTTTCTGAAACTGACATTCAAGGTCCTTCCAATTTCCCTCCAATCCATCTTTCAAGCATTATCTCATTCTTCTTCCATTCGTGTATTCCATATTTGAAGTCAAAATGAAGCATTCTTCATCCCCTATTTTTAATTTGCCTAATTTATCCCTATACCTTTGCTTGTCCCCTGTCTCTATCCCTGCTTTTTGAAATTCCTCTCAACCTTCAAGGCTCAACTAAAGTCCTACCTCTTCCTTAGAATCTTCTTTGCCCCTTTGAGCTAAAAATGAAGTCTTCCTCTTCCATTTATTCCTAGTCCTTTGCCTGTATCTCTCCTAAGTGTTCATCACTTCCTTCAAAAGCTTTCTCTCTATCTCAAAATTATTTTGCACTTACTTTGAAAATGTTTATATTTTTTTTTATCTGTATATATGCTGTTTCCTCCAGTAGAATATAAACTTCTTGAAGGTGAAAACTGTTTCAAGAGGCCTATTCACCGAATGGGCATTACCTCACTCTAAGTGAGTAAATGAAAAGGCCTGAGCCTGAAAGGGCCAGGGTCTCCCACTGCATCCTCGGCCATCTCCAGTCATCCTGATGAATATCTGGTCACTGTATCCAGATGGCTCTGGAGGACAAAGTGTGGCTGGTGACCTTGCACAGCCCTCCCTCACTCAAATCAAAGTCAACTGCAAGTCACGTCATCATTGCCCGATGTCATGGCCCTCTTTGAAAACAAGGACAAACACACAATCCCAGCATCTAGCACGATACTTGGCATGTAGTAGGTATTTAAGGAATGACTACTGAACTTAGTCAAATTGAATTATGACATTGTCATTTGACATACAGTGATTTGGATAATATGACTTTCTCCTCTATTAAATTGCAAAATCCCTGATAGCAGGGTCAATGGCATAGCCATCCACCTATGCCCAGTGCCTAACATAGTATCTCCTACGTAAGTATGGACATAATAAAACTAAATGGGAAAACAATACAACAGTGTAGGGCGGGATGTGAATGCTTCTAAACAGCAGGGAGGCACTTTGTGTTATAATTCATTAACTTGTCCTTGACAAGGTGACCAGAATTGGCAAGCATGGTATGAAGTTATATATGGGACTTAAATTTTTAATTTCTAAAGATCCCTTAAGCCTATACTCTTGGGGAAAAGGACCATTCCTGAATTTCCAAAGTATGGACATTTACTAATGGTCTCTAATCCACATATTGTTCAACATGTGTCCATCATAAGTATCTGAGACTGGATTTGAACTCAGGTCTTCCTATTTCCAGGCCTAGAACTCTATCTACTATGCCACCTAGGTGTCTCTGATAATAACAATAACTTATATTCAAGGCTTAAAACTACTTTTAAATTATTTTATTAAAAAGTTATTATATATATGTATGTATATGTATATATACATACATATGTAAAATGTGCTTTCCTCACAACTCATGAAGTAAGGGAGATTATGCAAGTATCATAATCCCCATTTTACAAATTAGACACTCAGAAAGGTTAAGTGACTTGCCCAAAGCCACACAACTAGTAAGTGTTGGAGGTAGGATTTGAATATTAGGTCTGTTCTGACTCTGAGCTCAGAGCTCTCTTCATGAAAAATGTTTATAATCATCTCCACTGCAACAGGAATGTTGAGAGAAGCAATCACAATTAAATGAAAGTAAAATGCTTAAATATCCCTTGGTTTTCTGTAAATAAAATGTATTGAAAAGCAACGCACACCAATACTCCTTAATTCATATTAAAAATCTTTCTTTTTGCAGGCACTAATTCCATGTTAGACATGAGACGCTGGAGCATTGCCAAAACAATGGGTCTATGAATGAATGGCAATTCCAGGCTACAGCTGGAATTGGAGGCTGATCAACCATGGATGTCATTCATTACTGGATGTATCAGAACAATCTCATTGTGACAGTTTCTTTTAAGATCCAGCTCCATGAAATCGACCCAGGGTCAAGTATTAAAGTAAAGCAATATTGTCCATTTTTTGAAAAAGCAAATAATCTTTTAATAGTATTAACAAGTAACACAGCAAACCCTCTTTAGATTTGAGAGGAAGAGAGACAGTTGATAGACTACACTAAAATAAACAGAAATATCAAGCTCCCTGTTCTTCCTTCATTCACAGGTTTTATCTTCTCATATTTGGAAGAATTAGATTTAATATTGGGACATTATATCTGAATTATCTCCCACCAGCAAAGTCTGAGGTCATCTTTTTTTATAGGAAATTAAGAGTACAAATATAACTTCTTATTTTTTTTTCAAGATTTTGGTCAATAATACTGAAGACAGTATGTTAATTACTTAGCTGTTATTCTGTCAACTCTAACTGATGAACATCAAATAACATTTATTAAGTATCCTCGTGGACTTGATGCTTGGGGGAGAATTATGACAGTAAGTCAAGCATTCACAATGCTTACAGGAAAGCCAGAAGAAGAAAGTATATATTTTTAAATATGGTAATAATTTCATATTTAGTGTAATCAAAATTCAACAAGGTTTTTTGTAGTCAGATAGCTTAAAGGAATATAAATTTATAACTATAAATATCTTTAATCAAATGGAAGCGAACATTGCCATTGTTACTATAGTTGCTAAATTAAGATGTTAGAGGTATGATGCATTGTTATTACTTTTTTTTGTTTCTGATTGACTTTATATAGGAAGAAAATGTAGATAAAATGTGTCCTTTTCCTTCAGAGAACTGAGTATAGAAGAAAAAAATTATTTAGATAGAAATATGAAAAGATAATCTGTTTTGTTATTCAGTGTCTAAATATACGATACAAAAGCTACTAAGATAATCATTGCCATCATCATCATCGCTAGAGTAATAATTTCATGCCTCAGCTTAGACTAGATAACACTAGAGATGTAACTGAGGAGCTACTGAGATCAGAAAAGAAAAAAGTTAAAAAACCTAAGACCATTGGAAATCTTCATTGAATACAAGTTTCAGAAATTATATCCAATAATAAAACTTTAATTTCCTACAGAAAAGCTAGAGTTTTAAGCTATTAAGGAGAAAGCTGCTGCAAAAATATATTGAGATTTGTTGCCATCCTAAAATAAAAACTTAATAGGGTATTAAAAGTAATTGATATATAGGCAATACCAGGCTTAATGCATACTTTTAGAACTGTAAAACAGACATTACAGATTTTAAAAGTATCCTGATTGCCTTAGATTAAAACTTCTCCACTCAAAAGGAAGAAAAGGACTGAGAGATTTTCAGAGCTCACAATAAAGAGGTCCAGTACTTTTTGAGCAAGAAGCCATGACTCAAGCAATAGTAAATGCTAATAACACATACCTTCGATTGGATTTATTGAATGTCACTGAAAGTGGTTTGACTCTGTAAAGAGTCTAAAAACTGGCTAAGAGCCAAGAGTAGAATCAGATGCTATCCACAAGAACCAAAACAACAATATGTTGACAAAGAAACATCAAACAAAAGGTTAAGTTATGTGATTTGTTTATGGAAACAGAGGGATTTATGATAGGGTAATTCAAAGGACCAAGTCATCACCACCAGAAAGTACACTCGGGATTGATGCAGATTATTCAATGCAATAGATTCAGGCAGGCTGCAGTAATTAACATCTAATGAGTAACTAGCAGACAAAATCTGTTCGAACAACATTGATCAAACAACAAGATCGTACCAAATACTCTTAATCTCCAAGCTGCTTGGGATGAAAAGCTTTCAAAATTCATAGATATAGCAGAAAAAAAATCAAAATAATGTGGGAAAAGGATCAGGTACATATCATTCCCTATCATTCTGTCCGCTACTGGTATTGCATCAAACATGCTTTCAGTGAACCTACGGAAGATGAGTTTGCATCCTAATACGTTTTGAAGCAGCTATTTTATCTACCTGCACATGAGTCTGCCAAGCACTAAATATAAAAGAATAAGAGAAGGAGAGAAACTTATCCCAGGACCATTTCTATCTGAACATCATCAAACAAGATGAGAATTAGTTTTCTACAATAATAATAGCTAAAAGTCATTCATGCCTTAAGTTTTACCAAGTACTTTATATATAATATTGCTTCTGAGCTCCACAATAACCCTAAGAGGTATGTGGTACAGATATCCTTTCACAGATGGGAAACTGAGCCTTGGGAGTTGGGGGGCAGTGCAGTTAAGTGGTTTGCCTACAGTCTAGCCCAGAGCTTCTAAGTGTTAAAAGTAGGTTTTGAATCCAGGCCTTCCTGACTCCAAGTGCAGGATTCTCTGCACTAAAACATGCTGCCTCACTTTCCTCTTTTTTTCCCTAGATAGGTCATGATTCCACTGTCTGCTCCCTATGAAATGATGGAAAACTTTAACTTTGAAAAACTAGGGAAATCCTAATCTTGAATAGAGACTGCTTCACAAGTATATATAACATCTCCATTGAGAAAGCTTGATGCACAAGTAGGTTTGGGGTCCTGCTGATTCTTTTAGGGCTGTTTTCACAAGAGTACAAATTACTGCCTTTAAGAATGGTATTCAAGAACACAAATTACTTTCTTAATTTCATGTCCCAGAGCATGAAGAGTTAATTATTAACTATTATAACTATTAACTAATTATAACTATTAACTGAAGAGTTAATAGTTCAGTTAAAATAATAGCTCTATCCCCAAATTTGCTCCTTTTATAAACTGAATTGGGAGATTGTTTTTTCATATTGTGACATATATGAATGAATTTTCTTTTACATCATTTGATACTTCCTTAATTCTGAGCTTTTTACACTGTAATTAAAGGAGATGAGTGATTCCCGCCCCCAAGATCTGAAGACCAATTATGTATGCTAAAAAGCTTATGGTTATTTGAAATGAGGAATTTACCTGACTCAAAATCAAATAAGAAACTTCAGAGGTTCTCCCTCATGCTCCCAAATAATTTAAGTAAAGAGTAAAATGAATCCATGAACTTATGGGTGAGGACTGTTCATAAAATCTTAATATCTCAAGTGTTATTGATTGATAGCCATGTATTAGTAGCTTCTAGTACATCTTACTCATCTGTCCTACCCCCTCCCAATCTAAATCACTTAGGAGAAATAAAAGACACTTTGCTGTTCATTTCTTACCAAACTGTCCACATCTATGCTGGAGTTTACAGCCCACTGCAAAGTACTCATAATATTCATGGCTAAAGTTAGAATAATTCCAACTCGTCCTTCTCCATCACCTATAGGTTAAAGAGGAAATAAAAACTATTTTAGGTAATTCAACCATAAACAAGTACAGCACACATAATAGAAGCAAAATTCTCTTGCATTGACTTATATATTTTATTTCTATACTATCTACATGACCTGGTATCATCCTGTTATTTTACAGGTTTGATAAAAAGTCATCTTGAGATAAAATTATTTGGTTGGCCTCATTTTATGGATGGGACTCTGCTCAAAACCTGGGAATGATTTTCGGTTCATCATTCTTCTTCATACACATCCATTCATCAGGAAGTCCTATTTACTCTTTTTTTTTTGGCAGGGAATTGGGGTTAAATGACTTGCCCAAGGTCACACAGCTAGTACATGTGTCAAGTGTCTAAGGCCAGATTTGAACTCAGATCCAGGGCCGGTGCTCTACTCACTGCACCAACTAGCTCCCCTAGTACTATTTATTCTTAAAAGCTGTTACACGAGAACTTTCCTGATGCAAATCTCATTGTTTCTGCCTCCACAAGATCTCTCACATCCATCCCTTTCTATTCGTTCATACAACCACTATCTTAGTTTAGACTACCATCACCCTTACTTTAGACTACTTCAAATGGCCACCTTATAGGTCATCCTTCTTCATGCCCCACTCAAACCCATCCTCTACACAGCTGCCAAAGTGACACTTTTTGTAAAGCGTAGCTCTGACTCCATTACTCTCCAACTCAGTAAGCTTCAGTGCTCCTTAGTATTGTTAGGTACAAATATAAGCTCCTCTATTTGTCATTTAAAGACCTCTAGACCCAACCTCATTTTCCATTTAAAAATTAAATATAATATCATTTAACTTACTCTATGCTGCCAAACCAACCTCAACTTTTTCAAATTTGGCATTCTACTTCCCATGCCCATGCCTTTGAAATGGCTCTTCCCCATACCTAGAATGTATTCTGTCCTCACATCTCTTTGAATCTCTAGTTTCTTTTAAGGCTAATTACATGTGTTACCTTCTACCTCAAGCCTTCCCTAATTCCCTAACTGTGTGTTTCCTAGTACATGACACTGAGCCTAGCATAGAGTAGAGATTTTAACAAATGCTTGTTGGTTGAATGAATGAAAAAATTCTTTTTCAATATCTCTTGAATTCATCCTGTTCTCTTCACTCTCATAGCTATCACCCAAATCTAGACTCTGATCTGAACCACCATAATAATGTCTAGTCTGTTTCCTTATCTCCTTCCTTTCCACTCATCCAGATCTGTCTATGCACATGCGCACACATACACTTCTCATCAGGACAATCTTCCTACAATAATAATTTCATCATGTTACATTTTTATTTACTAATCTATTATGAATTTCCATAGCCTCTCAGATGAAGTCCAAACTCCTCTGTCTATTCTTCAAAGGCATTCTACAATTTTACCTAATTAGAATTAGCTTGTCGGATCTTCTCTTTTTACTATTCACTCACCATAATCGTTGCCATATTCACGCTTTTGCTCATATCCTTCCTGAAAAGGTCTTCCTTCCTTTTCTAGGTCTATCTAAGACCTACTAATCCTTCAAGATTTCAAACCTCCACTACTCTTTGAGCCTTCTGTGACAATGTTAGTTCATTTCTATCTTTCCCTCTTCTTGTTTTCCTTTTGCTATCTGCACCATTTATTTCACCTCTTGGTAAGAATAATGAATGCATTGTTTTGTTATCTACCCTCATATATTATTCTCTAATTGCTTTTTGACTTATCTTTCCAACAGGACTTTAAGCTCCATCAGGGCACATATCAAATCATATAAATTTTTATTATTTCCCCAAAGTATCTAATGCATGGTAAGCATCTAACAAGTATCTATTTTGCTGATTTTTTTGTCTCTTTCCCCCTTTTTTTTTCTTCATAAATGGTATTTGTTATATCTGATGACTGTGTAGAAGTAATGAAGGACAAGGATACTGGGAGCAATTCTGGTGATAAAAAAAACATATGCAAAATGTATTTAAAAGTAACAAATATTCAATTCAAATGAAATTCTGTGGCAGGTTTTTGGAGTTTGATGTTACTACAGTGAGAGTCTATACCTTCTAATTTTATATGCACCTGTCTCTCCCATTAGAATGTAAGCTCATTGTGGGCATGGATTGCTTCGGTCTTTACACCTGCATCCCCAGTACCTAGCACAATGTCTGGGACATGGTAGGAGCTTAATAACGACTTGTGGATTCATTGACTGATTGATACCTGCCTTTTTCTTGAACACTAGTCTTATATTACTAGCTGCTTGTTGGGCATCTCTTCCTGCATGTACTAGAGGCCTTGCCAACTCAACATCTCCAAAACGGGGTTCATTTCCCCTAAATATATAGGCATTTCCTTCTATAATGCCTTCATTTATTTTAGTCCCTTTGCCTAGAATACTGAAAAACCTATCAATTTCTAAAAACCCAATTCCAAGCTTCTTCTTTCTTAATCTCTACAACCAGATACAATCTCTCCCAATCTGAACCCCCAAAGCACTTTGTACTACATTTGACAGTAAGCATATTCTACCACATATTATAATAATTTGGGTTTATGTCACATCCTCTACTATGAACTTCTTAGGTACAGAAATGGTCATATTTATCTTGATAATTCTTAAAGTTCCTTTCATAGTAACTGTGTTTACTGAATAAAAGTATATGATTGGTTGAATTTTTCATTCTTCAATAGTCATAATAAGTATATTGCTTTAGTTTCTTCATATTTTTCTTCTACACACTATGTCCTACATATCATTCATTCATCTAACAGATGCTTATAAATCATAATTATACAAATATACAAGTATATTGCCGATTGTCTTTTAATCTGTTCATTATAAATAGTAGTCAGGGTCCTGTGCTCAATCTTGGAGGAAAAGACAAACTTTATGGGCTTGCTTGGTGGTGCGATGGATAGAGGGGAGGGCATGGAATCAGGAAGCTGTGAGTTCAAATTCGGCTTCAGACACTTACTAGCTATGTGACCCTGGGCAAGTCACTTAACTCTGTTTGCCTCAGTTTCTTCATCTGTAAAAATGGTGGTAATGATATCACCTACCTCCCAGGTTGTTGTGAGGATTAAATGAGATAATGATTGTAAAACTCTTAGCACAATGCCTGGCACACGGTAACACTCTGTAAGTGTTTGCTCATTACTATTTTAGACATAATTATCGTCCTGACCTAGCACACAGTCTAGCAAGGGGATAAAACAACTGTGAACACTACCTCATCTTAAAACACATTAAAGACTTGTAAGACAATGTGCTCAGTGAGGTTCCTGAATTCCATTGCTGATAATGATATGTGCCTGTGGGAAAGAAAAGTGTATCTGCTCTGTGCCTTCTATAGGCTAATGGAAAGGAAAGAGTTCTCTACAGGCCCGGCCAGTTATCTGGTATTTATGTGCATGGTACCTTTACAGAGGACAGACCTTACCCTTACTGTAGCCCCATGATCAATGTGGTGCCTGTTTTTAATTCAACTCTCTATTTGTCTTAAAATAAAATTTACCTAGGGCCCCCAAAATATCCTTTCAACAAGGTAACTGGGATTAGAACAAAATATGACTTTGAAAAATATGTAATTTATATTTAATGGTTTAAAAATCTTATCTAATATAATCTACTTCCTGAATATACTTTGAAGAATCCTTTTAAAACAAAATTGAAAAAAAGCTAGTCAAATGTTTTAGCCCATAAGAAGTATTCTCTCTTAAAAAAAATTAAAAAGTTGCCTAAAATTATCCTGTAGTTTACATACCAGCCACATTCCTTTTGTTGCATTTCCCAGGAAATTATTTCTTTCTTGAGACTGACTTCATTTGACATTTCATACAATAGCTCTTTGATGAGTCTTATTTTGTTTTGGTCTAGACCTGTGACTTAATCAGTGCGGGGTAATCTGAGCGTGGAAATTCCCTTTGTTGATACAGTCATTAAGAGTTACTTTGGCCACTGAAAGGGTCACTTGTCCAGGGCCACCCAACCAATATGTGTCAGAGGCTGGATTTGAACCTGGGCTGGACTTCTCTCCACTAGGTCATGCTGCCTCTCTTAATGTATCTTATCTTCTGGGAAATAAAATATTTCTCAATAAAAATTTCTACATAAATTGGTTTTATGTTTATTATAAAATATTTTTGCTTTTTAATCCAAATATCTTGAAAGTACGGGTCTTCTATATAACAGAAAATAATACTTTAGTAAATGAAAAAATGAAAAATGCTATACAGAATCAGATGCTCACATTTCAAATGAATTGTATTTTATGATATTTTTCTTCATCCAATCATGTAAGACTTGTATTAAAATTATTTTATTTGATTCTATTGAAAAGTAAAGTATTAGGCTATCATTTTTAACAATCTAATTTCTGATAATTTAACAATTTACAGTGCAAAAAATAAAAGCTTTTTTTTTTAACATTTTGGAGCTTCTATCTTTGATCAACCTGAACTTTTTCAATGAAAAAAAAAACCAGCCTTACCCAACAGCCAGGAAAGTATGTGTTTTAGTAACTAGCAGGTAGGTGGCACAGTGAATGGCAAGCTACGCTTTGAGTCAGGAAGACCTGAGTTCAAATCCAGCTTCAGGTCCTTTCTAGCTGTGTGACCCTAGGCAAGTTACTTTACCTCTTTCTGCCTCAATTTTCTCAATTGCAAAATGGGGATAATAACAGCACTTATATCCGAGGGTTGTTGTAAAGATCAAATATGTGATATTTGTAAAGCTCTTAACACATTGCATGATACATGGTAGGTACCACAGGAATGCTCATTCCATTCCCTAACTAGAATATGGATTGGTAAAGTAAGTTCTTTTCTAGTCACTGATTTGTTTTGTGATTTTCAACAAACACTGAATTTCTCTCAGTTTTATTGGGGATAATACCAAATGAATAATCCAGCTTCCAAGAAATACTAACTACTACAAAAGAAATGTGAAAAATAGATGCTAAATGATATGAGAACACAAGAATGCAGCACTTTATAAAAACACAATTCCTTAAGTATAAACGCCTCAATGACCATCCAGTAATTTTAGGTACCTGTAGTTAAAATGGAGATGAACGTCACAACACAGAAGAAGGTGACAAAGACAATGTCTATTCTCATTTGGAACCAGCGGAGTGTGGACATGTATAGGAACCAGTTTGCTGTGTGTAAATTCAGAGCTTTATGGAACAAGGTCTCAAAGTATGGTTGGCGTCCGAAAGCTCGTAGAGTCCACAGTCCCTTTAAGCTCGTAACAAGATGAGTAAAAATTGGAGTCCTGGCTGGAAGTATTCAAATTAAAATCAGAGTGAATATTTTAATAAATTATACAGATTGAAATTATGTCATACAATAAAGGCAAAACTTAAAAGAACTAGCAAGTCAGTTAATATCCTTGTTTAGATGAAGGTGTAGTCTTCTTGTAACAAGATGTTTTGTTATTTTTCTTTAATGCATTTCATTTTTTTAAGAAACCTTTAAGTATGGTAAGATTTCCCCCATCTTTGTTTTAGTGATATAGAATGTCTCTATTACCTAATACTGTGTTCTCTGGTCAAAATTTAACAGTGACTCCAGAATCATTAGATTATCTAAAAACATTTTTTATGGTTAACAATAAAGGATTTGTCCTGGGACTTACCAATGTCTTTAAACAAGTCAGTGATAGTCAGAGAGGATCCTAAAAAAAAATCATCTTCCTCAACACTTTGAAAGGTCTGTCATCTGACTAGCTGGGGCACTATCTTTCTCAGAGCAGACAACTCGTCTATGTGCAATTTTCTGCATCTAGTGCATTTCTTGTTCATCTCCTACTCGCTCACCTCCAGTCATGGCACATAGCACTGGAGATATCATTGAACTGTTGCTTACAAAATCATCCATGAAACTCATACGTGTAAACACTATTCAACCAGCCCCCTGAGTTGTCTGGAGGACCACAAATAAAAGGAGTTGGAAGGAAGATGAAAGCATTGTTTGTGGGCAATAAAGTCGAGGGGGACCGTTTCTATTACTCTTTGGGTGCCAAAGAAAACCATTTCCAATGACATTTAGTTTCTTTTCTGTTCATTGTTTTCATTGGTTTAGGGAACTCCAGGTAAGGAAACTCCTTCTACTCTTATAGGTCATTACCCTCTTGCAATTTACAGTCTCACTGAATTGCTTAGATCACTAAAGAGTTAACGACTTGCCCAGGGTAACACAGTCAGTAGGGGAAAGAGGCAAGGGTTGAACCAAGTCTTCCTGGCTCTGAAGCCAGTTCTGTGTCTACAAGATCAGGGTGCTTCTGGGCACTACTGATGATAATATCATTTTTATCCCACTCACATTCTTAATTTTAGTAAATGGGTATCCCACATTGGTAAAGAAATAAGATGTATTTATAGCCCCAAGATAATGAAAGATAAATAGCATTTATCATACTCAAAAGCACTCTACTTTTTAATTTTTGTATGAACTGGTCAAAGGCATTCCAAATAGGGTATTTTTTCCCCTATAGTTCTGCTTTTAAAAGACTTTTAATATAAGGAAATAATAGATCACACAGAGAAAAATAACAGGAGGAAATATGCAAAACAAAAATAAACCCAAATAAAAGCTAAAAATAGTTTTTCAAGATTCATTTACAACAAGAAAATAATAGTTATTGACCATACCTTCAGATTCCAGTTGTTTTAGCTGCTGGGAAGTTTGGAGGAAATAGGCCCTTAGCATAATAAAGGCTATTATCACAGGCACAGTTGCTAGGAAGATATATGGTTGTAAGACTGATACTACAATGAGAGCTCCGACTACAATCAGTATTAACTGTGTGATTAAAAAAAAAATAAAGCACTGATGAGAATGTTTATTTTTTCAGAGCATTGACATTGCAGAGAATGGTGAACTGTCTCCCAGGGGCTTCATTGTATTAGTCAGCTTCCTTCTTAACCTAGGAAGGTTTCTATTAGGAGCAAAGAACTACAATTCTGACACAATTGCACAGTTTGGGAGTGCCAATTCAGAGAACTTCCAAGATAAGTGACATTAGCAACCTATTTGGAGTTTTGTCATCTCAATGTTGTTAGTAACAAGAACATTGGGCTGGAGGAAAGAACACTGGCCCTACAGTCAGAAGATCTGAGTTCAAAGCCCTGATCTTCCTGTTGCTGGAATTACCACTTACTAGCCATGCATTCATTGGAAGGAGAAATACTGAAGCTGAAGCTTAAATACTTTGGCCACATAGTGAGAAGACAGAATTTATTGGAAAAGACCTTGATTTTGGGAAAGATTGAAGGCAAAAGGACAGCAGAGGATGAGATGAATAGATAGTGTCACGAAAGCAATGAACATGAGCATGGACAGACTTTGGGAGATAAGGGAGGACAGAAGGGCCTGGTGGAATAGGGTCCATGGAGTCACAAAGAGTCTGACATGACTGAATGACCGAACAACAAGCCATGTAACTATGAAGAAATCACTGAAATTCTCTGAGCCTCAATTTCCTCCATCTGTAAAGTAATAATTCTTAGACTTCTTATCTCATGGAATTGTGAGAAAAGTGGATCCTACACTTCTAAAATGTGAGATTTTATACATATATATGTGTATGCATATATGCACACATATTCATACATAAAGTTGTGTTGTGAAATTTTGGTTTGAACAATTTTGAGAAACTTATGATACCCTTTGAAAAAACTGGAAAAACTAGCAAACCAGACACTGAAAAGGCAATATGACAATGGATAGAGAGTTGGCCTCAGCCAGAAAGATACGAGTTCGAGTCTCATCTCTAGCACATATTGGCTGTGTGACTCTAGGCAATGTACTTAACTGCTCAGTGCCCTACAGCAGTAGTGTCAAGCTCACTGCCCACTGGGCTACCCAGAACCAGATTAAAACATAACTGGTAAATGTTTAACAAATAAATAAAAATACATTGCAAGACAGATGATGTTAATTTATGGTTTTACAAGTCAATATGCAGCTGCAGGACTCTGTTTCTATTTGATACCACCGGTCAGTGGTATTAAATTCAAATAGAAACAGGCCAGTGAATTGTACATAAGGATCACATCTATCAGAATAATGACTTAGAAAAACATACATGTTTATGTAGGAAATAGGACATGGGAGTGTCATGGGCTACATGTAGCCAGAAAGCTAATGTCTGACACCTCTGATCTACAAAGCTCTCTAAAACTGTAAGGTCTTAGAAGGTCCTGCCCTGAATCGGAAGGAATTTCCTCATCTGGGAGTTCCCTATACCAATGAAATTACAAGTCTAATCCATGTGTTTGTGTATAGGTTTCTGTGTAATTTCATTTTAAAAAGCCTAGGATACCCCTTGAAAAAACTGGAGAAACTTGCAGAGTGCTAAGAGTGAACAGTTTAGGCTGTGAAGAATAATTTAAATCTAACCCAGATTATTGTGATAATCCCAGATGGTTCTTCCAACATTACCTGCTAAAAAACGAACAAAACAAAAATTTACCTAAAGTGTGAAGTAACTTTTGACAAGGAGAATTATAAATTATGCCTGTTGTAGCATTTCTTTTTTAATATAAATTTATTTTTTATTTTTAGTTTACAACATTTAGTTTTACAAGTTTTGGGGTTCCAAATTGTCTCTAGCTCCCTCTCCTTTCCCACTCTCCCAAGATGGCATGTAATCCAAGGTAGGTTCTACATTCACCTTCACATTGAACTTATTTATATAATAGTCCAATTGTAAAGAGGAATTATAACCAATGAAATGAATCATGAGGAAGGAGAAACAAAACCAAGAAAGAAGGAAAAGAAAAAAAAAGAGCAAATAGTTTGTAGCATTTCTACATTATCCTCACTATTAGTTTCTATTGGTAACAAGTGTTTTATGCCAGTTTTCACTAGGTAAAACATAACTTTCTGAGGGTTGTGTCATTTAGATCTAGATAGATCAGCTTATTTCAATACCATCATCTAAGAATAGTTTTGTGTTTCCATAGACACACAAAAAAATCCAAAACTTATTTCTCAGTCTCACTTGCTTTCAGATTCTACTTAACTACAGTGCCATAAATACCTGTTATTTTGTCACCATGGGAAATTCCCTCCACTAATGTTGGTCACATACTATTGATTAGTTATAGTCTTACATAACTGCTGAAGGCTCAGGGAGGTTTAGTGATTTGCCCACAGTTAGTAAATGCCAGAAGTAGGATTTGAACCCAGGTATTCCTGACTCCAAGTACAGTACTCTGCGCGCTATAGTAATAGTCTAATGCTAGGTTGGCCACCTACTTGTTGTATGACCTTGGGGAAGCTACCACTCACTGGGCCTCCATTGCAACAGCTATAGAATTAGAAGGTTGGGCTATATTATCTTTGAGACCCCTTCTAAATAGAAATCTATGATCCTATGGTAAATTGTCTGGTCCTTAATAGGAGAGGGGACATACATAGTAGAAACAGGTCTGGACTTAGAGATCTGGGTATGGATGCTTCTGCTAATAACTTTCTGTCTGTTTGGGGGAAAACCAGCACAATTAATCAATAATAATTCAATTCCATTCAATTCAATAAATATTTGTTAAACATTCAATGTGTGCCAAAAACTTTACTAGACCCTATAGAATACAAAGAGATGCCATTCATGCCCTCAAGGACCTTACAATATAATGAAGCGACACAACCAGGATGTGGGATAGGCAAAGAAGAAGGATAGAGCTCACTATCAGAGGTCTCTATAAAAAACTTTTATAAGAAAATTTCTTGATGGGAACCATTTTGGGGTGAGATCATGGGAGGCTTAACGGAGGAGAATTTCTCTGAACCGCACCTTCAAAGAAGAGGATTTCAACAGGTGCATATAAGAATAGAGTACATGTAGGCATGAGGGTAGACCTGTATAAATGCATGGAGGTGGGAGAATTAGTTTGAGATAAAGAAATATTTAATAGCCCCTCCCATCTGACTGGAATGAAGAATATGTAAAGGGGAGCTATGAAAAATAAGCTGGAAAATTAAATTGCACTATTGAGGGCCTTAAAACTAGGCTAAGGTATTTGTGTGCTCTCCTATAGTGATCAGGAACTACTAAGATCTTTTGAGCAAAAGAGAAGAAAGTATAAAGAAGGAGGTGGTCACCAGTGTCAACGGCTGAAGAAAGTTCAAGGGGAATGAGAACTAAGAAAAAGACACCGGATTTGACAAATAGGTCTTTGACTAACTTGCAAAGAATAGAAATTAAATATAAATTAAAAATTAGAAGGAATGGTAAAATTGGAATATTAGTAAAATTAATAAAATTAAGAAAGAATATTGCCTTTGTACACTCACTCAAAACAGAGCTATTTTCTCTGATACCTTAATTTCTTACGATTAACTAAATTAAGGTTAGAGATGTCTTTTCAGATGTATTCCACATAGTAAAGCCTTAAAGTTTTCATCACCTTATTTGACATCTGGTGATATTTTGAAGATTTCATATAGTTAAATAAGAGTAGAAAGCATCTGCACAATTAATTATCAAAGATACTTCTTCAACTAAAGCATTCTCAGACTAATCTCATATGCTTGTGCCTACTGGCATCATTAAAGCAGCTCTTGTAAATAGGAAGCATTAGTAGAAGCAAAGGAATACAGGCCTAGGAGTTAGGAAATCTGGATTTTATTCTAAAATCTGCCATTATCTCTCTGGATGAGTCAGAAAAGGGACTCCCTCTCAGGGTCCCACAATTCCTAATTTGTATGTTAGTCAAAGTAGACTACTATCCTTCCCATGCTCTATGGTCAAGTCAAGTTGTCCTCTCTGTTCCTCCAATACAACATACCATCTCTCAGCTCCTTGCCTTTGACTGGCTATCTAAAATACCTAGAATACACTCTTTCCTCAAATCCACTTCAAAGAATGCTTTGCTTCTTTCAAGACACTATTCAAGTGCCTCCTTCTAAATCAAGCATTCTCAGATTCTTCTCCTCTTTCCCCTAACTGCTCATGCCTTCTCTATGTAAGTACCTTGTATTTATTTTATATAAATTTATGCCAAATATACTTATATTGTGTGCATTGCCTTCCTCAATAGAATGTAAATTTCTTGAAAGAAGGAATTGTTTTCTTTTTTGTATTTACATGCCTAGGGCATAACACAGCATATGTTCAGTTGTTTCAGTCATGTCCCACTCTTTGGGTTTTTTGTTTGTTTGTTTGTTTTGATTTTTGAGGCAATGGGGTTAAGTGACTTGCCCAGGGTCACATAGCTGATAAGTGTCTGAGGCCATATTTGAACTCAAGTCCTCCTGACTCTCTCCACTCTAGTCTACGCACCTAGCTGCCCCCATATCTGACTCTTTGTGATCCTCTTCGAGTTTTGTTTTGGTTTTTGGCAAAGATACTGGAGTGATTTGCCATTTCCTTCTCCAGGTCATTTCACAGATAAGAAAACTGAGGCAAACAGGTTTAAGTGACTTGCCCAGGGTCATACAGCTAGTAAGTGTCTGAGGCTGGACTTGACTTCAAGCCCCAACATTCTATCTTCTGCACCAACACAGTGTATAGTAGACTCTTAATACATGCTGTTTTTTGTTCTTCACTTTCGAAGAGGACCAATGACATCATGGGGGCTTGTACTGGCTTACTAATGAATTGGATTTAGGTGAGGCAGAGTCGTACCAAGTCATTACCCTTACTGTCTTTTCCTGAGTCACTGGAGTCCAGTGACAATACAAAAGTCAGGACAGCTGGAGGTGATCCAGGATGCAGAGGATGACTGACATCTTCAATGCCTGATCCACCTCTACGCACACCATACCATCTGCATTAGCCACCTTCATGGCTGTTGGAACAAATTGTTCTCATTCACCGTGGGGAAAGTCTACTCATGCTTGGGGTAGATATCCTTATAACTGACCAACGGGTATGAGGCCTCAACCTGGTTTATCCCATCTGCTGAGATGGTTTACTGCCATGTGGCCACTGCACATGCTACAGCTTCATGGAGCCACAGGTGACAGCTGGGTGAATCAGGTAGACACCAAGGATGAGCAGCCCCGAGAAGGGCTCATCAAGTCCTTATAGCAGAGGTACTGGTCCTCCTAGACACCCCATGCACCACACACACTAGCTGATTAACAGACTGATTTACTGACTCAGTAGTTCTGTTTCCAGTTACTACATTCTAAGGGAGCTATAGCTTGTCATACTAGTTCTATGTCCCCAGTGACAAGAAAATTTTGAAATTTAGGGTTCCCTAATAGGGGAGCAAAATTTAGGGTTCCTTAATAGTCCCTTAATAATAAGGGAACAAAGTCACTGTCCTATTTTAAACTAAACCAATTATCTCTCAAGATCAATATTAGAAAAAGGAAAATCATGGTAAAAGAAAAGAAAGTGTAGCTTATACAGTAAGTCATTATATATGTTTTAGAAAGGTGCTTCAAGAAAGTAGAAAAGGTGACCTCTTAAGTTCTATTGCAAACCCACTTTTAAGGAAATGAATTTTCCAGCAACCTCGATCATCTAGATCAGAAGTATCAAACATGCTGCCCACAACACTCCTGGGCGTGACCTAAACTAATTAAAATATAGCTATATGTGGTTTTCTAAGTCAACATGAAGCCTGCAGGGATCCTTATGGACAGTTTAATGGCCACCATTTCTATTTGAGTTTTACACTGCTGATCTAGAATGCAACCACAAAAGCCAAAAAAGGACTCTGAGCAAGAAGGAAAATAACTGTCAAGAGTTTTTTCTACTTTACTATAGGAAAAAAAGCCTCTCAGGGAAGTGACTGATTTTTTATTTTGTTGGTATCACTAGCACCTAGCACACTGTTTGGCAAATAGCAAGCATTTGATATACTGGCTTCCCTTGGCAGCCTTCAGTTTTGTCTCATTTATAGCAAACACTTATAAAGGATAAGAAAGGATGATACCCAGGGACGAGAGCAAGAAGTGAAATCTCACAGACCATGAAGAGACAAAAGAAATAATGATTATGAAAGGCAGAGTTCTCTGGGATCCTTTAGAACAATCAAGCCTAGACACCTCGATATCAATCTTGACCTCTCCCTACTCCCTTCCAAGAGCATCAGTGTAAAATAACTGATGTTTATAATGATGATCCAGTAATAAAAGGCAAATTATGTTCAGTATGCTCGGTTTGCTAATGCAGGGAATTATATAATACATTTTAAAAAGACTGTCATTTTTTATCCAGACATGATTTGTGAGAGGCGGCAGGACATAGTGGATTGAACCTGGAATCAAGAAGACCTTGTGAAGGTCATCTCAGCTCTGTAGATCTCAGGGAACTCTGTAGGATGTATTTACTAAGCTATTGGTAGGTTGTGATCTCTTGAAGAGTCTACATTATGTGTAAGTTTCTGTCCAAAGTACTGAAAAACAAAAAACAAAAACCTCCTCCCAGAGACTAGCATAGTTCTAACATAATAGTATAGTATAATAGCTCTTAGTATATATGTTTAACAAATGTTTGTTGATAGAATGAATGAGTGAATGAATGAATGAATGGGAGCAGATAAAATGTAACTCAGATCAGAGACAAGAATAAGAATCGCTGGAAAGAATATTATAGGAAAGAGAGTACTCATATGTCACACACACACACACACACACACACACACAGGCATGGGAGCCATTAGATGTGTTGAAAAGTGTTATTGAATCTATAAAATACTTGTTTAAAAGTAACTTCCCACTAGATGTGTTGAAAAGTGTTATTTAACCTATAATCTATATTTAATCTATAAAATACTTATTTAAAAGTAACTTCCCCCATAGAATTTTTGAAATCAATCAGACTATTTTAAAAAATGATGATGAGAAGAAGCACAATTGAGAAAGAAAGGCCAAAGAGAGTGGAACAGAATTAATCCTGTTGCAACTATGTCTTAGGCTTCTATACTTATCCTTTCAGGACGGTCATGTATAACTCTGGAATGAGGAAATATTTTTTTTTTCATTGAATTGCTGGTCTCAAGTAATCCATTAGGATTCCAACGACTACTGTCATGAGTTGTAACTTTAAATAGAGGAAACTATGTCAAACCCAAAACAGTGCCACTCATTTGGAATGGGAAATTCATTCAATTGTTTGCTTATTTTAATACGGGGCAAACTGACCTTTTGATTATTTTGCCTCTAACAATGTGCTGTCTGTACACACGTGCATGTCGTTTTCCCCATTTTGATTTTCTACCTCCTTTCTAAGACATCAATATGAGTTTCTTCCTTTTTGTTGGTGAGGTTAGGGGAGGTGGAGGTTGAAGGCAAATGGAAATGAGTCAACCCAGGGAGTGATCATACAGCACGCTATCTGTTGCCACTGCAGATGATTACAGTTGTGGCATTTATGATCTTGAATACCGATGGTGAAATCTAGATAGGAAGCTTTAGTCATGTGTGTACCAATGGCCAAGGTTATCAAATGATGTCATAGCTGACATTCTGTAGCTTATAGGGATCTAATGTGGTTTCCCAAACCAGGATAGACCTTAGGCAAAATTGTTAGGTAGGCAAATCTAATCTTGGACAACTGCCCAACTTGCCTCACCATGCTCCCTTCTTCCTCTTCAGATACCTTTCATTCACTTCTACCCCCATTTCTAAATCCCTCAACAACAGTCTTCAAGGTACTGTCCTATGCTCTGGACTTTTCTCTTCCAAGCATCCATATGAATCAGTACGGTTTTCCATGTCTTCAGAGTCAACTGGCTAGCCCATGTACAGGGTGTCCCAAAAGTCTTAACGTCGTGTTTATAGCTTAAAACTGCACTAAGACTTTGGGGACATGCTGTATGTTAAGGTGCTACCTCTTCCAAGAAAAAATATTTGCATTTTAACAGATTGGTTTTCAAGGCATAATGTTTTAACTCCCTTAGAAAAACTGTTTCTTTGAATTTCATCAGAACACAAGCCAGTGTTGGAGATATCTCAGGTCAGAGAAGGCTTGCGATGTCCCTCAAAAGTCACATCATAGAGGTAGCCAGCTACATTACCCATGTATATTGCTGGTCCTCATCTCTTAGTGTCCAGTCAGTACCTCTGACATAGCATTGATTTTTCAACTGTACTATTTCTTTTGGTTTCCCATTATCATTAAAACTACCCGTCCTTAAAAAAGTCTATACAAGGGAAGATACCTCCAACTCTAAATTAAATGTGGGCAAAATTTAATTAAATACCCAAACTTAAGCTTTTTTAAAGACTAAAGCAACAAATTCTATTAGAGAATGGTTATTTTACAAACCTGGATGAAGTCAAATATTGTAAGTGGCAGAAGGTCATCTAGAATTGCTATGTCTTTGGAGAAACGGTTCAGAATTCCACCTAAACATCAAAAGAAAGAGAACAGCCTTTCAGAAATCAATGGATTCAAAGAGTCATTTTTTATCATCTCTGAGGTATAGAGATAAAAGCAATGTGCTTTCAGTTGACCTAGAACTTGAAAAATGTCAAGTGTTTTATAATAGTGTTTACAGTATCATCTTATATCTCTAGAGATCTAAAAATAACCACTTTCTGTTAAGTTTCAGGGGAAAACTCTCTGACCATAGTGGACCTTTTATCTTTCATCACAAATAACACCCAACAGTCTAACTATGTTCATACTCTAATCCACATACATACCTTAGTGTAACTATAATGTACTCAGGTTCCTGGCATCTTTTTAATTTAATGAAATAAAAGGCTAAGTGTTTATTCATGTAGATTTACTCATGTAGATTACTCATGTTTTTGCTAAGCAGTTTAAAAAAATACACGAAAATAAAAATAAAAAACCCATTGGCTCTAGAGGTAAGAAGACCTGGGTTGGAATCTTTCCCCTGATTTACACTATCTACTTAACCCTAAGAGCATCACAAGAACTAAGTTATTTTCCTCATTTATAAAATAAGGATAATAATAGCATCTATCCCAGTGGATTGTTTTGAGTATCAAATGAGATAATGTATATAAAGTTCCTAGCTGCATAAATATCAATCTTTTTTTCCTCATAACACCAAAAATCTAATTATTATGTATTGCTCCTAATCAGCAAAATGGTAGGACTAAGTTAAAAGAGGGAATGCATTCTTCAAAATCCCCAGAAAGATTCCCAAAATAGGTCAATTTAGGTAGTTATAATTTAATTTGGCACAAGTCCAGGGGAATGCTGGAGCTACCTCAACCTAGCTTGTGAAAGCTGAATGTTAAATTTTCAATGTAAACATTTACATCTCAGAAATCAGCAAACATTATAAAGGAGGACTTGATTTGTTTTGTTTTGTTGATAGTCTAGATTCAAGAAAGTGATAGAGAAATGTTAATGCAGATTAAAATTAAAAGTGTCTTGAGTACAATTTTTTTTCAGAGTTGGTTGTTAAACATTAACCAACACACCCCTGCCCAATTTCCTGTACCAACAGAAGCAAGTACAAATGGACATTCACTTGTTTTCCTTTGAACCTTTTAAAGATAGACTCATGGGTTAGCAGAGACCTCTCAAAGCTATTCTGGTCCCCTTTATGGACTTCAAGGAGAATATTATGTATGCCACTGAGTTTATTTAATAATTATAAGTTAGACAATAGATAAAACATTCTCCATTCATGTGTTTTGACATCTAAAAACAATTATGGTTCAGTTCCCATTTAAATCTTTTCTACATGTAGGCCTATTTACTTTTGCTCTTTATAAAGAACAGGGGAGTTACACCCCTCTTATAATTAACAATCCATATGATTTCTTGTGTGATCTCAGGTAAGTCACTTAACCTATTTGGAACTCAATTTCCTCAGTAATAAAATAAGGTGATTAAACTAGATGGCCTTTGAGGTCCCTTCCAAATCTTGATCTAGAATCCTAAGTAAAGGTTACATAAATATGAACAGTCTGCAATATAAATGACTATGTGCATTTATATAGTTGTTTCAATAAAAAAAGAAATGTACATAAATAATCTGCAGATTTTGTGAAAATAAGTAAAAGCAGTTTCAGGAGATAATTGTGAACACAGCACTTATTCCATCTCAAATGATAGCTTTCTCTCAAAGTGTCAGAATTCCTTGACTCAATGAACTCTGAGAATGACACTATACTTAAATCTTGTTGAGTTTTTATAAATGACTGGAAAATGACAGAAACAATCGGAGACAAGAAAATAAATTCAACAAAGATGAATACTGCATAGCAGAGCTGGAGATCAAAACCAAAAAGCAGATATAAATAGGAGACTTAATTATAACAGAAAAACATCTAGCTGTCTCAATGGGTAAAAAAAAATGAACCACAAATCATAATGTGGTGTAAGAAGTAAATAAGAATCAGACAGGGTGTGTGAGACTGGAGATGGAGGTAGGATTAGGTAACGCTAACATTATAGCTGGAGGTGGAAAGAGAACTGGGTTGGGAATCAAAGTACGTAGGTTTAAATTCCATCTTTACTCTTTCACATTACTTATACTCTTGGGGAAATATTAAACCCCCGTGGGTCTGCTTCCTCATCTATAAAATGAGGGAACTATAGCAGACGATGCCTTAGGGTCCCTTTCAGTTTAAAAAACAAACTCATTTTTAATATTTCTGAGGTCACTATATTCAATTCTCTATAATTGGAGAGGCTTCAGATCAGCCCCACAATTAAAATGTTGAAAAAAAAAGATTCACTAGAAACACTTAAGGGGATAGGGAAAATTGTGTATTACCAGGTATGAAGAACTCAGGCAGGTGGGAAGATATAGTGAAAAGTATGCTACAGTAAAAGTCAGAAGACTTGAATTCTGGTTTCACTTCTCTCACATACACTAATAACTGTTACCTTCAATGAATTACTTACTCTTTCTGGTGGTGACTTTCTTCATTTGTTGAATGAGGGAATTGAACTATATGATCTCTGAAATTCTTTCTGCCTCTGATATTTTCTGGTTCACAAAGAATGCCAAAGTGCTTGTCTCTCTATGGCATAGTTTCTAATCATTCAGATATGGATATCTCAATGGATTGTCAGAAAGATCAGACAAGCTAATGAATGTGAGGATATCAAAGTACCTTAGGTGTGTAAGTCTTTATATGTGCCCTAAAAACACAAAAGCAAACAAGACCTGAATGCAAACTTGAGAAATAAGACTGTTATTTGTCTTTGAGACTTGGATTTAAAATAGTTGTCTGACATTGGGCAACTTTTTTCCCTTCTTTATAAAATGAAAGCCATTATCAACCCCACTTTATAGTTGAGGAAACTGAGGTAAAAAGAAGTTAAGTGACTTGCTGATAAGTGTCTGAGACCAGGTTTAAACTCCTCCTGAATTCAGGCCTACTACTCTCCACTGCACCATTAGCTGCCTCTAACCAGGCTTGTGTAGCTATCTAGATATGACATGAGGACAAATTTTGCTATCATAACTTCAATGATGTGATATTTTAGCAAACTGTGGTAACCTAGTTGATTGAAAGACCATGATAAGACCTAAGAATCTTAATATACAAACAAATAAACAAACTATAGATGCTACCTTTGTAAATGTATAGCACTGGGGGGATTGGACAAAAAAAGTGAGTGTTTCAGTGCAAATCCATCACAAGTGAAAAAAACAACTAACTAAAGCCAAATGTCCCTGGGGATCGATAGCTTCATTTCACACAGAGGACAGTACATTCTTTCATCAAAGTACCTGCTTTCAAAGTGCTGAAGGTTGACATAGGTGCTTTCAAAACGGAGCATAACATTTTGTGATGCAGAATTTTGGAGACTGATATTAGTGTGTGTACCAGCGGTAAGCCTCTGAGCATTCCCAGGGCAAAAAATGTGTCAGCTACTCCCACATAAATATAAAACAAATAATATTTGCTGGTGTCGGTGATAATGACTGCATAGGTGTTATTTGTAGTATTTGCTTTATCTTTAAGAGAGGTCCTGTAAAACAAAGATGAAGTAATTATTCAGCAATTGGAGATTCCTCTTTGTCTTCTTCTTCCAAAAACATAAACAATACTGACTTTGAGTTTAATGGGTCCCAAAAAATCTTTCTAGAGAAGGTGAACTACTGAGATTTTCAGAGCATGAAAAGAGTTTATCATATCTTAGCCAAAGCCAGTCTGCTTTAACTTTTGAAACAAATTAAACCCTGAAAAAAATTTCATGTTTGAAAAAACAAGAAAAAAAATTTCATGTTCCAATTGGTCCCCAAAGTTGTTACTGAATCTCAGAATAAACTAGGTGCAGGGCAGGGGCAGGTAGATGGTGCAGTGAATACAGCACTAGCCCTAAAGTCGGGAGGCCCTGAGTTCAAATTCAGCCTCAGACACTTGATACTTATTAGTTGTGTGACCTCAGGCAAGTCACTTAACCCCAATTGCCTCACAACCACCCCCCAAAAAATAGAATAAAAAGAAAACTAGCTGTAAAACTTTTCTTATGGGCACTGGCAGAGGACAGTAGGATATGGACATGACTAAGTCTTTTCTTTTTCAATAGAACTAATAGAGACCCAGGAAAAGAGAAAATTAGAAAATATAAGCTAAATAAGTAGAACTTTGAAACAAATTTTATAATACCCCTGCCCTGTCACAAAAAAGGATGAGCTTAATGCATAGTAAAATAGTTTGAAAGATACATCAGAAATAAGACAAAACTCACAACATGGGATACTCACTCCTTAAGGAGCCAGAACCCAACCAAAGAAGCGCCCACCTGCAACAGGACAACAAACAATTAAATTTTCCCCTGCCAAAGAGTGTTCTTTTCAATATCCTGCACTCTCTGAAAGCACATGAATTTTTGTTTTGTTTTGTACATCAGGTGTAATAATTGTCCCCTGCAACAGTATGTACAGTGAGAATACATTAAGAGAATAGAATTCAAATTACATCAGAGTAAAATGCCTTGTCATGTCTTCCCTTCAATCAACAGGAAAATTAACTGAATCTCATCAGTAGGGCTAAGGTTATAATGAGAGCATTTGAATAGGAAAAATCACTTTTTACTGGTTTCATGAAAGTTCATTCATGGTCACAAGTAACATTTTTCATATGAAGCATCTGAACGTAAAATTTTACATAATTTTGTCATAATTTTGTTTTTTCTTAATTTTTTGCCTTTTCACTTTTTTATTGTGAATGGGATAGATGCTAACAAATATGATTGTTTCCATACACAAAGAAGAACTGAAACAAAAGAAAAGCATATAAGAGACTCAATTTTGTCCATCTTACTTTTAAAATCTCAAATAAATTGTGCCTGATAATACCAATACTGCCCTGCTTGTCTGTGTCTCTGATCTTCCTTCAGTTCCATGTATTTTATAAATGGTTTATTCATGTTCCTCTTTTTCTTTCTTTTTTCTGGGGGTGGGGGGAGTGGCATCATGGAGTTTTAAAAAGAGAATTCTGCAAACCACTAAGAACAATTGCCGAGATTGGGTATTAGCCCTGAGCGGACTGCTACAACGGCAGAGTACTCCTCACATTAACTATAGAGAATTACATAAGAATCTTGTTTAGTTGCTGAAAGCACTTTATGTTTCATACACTTGATGCTTGATTCTATTACCTACAAAGCCATCTGCTATAAGAAGGAGATTAAGATTCATAAAGAGAAATAAAAATTCTAATTAGAAAGAACCCAAATTTCCTTAAACATCTATCTATGAAGGTAAAGTACAGGTATGTTGATACAACAGGCATTGGTATGGAAGTCTTGGGGGATTGCTAAACATAAGAAATTCTGTTCAGGGAGAAATCTTCCTTTTGTGGCAGGCCTGGAAAATAAGTATGAGAATAGTAATATTTGCCTTACAAAGTCGTTGTAAAGAAAGCTCATTTTAAATGTTAATGCACTGTATAAATGTGACCTGTCATCATTTCCATTTTATAGACAAGTGAACTAAGGGCTAAGGTAGATAAGGAAAGGTAATGCTAGGTAATATGGTGAAATTAGAACAATTACACAACTGAAATCAAGTACTGATTTATGTGTACACATTTTTATCTATATGTTCAGTCTGGACTTTCCCTCCCAACCTCTAGTCTTAATTTCCAGCCACTTTCTGATATTTCTACCTGGATTTCTTACTCTCACTTCAAACTCAAGATGTCTAACTTTGAACTTCTCATTTTCTCTGTCCTTGCCAAACTAGTCATGATTTCCATACTTCTAGTAATGGTACTGCTATTTCCCTGGTAACCCAACTGCAAAGCCTGTCACTCCCACATGCAACCAGTTAACAAGTTGGCTCAATTCTTGCTTCATAGTCTACCTTAAAATGTATATCCTTTCCTTGCCCCTCCACTTTAACTTTTTAGAGTCCAGGGGTGGGGAGCCTGCAGCCTTGAGGCCACATGTGGCCCTCTAGGTCCTCAAGTGCAGCCCTTTGATCAAATCTGAACTTCACAGAACAACTCCCCTTAATAAAAGGATTTGTTCCTTAAAACTTGGACTCAGTTAAAATGCCACGCCCAAGGTCCTAGAGGGCCACATGTGGCCTCAAGGCCACAGGTTCCCCACCCCTGGTTTAGGCCTTTATCATATGATATCTAGCCTATTGCATTTGCTTCCTATCCAATGTCTGTCTCCATTCTTGCTTCCTTGCAATCCATTCAACAAACTGCCACCAAATGTATCTTCTTGAAACACCAACTTGATAACAATCCTCCTCTGTTGTAGTGCTTTCCATGGCTTCCTATTGCTTAAAGGATCAATGGAATTTTTTTAGCCAGACATTCAAGATCTCTTGATCTCTACCTACATTTCAAGCCATTTTCCCACTATTCACATAATATTCATCCATTCATCCACTTGTTCACTCATTCAATGTTGACTGAATACATACTAGGTTGAAAGGAGTCTTCTATTTTTTTTTTAATTTTTACTCACCATTCCCTTGTCATCCCTTATAGTTTCTCACCTCAACATCTGTGCTCCTGCCATTTCCTTTGACTAATTGCTATGCCACCATCACCATGATACCATCATATCATACCCCACCCCACAACACAGAAACCCCCACTCACTCAAAACCTTTACCTAATGAAATTCCACCCGTTTTTATAAATAGATTTCCTTGCTTTAAAACAAAACAAATAAAAGTTAATGCAAATGATCATTACAAGCAGAAGCAACCTCTCCATCTGGACTATTTTAGTACATGCTCTCTGCATTATCATTCATTCCTTCCTTAGAACCTGATACCTATTACTGAAGTTATCTGTATACAATATAATCTGTGAAGTGATTAAGGGGAGAGATCAGGTCTTTGTACATCTTTGTACACCTACCACACAGGTAGGTATACTGCTTGACCTAGAATATCACTTGTTGTTTAATTGAATGACTGTACTTTATGCATTACATGAAAACTTTAAGAGCCTTAACTGCTTCCTTTGAAAAGCTCTAAAAAGAAAATGCTGAGTTATAAACAAAGCAAGATGGAAGAAAAGGGAGGGGAGAGGAAAAGGAGGAAATGTGAAGGGAGATTGTTTGAAGTCCAGACCTGTGAGGTCATCAGCATATAGAATTTCTGAAGGTGAAATTTCTTCTACCTCTGCAGATAGAACGCTCATCTGTAATTTACAGTCCAACAGAGCTATCTGGGAGCACTTAAAAATTCAATAATTTGCTAATAGTCACAAGAGCTAGTAAAGGTCTTTAACACTCCAATACCACTACTCTATCCAGTGTACCACACTGCTTCTCACACTGGAATTTGGAAATTATTTGGAAATGCAATGTTGGAAATTATTTGGAAAATTATCTGGAAAAATGTTAAAATCACAAATTTATTTTTATGGAAGTTTTAAGCAATTCAGATCAAATACTAAAAATGAATTCCATCAGAACCAGATTCATTAACTGAAGTGATTGGATGTCATTTCCACTAGATCACTTTTAAGGAAGGATTTCCTAACAATTTTATTGATAACTAAGACGGAAGCTCAAATTGCACAATAGGCAGGAAGCCATTAGAAAGTCTCCTAGACTATTATTTCTTTAAGTCAGAATATTGGAAAAAGGAGAAACTCTAAGAATTACCTAGTCCAATCACCTCATTTCACAGATGAGGGAAGTGACTACTCATCTATTAGTTGTATATTATCTCTACATAACAAATCCTGCTATGGCACTTGAAAGTACTAGCAAAAATTAAGTGGTCCCTTGAGAGTTTTGAAAACCTTAATATAATTTAAGCCTAGAGGCTGCAGGTTCCCTACCCCTGGACTCTAAGTTAAAGTGGAAGGGCAAGGAAAAGGATATACATTTCAAGATAGACTATGAAGTAAGAATTGAGCCAACTTGTTAACTGGTTGCATATGGGAGTGACAGGCTTTGCAGTTGGGTTACCAGGGAAATAGCAGTACCGTTACTAGAAGTATGGAAATCGCAACTAGTTTGGCAAGAGACAGGGAAAATGAGAAGTTCAATGTTAGACATCTTGAGTTTGAAGTGAGAGTAAGAAATCCAGGTAGAAATATCAGAAAGTGGCTGGAAATTAAGACTAGAGGTTGAGAAGGAAAGTCCAGACTGAACATATAGATAGAAGTGTGTGCACATAAATGAACAATGAGAGCTAAAGTCATACAGAAGACATTTAAATATTTATTAATTTACTGATTAGAACACTGCATTCTTTACTAATTTTAACTTATTAAAAAGGCACTGTGATAGTTTATTAAGAGAGAAACAAATGAGGCCTATATCTAAAATAATGTAAAATCTAAAGTGAAGTAGTACAAATAAAAAATTGGCACTGATGAAGCCTCAGAGAAAAAAGGGAGAGGTGAAGGAAGGGGACAATCCATTTCACAAGGATAGAAAAATACTCCTCTGTTTCTTTGGGCACAGAATAATCATGAGTACCTTGATAGCAGTAAGAGTAGAAAGAGAAATGCTGGTTTAGTGCATGTACCATGATACTAAGGTAATATTTCCAACATAAGTATGCAAATATTCAGTTTCCTCAATTTTCATATTCCCTAGGTATTGATATAGGGATATTCTTATTTTTTTAAATCATCCTAAGCATGAATTAGAGAAAACTACAAAGTTGTCAACAATGACCACAAATGACAACAAAATGTTCAACTATGTAAGTCTTAGATGATGTTCTGCTATATTCAAGTTTATCCTAACTACATAGTAGCTTTAAAGTAGAACAGTTCTCTGTCACACCAAGAATCCACTACTTGGGATAAACCCAAAGGAAGTCACTGATAAAAAGAAAGGCTCGATATACACTAAAATATTTATAGTAGCTTTTTTTGTAGCAGCAAAGAACCTGAAACAAACTTGATGTCCATCTGCTGGGGAAATGCTAAGCAAATTGTGGTAATGGAATATTATTTTGGTGTAAGATAGGACAAAAATGAGGAATACAGGCAGCCTCAGAAAGACTTACAGGAACTGATGCAAAGTGAAGTAAACAGCCAGTAAAACAATACACACAATGACTCCGACTATGTAAATGAATAGGATAACCATAAAACAATTAAAAATTAATGCTGTGAAATTATAAAGAACAATTTGACCCCCAAAGAAGACATATAAGAAGATACCCCCCCCCCTTATTCTTTTGCAGAAGTAAGGAAGGAGGGGCAGGAATATGTGGCACATTCATAATGTCAATTTTTTGTTTACTGCATTGATCAATTTAGCTGAATTCATTTATCTTTCTCTCTTTTAAAAAATTATTTTTTTATAAGGGACAGCTCTCTGGGAAGGGGTGAGGGAAAGAGAACGGGAAAAAAAATCTAAAGGGTGTAAAAACAAAAGATCTCAATAAAAACTATTCTTAAAAAAGGAATCTGCTAAAAAGGTATACCATGACTTGAAGCAGAATTTAGGTTAAATATAATACAATTGTCAGTTTCTCCCTTTGTGAGTTTCATCATGTTTAAATTATATAAAGTTTTGGTCATATGTGTGCTACAGAAATGGCATGGTACTGTGCATATGAGACCTGGCTTTGGAGTAAGGAAGGCCTGGCATCCAGTCCTACCTGACACATACCAGCTCTCTAACTGTAGGCAAATCATTTATCCTTCTGATGCTCCAGGCACTGTATTGATATTAAGCAATAGTTAATAATAAATAGCTAACAATTATATAGCACTTGCTATGTGCCTGGCACTGTGCTAAGTAAGTCATACCTGCATTGATAGAGGGAATTTCTTTATCAGGAGTTCACTACACTAATAAAATCATAGGTTTGGCTAAAAAAAAAAAACAACACCTGCTAATTTGAAAAGCTGAAAAAGGAAGCTGCTAAAGACAGTTATGGTTTCTATATGTGAGTCTTGGATTATTCCTAATCTTCCCCCAAATTATCATATTTTATGCATAAAAGTCAACATTCTTGAACAGATTTCAACCCACCTACATTATTGAGAGTTATGCATTATTTACAATTTTTTTATGTAATAGTAATTAACTTTGTCATACTATTTTACATATATTTGTAAAAAAAGACACAAATCACCCAATAAAAGAAGAAAGGAAACAAGCATTTATTAAGTACCTACTATGTGCCAGGCACTATGTTAAGCACATTACAAATATCTTCTCGTTTGATTCTCTCAACAACACTGCAAGGGTAGGTGCTATTGCTATTTCCCTTTCAGAGGATAATAATAGCATCTACATTACAGGGTTGTTGTGAGGATCAAATACGAAAATATTTGTAACAGCAAGCATAGTGCCTGGCACATTGTAGACACTATGCAAATACTTATTCCCTATTTAGAATGGTCCTTTTCTCTAAAACAAAACTCATCTCTTCTCCGCTTCCATTTACCTTTCTAGTCTGGTCTCTAAAAATGCCTTTGAATTCGAGCCTTGCTCTGCACCTTTTTATAAATGTTATCCTTTTCTCTCCTAGATACCAAATGCACATACATAAAGATTTTATGACACTCTTTTGGAGAATAACTTTCATAAATAAGCTTGAAAATTGTATTCTTAATTTGGAATGATAATAATTCATTATAAGTAGAATATTCTTACCTCAACCAGAAAAAAAACGAGGCACCAAATTAGCACAAAAACTAAGCTCTTATGAACAGTAAT
The DNA here is from genome assembly GCA_028646595.1 of Phalanger gymnotis. NCBI lineage: Eukaryota > Metazoa > Chordata > Mammalia > Diprotodontia > Phalangeridae > Phalanger > Phalanger gymnotis. The sequence goes on from CM053623.1 coordinate 107,560,776, forward strand.
ATATCTGAGGTAGGTGTTCCATGTGGTAACAGCTGGGATGTTTTCTACATCATCAAAAAACCACTCCTGGGGAAAAAATGACCATGATTATTTGTAATGGTCCAAAACTGGACCACACTACATTCATATTTTTAATTGAGTAGGCAGAAATAACTACGTTACTTTCTGATTTTTAGAGAATTTTTAGGAACTTAAAATACATGTAAGAAAAATTTATGATGTTATCAGCTTGATTCTATGGCAAATATCACATCCCTTTTGAAACCAGGAAATGCTACAGTTTTTCAAATTAGGGTATCTGTATCTCAAGTGACTGGGTAACTGAACAATTACTTAAAAACAATTTATTCAAATGCTAGTCCATGTTACCTATTATATGAAAGCAATATTAATGAATGAGATTTTAAAAATAATAATATCTAAAAATCCATGAACACTGAAATGATATACAAAGTATTCTTGAGTGCCATGGATAAGATATTTTTGTGCTCGATTGTGGTATGGAATTTTTCAAAGTGCAAGTTTTTTATGGAATGGGCCTTAAAATAGTCTCTGGATCTTTAGGGATTCCCGCAAGTTTACAATTTTCCTTGCTGTACAATAATGATGTAGCTACAAGATTATTATTCCGGATCTCTTCTTCTGGGCCTCTATAGTAATTAGTGTCCTAGGTAGATAAAATATAAATGGTTAAAGAATGGAAGGACCAGGTACCCTAAGTGGTGGAATATGCAAGCCTCCCAAAAAGATTCAGAATAGAAAGACTCAGATACTAGTCCCAGCACTACCACTAACTCACTCTGCAGTATTTTTTCTAGTGCATTTTCCACCTCTAATGATGAGGCAGTTAGTAGTATAATAGACAGAGGGTTGGATTTAAGGTCAAGAAGAGAGCTGAGTCTGAATTATGCCTCAGATAGCTCCTAGCTAACGTGACCTTATGGGACTAATCACTTAACAGCTCTTAATAGCCTCAGTTTCCTCAACTACAAAATGAGAGAATTGCATTTGGTGGGCTCTAAAGACTTCTTCTTAATCTAAATTTGTGATCCTATGATCTTCTGCTCTGAGGTTCTTTCAGTTCTCAGACTTTGGAGAGTACAAGGTCCTATAGGGAGTGATTCCCTTTGACGATAGATCTACAAGCAGAAAAGAGATTGCTTTCTTATGTCCTTAAAAAAGAAAAAGAAAACCTTTAGGCTGAGGTTTGAAAAATCCTTTCAGATTCAAATCAAATGGTGTTTTTGAGCTCTTATGTAGAATAATTGTTGAGGCCAAGGAAACGACATCATTATGCCCCAATTCCTCAATTTTCTAATGAAGAATCTGAAGCACAAATAGGCTAAGTGATTTATCCAAGGTCATTTTACTATATAATGGAAGAGTGTGTCAATTAACGTGTCTTCTCTTTTCAGAAGCAGCTAACAAAACTTGTATGCATATGGCCTCTGATTTTTATTCTTTAAAGTCTGAGTAGTAGTCTTTAAATGTTTCATATTAATGGAAACAATTATTTATTACGGCCCAGGAAAGCAAATGGTAAATACTTCCCCAGGAAAAATATTATTCCACATATATGCAAACCTGCTAAGGGTTATCAAACCACAGAATCCAAATGAAATAACAAAATAATCTATAATCTTAGTGTGACATAATTGAAAACAAAGCTCACTTTGAAAACCTCTTGGGCACTTTCACATAAACTTTCTTGATTTAAGTAAAATGAATTTTTTTAAAATAAGCTTATTTTTCAGTTTCTGAAAAACATTTTTTTCATTCAATGCCCATGTGAGGTTTAAAATTATCTATGCTTTCACTTACTGCAATTGAAGCACTTGATAAGATTTTCAATTCTTAAAAACAATAATTTTCTAGAAAATTTATTCATACTTTACTCACTTGGGATAGACTAGAATCTAAAGAAGCCCTGGTGGATACATTTAAATACATGAACTTTCCTAAAATTTTAATTGTCTAGAGAGAACTAACTTTGTATGATATAAATAAATGGATACATTTCAGAGCTGGGAGAGACCTTAGAAGTCATACAGTCTAATTTCTTCATTTAAAAAAGGTAAACATAGATCTACAGCTAGAAGAGGGCTGAGAATTCATCTGGCTCAATCTCCCTCCCCTATATATTATGTTATGATGTTGTGTTGTGTTGTGTTATGTTATATTATATGAGAAACTGAGGTCCACAGAGATTAAATCGGCTTCCCAGAATTACGAGTAACTCACAGAATGGGATTGGAACTTGAGTATCTGACTCCAATTACAATGACCTCTCCTTTGGACTCTACTACTTCATAAGATGAAACTTAAGTGATTTACCCATGGTCACACATAAAGAATTCAAATTTGAACTTACATCCTCTGATTCCAGGTCTACTGTTATTTCCAGTATAAAATACCGCCTGTCAGCGTGTACGTGTGCGTAATGCAAATGTAGATATATGTCCATAGACACATGTGTCAATGCATACACGGTATGTTACTACATGACTACGTTAGTGTACTAGCACATAGTGTCAATTTGAATTAGCACTATCCACTGCATGACAGAAGATGAGAACGGTGCTCTCACATTTTTGTCCGTATGTTAGAGTCCCATTCACGCTGAGGGCATGCAAAACATAAGGTCTGATTTAGGTTCAGAGAGATCTTCCTAGGTAGTCCCAATATCAGGTTTCATAGATAGTGAAATGAGGGACTGGGTGATGCAGTACAAATTTTGAGTTAGAAGGCCCAGGGGATCAAATCCTAGCCTGTGCTGCCCAGCTGTGTGACTTTGGACAAGTTATACAATATCTCTGATCTTTAGTTTCCTACTCTGTACAATGAGGAAATTAGAGTAGGACATTCCTAAAGGCCTTTGCAGCTCTCAAATCTGTGACTATATGTGATAGCCACAAATTACTCACCTCTCCTTAACTAGTTGGCAATGTGTAGGAGTTTTGAGGATAAAAAGAATATTCATCCCATATAGGGTTCAAACCCATAATTCCTGGTTTAGGAAGCTAATGCTTCGTCCATCAGGCTACTGGGGCTTCTGGTACAAGTTGCCTTTGTGACTCCAAGCAAGTCACTTTACTTTTTACATCCTAGGTCACTCTCTATAAACTGCAAAACAAGTGCTAATGTATATTGGTAGGTGTTTCCTCACAGGGCGATCCCTCTGCCAAGGGGGGAACCTATTTCTATGCTCACCTGGACCCTTTTTCCTTCAAGTAGTGCATCTGGAACTTCCAGCAAGAAAACTCACTTTCCCATAGAAAAGCACCAGGCCATTTCTGCTTACATTGCAAATTTCCACTGAATATAAATGAAGGCTTCAAAAAAGCTTGAAAAGTTTGTTCTCTTGATACTTTTAGGCCATTTGTATATGAATCCAAATTTCTTCTTTTTTTCTCCATACTCCAGTGTGGCATAAGGCCAAAGGTCGCTCGCTCGCTCTCTCTCTCTCTCTCTCTCTCTCTCTCTCTCTCTCTCTCTCTCTCTTTCTCTCTCTCTCTCTCACACACACACACACACACACACACCCTCTCCAAATGCTAGTAAGTTTTACTCTATGTACTGTGATGAATATGAAAAGGTTACCATTGAAAATTCACACAAATACCTTTAAATCTTCTTCATTAATTTCATCACTTATGTCCATGCCACTGTCTCGAGATAAACGTCGGGAGTAGATATCTATTTCGGATAACTGAGACTGAGGGACCATGGACATCTTCCTGACAGCAGCATTTCCCGTTCTGTAAATACCTTGTCCTTGATGAACGGAGGGGCGGGTCATCAGGTTCAAAACTGACTGTCTCCTGTTTCGTCCTTGGAATGTTGGGCCAGTGCTTATCATGTTACTCCTAGGCAGAATGGCCTCTCCCTGCTCAGAATCAGGCACCAAAGACAACCTCCTTTCTAATGGCTCATCATCATTTTCCTCAATGCCATTCATTTGCTGTTGACCCTTTTGCGCTACGGAAAATTTCCTATTGGAGTTCAGTGGGCTGAGAATAGAATTCTTTCTTCTTTCTCCAAAGTCTCCAGTTTGTTTAAAAGATTGCATTTTTCCTTCATTCCAGGAGACAGCAGTATCACCCTCTATTGAGAAACGTCTCAGGGTTTCTGTTAGGATTGAACTTCTTCTTTCTGCGCTGAATTGGTCAAAAGAATCAAATCCCATGAGTTTTGAGCTAAAGTCAGGCCTCAGATTTTGAAGTTCAGAAAAGGCTCCATAAAAATAGCAACTGCCTTCATGTAAAATTAATATCTTGTCTGCTTTCTTTAAATGTTCCATTTTAGAAGTGATCAATATCCTGGTCTTGTTCGCCATCAGCTTGCAGACACAGCTTCAGAAAAAGAAAAGTGGTTTATGTCAACAAGATGTTCACCCACAGGCTAATTCTAATGGTCATATTAGCCCCCTCCACATTTTAAGGGGGCTCACTTTGATGGGGGAAAATTACATCTTTATCCTCATTAATCTTTAAGTGAAATCTAGCATTTTCTTCAACTATGAACATAAATTAAAAAAATCATTCTGAGAAGGGTTCCACAGGTTCCACAAGACTACCAAGGGAATTCATGATCCAGAAAAGGTTAATGACATCCTTGCTTTATAGTTTCATTAATTCATTATATAACTATTATGTAGCTTATATTAGAAACCTTTTTTTCATTTACTTTTTATGAATTAATGAAAGAAAAACTATTTATTAAATACTTGCTATTGGCTAAACATTGTACTAAGCCTTCAGGATACAAACACAAAAGCAAAGTCCCTAAGGACTGTGTCTGAGCCTGGAGTCAGGAAGACTTGAGTTCAAATCCAGCCTCAGACACTTACTACCTGTGTAATCCCCACACTTAACTTTCCTCAATCCTAAAATGGGAATAGTAATTAGTACCTGTTATGAAGCTCAAATGGGATAAATATTTCAACATATTTAGCACAGTGCCTTTGTAAGCATCATATAAATACAATTTATATATAGCCTATATATACGTACACATACACATAAGTATATATATATATATATATACATATATATCTACACACACAAATATATACATATATACTAGCTATTGTTATTATTAATCATCCCTTCATTAAAGGAACTCAGATTCGAATGGGGGAGACAAATTATGTAGAAGAGTGGTGGCCAGGGAGTGGACACTTAGGTCTAGATTAGAAAGTTCTATGCAGAAACAAAGGGAGAATTGCTTTTATTATGGTTCATGGTTCCAGACCTGGTGGTAGGGAAGGGAGGAAAAGGGGCTCTGTAACTACAAAGGGTTATAATTCTTATTCCAAATTGAATTAGAATCTTTAGTTAATTGTGCCATAAGTAAATACTTCTAATAAAAGTGTGACTTTACACAGTTTACATATTGTCTTTTGAGTTTCACTTTATTAATCATAAAATGGTAGAAAAGGAAGAGGGAATAGACTCATGTTGTTTCTCTAGCCCTCTGTAACTCTCAATTCTACATTTATGCCTTTTTAAATTTCAGAGCTTTTCAATTCTTAAGCAATTCCACAAATTTTCTTTCATGTTTTAACCTCTGATTAATGTTGAAGCCAAGACTACCAAAATAAACTTCGTCAAACTGCGAAAAAAAGAAAATAAAACTAGACTTTGGAAGCAACCCCTTGAACCATACAAGGCAGCCAAATTTTTCTAAGTATCAGGTCTTCACGTATTGAATTAAAAGCAGCTTTCTAAGTGATTCTTCCAATTTTCCTCCACAAAGATCTGGGCTCAAGCCTGCTTACCACATGTGGCTTGACCTTAGTGATGGTGGTGGTGGTGGTGGTGCTCAGTCGTGTCTGACTTCATGACTTCATTTGGGGTTTTCTTGGTAAAGATACTGGAGTACTTTGCCATTTCCTTCTCCAGCTCATTTTACAGATGAGGAAACTGAGGCAAACAGGGTAAAGTGACTTGCCCAAGGTCTGAGGTTGGATTTGAACTCAGGTCTTCCTGACTTCAGGCCCAGTGCTCTATCCACTGAGCCACCCAGCTGCCCATTTGACTTTAGTATTTAAACCCTCTATCCCTCTAAGCTACTCTCTAAGAATATGAATTACAAAGATGTTGATCAGTTTTGGTAGAACACACTTCCTCACCTAAGGAACTCTTTATGTCAATGAAATGTGGGGTTCCCCTACAAAAACAACTGAATTAGGTAAATTATTCAAATAACTTACCTTTCGAATATCTCTTTCTCTGTTAACACATCTAAATAGCCAAATGGAGAATCTAAAAGGTACAAATCAGCATCCTTGTATATTGCTCTAAAAAGGAAATGGAAACAAATTCATTTTTCTTCCATATTTACATGCAAATTTCTAACTGCTATTTTTGTAAGTGATTTTAAATGAGCAGACAGGGTGGGAATCATGCAAGATTTTATGATTTTTAACAACTACTTAAAGGCAAGAGTTTTGCTAGATTTAAATAAAATTAACTCATGGAGGTTGCCATATAAATAGTACATCTTAATAGTAATCTAAACATTCATCTCCTTTTAATATATTACCCTGAAAAAACATATATTATAAAAAAACTTTTAAAACATTTAATAGTATTTAAACCAAAGAAAATCAAAGCAGTAAAAGGAACCTTAAAAATCAGCTAGGCTAATATTTGTCAAACTATTCTGTAGATTTTTGGGACTCCACAAAAAAGTATGGGTTCCCTCAAGCAAAATAATAATAAGAGAGTAAAAATGAACATAATAAAGCTTTTCCATCTGCATTGGCTATTTAGTGAATAGACGGTATGATTGGAGATTATTCAAAATCAATCATTGAATGTATCCAAATAATGTGTGATACCCAGTCAACGTGTGTTGATGGAGAGGGTATGAAATAATTGCCTACCTACATTTTTGTTTTATAATGCAACATATTCCGCCACATACCAGGCACTTAACAAATCCTATTAATTGGTTGAAAGTACAAGTATTGACAATCAAAACTGATGGCAAAATTAAAAATTCACGGATCTACTGTAAATATTCATTTCTCAAGACAAAAGAAACATAAAGATGGCAAGAGCTATATCTGATGTTCTTTTGTGTCTAGTAATCCTGATGCAGCATATTACTGTCACCAAATGTTTACAAACCAAACACAGTATGAGATTAAAAAATAAAACTCCTTAATTGTTTTTGAGGAAAAATGTAAGGAACTGAAATGATTTCAGGTTTTATAAGTAATTTTAGGTTTTGTAAGTAATAAATAAAATAAAATTCTCCTGAAGCATATAACAAAGGGAGCTCTAACACTCGATTATATAACACTTCTGAGAGCAAACAATCACATTTTTCTCACTAAGTGGTTTGCAATGTTTCTAAGGTTTCTAACCAGCTTGAGGCTATTTGCTACCATGCAGTACCAATTAGTATTTTGGAAATCATTTAGAAAGTTTTTTTACTGGAATGGTTACAGCAAAGTTTTGTTCTGAAGGATTCTGTAACTGAAAGAAAAAGAAGGAAGGGAAAAAAGAGGGGAGGGAGAATTTTCCTGAACAAAGTGGGGGTATTACTGGAGATTGGTGATAGGCTTCTTTATAAAATTCTGCACAATAAGCTATGGATGTAGTGCTGGAAGTGACATTAGAGATCATCTAATCTACCACCACCCCCATTTTATAAATAAGGAAACTAAGGCAGATAAAATAACTTACTTAAAGTCAAACAGGTATTCAGCAGCAGAACTGAGATTTTAGCCCAGGACCACTGCTTCCCAGTCTAGTGTCTGGGATTCTATTGATTTATAGGACTAGGCTAAGGAGCCTGGTCTGCTCTTGGCTCAGCCTTGCTCAGGAAGCACTAGAAAGGCTAAGACCATTCAAGAGCCACCCTCAGAAGCTGAAGTTCACTCTGTGGTGAATCTGGGGGCCTTAACCCAAGTCAGAAAAATCAGATTTATCTTAAAAGAGACCCTGAAAGACCCAAACTTCTTAGGTAGTAAAATACAATAGAATGTTGGTATTCTTTTTTTTTGGAGGGGGGAAGGCAGGGCAATTGGCTTTACGTGATTTGCTCAAGGTCACATAGGTACTAAGTGAGACAAGTGTCTGAGGCTGGATTTGAAGTGAGGTCCTCCTGACTCTAGGGCCGGTGCTCTACTCCCTGTGCCACCCAGCTGCCCCATGAATGTTAGTATTTTAAAAAACGGGTCCTGTAGTACTTGGTATGGTCCATGTAATCTGTTCAGCTGATCTACAGTTAATCACAATTGATATACAACTCATTCATTAGCAATCAAGGCACCTCCTAGCCTTGCAAAATGAACATTGTATATACCTGCTTTTTGCTAGTTTACTAATAGAGGGCCTAATTACTCCCACTAAAGTGGGACAGATAAATCCAAAGCAATCATATAAAAGGAATGGATACTGCTTTTCCTTTAATTTTGCTTTTATGAATATCTCAGTATTTCTAATAGATAGAAGTTTATTTTTATTGTATTATTATGAACAGCATGAGAAGGAAAAATGCTTACACAGAAGGAGTGAGTGGTAAATATCAAAGGAACCAATATAGCTTCTAAAGTCAAATAGAATCTTTATGGTTATATTTACATTTTTGGAAAGGACAAAAACAGAAATGTAAGCTTTGCAGCACCTTCTCACACTGATTCATAAATGTACCAGTATAGTCATTCAACACTCATTTAGTGAAAGTTTACCATGTGCCAGGTACTGCACTGAGCTTTGGGGATACCAAGAAAAGTAAAAAAGCTCGGTCACTACTGGTAAGATAGAAGCATACATTCTATTGGAGGAATGGATAACATGTAAATAACTTGCTGTTTAATGGCATTCTGGACATATATGGGAAAGAACATTGGACCTGGAATCAGAGGTCTTGGGTTCAAACCTTCCTTCTGCTAAGATATATAGATAAGGCAATCTGGGAGGTGAGGCACGAGTAACAAAAAATCAAAAAAGGCACTTTCAGAAAGTGGGTTTTGAGCTAAGTATCAAAGGCAGCCTGGGTTACTAAGAGGCAGAGAGAGGTTCAGTCAACTTTCAACTGATGTGTAAATTACCAAGGTCATTGTTCTCATTACCCAGGTGAAACCAGAGTGAGTCAGTTTTTTTTCCCTCCTTAACAACTCTAATGAGATGTGAATGACTGGGGAATAGCTATGGATTCGTTTTATCATCAGAGATAACTGGTTAAATTGAATTATGATTCAGCATATTTAATTTTTTGTTCTCACAAATAAATTACTCAATTATGAAGGGGAATAATGCTTTGTGTTCAGTTAGGTTAGATGACTGGGTTTCTATGCAACTCTAGCAATATATGATTTATTACCTCTTTGCAAAACACAATGAGCTCCAGTATAATTGTCTGCACAGGTAAGAACAACCCATTGTGCTCATTCTTCTTTAACAATTATAAATTTTAGCCTTTGTCAACTAACATAATTCAGCTTCCTCTTTTTAAAAAAATTAACCTTTAAGCCTATTAAAATGAAAACTATGGGAGAGAGAACTGTCCTCAAACTCAGGAAAATCTAGGTTTATGTCCCTCCTTTGACACATACTAGTTAGGCCAAGTCATAGGATCACAGGTAGAGAGACAGTAGAAAATGTAGAGGTCAAATCTAACCTCTTTATTTTACAGCTGAGAAAACTCAAAGCCAAGAGAGGCTATGACCTGGCCAAGGTCACACAGATAAGAAGTGGCAGAACCAGAATTTGAACCCAATTTCCTCTGACTCCAAAGTCAGCACCCTTTCCGAGAGAAACTCCCTCCTCTCTGTGACCCCCAAGTAATCTTTAAGACCAAAGGCTGCACAGTATGTGCTGATCTACATCTGGAAAGAGAATTTCCTCATAGGGAGAGAGTTCCCTAGACCAGTGAAATCACAGCTCTGAGACAAAGTGGAAAACTGAAAATCATAGAACTTCCTCTGTGAATTTAAGCTACATGAGGCAAATATATACCCACAAATACAAAGGCATGACATAGACTTTGAGGCTATGAGAGGCAGCAAGTTATAACAAAAGGAAAAAAATCACTGAAATTTCAAGTCAAAAAAACTGGATTCAAGTCCTCCCTCTTCCAATGACATGCGATGTGTCCTTGGGCAAGTTATTTAATATCTATGAGCCTGTTTCTTCTGAAAAATGGCGATTATAATGGGCAAGCCCTACCTACCTGACTGGGTTATCGTGAGTATCCAATAGCATACCTAGGGCAAGCTGATCATTGTCAACAATGCCTGATTCCTATCTGACCTTACTGCCCACAAAGTATGAGGCGAGAGGGCTACTTTCTTTGGGAGAAGTCCCAGGATATCAGACTCATGCCAGATTTGTAACTAGATGCAGGGGTTGTCTAAGGAGATACAGGCTTCATTGAAGAAGAAGCCCCACAGTAAGAATTCATTCATTGTGGTATCCACCACAGGGTGGGAAAGGCAGCTGTTCTTGGAAGTTGCTTGTCAATTATGAGAATAAACTGAGAGAGAGGAGAGACAGAGATGGCTTCCCATTGCAACTGGAAATAGTCTTTAGTTGGAGAAAAAAAATGAGGAAAAACTATGTGAGAGATATTGCAAATGTTTGCCTGAGTACAGGAGTTCTGGTAAAAACTCTGACAATCGTGGAGCCAGTAAGGCAACTATCTATACCCCACAGATGTACACAGATCACCATGTTGGCAAGACCACGCTGAGAAGTTGTTGTTGTTGAGTTGTTTCAGTCTTGTCCAACTCCCCATACTTCCATTTTTGTGGTTTTCTTAGCAAAGATACTGGAGTGGGTTTGTCATTTCCTGATCCAGCTCATTTTATAGATGAGGAACTGAGCAAACAGGGTTAAATAACTTGCCCAGGGTCACACAAGATGACATGGAAGAAAAAAGACCTTCTTTCCTTCCCTCTATCCTTCCCCCTCTTTCCTTCCATGCCTCCTTTCATCCTTCTTTGCCTCTTTTCCTCCTTCCCTCTGTTCTGCCTTCCTCCTATGGGTGATCTGGAAAAGTCATTCCAGGGGAAATTTATTCAAGGAGTAAAAAAGCTCTCTCTCCTTTGCATAGGAGATTGCATTCAATTTTCTTAGGGAGGAGAAGGAAAACTAAGAAAGATTCTTCCCCCTGATTATTTTCCTCTGTGAGATACCTTGCCAGTCAGTCTTAATTAAACACTTTGCTACTTCAGAAGATGCACTTGAATGGAGAGTTTAGTTGCATTTGTATAATTAGTATTATCTCACTAATGGCTCCCAGTTCTCACAGGGATTCAGATTGCATAACAGTGTATGGAAAAACCTCTGTTAATATGATTTACAATTGAGGGTTCACTCATTGTAAAAGTTTTCATTTTAATAAGATTTGGATTCTACACAATTATCTTTAAGTCTTAAAGTATGTTTTTGACGTATTAGTTATAAAACTTTAGAAAATACCCCTCTTGCTCTGAAGCCTTAGGTATTTTAAATCAAATGATCTAAAAAATATTGAAAGGTTCTGTGCCTTTTCATAAATGTTGTAGTCACAGGAAATTTCTACTGAACAAATACCAAAATATTTACCTCGCTAATGAAATTCTTGCTCGTTGACCCCCACTCAGAGTGATTCCACCTTCTCCAAGAACTGTGTTATCTTTTTCTGCAAACTTTGATATGTCCTATTAAAAGAATAAAACATGCAAATTATCAACTGATTATAAGAATGAAAATGTATACTTTGGTCAGGTGGAAACTTTCTGTTATAATTCTTTCCTGAGAAATTATGACTTTTAAGATGAAGCAATTATTCCAAAGGGGAAAAAATCTCAACAAAACATATTAAAATATCCTTAATAGGAAGTTAACATGACATGAAAAAGCTATATTTGAATAGGAAAGTGAGCTCACAATTAAATAGATACCAGTAGAATAATGTAGCAATACAATGGCACAAACGACAACTTAACATTTTCAACTTCACAGGGAATTTATATTTCACCATAACTAAAAGTAACCATACTGATGAGCACGGACACAAAAACCTAGATTATAAAAATAATTAGTTACAAGTTTTAAATGTGGCCCATAATGGTACTCTACCTCAGAAGTAATACATTACTGCTATGATGTTACTAAGTACAGGAAGAAATAATAAAAATTTTGTGAAATATTAAAATAAATTCATTCAAAAAAATTCATTCAACAAACATATATTGAGTACCTACTATGTTTAGTAATTTGTACTAGGCACTGAGTGGCACAAAGAAAAAGAAGACAGTCATAAATTAGAATAGGATGTCTATTTGCAAAATTCCTTAACAGTTCAGTTGGGCCATTTGTGCTATAAAAAGGAAGGAATGGTTCTTTCTTTTAGGAGATATGTATTATAATTATGTTATGTATATTACAATACTATATACATTATATATGTGTGTATACATACTATGTATTTATTATGTATGTATATAGATAAAAGGTGGCAGGACAGGGCTGAAGATAGATTAGTTTCCACCAAATCGTAGTGAACTTTGAATGCTAGGCAAAGAAATTTCAACTTTACTCAGCAGGCAACAGGGGATCATGAAATAATTTTGAGTAGGGGAGTGATATGACTAGATCATGCATAAAGGAGTATTTTCTGGCAGCAGCAGTAAAGATGATTTGTAAGGTGGGGGGAAAGATTAAAGGTGGGAAGTTCTTTCAGGAAGTTTAAAAGGATTGTAATGAGGACCTGTATCTCCTATATAGGGTGGTTACAGTGGGAATAAGGAAATTGGGAAAACTAACAAGAGATATTGCTGAGCTAGAATAGAAAGGATTTGCTAAGTGGATATAAGAGATGAGATAGTGGGAAGATAACAGCCTGTTTTAAATGGGAAAGATTTGGTTGAATGTTAATCACACTGATAGAAATAATGAGGTCAGGTAAAAGAGAAAATTTCTGGAGAAAGGAGAAGCTTTGTATAAGGCATATGAGCTTAGGATACCATTATAGATATAAAATGGACATGAGATAATAGACGAAAGTAAATGCATCCTGTAGGCAATCTAAGATGGGATGCTGGAGCTCAGGAGAGGTCAAAGCTGAACGTAAAAAGATACTAGTGAAAGATACTAGGGAAAGACATAGAAAGACCAGTTATAGAAGTAAGAAAGAGATAAGGAGAATATGTTATCTCTGAAGTCAACAAAGTAGAGAAGATCAAGAAAGAAACAATGGTAATTAATAAGATAGTGCCAAATACTTCAGAGGAACTAAAGAGAATGAGGTGTGGGGTAAAAATGAATAGTGAACAATGACCTTTGAAAGAATACTATTTTTTTAATTTTTTAGGGAGAGGACAGAAACAAAATACCAGGTGTTAGGGAAAGAGAAGTCATTAGGTGTGAGCTACTTTTTCAAGAAGCTTAATGCTAAAGGGGTGAAGAAAGATGAGATGTTAGTTGGGTGGAGTAGAAAGGATTAAGGAAAGGCTTTATTGGAGTTCAAAGTCTTCAGGATGCTCATAGACAGATGGGAAGGAGCCAGTGGAAAGCTGAGAATGAGGAGTTGGATAATTGCTTAAGGCAAAGTCTTATCAGAAAGGATCATGAACACACAAAGAGAAGTTAACCTCAACAAGGAGATGGGGTATCAATTTTGCTAAGGCAGGAAGAGAAGAGAGAATTGATGAGGCTGAGGAATTTTAAAAGGGAGGAACCTTGAAGTTTCTAAACCTTTCAGTCAAGGAGAAGTTAAGGAATTCTTATTCATTCTAGAGAAAGAATAATAGTCCAACAGGGTCATCCATTGGGATGTGCTAGTAAATATTTAAAAACTGGCTCTCCAGAAGAAACAAAAAAAAAAAACTACACGCAGCATATTTTTACACTTAATCTGCATTATTTACATTTTTGCCTTTACTTTCTTAAGTCTAGGCAATCAACAAAATACTAAATCAAGTCTTGATTTATAGCGTTCACCAAAAAATTTAACAACCAGCTTTCCTGAGCCAGCATGAGTTGGTTCCATCACACCCCTAGTTATATATACCCCAAAGATTACTCTTGAAGTGATCAAAATGTTTGAATTTGTAACAAGATCAGCATTACTTCCCAGAAGCAGTTGAGACTGGGCAAATTGTAGTGACTACTGTGAGGATTTCTCAGGCCTGTCCCACTTTAGTCACCACATCTCTTAAGTTGGACCAGATTTGCTTTTTGTAGTGAGGGAATAGAAAGTATTTCTCCCCTTTTCCCCTTTTATCCTGGTCGCTTTGCAATTACATTAGTGTTTTGAATTAAGTAATGGGAACACAGGATAAAAATCCCTGAACAATTACTGTAGCCCATATGGTATTCTTATGTTTTCAGGTGTCATTTAATCTAAATAATGTTTTGTTTTATTTTTTAGATTTAGGCCTTTATAGTCAACAAAATCCACTATACTATATGTAACAGAAAGTGCTGGTGTTCATACAATTGTTCAGAATGATCTACAATATATTAAAACTATATATATATACACACACACACACACACACATATATATATATATATAAAATATAATGCACACAGATGTATCTCTGTGATTTCATTGGTATATAGAGAATTACCAGGTGAGGAAACTCCTATGAAAGCAGGTAAGCACTTACTCTGAAATTTACAATCTTGGAAAGTTACCTAGAACACTGAAAGTTAAGTGACTTGCTCAAGGTCACATAGTATATGCCATAGGCAAGATGTTGTCCATGCACGTATGTAAAAGGGATACCTACCTTCATGTATAAACTAATATTGTTTTCCCACTGCTAGAGAACCAGTTACCCTGGCAACTATTATTTTTATTACAACTACTGCCTAATTAAATGTATTTCTAAAGACTTTGCTTTAAAAAAATCTTTAATGCACATCTTCACTAACAAGAAGAATAGTATAAATAACATTCTTATTGCCCAAGAACTGCAGTCACCAAGCATTTGTAATGAGTGAGCATGAATGTAGAAGACAGGCTTATTAATAAGCAGCTCTTTTTTCTGTGAAATTTGAGTGGCCTCACACCCATTCAGTCTCTCTTCCTTCCCTGTTCATAGGACTCTTTTCCTCTTCTCTCCTACTCACAGCAACCCCATGCTCTGGCCTTTCCCCATACTTTTCCCCACGGATATCCCACCCTCCCCTCTGCTTCCTTCATGACCAGTACTCTCCCAACTCCCCAACTGATCAACAGATACATATTTATTAAGCATCTATTTATTTGGCCTGCAATAATTTGTTAGAGCTTCCATCCCTGGCCTCTCAGGAAAGCCACTGGATCAGGTTCTGGGCACATCCTGGCCATCATTTAGTTTACCTGGCCCCTTAGCTCCTATCCCTCTATACACTGCTGCCTCACACTCCAGGAAAACTCTGCTCCCAGGCTGAACCCCTTAGGAAAATGACAACCTACCTAAACTCATTCCTCAATGGTTAACATTCCCACCCTATCACTCACTCTCCATCCTAGTGATTCTAAACCTCTACCTTTATCATTCAAACCCCATTCTTGACCCCCTCCCCCCATTGGCTGTTCCCTCATTCCCATGCCCCTCAATCCAACCCTGCCAACACCCCATTTTAAAGCTCCCCACCCTTCTACTGTGCTTTTGAGAATGCCTATTCCATTGGCAGCAAACAAGCTTTGATTTTAAATTTTTTCTTTTCTTGCTCCTTTCGTCTTCTCACATTCACTGAAACCTGGTTTCCTTCCTGATGACACAGCTTCCCTGGCTACCTTCAGAACTGGCCGATCTTTCACTCATTCACCCTGACCAACTGGTTGAGGTGGGAGAATTGGAATACTCCTTGCGCACCCTTGCCACTATCTAGGCTCTTCCTTTACCAGCATCACACAGTAATCTGTCTTCCTTTAAGGTTTATTCTTTTCAACCAACCTCCAGTATACTTTCCTCTCTTCCTCAATGAGTCCAAATGAACTATGCAGACAAATAAACTATAAGAGTTCAGATGAAGGAGAATGTCGCAGGTTAGGGCAATTGCAAAAAATTTATGGAGGACATAAAAAAAATTGGTTAAATGGGAAAGAAAGTGTTGGGCAGTTACGCCTCTCCAAAGCACCTATTCATTCCCTTTCACCTAAATCACCTTTTTTCTCTTTCCCATATACAGTACAGTACATATAATGAAAGATGAGTTACAATGATGTACTTAGCCCCAGTCCTGGTGCCAGTGAGAAAACAACAATGATTGTAGGGACTCAGCATATATAGAATGAAGGAGCCACCAGAAAAAAAGAGGGAAGGGAGAAAAATGTCAAGTCTTCAGAAAAGGAAGATGGACACTTCACAAAGTGCTTTGTTCACAGAAACTCTACGAGATAAGGTACAACTATGATTACTTCCATTCTGTAGATAAGAAAACTGAGGGTCAGAATTATTAAAGTGATTTGCCCATGGTCACTTGACTAGTAAATGGTGAACCTGCATCTCACATCTAGGTCTTCTAATTTCAAATACAGTACATTTGTCACAACACCAAGCATGAAGGAAGAAAGGAGAACATGACAGAGGAAAGAAACAGACTGGAGAAAGTAAATAGGAGAGAAAAATATGCTGAATAATATAAAGTGTAAGAGACAAAGAATTAGGAAAATTGGAATGGAGAACAAAGATGGGAAAGACAAGATGTTAGAGGTATTAAGTGGACTGTTTCACTTCTAGTATGTTGAAGTATTGAAAGTAAGATTAGAAAAGAAACTATTTTACCTTCATTCTTCCTTCTTTAAAACTAGATTTTTAAAAAAGTAGAACAAAATAGGAATCTCTAGCCAAATTTCTTTCCCAGGAACTGACAATATTTATAGAGGGGCCTTGCCAATGAAGTAGGGGGAAAGAGGCAGGGAAGAAACAGAAAGGAATCCCCTCTCTCCTTTCTTTTTCTAAAAATTCCCCATCCTTTTCCTGATTGCCTCTTACAGGAGTGGAAAGAGGATCAATGGAAA
Source organism: Phalanger gymnotis (assembly GCA_028646595.1). NCBI lineage: Eukaryota > Metazoa > Chordata > Mammalia > Diprotodontia > Phalangeridae > Phalanger > Phalanger gymnotis. Next base: position 107,577,735 of record CM053623.1, read on the forward strand.
GAAAATAGAAGAACAAATCAAGAGGCTTCCTACAGCAAAATGATTTTTATCCTCTCAAAAGTAATGGGATAAAATTAAATTCCTCCAAAGAAAATCTGAAATAGCATTCCCTTTGACCCCATCACATCTCAAATCCTATTTTTCAGAGGTTCAATGTGAAGCAGAAAATCCTACCCCTCAAAGCAGCTAGGTAGAAGAATGGGTCTAGAGTCAGGAAAACCTGAGTTCAAATTCAGTCTCGGGCACTTATTAGCTTAGTAACTCTGAAAAAGTCACCTTACCTCTGTTTATATCAGTTTTCTCAACTGAAAAGTAGAAATAATAACAGTACTTCCCAGGCTGTTGTGAGGCTTGAATAAAATAATATTTCTAAAGCACTTATCATGGTACTTGGCACACAGCAGGTACTCACTAAATGCTTGTTTCTTTCTTTTCCCTTCTTCTATCCTCCCCAAAAAGTGGAATTAGAGGTAGGGAAAAAAAACAATTAGCTTTTTATACTCTTATTCTCAGTTGTTCTCACTAGCCAAATTCTATTTTTTTGTAGTTATTTTTTAGTCATAATAATGTTTTTATTTTTTACTGACAAAACTTCCAGATGTGATTGCTCAGCCACTCACTGTCAAAAAAAAAAATTCAGAAGAATGGTGGTTTTTCCCACTATAAGTGGGCTTCCCTCATTCATCCATTCTTATTCTCTTATTCATTCACTCAACATCCTCCTATTATTCAGATGGCCTGCCCCCTTTTCAGTCATGCTTTGCATTCTGGAAATGCTTCAGGTTAGTCTCCTGAAATGCTAGATGAACATCAGTTTCCCACACGATTAAGGCTCTTCCTTGGCCCAAATTTTAGGGCATGAGCTTTCAGAATGCAGGCACTTCTCTATTCACTTTTCACCGGAGTTGGCTTTGGTAATATTTTAGTTAGGGTGTGTTCCTGGAATGCAGTTAAGCCTCAAAGTGGAAAATGCATAACATACCCAGCATCTTTACTCCCAAGTCTGTATTAGAGCCAAGACACGGATTTTTGTTTGTGGTGCCCCTTTCCAGGCATCTAGGATGTCATACAATCAAGGGACATAGTAGGAGCTTAGTAAATATCTGGAATATTAAATTATGGTAACAGAGATTGATGGGACCCTAAAAGTCACCTTGTACGACCCTTTCACTTTACAAATGAAGAAACTAGATGCCAGAGAGGAAAAGTGATTTTCCCAAGTTCACACAAATGGCAGAGCTGGGACCTGAACCCAGGTTCTCTGGAACTAAATGTTATCACTCTGTCTTTCCTGTACCATTTTACACTAAGCTTTGCTAAAGTTATTGTGAAATCTGAGGTCAGAAACTTTGTGACTCAATTCTTTCACCTGTCACCTTGGTTAGAATAATTCTTGCCTCACACTGGTAGTTTATAAAGATTAGCAACTTGACATCACAAGGCATTTTGAGATGCTCTTAAAAAAATAAAAACTAATTTGAACAGCACAGATTAGATAGCTTCTAAAGTGGAATACATGAATGGTATTCAAGTGTAATGGCAAAGGAACTGAAGTGATGGCCAAAAGAGTGTCTTACATTAGGGGCATTGCCTCTAGGATTGCCTAGTTAATTCTCTCTTTCTGCTTTGAACAAAATCTGGCAGGAAAATATGAGCCATCTCTCCATGTCCAGAGAATGATGTCATCTGATACATATTACAGATGGTAGGAAAACTAGAAAGCCGATTTTTAAAGAAAATTCAGTATCAGCTATAATTCCCTGACATACATTTTCCAGTATACTATGGTATACTTTTTGTAGACTTAGAATTCTTCTAAAATAGTTATATATGCTCCTTTTTTGTTTTGTTTATAAAGCCTTAGTGAATTTATATTACCATTCTGGTCAACATCATATATATTTGCCGCAGTTTCAAATTTTACAGCATTTAACTGTTTTTAAAATATTTTCCATTCACTTTCCATCTATCTTAATTGCAATCATCTAATTACAAAAAAATATGTCTTCCGGTCCTTGTAGCCTGGTTTCTGGGAATCTGCAACCTCCTTTTAGAAGCAGAAACACACTGTGTACTACTGGATTTGATTTTTTTTTTTGGCAGTGAGTATGAATAGGAAGATTGCTATCATTTTCCCACACTTTATGATAATTGACTAAGGCAGTACTTACTGCATAAGGAAACACCCAGTTAGATGGATAAATGTTTTAGTAAGCAACAATGTGGTAACCCTCTTGGTAAGTGAACATTAGACGATTATAGTAGTAAGGAATTTACATTGAAGAATTCTTTCTTCTAGCCTTGCTAGGCAAAATGAATTTTCAGTTTAGTTTTTTTTCTCTCTGTCATCCTTTCTAACAAGATATTCAGGATTCCAGCAGTGAATTCTACTCAACTTTCCTTGACCTTTTTGGAAACAATTTAACTCTCTACCTTGTATGTATTCATCTTTAAAAAAAATTTTAAGTGCTTTTAAAAATAAATTCAAAATTTATATTTACTCCTCTGCTATTGTATTCGGCGCTTGAAGCATCATCACTGAATTGCATTGTTTCTGTCCTGGAATTTGTCTATATAGTTGGAGACCATTTTCAAGATAAACAGCTGAAAGGAGAGTTAAATATGAAAATTTTGCAGATTTACGTACAAAAAAATGTCCAAATACACCTGAGGAACATCAAACATTTCTAAAAATTCATACTTGAACAATCTGTTTCAGTAGCTCTCGGTACAAAGAGATAGCCCTGGCTCTGGAGTCCCAGGCCTAGGATTCCAATGTGGCTTTTGGTGTTTACTACCTATATGACTTCAGGCAATTCAATTAACTTCCTTAGGTCTCAATTTCTTCATTTGCAAATTGAAGAGTTTTGGATTAGGTGACCTCTGATGTCTCTTCTAGATACATAATTCTATGAAACATATTAACAAGTGATTAACATTTCTAAGACCACTGGTTACTCTGTTGTACTGTGGTAGCCAAAGTGGATATGTGACCTCCAACTACACAGAAGAATGTAAACTACCTTGAGTAGTTTACAAATGTAAGCACAAAAGAAGTTCCAACATCTTGTGAGAATACTGGCAGGTGACCCTGGACCATCTCTGACACTATGCTTTCTTTGTTCTGTTCCTACATAATATCTGACCTGGCCTGGGGTTGGTATGGGGATCTATCATACCATTCTGTCCTCCTGCTACCAATGACTGGGTTTCATGAGTAAACCCTGCCAATAACCCTAATAAATCTATACATATATAACCAAGCTGGCCACTTTCTTCAGTATCTCAGAATTATGTCAGAGGGTCTGCATCCCTACAATTAGCAAATCTAGGCAGAACAGCTCAATCCCTTTACATTTGGTCTTACAATTGGCGTAGCTGGCAAGATGGTCTGCCCCTCTAAAAATCTTATGTCCTTAGACATATACTGAAAATGTTACAGGACAGATCTAGATATGGTACATACTTTGTTCTCTTCTTTAAAACTTGTTTATGAGACCTGAAAACTTCAACCATGGAAATAGGGACTACCTTTATACAATGTTGTTATTTCCACACAAAAAAGCCAATTAAACGCAGTCTATTGTTTAACTAAATAGTTTCAGGATGCATCTTTTCCACACCACCAGTTCTAGACAAAGAAGATGTGCTCTCTATTCCTTTTGTTAGTTGCCCTTAAGTTCATTTTTCTTGAGCAAAATGAAGACAACTAATTTCCTCCCCAAATGGCATTTTCAACACAACAGGCTTAGCTAAAGCCTATTAAGGGGCCGTGATTTTATCAGCATCAGACATTCTCAGTGGAGTTCCACTGATGTAAGGGGCAACTCATTTATGTCTTCACAGATAAGTCCTAGGGAGTTATCCAAAGAAATGTGCACTTTAAGGTTTGCAAAGCCTTATGTGTGTTTTCTTATATGAACCTCACATAAACCTCATGTTGTTGTCCAGTCGTTTCAGTCACGTCCAACTCTTCGTGACCCCATTTTGGGATTTTCTTGGCAAAGATACTGGAGTGGTTTGCCATTTCGTTCTCCAGCTTATTTTACAGGTGAGGAAACTGAGGCAAACGGGGTTAAGTGACTTGCCCAGGGTTGCACAGCTAGTGTCTAAGGCCAGATTTGAACTCAAGAATATGACTCCAGGCACAGAACTCTATTCACTGCACCACCTAGCTGACCCTAAACCTCATGAGATAGGTGCTATATTATCCCCTTTTTACAGATGAAAAAATCAATGAGGCCAATAGACACTAAGTCACTCTACTAGGGCTACACAGCTAGTGTGTGTCTGAGGCAGGATTTGATTGATACTTTTTTGGGGGGACAGGCAAGGCAATTGGGGTTAAGTGACTTGCCCAAGGTCACACAGCTAGTAATTGTGTCAAGTCTGAGGCCAAATTTGAACTCAGGTCCTCCTGAATCCAGGGCCAGTGCTCTGCTCACTGGGCTACCTAGCTGCCCCTCTGAGGCAGGATTTGAACTCAAGTCATTTCTAGGATAACAGGTTGTATGTGTCAGAGACAGGCCTTGAAACCAGGCCTTTCTGTCCCTGAGATCAGCTCTCTATCCATCATACCACACTGCCTCTCATAAGACAACTTTAATTCAAGCAACTTATATTATTGTTCAACAAATATTTATTAAGTAACTGTTATACACAAGTCTTCCTGATAAGCACTATAAGGATGAGTAAGACATGGTCTCTATACTAAAATAGCTTGAATCTAGTATGGGAAATAAGACTACCATACAAAGGCCAAAATGCTAAGGATCATAAAAGAATACAAAGGACTATGGGGGTTCAAGTCATAGCTGGGTGATCAGGAAAGTTTCAGAGAGAATGTAGCAAAAGCTAGAGGTTTCTGAGGGGTGGAACTTGGAGAAAAGACATTTCAGGAAAAAGGAAAAGCACCAGTGGAGGCTCAGGTAGTGGTGAGCTGTTCAACGTGGCTACTAGAATATATGTAGGAAGCAACAGAAGTGAAAGCTGGAAACATAGGTGGAGACCGGAGCATTAGAATCTTTGAATGCCAAGGCAATGTGCTTGGACATTCCATACACAATGGGGATCCGCTAAAGGCTTTAAGCCATGATCAATTCGATGCTTTAGAATTATTTTGGCAGCCATGTATAGGATGGATTTAAGTAGGAAAGAGACTAGAAAAAGGGAGACCGACCTAGACAAGAGGTAATTAAATCCCAAATAAGAATGATAACAGGAAAGGAAGGCACAGATTTGAGAGACATTTCAAGGGAGAAACAACAGGACCTTCCACCTAACTGAATGGTAAGAGGGGAAAGATGAGAGAAGCAAGAAAGGACTTCATAGTTTTATTGAGAATAATGGTATAATGTAAATAGAAAAGTCAGGAAGAGATGCTGGTTTTAGATGAGAGGCGGTGAATTTGTTTTTGATATAGTCATACATTACACACTTAGGTGGTGCAGTAGATAGACTGTTCAACTCAGGAATCAAGACCTGAGTTCAAATACTGCCCCAGGGACTTACTTGCTATGTGATTGTGGGCAAGTCACTTAAACTCTTTCAGCCCTAGTTTCATATTCTATAAAATTCAAATAATAATAGTACTTGTCTTATAGGGTCATTGTAAGCACCAAATGAGATAACTAAAGTGCTTTGCAAACCTTAAAGCATATATATATATGTGTGTGTGTGTGTGTGTGTGTGTGTGTGTGTGTATTCACACATACAGACATATACACATATGTGTATATATATCCTAGTTGTTATTAAACACTTTAAAAATTGTGGAACTAGTAGGAATTTTGACACATACAGAACAATTCATTGAAAGGTAGAGACAATCAATAAATACTTATTAAGCACCTACTATGTGCTAGGGACTGTGCTAACTGCTATGGATGTAAAGAAAGCTAAAGACAGGTCCTGCTCTCAAGGAGCTCCATGTCCAATGAGGTAGACAAAGTGCAAACTATGTACAAACAGTTATATAGAGGTGAAACTGGAAATAATCAGGTGAGACTTTAGCTGGGACTTGAAGGAAGCCAGGAGGTGAGGAGGAAGAAGAAGGATAGCATTCCAGGCATGAGAGCCAGCCAATAAAGAGTGAGGTGATGGAAGTGTCTAGTTTAAGGAACAGCAAGGAGGGGTGATAAATGATCAGTTGTGTTTTAGGAAGCGTAGTCTGACGGTGGCATGGACTAAAGTGGGAAAAGACTAATAATGCTCGAGCTAGTATATGTTCAGTGGGAGAAAGAGGATTAATTTAGGCCTTCTGGGTGGATTAAAGGTTTAACAAAGAATCTGGTAAGCCTGACTCTCTGTTGTGAAATGAAAAACTTATAAAATGCAAATACTCATTGACTTCATTTACTAATAAGCCTGATCAAGCCATAAGTCTCACTTAAATGAACAAATGACTTTGGAAAAAAGAACAAAAGGGAAACTCAGTTCAAACTCATGGATCTATTCAATAGCCTTTTCTGTTTCACATGTTAAGCAGTCTTGCTTTTGGAATTTAACCAGGTAATCAGCACCCTCATATCCTCAGAGAACTGGCAGAGACCATAGCTTGCACTTGGCCTACAGGTTTAAAGGGGAGGAGAGTCTGGGCCTAGAAGATACAAAATACTGCTCTCAAAGCTATCAATCTACAACCAGGAGACAGTGATATATAGGTTTATTGGGCTAAACAGGGAATCTAGGAATAACCTGCTGTTTGCATTTTTATCACTGACCTCTCCAAATTACCTTTGGTTTGGTCACGTAAGAACATTTCAAAGCAGACCTCATTTTTCAAATACCATTCATTTCTCATGGAATTCTAATGCTTATTGCTCTTATCCTATATAATGTTTAGAGGAAATTACTTGTTTTTCTCTCTAGGTTTATTATCTTGGACTTAAAAAGATCTTTAGCTACATATTTTAATGAGTCTTCCTTCCAACTTTGGATTAATCTATCTGGCTAATAAATGCAAGATATGGTAAAGTTCTGCATTTTTAAGGATATACAATTGACAGATCAATAATATACTGTTACATATATGCAAGAGATTTCCGGGTTAGATCCTTGTATCTTATGCAGAAAAGTTCTTAATCTAAATGAGCTAGTCAGTTTACCTCATAATCAAAAGGCAGATCATTAAAAAATGTCTCATTCCTCAATCAAGCCAGTTAACTAAGATATTACTATACAGAGAGCTCTTAACTCCTACCCAACCACTTTAAGTCCTTTGTCCTGGGAATAAATGGCGGCTCCTGACATTCCCATTTCCTCCCCAATAAGGGCTTATAATTTCTCTCCCTTTCTCTATATTCAACCAGCTTCCTGAGGTTTACCCCCCACAGTCATTATCTCTCAGGTATTCTCAGGGCCAATCCAGGGGGGAACCAGTAGTGGCAAGAGGGAAGGAATGATAAGGACATGTATATATTTCACCACTTGCCATTAATTATGTTCATATCTACACTCGATCTATTGGCTTTTGCCCAAGCACTTTTTCCTTTCACAGGATATGACTAGTAAGGGCCTAGAAATAATACAGGATCACAGGGCTTTAGAGGTCATCTGGTTCAGCTAGATGAGGAAACTGAGGATCATATGGATTGACTTGTCAAGGTCACAGAGATAGCAAGTTGCAGGAGAATTCAAACATGATTCTCTTGATTTCACATCCAGTAGTCCTTCCATGATACTGTTTCAGTCAGCTATTTACTTTTTCCAGAGCTGGGAAATCACACCTCCCAAACCATGGGAACTGGCACAGGAACCAGGGCTCATAACCTGTGCAAATAGCCACACAGGGATTCCTTGCTCCCACAAGGCCCTGAACCCTTCTCCTGACACACTCAACACAAAGAATTAGCTATAAAAGATAGATCCGAATGTCCTTACTCTCACAAAACAAGGAATTAGAGAGTTGATATTTGGATACTCTTCTTCCCTCACTTTCACTCCCCAAACTAGACAGAAGTGGAAGCATCCTTAGGGATTTACAGCATTCCCCTGTCTTCCAGCAGATAAAGGACAGGCAAAGTCACATGACAGATTCTACTCTGTGTGTATGTGTGTGTGTGTGTGTGTGTGAGTGTGTGTTTTGCACTGTTCTCTATTGAAAGCACAATGAAACTCTAAGTGTATTTTTAACAGAAACATTTTTATATATGATGATTAGATTCTTTGGCATCACACTTAGTTTCAGGTATATAAATAGCTAAGGAGACTTTGAGTGGCTGGCCTGAGAAAAATGTCTTTCCATTAGACTGTGAGCTCCTTGAGAACGGGAACTGTCTTTTGCCCTTAGGAAAGTACCTGGCACACAGTAGGTGTTCAACAAATGTTTACTGATTGATTGTTTATGGAAAAATATATTACATTCCAAATAATGGATATACAATCTTCTATAATACAACATATTCTTGAATTGGGGCTTAAATTTTATGTATTTAAAATCTCAATAATAATAATAATAATAGCTAGGATTTATATAGCATTTTAAGGTTTGCAAAGCACTTTTCATGCATTATCTCATTATAGACTCATGACAACCCTGGGAGGAAGGTGCTATTATTATTTCTATTTTACAGATGAAGAAACTGATGTCATTGGTCCTCTTCAGAACAAAGGAACAACAATCTCTGTTTTACAGATGAAGAAACTTACGTTCAAAGAGGTTTGAAAGGCCCTCAGGGCCATCTTGTCCATTCTGAGGCTATCCATTTCCCTTTGGGATGAATCGAATTGTTCAGAAGTTTTTTTTTTCTTACATGAAGCCTACATTTTCTTTCTTGTATATAGTTAAATGACTTGCCAAAGTAAGCCAAGTGCCAGTATCTTGAACCCAGATATAGCCTGATTCCGAATCCAACAATCTTCCCACCCCCTCTACCACAGTCCCTTTCAAAATGCATGTTGTTCAACTATGTGCCTTCTGAAGGTAAGTTTTTAAAATGAGGATTGCAATCTAAAACAGATACTAGATACATGGATTCACTTAAAAATTGAGAACCAGCATTGTGTAGTGACTGCACCCAAGTCCCACCTCTGAAAGCTGTCGGAGCTTGTTCAAATCACTTAACCTTTCAGTACCCAGACAGCTCTCCAACACTCTTCATTGCCGAATAGCAGCCCATCAGCACTAGTATAAGGAGTAGCTCACTAGAAGTTCCTTATATCAATATAATCACAGGCTGTCCCCTCCCCTCAAAAAATGAAACCTTAAAAGTTAAACAATTAAAAGATTCTGGCATCTGAAAAGATGCTATTGAATCCATTTATGAAAAGGAATTATGTATATTTTGCTTATTTTGTCATTGTAAATACTACTGAGATTATAAATGAACACCTTGTGTAGCAAAATGAAATGATAAGGGTAGAAGGAAGGGAACTCTGAATAAACCCATTTTTTAAAAAATCAGGCATTTAGAACAGTAATAGCTTATAGCTAATGTGTTTACCTGTTTTGCCTACTTAGTTTATTGTTCATTCTTAGATTACTTTATTAGTGTTTGTCTTTTCTCTTTATTTGATTTTACATAAAACACTTTGTTTTATATTCACTATTAAACATTTATCTTTGTTGATTACTAAGAAATCTCAAATTTATCTTAAGGGTGTTGTTGGCTCTTTCGACCTCTAAGAAAGATTTTCAGTTCCTTAAAGGTAGTAACTTTGATGCCTTTAGTACAGCCTCGGCTAAATAATGTAAGACAGCAACAGAAAAGCATTCGTTCTTTAGAAAACCACTATGAGAACATCGAGCCAAACTTAGTTTTGATACACTCACACTATGTATGACTTTCCTTGAAGAAGATAGGAGTTATTTCTAACAATTTACTGGGAAAACTGACCGTAAGAACTGATATATTAAGAAGTTCAACTTGAGTCCAAGAATAAAAAGTGAACTGCGTGGGTGAAGGTGGGAAGACCTGTTATCAGATTTTAATTGAAATTACTCTACGCCATAATATTGGATATTCAGGTTAGAACTCATGCTCATCCCCTAAAGGAACATTTCAATGTTTAATCATGTTCCCTGATCCCTATTCACTTAATCTAGATAACTTACTAAATATTTAGATGAGTAGTCTCATGTAGACAAAACATATAGGTCAGATCTTTAGACATTTGCAGAAGCAGTTTAATTAGTCTAGTCATTACCTTAAATGCTAGATTCCAACAAAAACCAAATGAAGTTAATAATTTAGGAAGTGGCTTGCTACCTACTGTGGTAATAGGCTATTCTCTGTAAGAAATGCCTACCTCAAAGGATTCTGGGTAAGAAAATTAAGTTCAGACTATAAAGTGCTTGGAAACATTTAGAAAAAAAGGTGCTAGAGAAGGTCAAGGTAGTATTGAAGTCATTGCATGATAAAGATTAACTCATTTTATTACCTATAGGACTACAGTACATCCAAACTTTGCATGTAGACTATTTGCATAAATATTTACCTTTTCACTTAAAAATAAAAAAAATTTGTGATTATTCTAATAGTATTCAAAAAAGCATAAACAAAAGCAGTCATTTTTTTAAAGAGGAACTGATAAAATAAAGCTCATTCCCATTACATTTAACTTACTAGGGAGCAAAGGTATGCAGTACTGTTAACCAGAAGAAAAAAAAACCAAACAAACCAAAAAGAAAAAAAAAAGCACACCCGACCCTTAAAGAAAGGGTTGGGTGTGTTTTTTTTTTCCCTCCCAATTCACCTTGTGCAATTTTGCAATATTTACTAAGCACATGTTAGCTTCCTGTGACTTTAGAGATAGGAAACAGGCCATAAATCTCCTTTTATAATTGTCTTATCAGCTTATGATTAAACTTTGACAAGAGAGTTACTTGGAATGAGGAGAGAAAAAAGTCTAGGATGGTTGAACATGAACTTTAGAAGTGAATACTTGCCTGTAAAGGTGACTGAATAAAGCCTATTAATTGAGATGTTGTAAACCACTCAAGAGTTAGTAATATTATTATTAATATTGACTATTTGCTAAGTTCCGTGCTTTGTACTAGGAAAGATAACTTTTCCACTCTGAAAGTAATTACCCTTTTGCCACAAACCCACAAATCCTCTTACCTGTCTGTTTATGAATAGTATGAGTGTTTTTGACTTATAAAAGATAATATTTATAATAGATAAAAGTAATTAGTACATATTCACAATTGCCTCTGATAAATATTGTCCTGGCTATGTTACTCTAGCCAAGTCATTGAAGTTCTCTGGGTCCCGAGCAACTTGCAGAAGAGCTGGGAATCTGCTTTGGTAGTGGGAGTTCCCTCATTAGGAATCCTCAGTGGTATCAAAACCAAATAGAAATGAGGTGGGAGGGGAAGGGAGTAACAAACTGTGGATAAGGAGAATACATGGGAGAATACATGTTGACTTAAAAAAAAACTACATATTAACATTATCTACATTCTGTTGTATATTTATTTAATTAAATTTTTCTCCATTACATTTTAATCTGGTTCTGGCTGCACTTGGAAGTGTGGCAGACTTCATATTTGACATCTCTGCCCTAGCCAGTGAAATCACAGACAAAAAAGTTTAGATTTTAGTTCTATTACTTAGAAAAACCCTTTTTAGCTTAATCAAGCCCCCAAACTATGATACATGTTTCAGTATAGAAAAAACATTGACTGAAAATTAATCCTTGCTGAGAACTGCAAAAAATATATGAAACTTCGTCTTGTAGAAAATGCAAATACATTTATTAAACACTAACTATGTCAAATATATTATGTTAGATAGAGGAGAGACAAGAATAAATAAGACCAGGATCCTCCCTTCAGAAGTATTGAATATTTCACTGAGAAGAATTAATAACAAATTAGCATTAGAAAAATTTGAATAAACTAATTATTCGAGCTAACAACAAAAGGCATAAAGAGATTTACTTATGTGTCTTCCCTGTTTATCAACAGACCATTATTCAGCTTTTAACCTACATTGTGTGAATTTATGTATTTAAAAGTGTGTATTAACCTACAATGTGTATGTATACTTGTCTGTATTCACACGTCGTGTGGATTACAGGTTTTAAAGATGGAAAGAACATCAGAGTTCATCTAGTAGAACCACTTTGTTTTACAAATGAGGAAACCAAGGCACAAAGATTTTACAGATAGTAATATCCAAGCTGGGATTCTGAGCCAAACTGTTTCCAAATCCTGTGCTCTTTTCATTTGGGGAGGCAGGAAGATGCATACTCATCTATGCATGTGTCCTGTGTACCCTGACACGTGTTTATATTTAGAGATTCAGTGGAAAGAGCATTGGATTTGAAGTCAGAAAAGCTTTCTCAAAAATATGCTTGCTAAGGCACCTACATGGTACAGTGGATAGAGTGCCAACCATGGAATGAGGAGGACCTGAATTCAAATGAGGCCTCAGATACTCACTAGCTTTGTGAGGCAAGTCACTTAACCCCAATTGCCTCAAAAAATATTTGCTTGCTATAGAGCCATAGATAGGTCATTTAATTTCTCTAAGTCTCAATTTATACATCTGTAAAATAGAAATACTTGTACTGCCTAGTCAATCAAAAATACCAAAAAATATTTATTAAGCAATTACTATATGCCAGGCTCTATACTGAGTGTTGGCAATATAAAAAGAACTGCCTAACTCACAAGGTCACAGGAAGCCTCAAAGCTTTCTAGAGAAAAATTTGCAATATCATTATTTGGAGTTAATAGTTCAGGCATTTTTATAACAGCTACAAGACTATGTTATGGTACATAGCGGCTCTAGGAATGTAAGTTAAGTTACAAGAACATTAATATTGGGGAGGCAACGTTGCTTGATAGTGAATAAGCATGGTAAAGAAATAAGGTATACAGATGCAGAGTTCCTGGGTTTTACTTAGTGATAGTGTTATCCCAGCCAAGTAACTAAGCTCTCAGACTTAGTTTCTTCATCCACAAAATGGGGATGCATGTACTGGATATGTCATGGGGTAGTTTTTTGAGGAAGGCATTTTATGAACTGTAGTGTGCCATATAAGTAGGATCTATGCTACTTCAATACTTTCAGGTATCTGTGAGCTCATTGGAGTGAATACCCTGAATAGCACAGGTCACAACCCATCCATGTTTTTTCATTCTGTACAGTTCTTTTGCATGTCTTCTCACCAGTCCTCCATAGAGAACCCAAGGTACTTAAGAGTCTTTCTCTTGAATGCATCAATCACTGCATGCATTGTTTTGAGAATAACTTCCCCCACCCAAGATACTACGATCCTTCTGCTAAATCAAAAATATGATTTGTTCTTATTCCTTTTGAAATTGTGTGTGCGTGCGTGTGTGTGTGTGTGTGTGTGTGAATGCCTGTGTATTTCAAGTATATTTCACAAAGGTATTTGATGCCAATAAATTTTCACGTCCCTCATGACAGTATCTTAATTCACAAATCTTTGCTATCGCAAACTTCTCCTTTCTCATAAAGAGATTTATATTCTGTCATAATGGTACGTGCCCAGAGACAATAAACAGCACAGAAAGCAAATGTGACCAACTCTATTATGACGCCATGGATAATGCACTATGAGGAAATATCTTTTACTTTTAACTCCAACTGCCAACACTCTTATTCAGGCTTATATCATCTCTTGCCTGGACCCTCCTCCCTCCAAGTACCTCTGTCAGGTGTGGTTTAGAATGGTTTAGAATAAAGAGTCTCTGAGGTTCTACAATTTGGCCTCTTTCCTCTGAAGTCACCTATAATTTACCCACCTTCTTCAAAAGTCTTTCCCAAGGCCTCCCTAATCATAGCACCTTCCCTAGGAGATTATCTCCAATTTATTCTCGATATATCTCATTTGTACAAAGTTGTTTCCATATGGTATTCTCCCTTAGAATGTGAGCCTCTTGAAAATAGGGACTGTTTTCTGCCTCTCTTTGCATCCCTAGCACTTAGTACAGTGCCCGGCACATAGGAAGCACTGACTGATTACACACTAGTGGATAGATTAGTCTTCCTAGAACACTACTTCAATCATGTAACTACCCCCTTAAAAAAACTCCAGTTATAGTTATCTATGTCATAACATCCTTTTAATCAGTAGACTCTATGAAAGTTGGGACTATACCTTATTTAAATCCTTCATCTCACCCAACACAGTGCTCTGCACATACTAAATGCTTTAAAGATATTTACTAACCATAAGTTATTAATATTAATTTAATCCTTGAGCTACAGGTAAAAAATTGGCTCCAACTTTTGGGGACACCTAGGTGGTACAGTAGATACAGCACTGCACCTGCAGTAGGGAGATCTGATTTCAACTGTGATCTTAGACAGCAGCTATGTGACCCTGGGCAAGTCATTTAACCTCTGTCTGACTCAGTTTCCTCATCCATAAAATGGAAGTAATAATAACATCTCCCTCTAAAGGTTATTATGGAGATAAAAGAGAAATTACAGTAAAACATTTTATAAACCTAATAGCTCTACATAAATGTTTATTATGACTATCATCCTCATTATAAAATGCTCATCATCTACAGAGAGTTAGAATTGCTCTTAATTTCAGGTTTAAAAAATGAAAATAATTTTAAAGTCTTAAACTCATCCACCTATGTAGTAGTCAATCACAATAAAAATTTCCTAATTCTAACTAGCTAAACTTGCTTCAAATCCTTATAGGAATTGGATTATAGATTTAAAAATTTAAGATTGATATCTGGTTCCAGGTTCTGCACATTACTGCACTCCTTTTTTTTTAAATTATGGTTTATTTTTCAATTTGGTTCAAATCTCTATTTTAGATGTAGTTCATTTTCTGTTAGCTAAGACGTAGTCCAATAATAATAATAATGATAAAGATACAGCATTTATATAGTGCTTCAAGGTTTGCAAAGTGCAGTAGTTTACATATTATCTCCCTTGATTCAGTAAAAAAATGTCATTTCTCACAATGCTATTTATTTAAACCTTTCCTAACAAACCATACATTCATTCCCTTCACAGTACTGTCTAATGCTTTAGTCTCAACTACGGTATAGGTTAGTGGTTATCAGAACTTCTGACCAAGATGTCAAAGTCAAAATTCATTAGTGTGCTATCTGAATAATGGAATTTATTTTTCAGGACAGGTGTTTTATTTGATAACCATACAACTCTCCTTACTGAAAGAATTCCTTTTCTTTGCCAATTTTCCTCCCAACCAGGAGTTTAAAAATGAAACCTACTAAGCAATGAATAGGCAGATTGAACACAAGCAGATTTTGTCTTCTTCAAATTACACAGCAAATCTTTTGATTACAATAGCTAGGCAATGAGTGTCATGATTAATATTCAGTGATAGTAATCTCAAACTTCATATCCAAAGAACCACATTAATTTTATTGATAAACAAATAGTACCTAAAAATCTTTGACACCCCCCTTTGAAAAATCTTATTTTCGTTCCCCAATTTCAAATTTGCACATTATGAGAATAGAATAGTGAGTTGTCCCTATTTAACCTTTAACGTTGGCCCGACTATTAATATTTTTCCTGACAGATAAGATGCTATAGCATCAGGGCCATGATCCTAGTAGAGTCATGACCTAGTATCATGGCAGGAAAAAGGCAAACATAATGCTAAGTCTCCTGATGACAGAATTGGGGTCCAAAAATTCTCCCCAAGAAAGAGCAATGGATACAACCTAATATGATGAAAATTAGTAGGAGTAAATGGAAAGTCCTACATTTGACTTTGACTTCAAATAATCAACTGCTTAAATACAGGATGGAAGAAAAGGAGGAATAGTTTTGTTTACTTGGTCCTAGATAGCAGAAAGGAGAGCAAAGAGTAACTTTTCCAATAAAATGAGCTGTCCAAAAGTGGAAGAAACTGATATTAGTACAGGGTGGGAGAAATAATGAGTTTCTCACTATTGAAGTCTTTAATTGGAAGATGGTTGATCATTTGTTGGCAATGGTAGAGAAGGATGAATAAATGAGGTTAAGAGAGAGAAAGAAAAAGAGAGAGAGATTGATTCTAAATTATTGTGGATAAGAAAACAGATCAGCTCTCTAGGGTCTAATTTGATAAGTTTCTGCTTACCTGCTTTCAACAATACTGATTGTGATTTCAGAAGTCTTGAAAGCAAAGCTTTGTCAAAAATGTAGTGGAAATTCATAGACTAGTTGGCTACTGAGGTTCTTTCTAACTGAAAAAATACTGGGATTCTGTAACGATAATTGTTTATAATAGGGACAGGTGTTCAACTGGACTACAAAAGGTTGGGGGGGTGGTAGAGAGATGAAAAAAAAGGAATAGGGATACAAGATTTAGAGCCTATTGACCTAGGGCTCGTGCCTATTCATTGAAGGCTATTCTGTCAACATCTTACAATATATACTAACCTCTAATAAAACTTTTAAATAACTCTACTCAGTGACAAACAAATTAGAAAACTATGTGAAATGTTTCCATCCAGGAAAATTTGTACCTCTCTGTCCATAACTATGACTATTAAATACGTAAGTGATGTGAAAAGATATTCGATTGGACCAAAAAAAATGAGGAAGAGGAAATTCTTCCCTCATCTCTTGTTCCAAGTCTAGATAGTGCTTTGGAAATCAGATCAATTTGGCAGTCAAAATGAAAATAAACTTTTTTTTGCAAAGGTTTGAACTTGGTGACAGGTATCAAAAATACATACATTAAGAGATTATATTTCTGGCACTATTGGCTTAACCACCAAGAGTCCTGTAGTTATTTCCTATGTCCCTATATCAAAACAATGTTATATTCCTTTTAGATAAAAAATTCATTTTAGCACATGGGCATAAAGCATATTAGCCTTTTTCACACCTAGATTCAGCTATGAACACTTGTTGGCACCAGAATGCCCTTACCAAATGGAAGCATTTTAGTCCATTCCACATGAAAGAAATGTTAGGATTCCCAAGCATTTAAAAATATTTGTATTCATTATGTCTAATGTCAAGAGGCTGTCTGATTGAACCATCAGAAAATTGGGAGACATTTTTTGGGGGAAAATTCTATGTAACTTTTGCAGTTGACATTCCTCCTTGAAAACATTTATATTTTACTGGAAAAATCAATCAATCAAGTATTAATGAGCTTCCCCCCATGTTACCTACCATGTTACTAAGTTATCTACTATGTTGTCACAACATATAGGGACACTATAACATGAGGTTTTAAAAAAAATGTTATCATTATCTCTAGTCTTAAGGATCAGGCCAAGACCTATAAATTCACTAGTATACAGGATTCCAGGTGAGTAAATTCCCTCTGCTTAATGCAGGTCATCATCTTTTCCTCAACTTATAGTATTAGGTTGCTGCCTAAACACTGAGAGTTTAAGTGACTTGCCTAGAGTCCCCCAGGTAGTATGTATCAGAGGTAAGACTAGAATCCATGCCTCCACACTTCACAGCCAGCTCTCTGCCCACAAAGCCACAAGAAAACAATACAAGGCAGCTGATAATTAATTAGCTAGTGAGACAGATTCCCCCACTAGTGATTCAAATTGAAAAACACTGAGGACTATTCTTTTGTTCACATGGTGATCTGAAGGAAATGACTCAGGGGCTAAATTTAAGCAGAGCAGAAAGGAAGAGCATTTGAAGTAGAAAAAAAGTTAGATATTTTGAGGAAAGAGTGGGAATTCATAAAAAGAAAAGATATAAAAATAAGGTTGTTTGGTTTTTTTTAACTGGATGGTGATTTCATTGATGTGGGAGACTCCCAGTAAGGAAATACCCTCTAACAAAGCAGAGAAGCAATAGATGTGCAGCTAGGTGGTGCTACAGTGGAGCTCTGGTGTTTGGAAGCTCTGGAGTTTGGAAGACTTGAATTCAAATGTGGCCTCAGACATTTATTAGCTGGGGGACCCTGGGCAAGTCACTTAACTTCTGTCAGCCTTAACTGTAAAATGGGGATAGTGGTAGCATCCACCTCCCAAAGTTGTTGTGATAATTAAATGAGATGATCTTTGAAAATACCTGGCACATAGCAGTAATTTTATAAAGGCTTATTCCCTTCCCTTCTGCCCTCATGTGAAATTATAGCCCTACACAAATGCCTGAAAACACTGAGAGGCTAAGTTATATGCCCAATCACAATGGCAGAAATGAGAATAAACACTTTCTGACTCTAAGACCAGCCATGCTGTCTCTCAAGGGTAAATTATGGATTCAAAATATAAAAAGTCTATCATTTAAACTATCAAGAGATAGTAAACCCTACTCAGTGCTTCAGTTACAAGCACCACTTCCTTCACCTATGTTCTCCACATACCTCTGCTGCCACAAGAAACTTGATGCCTATATACTATGTGTATGTATACAATATATACAATATGTATACTATATACTACATATGTATACTATATATATTCAATTCCTATTTTATTCGCATCATCCTCAATTACAACTTAACCTGTACCAATACAGTCAGTTTCCCCTTTATCCTAAAGCTATTTTACCACCCTCATTTTAATGGAATCCTAGGACTCCCTATTTCCCTGTTTCATTAGAGACCTTATTTTTTCCAATGCCATTAGAAAAATGAATGATCATGATGATGATAAAAAGAACTAGAAAATGCATAGTGTTTAAATGGTTTATATCACACTTTCCATATGTGACCTTACTTGGGCCTCTCAATAGCCTTTTGAAGAAGGTATATTATTTTCTCCAGTTTACTAATGTGGAAACTGAGGCTGAAAGAGGGTAAGTTGGGTTCACATAGCTAGTAAGTGTCTGATGTGGAATTTGAACTCAGGTCTTACTGACTCAAAGCTCAGTTCTGTGTCTACTACTATGCCACCAGGCTGCCTAGTACTGATGAGGCAGGTGTCGCCCTTTTCCTAGATCACTTCCTTCTCCACCAAATGTCGCTGAACCATCTTCTTGATGCTGCATTATGGGAAATTTATATCATCTACAAGCCTAGGCTTAAATGAGATTATGTATGTAAAGTTATTTTCTAATCTTAAAGAGCTATGTAAATGTCAGTCATTTGTATTATTATTCTACAATCATTAGACCTATTATTTATCAAACACTTTATCTCCTTTTCCAAACTCATTTCCAGCTTCTGAAATTATATCAGCCTCTGCTTTTCTTCTATTTTCTTCTATCTGCCATCATTGTTTTTAAAAAATACAAACATCTGTACATATTTTTCAGTACCATATACCTCATTAAAAATAGTTGTGATTTAATCCCTTAAATGCTAATACAGTTAACTCTTGATTAGCCATGCTAATAGGAAACAGATCATAACACTGATGGCCCCAAACTCCCTAGTATCATCATCAGCAAGTAACTTGATAAACTTTAGCAGAAATGCCAATAAAAGATAAAATGGTCATGAATGGCAAGAAAGGGAGAGAAGGAAGATATATGAGAGACATTTATAATCTACAAACTGTATAATTAGCCTGTGAATAATCAACAGTTTATAGGAATGCTTGTCAAAATCTGGGCATTAGGTTTTCCTCCCTTTCCTCGCTAATCTCATGCTGGATGACAACAGTACAATTCAGTTCCACCCTTCCAGCTCATGTGTGTTTTATGTATATTGCTAAACTGATCACTTGAAAAGAAGTCTGCCAAACCCTTCAGTACAACTTGTTAGGAGTCATGGCACCTCCTCTATCTCAGGCTTATGAAGTACGTTCTCTGCCTGAACCTTTCTCGATTGAGGTTAGGTTTCTCTTGATACTGATTTGGCATTTCAAAGATCCTATGTACCTGTGGTCTTTTCATCACAAATACTAGCAAGTCTTCTATTACATAAAAAGTCCTCCTTTTTTCCCCTGTACAATTAGACCCTGCTTTGCAGGGTAAGTTGTTCTTGGTCGCAAACCTATCTCTTTTGCTTTTTGGAATAGTGCATTCCAACATTTCCTTTCATTTAGAGAAGTTGCCAGGTATTGCGTGATCCTCACTGTGGTTCCTTGGCACTCTAGTCACACTCAGAAGCTGTCATCTCATTTGCCTTTGCTGAAGCTGGCTTTGCTGGCAGCCCTTCTTCCTACCATCTGTGGCCTTGTGGACGACTTTTTGTGTGGTATTGGAGTTAAAAAAGCAACTTATGGTAGTTTCCCACTGGATATCTTGATCATTACTAAGTCTGCTGAAGATTTCAGGCTTTTACTGGAGTAGGTATATGGAAACTGGGCAGCCAGCCTCCAGTTAGGTAGTTTCTTATCCCGAAGTCCCTATACCATAAAATTCTTGGCAACTTAAAAATTCATGTTCATAACTTTTCCTACACCTTCGGCCCCACCACCTATGACTAGGCCAGCCTCCAGTTTCATTCCACATCAGATTCTTATCAAGTTCCTTGACCTCTTTTCATAAGGCATTATTCTTCTTGAGATTTCCAATTTAGCATTCCCTCTCTCAGACCACATTCTCCTTGTTTTCAATTTTTTCTGCTTTTCAAATATGCTCTCTGCCCTCTTCTCCTAAAGCATTTTCAAAACCTTGAGACCATATTACCTCTTATTTTTATCATGATTATCACCAGGAACTTAAAGTGCTTAACCCTGCCAATGTTACCCAACTCATTTATCCTCCTTGCCAAATTCTTCATTCCATAATCAGTCACATTACCACCTGCCTCCCCATCTTCCTGAATATTCTCTTTAACCGTGGATTACTCTCATCATTTGCTTTCTCCACTCCTCTTCTTTTACTGAAGAACTTCCTGGAACTGAGAAGCCTTGACCTCTTACAAGTTTATGCTCTACAATTTGGCCGAGGCTACTGATCAGCAATCCTACAATTCATCCTTCAGTGATTCCTGGGCTCACTTTCTATAGAGATTATTTCTTTGTTACCCTTTAATCCTCTCACTCTCTTCTTCTCCCTACCTTCACATCCTATATTTCTAACAAACGGCTCCTTTATTAAACGAACAACCCTGACCCCTTATTTTCTTCCTTTTTTACACATCCTTTCATTCAAGTCAGGCCAGATCTATTTATCGACCTCATTACTTTCTTATTCCTTCTTCTATATCTTTGCATATGATCTTACTCAGTGCTAAAATAGCCTCTCTATAAATATTCCAATAATCCAAACCCTAGGCAGGTGAAATGGGGCGGGGCGAGGATAGGAGGACACTTGCAAACAAGGACCAAGTATTTGGAACATACTTGGATTTGTCCTTCCTGGTAAGTTATACAGAGTATTTGCAATATCTTTTACTTATTACTAATCCAAGATGTGGTACCGCAGAGGCCAGTTTCATAGAGGATGATTCAGGATGGGTATTATGTGATAATGAAAAGCCATCTTAGGAACCGGAAGGACTTATGATAAAAGCTCAAACAGAACTAAGTAGTCATGCAATAAGTTCAAGTTGACAATCTCTTACTTTCTTGCCTTGTAGTTTTTGAGTGAAGGAAAGAACTACTATGAGCTACTGAGTTGAGGGAAGGGCAGCTGGTCATCTCCCTCTCCTCCAGCTTCCTCCTAAGCATATGGTATCTGTTTCTTTTCTGTTTATCCTTTCATGATCTTAAGTGAACGAATATCTAGAAACAGAATAGACCAGGTTATAACCTTGTGACCTTTAATATGTTATGAGAGCCATTAGAAATTCCCTCATCAACCAGAGTCTGAAGGAGATGCCAAAGAAGCTGGTAGCAGCAATAGCTTGGGAGAAGTCACTGCAATAGCCAAGAGACCTCTCTGACCCAGCCAAGCACTGAATTATTCTGTCAGAAGAAATACCACTTCTTGCAGAGTCAGCCAAACTAGCAAGGGAACAACTCATCATTTCCCTCTTTTTAAAAATCAGACTAGCTAATATATTTTATTTTTAAACTTCTATTTTTATTTATTTAATCTTTTTCTGATTTTTAGATTTTTATTTTGGTGGGATTTAGTTTGGTGTTTTTTTTTAAAAATTTGTTGGATTTTTTTTTTACTTGCAAGCTCCATTCATTGATCTCTTCTCTCTTCTTTGTTGATAGAACTATATAAAGATATTTTTATCTTCAAGACTTCTTTGCCTACATCCCAAAGTATATTATTTCTTTGTAATTTTCTTTGATGAAATATTCTATTGTTTCTGTGATTTGCTCTTTGACCCATCTGTTTTTTAAAATTGTATTAATGTCCAAATAATTTTTCATCCTTTCTTCAAAGACTCTTTTGTGGATTTTTTTTTGCCTTATGATTAGTAAAGGATATTTGATATTTATGTTTTTCTGCATTTGCTTTTAAGGTATTCATGCTCTAGTAAATGGTCAATTTCAACTGAAAAATATGTATGCTTCTTTCTGTTCCCATCTAGTAACTACATTATATTTGTTATACCTAATTTTTCTAAATTTCTATTCATGTCCTTAACTTTTTTATTGTTTATTGATTAGACTTATCTAATCTGATCTAATCTAGACTTATCTAAGTCTGACAGGCACATATTGAGACCCCTAGTTATTATACATTTACTCTTTCTTCCTATAACTTAACTTTTCCTTTAAGTATTTAGGTACCAGTCCATTCAGCGGATATATACTAAGTGTTAATATTAATTCATTGTCTATGGTGTCTTTTAAGCATAATGTAGTTTCCCAATTTATCTCTTTTAATCTTCTAATTACTACTTTTATTGTTGCCTTATCTGAGATTATAATTACTAGTTTTGCTTTTTTAAATTCAGATAAAATATAAGACTTTTCCTAGCCCTTTATTGTAATTTTATGTGAATTTGTCTCAAGTTTATTTCAAATTTATTTCTTGTACACAAAATATGGTTAGATTTTGTTTTCTAATACATTAAGGTAGTCTCCTTAATTTTAGAGGTGACTTCATCTCATTCACATTTATGATTGTTAATTGTATATTTCTTCCTGTCCTATATTTTTCCCTTCTGTTCTCTTTTTTTGCAAAAAAAGTGTATTTAATACTAGTGATCTATATTTGATACTATCTGCTCCCATTTTTAATTATTATTCTGCTCCCCTTGTCCAATCATAGGTTCTTTTCCTTTCTCCTTTTCCTTTTACTCCTACCTTCTAAAGATGGAGTTTGTAGAAAGGTATCAAGGAAAATCTTGACCTATTTTAAAATGCTACTTACAATAGGCCTGGAACTAAGCAAAAGGTGGAAATATTCTCTACTTCCTCTTTCTCTCTTTTGTTCCACAAGGATCATGCTCTTAGGATAAAGAATTCAGGACACTGTTATTATATCTCAATTAAGTTTTGTGGACTAGACTGGGAACATTAACATTCATTGTACTGCTTCTATGAAACTATATTCAGAATTCTAAACAATTGATCTGTAAACATGTTTTGGGAACAAAAGACTATATTAGTAAGTTAGAGATTTCTTATACTTCCTTAAGGTCCAATTGAAGTATCACCTCTTCTATGAAGTGTTCTCTAATTAATCCCACATTACAGTTCTCCCTCTTCCTTTTCTCTGAATTCTCACTATTCTTATGTATACAGTACAAATGTACATTTTCCTAGGAATAAGCATGTATTTAGGAAATGTTCCTGGTTGCTACAAGGTTTTATTTCCCAAGTCACATAGAAATTGCTTGATAGTATTTGTTTAACTGAAATATATTAAACTGAACTCTTTCTGGATTTACTTGTCTATGTGTCCCTTGCAAAGTACTTTACTCATAGAGTTCATTAGAGTATTTCATCAATGTTCATTTAAGCTACAGTTATCAAGAGCCTACCATGCACATTCCACTAGATTAAAGAATTTTGGGAGACATGAAAAACATAAGCCCTAGTCCTTGCCCTAAAGGCATTTTTTTAATGTCAGGAAGACAAGAAAAGTAAAGCATCCATGGAAAAATATAAATTTAGTAACAATACAAGTGATGCCAAAAAACACTATATGATTATCTAATAAATGAATTATATGGTTGATAAGTGTTGGAAAAATGGTTAACTATTGAGATCTAGGAGGGAGAGATTGTGGTAGGTTGAAATAGTTAAGAGAGGTTTCATCCAAAGAGATAATCATCCATGTACCTTGATACTTGCTTTCCTTTTAAAAATAAAATTGCAGGTTTGCCATTGGATTCCAACTATTCTAAAGAGATAAACTATTTATTCAATATTGATGTTTAATAAAAATTTTATATATTTTTTAATTCAAAGGGACTGCCTAATATTTAACAGCATGACATGGGAAAAGGTTCCAATCTAGGGCAATAAGTAGAGATGCAAAACCTTACCTAAAGGGTTGAGTCAGCTGTGGCAAACATATTAACTGCTTCAGGGAAACGTAAGTCGAAATCTCAAGATCTCAGATTATCTCAGATAATTTTTGGTTGTGATTAATAGACAATAAACCTAAATAACTCACTTGTAAAGTCAGTCTGCTGAATCAATTTTTAAAAGTTCCTAGATCAAAGAACAGAAGCCAAGGCCAAGAAAGGTTATATGGTTATATGACCAAGGCCATCGATTGAACTCTAATTCTCAGTTTATCTTGAGAATTCCTAAATGGCAGTCTTGTGCTCTCTCCAATAAATTATGTTGCTTTAATGGCACCTCATAAGGTGACTTTTGGAGTACCATAAAAGAATCCATGCCCTATAAATGTTTAAACAGAAAAACCTGATCTCATTGATCAGTGATCCAAGATTTCTTTCACATGCAAGTGATATATTTACCACTTCAAAATTTATTTATCATATATCACCTGTCATTCATTTTAGAAGAGGTTTCATCTACCTATGAGACAACAGGAACATTCCATGCCTGCAAGCTCCCTGAGAGCAATAACCATGCATTCTCTAGCAAAATACCTTGAAGAAATTAAGGACCTGATAAATGTTTTGCTATTTAATTGTTTTATTCCATAGGTATCTCCAATATTTTTGAAAGAACAGAAATTATACTTCACAGGGCACTAGTGAAGCATTTTGTAAAACTTAGCTTTTTATATAAACATCAGTTGTAGATGCAACTGTTATACAATAATTGTTTATTTTTATATTATATATGTGATTATAGTTAACAATAACCTTGATGAAATATAAACTATTAAGATAGCTATTAAATATAATTATGTTATACTTCTGAAGTAGCAAAATATAATTGTATATTACAAAAACAGAATAATGATAAATTCAATGAAAGTAGAGTAATATGAAAAGATTTATATGAACTGATGCAAAGTGAAAAAAGAAGAACAAAGAAAACAATGTAAACAATGACTACTATAACAATGTATAAGAAAACAACAACAAAAAATCAGAACTGAACTCTAATAAATTATGGTAACCAAGATGGCCCTAAAAAAGACAGACTTCTTTGCTACAGTGGGAGACCACGGGCATAAGATGTTACATATAAAACCTAATCCAAATCCTACCTGGGTTGGAAAAGAGGCCATAGAAGATTCCTAACTCAATAGCAATCCAATTTTGTAGGCTTGCTTGGTTTCTCAGCCCTTCTAGAATCTAACTCCCAATTGTATTTATCTCTGGCTAAAGTATTCTCTGGTTCACAGGAAGCATTGATTTAATGATCCATGCTTCCTTTTTATGCTGTCCTATGAAGACTTAAAAGCAGCTAAGTAACAGTGGATAGAGTACTGGGCCTGGAGTCAGGAAGATCTGAGTTCAAACCTGGCCTCAGACATTAACTAGCTGCATGACCCTGGGCAAGTCACTTAATTCTGTTTGCCTTAATCCGCTGGAGAAGGAAATGGTAAACCACTCCACTATCTTTGCCAAGAAAATCTCATGGACAGCATTGGGGTGAGGAAGAGTCAGACACAATAAATGACTGAACAACATAAAAACCTTGAATTCGCTACCTTGATTTTCCTGGGGATGTCTCAGTGATTCCAGGCCCTCCTAAAGCATAAGCTATACCTCCTGGTGCCCTAGATAAGAAAAGTCTTTCTCTATAAGGTATCCACAAATATCTTTCCTGGGCATGAAGTCATTTTATATACATGCTCCACAGCTTCCTTTATTCTGCTGGTGGCTTCATTGACTCAAGTTCTATCAGTCTTAAGTTGTTCTTACCTGCTCTATTTTGCCCATGTTGGTTTCCCTGAAGCAGTTAATATGTTTGCCACAGCTGACTCAACCCTTTAGGTAAGGTTTTGCATCTCTACTTATTGCCCTAGATTGGAACCTCAGTCTCTTTTCATTCTAGTTGCCATGAGGCCTAAGTCACCATCATCCTTGACACTTCCTTGCCCATGTCGTTTTCTGCCAGGGTTCCCAATAAAGTGAACTCTTACTGCATCAAAAGCTACGTCTCCACCCCCATCTGACACTGGTTCTCTTTCAGCTTTCAGCTTATTGGCAAAGCAGAGCTGGCAGGTAGGTAATGAACTCAATGAATGCTTAATGGTCTAGTGACCAGAAATATCTACATCCCTCAGGTATTTCGTAATGACCCATCCATAAGATACCTTGGTCTTCACCATCAAGTTGGACTTTTTTAAGAATTCAAGTAGAAAAAAGACAAAAAAATAACAAATGCAGTAGTAATAAATACAATTCCCACTACCAGTAAGAGGGCTATTCCCCACACAAACTTACTAAATATGTTACAAAAATTTTTAGATAAAGACATACCTCTTCTAGTTGGCAGGCTTTGATGACACTTCTATATCGGTATTCATCATAAGAAACACCAAAAATAATATTTTCTTTAATAGTACCAGGCATGATCCAAGAGAACTGAGAGCAAAAGGAAATCCTTCCACTGTGCTTAATTTTGCCCTCTGAGGGTTCCAATTCTCCCATGATCAACATTAAAAGTGAAGTCTGAAAATGAAACCCAGAGGCATTAAACTGAGACATATGACTAAATAAATTATTGACACATCTTCCTAGAGAGGTTATAGAATTCATTCTTCATTCCCCAGAACAGCACTATATATGTCATCGCAAACAAGAATATTGAATGAATGAATAAGCATGTTTAAGCACTTATCATGGGTGAAACTCCAGATCTGAGAGACAGAACAGCAGAGTGGAGCATAGAATGAGGAGACTTAGGTTTGACTCTCTTCTTAGACTTTTACTAGCTGTGAAGTGATATATGTCACCAAACCTTTCAGAGGCCCTGCATCTTCATCTGGGAAATGGAGATGATAATATTTGCACCACTTACTATATAGGGTTATTGTGAGGAAAGTGCTATATAAAAATGAACTATTATTTATTTGAAGATGATCCAAGGCAATAATGTGGCTGGAGAGAGGGAAAGGGACGGAGACAGGGAGAAGGAAAAAAAAATGTAGCATAGTGGATAAAGAATGAGTCTTGGAGCCAGGACAACCTGAGTTCAACACTCACTTCTGACATATACTAGCTGTGTGACGCAGGGGAAATCCCTTAACTTCTCAGTGTTCTAAGCAACTCTGACTATAAGATTCAGAGAAGGTGCCAACCTGTATTGATGAGAGGAAGTTTCTTCATCCAGGAGTTCCCTAAAATAGCTATTTTGGAGCATTTTTCTTCTCTTTTTCTGTCTCCCAATAAAATGCTAAAATGTCCTTTTGAATACTTAATGATTCTAAGAAAGCTGCACTCTCTCATCCATAACCTTGACAGGTTCTGCTTCTAAGACCTAATTGGATTATTTGCAGGGACTGCCTGTCAGCTTGTGCTTTGGCCTTTCCTAGTTTCATCCTTCCAACCAATGTTTATCAGTTCATCATTTCTTGAAATAATTATAACTTAAATAAGGACAGGTCTCATAATTCAGGGGTAATCAGTAACTAATAGAAACTTCTTTTATACACCATGGCTGATAATAAAATACAGAATTAGCAAACAGAAAAACATTAGGTGAAAAAACACTAACAACTTTCTTGTTAGCAAACTTTCTTTTGGTGTTATCTTTGACTTGCAGCAACCTATATCTTTCCTCCATCAAAATTTTCTCTTAACAATGACTACAACTTGTTATTTTAAAAAAAATCAAGAGAACAAAGGGCCAAAAAAGGCGGGGGGGGGGGGGCAGGGCACTGTCTGCAGGGGAAATTATTTCATACAAAGAAAAATCTCACTGGTTCTTTGCAAAATCTGCATCATGTGTAGAAAACCAAAATTAGAGAGAATGCCATAAAAATTACATGGAATGTTACTGACACCCAGTGAGTTAAATGATGGCTAAAACCAAATTCAATCACTGAGAACATTTTGTGACATTTATTTCCCAGGTATCAGATAATAAATTCTTTAAAATATTAACAACGAGACTAGATATGTGTAGTTAATTGTCCTCTGTTTAGAAAGAACCTTTGGGGCCTTCTTACTTTCTACTTTAATTTCAATTTTTAACTAGCAGTTCTATTGTTTCTAGTTCAACCATTTATAAACATTTGCTCCTAGAAAAAAATGCCTTTTCATGGAAAAACTATAGCTTGAAAGCTGTTGTGAAGTTAACCAGCCTTTCCCTACATACTTCTGCAAAGTATAAAATCTGAACAATTGTAGTCAGACAAGAATTTACTCTCTAATCGAAGCCCTTTAGAGAAAGATAGAGCAGTCACATCTAGTAGTCCACTTCAATGTTCAATATTTCTCACTGTCGGGAAATTCTTTCTTAAGGTCTAATGAAAATTTCTCATGCATTTTAAATCTTTTTTCACTAATTTTCACCTAAGTTATGGAGAGCCATTGTTCATCAATTCCTACAATAACTTGAATTTTCATGCTTTTCCTTGGATTTCCTCTTGAAGATTTTATATCCTTTGCTACCTTCTCCAATGAAGGCTATTCTCCGCCAATTTATTTTCCTTTTCTCACCCTAAAGTTTCAGTTTATCACTAAAACTGCTTCCTCAACCTTCTTTTTTCTTTGCTCTCTCTCCCTTCCCTATTTATCTATGTATATTGAAACTATTCTCTTTCTTTAAGATCCAGCTCAGGTACCACCTGCTCCATAGAGCCTTTCTTGATTTCCTCCTTATTCTCCAAGCTAAAAGCAAGTCTACCTTCAAATATTCCCAAAGTGCTTGGACTGGCTTTTGCCTTTGCCTTATCACATTCTGTCTTTTATGATACTTATTTGTACACGTGGCATATCAATCATCTTAATGAGATTGTAAATTCCAAGAAGGCAGGTAATATTTAATTTTTCATCATTATGTCCGCAACAGTTAGCACTGTGCCTTGTACATGGCATACATTTAATAAGCATTGGTTGAGTCAAACTGAATTGACCAGTATTAAATGACACTCTGGCTTCTTCCTCTCTAGACTAACAAATATGGATCCATTAACTCTTCTTATTTTCTAATCTCCTAAATCATCTTTTTAAATATACAATATATTATTTATATTTAAATATAAAGCTCCATTATTTCAGATGATTTCTGAATGTTAGAGATAATACTTCAGCAAGGGTCTTACTAGCACTGTGAAAATCAACTTCTCTATCTTGTTCCTATTTATGCCACAGTTTATTAAAGGAAAAAAAAGGCAAAGAACTTTAAAGGTAAGGCTGCTTGATTTAATGTAGTAGAATGAGAAATTGTTGCTTATGTAATAGAAACAGGGAAATTT
Source organism: Phalanger gymnotis (assembly GCA_028646595.1). Taxonomy (NCBI): domain Eukaryota; kingdom Metazoa; phylum Chordata; class Mammalia; order Diprotodontia; family Phalangeridae; genus Phalanger; species Phalanger gymnotis. The sequence goes on from CM053623.1 coordinate 107,607,215, forward strand.
TGTATATTTCATACATGTATGTAACCTGCTTGAACAATCTTAAAAACATCTGCATATATGTGAATATATACACACAAGTATAAAAAGTGTTGCAAAAGTTTTATGCAACTTTTATGTAGTTAAATATAATTACTGTAGTAAATGTAGTTAATTTAGTAAAGCTTAAGCTTCACTAAGGCTTTTGGGATACCCCTTATATGTTTATATATATATATATATATATATATATATACACACATATGTACATAATATATACACATACATATATTTGTGTATATATGTGCATGCATATATATGTATGGATATATACATACGCACACATACATGTGTATCTGTATGCAAATAAACATATACACATATCGGCCTTTTAAAAAAAACTAAATCTGTGATTTCATTAATGTGGAGAAGCTCTCAGTATGGAAAATTCCTCCACTTGATGCAGAGTGTTTAAGTGATTGACCCATGGTCATAGCTACTAAGTATCAAAGGCAATATCTGAAACTAAGATTTCCAGAGTTCAACAGTGGCCACATTTTCATCTTACTACTTCTGCAACAGCAGCATCAGATCATCGGTATTACTATTAAGCCCAAAAATATTTGGTAAATTTTGATTAAAATGCAGATGGTTCCCCAAATCATTCTTTCAACAGATATTTCCTTAGGGTCTATTATGTAATTCACAAACATTGTAGGGCAGCTAGATGGCACAGTGGATAGAATGCTGGGCCTAGAGTAACAAAGACCTAAGTTCAAATCTAGCCTCAGACACTTATTAGCTGTGTGAACCTGGGCAAGTCATTTAATCCTGTTTGATCCAGTTCCTCATCTGTAAAATGATCTGGAGAAGGAAATGGCAAACCATTCCAAGTATCTGAGCCAAATGGGGTCACAAAGACTCAGGCATGACTAAAATGACTCAACAACAACAAACATTAGGATAGGCATCGTTGTACAGGAAACAAGTAGTATAAGATAGCATTGCTCCTTTCATGGACTCTAACCCTACATCCTAATAATGTGTTAAATCTGGAAAAAATATTCTTATAATTCTTTATATTTGTGCCTACATGAGAACTTAAATTACTTCACTATTCATCATTACAGGAGAGAAATTATATCTAAAAGTTCCACTAGAATAGTGCGCTATATTAAGCTACACCATATACTAGAACCATATTAGAAAGAGAAGAGGAAAATATTAAGGAAATCCTTGAGTTGCAAGGGTAAATAAATAAAGAACAAATTTGTAAATAATATTCATAGCTAACATACACAAAATGGAATACCTTGCCTGCCCCAGTAGATCCAGCAACAGCCAATAACTGTCCTTTTTCTATCTTGAAACTGATATTTTTAAGGACAGGAGTACCAAGAAGTGAGAAGTTGCTGAAGAAGAGGCCATTTTCACCATTGGGAATTTTCCCATCACTATTGCTCTGTTTTGCTTTTATAAACAATTCCCCAAATCCCTGGAAAAGAATACATGGGAAATAAAAGACAGGCATATCAGTTAATTACTTATTCTATCTTTTAACTCAACTGCTTCATAAGACCATGATTTTATCAGTGTGAGTACTTGCTACATTTCTGTAGATTAGCACCTTTTCACAGATAATATTTTGTGTGTTACAATACTACCCCCTCCCCAAAAATCACCTCATCACCTAGCGATGAACTTTTCCAACCTTAAGTAGTTCAGACAATGATAGACATGAGTCTCTCCCAAAGCCTATAATCTAGACATTTTCAAGTTTGTAATAAATCTAATAACTTATGATTTCCTAGAACTCACTGTGAAGTATCACAGTCACACATTAAGAAAGGATCCTATGTCCTTTACCAATTTAAAATTATTCTTAGACTGCAAAGCACTTGAAAAGTATAGCACATACTTCATTAGATTCTAAGATACTTACCCTCATACACAATATAACTGGCTGAGAAACTCAAAACACTTAAAAAAAAGATACCTTAGGTTTTCCATAATGTACTGCTGAAGGGCAGTAACACTATACCCATTCTAACCTGGAACAAATCAGGAGAATAAATGAATGGAGATTGACCACATCTGGCAATTCCCTGCCACACACCTGGCTCCCTTGAACTTCTAAATGAGGAAGCTTCAGATATACACAATTAAGTAGAATAGCTGGCCTTCCCTTAGCTGCTTTATTACTGACTACATGGCCTTAGATGAAAGACACCAAGGAATTGAGGAGGTAAGGAAAAGACACTGTCTCTTCTTCGTGTTGGAATGGTGTTTGGAATTTCTATTCATAATGAGTAGTTGTGGGCTGAGCCAATTTTTAAACCAATTGATCCATTTTCAATAGATAAAGATGGAGGGGGGTTGGAGTGGGGAAGAGAGAAAGAAGCAGGGGTGATTCAAGGGCTAATAAGTTCCAGCCTAATCCTAGAGTGAATGAAATAATTGAAACTAAGAAAAATGTTTTGTCTTTTTTTTCTTGCTCCCTTTTTTCTGGTTTCTTTTTGGCTCAGATTCTCTAGGCACAGAAGGCCTAAATTACAAGAAAATATGTTTGCTAAGTAAATGAAGCTGTGAAAGGGAAAGTTCCTGCTGCTATTTTTCACTGAGATAAAAATTATTCTCTAATATTAGAAGACACAAAATGCTATTAGAGGGAACAAGAAATACAAACCATTAATAGAGAAGTTTCCAAACTTAATAATAGCAAAAGATAAGGGTAGTCAAAGCTACTGGTTTGCATATCTTTTTGTAATGTGGGACAAAGCATAAGGGACTGGGACTCATGAGGCCGGGATTTTATTTTAGACTCCACTACTTACTCTACTACTTGGCCATGGGATCCTGAACAAGGAACATCTCAAATTCACAATTGCCTTTGATTAAAAATAATATGTAACATGTGCTTGACCTTTTTAAACTTAGGTTTTTTAATAAAAAAAAATAGGATTGGTTAATGTCCACTCTAAAATTTGTGATTATAGCCCTGTCATCCTACAGAACAAATTCAAAATATGAAAGGTCAAAATGTTTAAGTATTTAGAGCAAATAAAAGAAAATATGATTATTTGGGTGTTTTTTTATCCTGACCTCATCCCAGAAGGCTGTTATATTTTCCATCATAACATCTGTAGTTGTTAAGTTATATTCCAATGTTTTGTATTCTTCTTTTTGTAAGAAATCCTGTTTATAACAGAGAGCAGAAACAGATACTGTGTGACCAAAAATAATAATAACACATTGGTATACCTATTTGCAACACATCATTATCTAAGTCCCAAATATAGATACTGTAATCTGCATTTGAAACTTCTTAAATAATAGTGTCATTCAGAGACTCAAGAGCTAATACCTATATTGCACAATTCTGATATGAATTTTTACATTATGGCAGAAACCTCATTTGAACACACAAAATTTTCAGTAAAACACATTTTTATTTAACAAAAAACTGGTTCTTCCTAGATATGTCCAAATCCCAGGATGATTGACTCTTTTAGGAGGCAAATCTACCCAGTGGTTCTTAATCTTTCTTGTACCATGGATCCTACTGGCAATCTGGTCAAGCCTATGCATCCCTTCTCAGAATAATGTTTTTAAATGAATAAAACAAAAAGAGGTAACAAAAGAAACCAATGATATTAAAATACAGTTAAGAAAAAAATGTTAATGATCAGAGATTCCAGGTTAAGAATCTCTGTTCTATCTGCATCACCAAGTTGTCAAAGCTGAGGATGCACAAGATGGAACAGTAAGAAGAGGCAGGGAGCCTGATGCCAGAGTTGGCCACCCCAGGAGACTAGCCTGAGTCAGAAGCCTGCTGTTCTGATAGCACAGATAATTTTCCTATGCTGAGGGTGCCTTGCATTATCCCCATCTTGCAAGGAAGACAGAATTCATAACTCAGGATTTATCAGAAATCTCTTGATCCTCCACCTGTTGGTACTCACACATTGGAAGTACCCTCAACACCTATGGCCTTCCCCTTGAATGGGTGGTTCTTCTCAGAACCTCTATTTATGAAGGGCTCCCAGGCTAGCCATGCCTCATTCTTCTTCAGGGACCTCTACCTTCTCATTCTCCATCCCTTCACTCCCATTTTCGGCTTCTTTTTATGTGTTATTTTCCCCATTAGAATGTAAGAGCCTTGAAGGGAGGTGCTGTCTTCCATTCTGCTTGTATTTTTTCTATTATTTAAAATAGTATCTGATATATAGTAGACATTTGACAAATGCTTGTTGACCGACCCTATACTGCGTAGAAATATGGCTCAATATGGCCGAAATATCAAGGAAACCTACCATAATTTTAACAAAATATATTCTCTTTATAGCATATTAATATTATAATCTTATCCTTAATAGTATTGTTCTTACTCGTTAATATTGTGATTTCATCTTAATACTATTACTAAACTAATTACTACACTATAAACTTACTAAACTAAGTAGAAGATCTGATACAACTCTTCCTAAAGGATCAATCCACGGCCCTAAGGAAAAAGAGATTTTAGAAGTTACACGAGTCAAAGGATTTCTTTCTTTTTTTTTTACTATCCTTGCTAGGGAAGACAAGTGAGGACAAGGGGTACAAGATGGAGTACATTTATTGCAAAGACTTTCCTGCTTGTTTCTCTAACTCATACACATATAGTTAGTTCTCTTAGGAAGTGTGACCTGACTTCCAATATAAGCAATAGAAAAATTCCTAGTGAATGAGTGATTGGCATCTTAAAATCACTGATTTAAAATTTCCACTTTGGATTATAGATCTAGAACTGGAAAGGACCTCAGAGACCACCTAGTATAACTTTTTCATTTGACAGATGAGGTAACTGATGCCAAATTAAGTGACATACCCAAAGGCACCTAGGTAGTATTCATGAGAAGCAGGATCTCTAAATTCAAGAGATCCCACTCAAGGTCTAATACCTTCTTCATTTGACATATTCATATATATATATGCATATATATATATATATATATATATATGTTCATGTATATAACATATGTTGTATAGTACAGTAGATAGAAATGGAGCCGGCCTTGGAGTTTGAAGGAAAACTCATGTTCAAATCCTGCCTCTGGCACGTTCTGTGTGACCTCTGGGCAAATCCCTTCATCCCTCAGTTCTCTAGGCACCTTTTTTTTAAGGCAATTGAGGTTAAGTGACTTGTCCAGGGTCATACAGCTAGTGTCTGAGGCCAAATCTGAACTCAGGTCCTCCTGACTCTAGGGCCAGTGCTCTATCCACAGTGCCACCTAGCAGCCCCTCTAGATAATTCTAAGGTATAAGTAGCTATGCAGTGTTAGAACGCCTTATTTGAGAGTTCTTTATAGCAGTGAAATCACAGGTCCAGATTCTTTTCCTATCATCCCTAACTTTATATTATAATCCAGAAGTTTAAGCACTGTTTCAATAATTGATATAGGGTGATCTGGAGAGATATTCTGAAGATAAGACTAAAAATGAAAATAGTCTGTAAGTAAATATTCAAAGGAAGATCAAGAGATGTTCTAGTAAAAAAATCACAGAAGTTGTCATCTCTTTATGCATTTATAGATAATGAGAGGCAGTGTGGGTTGGTTGAAATTACACTGGATTTGGAGTCAGAAAACCTGGGTTTGAATACTGGCTTTGCTACTTACTACTCATGTGACCTTGGGGTCACTTAACCTCTCTGAGCCTGAGAGTCCTTATCTAAAAGATGAAGAGACTGAATCAGCTGATCTCTAAGACCCACTCAGCGCTGTGTTTAGCACAATGCCTGACCTCGAGCTGTTTTTGTTACTCTTCCTTTATATTTGAAGAGGACTCATAAGGTCACAGGGTAATGTCTTGACTTTCTCATGAATTAGATTTAAGTGGGGCAGAGTTGCACAAAGTCATCAGCCTCTCATCAGACTCTTTCAGAATCCAGTAGCAAGACAGAAGTCAGAACTGCAGTGGATGACCTAGGCAGCTTCCATGTCTGACCAAGTGCTCCGCGGCACCTGCTTCAGCCACCTTCATGGCCATTGGAATAAATTGTTCTCATCTACCCATTCTGCTGGAGGATATCTTCACATGCTTGAGGTAGACCTCTCCCTAACTCACCAGCAGGTTTGAGGCCTGTTGGTTATCTCAACCTGGTTTAGCCCATTTACTGAGATGGTTTACTGGGGTGTGGCCACTGCACATGCTACAGCCTCTTGAAGCCATAGGTGAGAGTTGGGTGATGGGTAGACACCAAAGGTGGATGAGCAGCCCCGAAAAGGACTCTGCAAGCTTTCACACCAGAGGCATTAGTCCTCCCTGAACACTCCCATACACCCCCAGCACATAGCAGGGGTTCAATAAATATTTATTGATTGCCTAAGTGTATGACCCAACGAAACCAGAAAAGAGTCCGTTCTACATTTTAAAAATCAACTTATTACATGTGTGCTTTAAAACTTCTCTCAAAGTATCTCAATGTTATCATCAATGCTGGGTTTTGTGAGTAATTTGACTTGGCATATAAGGCCATTTTGGATCAACCTTAATCATTTCTAACCATATGATTTTGAAATATTTATTCTAACAGAGGCATCGCCTGGTAAATTTTTTATCTTTCTGGTTATTCTGCCACCAATCTGTGTGAAAATGAATAATTCCAGGGCTAACTCAGTGAAAATCGCCAGAAAAGTCTCTAGACCAAAAAAAAAGCAACTCCTTAACCACTCTGTATTGGTCATGACTTTCTTTCAATCCAATAGCCCTTTCTGTAGAAAAATTCACCAGAATGAGAACAACTCTTGTGATGAAATAACCTATTCTTTAAGAAGGCTCATGGCCAAAGATGCCCATTTACTAATATGGGTCCACTATGCAAGTTTATAAATGCCCAGAAAGTGCTGCATGTTATATGTAGTTGTTATACACTACCTGTATTTTGTTTATTGCTCCAAGAGAATCATACCAGGTTTGCACAGCCCACGGAAACTGCCGAGTGACTGCCATTCGAAGAACGATACAGAATGAGATGGTTGTAAATATTTTTCGCAGGATAATTCCTTTGATCAAAGCATAAGGAAGCACAGCTAGAAATACAACAAAGAAACCTGAGAAGAAGAAGGCTGAGCTATTGAAGTATCTCACGTATGCGGTTTTTCGGGTCAGTTTCAGTTCAGTTCTGTAAAAACAAAACAAAACAAAATGAATTTTGGGTAGTATTTCAGAGTTGCTGATTTGATGCATCTTGGAATTTAATCTTCAGAATGTTATCTTTTTTCAAATTATCATAGTGTCAAATATACTCTAGGGGCTTGCTGAAAATGTCATTCAACTGAATTGACACAATTAATTGGTAAAAAGTGGTCAATTCCCAAGTATTTCTGGAAATCGGAGAGGAGGCATTATCTAGACAAAGAAGGCTATTCTTAATCTAAAATTAAATTAAATTCAACAAACTTTCATCACACACCTACAAAGCAGTGCACTAGGGTTAAATATAAGAATAAAACTTTTGCAGTTTCACATAGATGATATTCTGGCTAAATGTTAACATTTCTATCTTTAGGGGTTTTTCTTAAAACATGTTCTTTTTTAGAAGCAATGACACTTAGCTAATCACGTCTTAGATTCTTATCAGGTGCATCTCATCAAAATTTCTCATTCATTTCAAGGAAGCTTCAAATGTAGAAGTGATACATAGGATGTAAAAATATATCTGGCCTAATGTTGCTAATGTAACTACTCTCTCTACAAAAGAGAGTTTCTAAATTAAGAAAAACTGCATTTCTTTGACTTTGTTCACTTTTAGTATTCTCTTTTATCATAACACTTTCTTTGAGATATTCTCCAGATACCCCCCTAAATATTTATTTGAATTATATAAAAATAAGCACCACACTACTACATGAAATAGGTAGTAAATTTTATTTTTGAAAAGTTTTTACCCTTGAAAGTTGTTATAGATGTAAATTTAAATAAATATAAAGAAGAGTTTAGATGACAGACGAGTTTAGATGATTATACTTGATAATAAGTATTAAAAATAAATTTAGGCTGTTCAGAGTACATCTGTAATCTTTGTAGGTGATAATTTGGAGAGTAACTATTGTGTCTTCCCATAGTATAGCACTTTTGTCCACTGGCAGAGACATGATACTGGACTAGAAGGTCTACTAGTCTGACTTTCTGAAACAATTTTTAAGCATAACACTTTTTATTTTAATTAAATTAAGTACTGAATTCAGGAAAACATCAAATGTGTAACTTTTCCCATGAAGTTTAAAAAAGAAACTCATTGATACCATGCTAATAAAGATATCTACAATTACTTATATCTCACTACTTTTCATATACAAAAAGGAAATTTTTAAATTATTTAACATTTTTGACAATACTAGATAGCTTTCAAAAATACTTTAGATAACTCCTAAGCTATACGTCAGTAAGACAGTTCTGTTATCTTGCTATCACCCCAAAATCTTTCAGTCCTCTTGCTCAAAGAGCAATTTAAGTTTAAACTTTGGAGGTGGTCCAGCAGGTACTTGGGCAACTACCATAGAAATCTGAGTTGATGTGTGAGGAGAGAAGGAAAGTGACCAATGAAAGTGTATGTCAATATTGAGTCTAAATTCAGGCTCCATCTCTTCAGGGGCCAGGTTGCTCAGTGGTGAAAAGGATTCCCCCCTCCCCCCTGCCATCCAACCTTGATATAAAGAAATAATAGTGGGACTAGTGACATGTACTAAAGGAGAGGTCAGGCAGACAATAGCATCATGGGGTATATTTGAGGAGTGCATGGAAAGTGTTAGTCCCACTTTTTATACATAATCTATGTATGGAGTGCTTAGTACTAAATTGACAGAAATTTTTTTTAATTTTTTCTCAAATATAACATTCCAAAGAAAAGAAAGATCAAACAAATGGTGACATGAAAGTGGTTGAATTTGCTCAAGCTACAAATGACTTAGTCCGTGAGTTTTACTTATTTTCGTAAGCCAAGTTAAAAATGCTGGCTAAGGTCAATTTAAAATTAATAAAATCTCAAATTATTGAAAAACTCAAAATTATTTTGAAAGTTAAATTACATTCAAAACAGGAATATAAAAAGATAAAACTGTTAAAAAACAAAGAAAGAATGATGGCAGGAGAAAGAAGCACAAAGGAATACTGGGAAAAGAAAACAGATAATTTAGAAAAAAGTAACTGGAAGCAGAAAAAGGGAGAAAAACTTTTTTAAAGATTATTCTCCAATGAGTAGTATTTTTCATTAGAAATCCACTCATGCTATATGAGTCATAAAAATACTTTATCAGTATCTTCAGAAAACTAGAAAGTGATTTTATAGCAGAAGTGCAATAAAACAATAGCTGTGGTCTGAGCTTTGGAGCACACTTTTGCCCTGGTTCAATACTGGCACAGGCTGAGTTTAATCACTCTATTGCCCTTCATCAGAGCAATCTCTCTCTGAACATTTTATTTGATCTCTCTGGCAGATGCCAACTATTTCCCATATTTACGTCAGTTCAAAACATGCCTTTCGTCAGCAATTCCCAACCTTTTCAAGCAACAATTTTATGCCAGATTAAGGAACTAGATTCTATAAGCCACAACTAAGCATTTACTTTGCCAAGAAAACCCCAAATGGGGAGTCAGATACAACTGAAACAAATGAACAACAAGCATTTACTATTAAAACTGTGCAAACAGTGATTTACAATGGAAAAGATGGGTTTCACAAGATTTTAGATGTAAACCTGGAAAGGACCTTTGAGATCAGTCCAACCCTCTCATTTCACAGATGAAGAAATTTAGGCCTGAAGAATGATTTCTCCAAGGCCATATAGCTAGTAAGTATCTGAGGTGAGATTCAAATCCTGACTGTAGACCTAGCCCTCTATTTACTATACCACTCTACTTCATCTTTTGTACTAGAGGGAGAAATAACCGAAGTCAGAACTAGGGATCACTTAGGTGAAATTTATCACTGAGGTCTGAGCAAAAGGATAGCTGGTAACCAGTCACCTAGCTTGCATTTCCAGCACTAATATATGCAACAGTGAGGAAGATTGTGATTGGCTAATCATTGTTACTTCCAAAAACAATTCCTAAGGCCTGTACAAACTGCCATGGTATTGTAAACTTTTTCTGGATGATGGTGAGAAAAATTCTGTGGCTTTCCTGGATTTTTTCTTAAATGGCATAACAAAAATAAATGACCAATAACCATGTTTGGGAAATAGTACCCTTTTACTCCTTCTATTTACATGGCAGGGGACTTACATTTCACCTTTTCTTTATTGTTGTTCCAATCACACACCTGGAGTTTAGCTCTCATTCCTGTCTACATGAATCAGCCCCTTGAATTCCAGGTAACCCATATTTAGCCCATCCAAGAAAGTACTTTTCTTTTGGTCTACTTTTCTCTTTGAAACTTTGATGCAATATATAACCCTATATCACTGATCTCTTTTCATCAGTTTTCCTGTGTCTCCAATTCTTGTGTCACCAATTTTGATGTGTCTCCTATCACTCGATTACCTAATTTCTCAAATTTCCAAATTCCTAATGTTTAAGGAACAAGGACTTTGGCTAAGGGAACATGACCTATTATGGCTTAAAAATACACTAGATTATTTTTTTTGCCAAGGGTTAGTTTAGCAATCATTACACAGTGTGTACTGTATGTCTTCCCTGGATATAGTCTTGAATGATCAAAGTGAGAAAGTTATTTGGTGTGAAGCCAGAGAGGAGCCTAAGTGCTAAGTACTAGTGGTTTTTCATGAAGTACCGTAAGTGGAGAGGCACTGTGGCAGAGTGGACAGAATTCTGGCCTTAGAGACAGGTTCAGGTCCTGCCTCTGACACACAAAGCCTCATGACCCTAGGCAAATCATTCAGTCTCTCAGTGCCCTATGCAACTCTCTAAGACTCAAAGTTTCAGAAAAGATTAAGTCTGTTTCAGACAAGGAATCTCCCTCCTAGAAGTTCCATATACCAATGAAAGAAGAGTTCCAAACCAAAACAAAGAATCAATTCAAATCAAGTAAAACTGTATTCCCTAAGTGCCTACTATGTGCTAGGCACTATGTTAAATTCTGAGGATACAAAGAAAGACACAAAATAGTCCCTACTTTCAAGAACTTCATAGTCTAATGGAGACAACATGCAAACTATGTATGAACAAGATTACACACACACACAAATACACACACACTAAACTATAGATAATCTCAGAGGAGAGGCATAGAGATTAAGGACTGAGAAAGGTTTCTTGCTCAAGGTGGGACTTTAGCCTAGACCTGAAGGAAGCCAAGAATTACACATCAGGAGGAAGAGAGTTCCACTGGGGGAAAGCCAGTGAAAATGCTTGGAGGTGCAAGAGAGTGTCTTTTGTGAGGAGCGTCAAGGAGGCCAGCTTCACTGGATCGTGTGTGAGGGTAGTAAGGTATACAAAGACTGGAAGGGAGGAAGGAGAAATGATATTTATTGGTGATTTTCATTAAATAAGCTGAATTAACTTCAAAAGCTTAGGTCCATAGGTTCAAATGCTAGGGCCACAGGCTTGGGATTTTGCCTCCATAAGTTACTAATCTTGTTTTAATGAACCAACACATTTTACCAAAAAGATTTTGTATTTGCCATTTATTATAAGCCACATAATTGTCCATGAAGGCCATTTCCCAAAGACTCGTGGCACAGTGCAAGTGATCCATTGGTCTCAAAGGCTTTGACAAAGGAATACAAGCTCTAGTGAAACTTGTCAAACTAGAAAATCTTTGAATAGTTGGGCTATGTTGAGCCTAAAAACTCAAATGTATGTGTATATATGCATATGTGTGTATGTATATACTGACTAATTCAATAGCTCCCTTCCTCTTCTCTCTCTCTCCCCCTCTCCCTCTCCCTCCCTCCCTCCCTTTCTTCCTTCCATGGCATGGTCTGTTTATTGGACATTTTTAACTCCTTCATTTTTTCTCATATGGATTGTTAGGCCCATCTCATTTGAGTAATCACGGATTTCATTAAGAAGGCCCTGTAATTCAATCAGCAAAACATCTTCAACAAACAGAAATATACTGAGGATTGTAATATCAATAAGGAATCTCTCTTCTATCTGGACCTTACACAGCATCCTGACCTAGAGTTGAAAGAGACCTGAAAGACCAGCAAATACAACTCCTTTATTTTACAGATGAGGAGACTGATGCCCAAGAAAGTTAAGTCACTTGCCCAAGGTCCCACAAGTATTAGCCAGGGCTCTCTTCCCTATAATACACTGGTTCATTTATATTCTCTAGCAATGACACACACCACTGAGTGAGCATAATATAGAACGCCCTACTTTATACCTCAACTTCCTAATAATCAAAGGATTGTTAAATAGTTGTCTCTACAGTTGCCTCTATGAGGAACCTTACAGTCTCTTAACATATTTATTAAGGGCCCCTTGTTGGAGAAGCATCCAGGATGAAGGCTATGTTGTGCCCTACCAAATATATTTTTCATAATAAACAAACTAACCCAAGGGAATTGTTTCTCTACTGCACCATTCAGCTGGCTGTGAAATTGTAAGGAAGTTGCCTGCTGTAGAGGATCATATATGAAGGCCTGCCTCCTCTCATGTTTTCACCAAGGATACCATCAATACACGCTCATAGAGATTTTATTTTTAAAAAGAGACATGTATTAGTTTCTGATGTCCTCTATATCATCACTTCTGTTGATTTTCCCCCATCCTTTTGGTAATTTCCCTCTTTAAGACAATGTGAAAAGCAATCTCTGAGTGCTTTTCAAAGTCATGTTGCCTCCAACATGAGTTGGTTGCTTCTGTACACATGTCAGTTCAGTTGCTCTTCACAATTGTATTTTTAAGTGACATTTCAAATTGTGCCCACAGTTCCATCAAAGTCAATGAATGTCAGAGAAGTTGATTTCACATGGAAGTACCTCATAGAACTTCCTTTACTTTTTCATCCCCTAAAATGGATATTGGTACATATGATGAAATTATCTTTATGCAAGCATTTTTCTTGTGCTCATAATGCATGAGACAGCTATGTGTCTCATAAAATAATCTTTTGTGCTTACTTTGGGCATCAGATGAAACCAATTCCATCAACTTTTTTTTTTCTTTTTTTGCCTCTCCAGGGAAAAGCTGTGAATCTATCCTTCCATTTAGTTCCAACTTCCATTTCTTAATCAGTTCTTCCAGTTATATGTCCTAAGGATCATTGATCTGGAGCTAGATGAGACCCCAGGGGTCAAAAAGCCAAACAGCCTTATTTTACAGGTGAGGAAAATGAAGCTGAGTGACATAAGTAACCTGCCTGAGGTATCAATGTCAGAAGAGGGATTTGAACTCAGGTCTGCTTACTGCAAAGCCTGTGTTTTTTTCACAGTAACACAGTATGTGAATTCACTGGTCATTACACCAAGACCTCACCTACAATTAATGTTTATAGTCAATCTAAAAACTATGTGATTCTTAAACACCCAATGCCCCTTTGCCACTTTTCTACTACCATCACTAGGTAGCAAACAGGACTGAAAACTTTTCATTTGTTTTTCTGAATTTCTTGTCTATGATACCTCATGTACATCTCCTTACTGAATGCAGCCATAGTGAATTATACTTCTGAATGGAAAGTGATTGACCAAAGAGAAATCATTCTCTTGATCTTTTTTAGGTAATTTTATTTTTATTTTATTTTTTTTAAAAATTTTTTGTTATATTTGAGCTCCAACTTGTTTCCTTTCCTCCCTCCCAACTCCACACTAGAAGAAGCCAAAATTTGACACATATATTTGGGAAACTGTACAATACATAGCTCTATATATCAGTTCTTTCTCTGGAGATGGGGAGCATCTTCCCTCATAGATCCTTTGTAGTTGATTTGAATTGCCATATAACTCAGAATAGCTTAGTCATTCACAATTACTCTTTTAACAATATTGCTGATGGCATATAAAACATTCTCTTGGTTCTGCTCATTTTACTCTTCATTGTTTCTTGCAAATCCTTCCAGGTTTTCCTAAAATTAACCCACTCATTATTTCTTACAGCATAGTTGTCTTCCATCACTATCATATACCACAACTTATTCAGCCATTCTCTCAATTTCTAGTTCTTTGCCACCACAAAGAGAGCTGCTATAAATATTTTGGAACATGTAGGTTCATTTTCTTTTTCCCTGATCACTTTGGGAGACAGGTCTAATAGTGGTATTATTGCTAGGTCAAAGGGCACAGTTTTATAACTCTTCATGCATAATTCCTGATTGCTCTTCAAAATGGTTGGATCAGTTCATAGTTCCACCAACATTGTATTACTGTCCCAATTTTTCCACATCCCCTCCAACATTTATAATTTCCCTTTTTTATCATTTTAGCCAATCTGATAGGTGTGAGATATGTCAAAATTGTTTTAATTTACATTTCACTAATCAATAATGATTTAGAACTTTTTTTCACGTATATATAGCTTTGACGCACATATATGGCTTTGATTCCTTCCTCCAAAAACTGCCTGTTTATATCCTTTGACCATTTATCAGTTGGGGAATGACATTTTCTTATAAATTTGACAAAGTTCTCTATGTATTTGAAATAAGAGGCCTTTATCCAAGAAATTCTCTATAAAATTTTCTCCCCAATTCTCTGCTTTCCTTCTACTCTTGACTACATTGGTTTTATTAGCATAAAACCTTTTTAAAGTAATCAAAATTATCCATTTTATATCTCATGACATTCTATGTGTCTTGTTTATTCATAAATTCTTCTCCTATCCATAAATCTGATAGGTAATATATTCCATGTTCTTCTAATTTACTTTCCTTTTATGTTTAGGTCATATATCCATTTTGACTTTACCTTGAGTAAATGGTGCAAGATATTGGTTTATACCTAGTTTCTGTCAGACTGTTTTCCAGTTCTCACAACAATTTTTACCAAATGGTAAATTCTTATCCTGAAAGTTTAATCTTCATTTATCAAACACAAGGTTACTATAATCATTTACTACTGTGTATTGTATATCTAATATATTCCACTGATCCACCATTCTATTTCTTAGCCAGTAGCAGATAGTTTTGATAATTGATACCTGGCACTACTAAACCTCCCTCCTTTATATTTGTTCATTATTTTCCTTTGATATTGTTGACCTTTTGTTTTTCCAAATGAATTTTGTTGTGCTTTTTTCTAGCTCTATAAAAAATTTTTTGGTAATTTAATTGGGATGACACTGAATAAGAACATTAATTTAGGCAGAATTGTTATTTTTATTATATTGGCTCAGCCCACCTATTAATAATTAATATTTCTCCAATTACTGAAATCTGATTTTATTTGTATAAAACATGTTTTATAAGTATATTCATGGAATTCCTAGGTTTATCTTGGCAAGTATAATCTCAGGTAGTTTATGCTGTCTACAGTTATTTTGAATGAGGTATCTTTTACTATCTCTTCAGGGGAATATTATGGGGACTCTCTCCTGGTGCTGGACACAGGGCCCAGTTATGCAGACCAGAGACCAAAATTGGGCTGTGACTGTAAGGAAGAAGGGATGAGTATACACTGGTGAATGGGGTCATGGAGAGACAAGGCCCTGCTGGTTATGGTCAGTCTCAGAAGAATTAGTCCCTGGTTTCAATCCCAAGGCAGAGGGGCAAGCTGATGCTTGTCACCACCTGAAAGACTGCAGGGAGCAAGAAAATTTGCAGTGATGGTGCTGGGGGCTCAGGTCGCAGCTTAAGGGGAGAGAGGAGTACCTGAGGTCACTTATAGACCAAGGTGTGAGCCAGAGGAGCAGTGACCACAACCAGTCTTGTATTGTAGAACAACATAAAAATAAAAAAATCAAAGACCCCAGACCCCCAGATAGAACTCAGAAAACAACAGCATGAACAACTGAAAGCCTGAGACATCATCCCTCATGCCAAAAAGCAGACCCCAAATCCAACATAAAGTTGACAAACAAGAAACAGCCTGCTTAAAAAAAATGAATAAGCAACAGAGAAAGAAGTCAACCATAGATAGTTACGTGGTGATAGAGAAGATCAGAGTTCAAACTCAGAGAAAGACAAAACGGCTTTCTGTAAAGCTTCAAAGAAAAATGTGACATGGTCATAAACCCAAAAAGAGTTCTTGGAAGAGCTTAAAAGGGACTTTAAAAATAAAATAAGAGAGGTTGAGGAAAAATTGGGGAAAAAATAGTAATGTAAAAAAGCAAAAACAGTATAAAAAGAAAATCAACAAACTGGAAAAAGAGATACAAAAACTTACCAAAGAAAATAGGCCCTTAAACGTTAGAATTGATCAAGGAGAAGCCAATGACTTCATAAGACATCAATAAATAATAAAAAAAATCAAAAGAATGAATAAATAGGTGAGAATATGAAACATGTCATTAGAAAAACAACTGACCTGGAAAACAGATAGAGGAGAGATAATATAAGAACTGTTGGACTACGTGAAAGTTATGATTGAAAAAAGAGTCCAGATATAATTCAAGAAATTATTAAGGAAAATTTCCCCAAAGTTCTAGAATTAGAGGGCAAACAGAAATTGAAAAAAATCTACCAATTACTGTCTGAAAGAGATCCCAAAATGCAAACTTGCAGGAACAATATAGCTAAGCCTCAAAGCTCCCAGGTCAAAGAGAAAATATTTTAAGCAACTAGAAAGAAACAATTTAAACACTGAGGAACTACAGTCAGCCACAAATTGCCACAAATCTGGAAATTTTAGTCATAAAAAGAAAATAACTTACTGTCTTAGATTTTCAATCATCTTTTCCATTGCTTCTTCCCAACAGTATGCCTTAACAGACTGTATATTGTCAATCATTTCTGAAGTTATCACAAGTCTTTCATTTATCTTTCCTGCCCTCTTTTCTCTGAA
The DNA here is from genome assembly GCA_028646595.1 of Phalanger gymnotis. Lineage (NCBI taxonomy): Eukaryota > Metazoa > Chordata > Mammalia > Diprotodontia > Phalangeridae > Phalanger > Phalanger gymnotis. The sequence continues at coordinate 107,624,080 of CM053623.1, forward strand.
AAAAATGTAATAAAATTAAATCAGCTTAAATTCAGGATATCCTTACTGCTATAGTCTAATATCTGTTAGACAAAATGATTCAAAAGAGCCCTTCCAATACTGATATTCTATGATTCTGTGGTCAAAATAATTCACATTGTTTAATCAGCATTCTTCACACCAGTTCAAATATTTTAAAATAAAAGGATAGGATTAAGCAGCAAATGTTTTGGGGGGGAAAAGATACCAGGTGATTTCTAATTTGCTCGACCTATATGATCATTATTATCAATAATAATTCCACATTGCACTTTAGATATTTGTGAAATAATTGGTATAGATGTTTATACATCTTTCTCCCATGCACCAAAGCAGATTACCACCCTTTTATACAGCAGTAGATAGTTTTTTTGAGTTGCTGAGGCAGTTTGGTTACAAATGCAAAATGCCTTGACAATGTTGCTTTGTTTTGGGGTCACAAATGCAAATCAATGCTGAATTAATTTATTGATAAGAGTAATTCTGCATATCAATGATAATATAATATTTGAATATTATAATAATCCTCATTTGAAGGAACAGAAGAAAACTAGAGGCTAGGAAAAGTCACTGAAATGTAATTTGAAAAGTCAGATTCTCTACATTATGTGCATGTAATTGATGTCTCTCATATATGTTTTCTAATCTATAAAAATTATATTAATTTTTACCAATTTTCCTAGAGCTATCAAATAGATTAACAAATATAAAATGCTACATAACTATAAAAAGTGATATTGATATCCTTAAAGTAATTCCTACTTAGTGAGACAGTAGGTCAGATAATAACATAAAATAGGCCTAACAGAATGTCAGTGTACTTTTTGCAAACACTATAAAGAAGAAAATTTGAGAGAATGAAAAAGCTTTATCACCTGTACTTCATCATCATTTGTCCTAACCAGGCTTGGAACAGAGCAAGTACTATTAGGAAAGCAAGTCCACAAAATGCTGAGGCTTGTAGCAAATCCCAAAGAAGTCCCATCAGGAGCACCACTTGTAAAGGTGCAATCCAGACAAAATGTGCCAGGGCCAGCCCCTAAAAAATTCACAATTAAAAGAAAAAGTAAAGCCAAGAAGAGACTTGGAAGTTATGTCCCACAAAAGCATATCAGAAAGAGAGCACAGTGATATTATTTAAAACTTTGAGGATCTGAGTACAAGGCAGTCTAGGCGTTAATTACATTGAGAACATAACAAGGTATATACACATTCCACACCCACACTTCACTCAATTTCATGCCCCATACTTTACAGTACTTCCATAGGAAAATGTTGCACTCAGTTAAGCTTGGGAGTTGATACTTTGAATATTTAGTATGTCAAAATTTTATTTTAAACAGTATACTGATAATTTGGTTTAAAAAAGCAAACAAACCAGCAGCTAGGGCACTAGAATCATATGATTGTTAATGTCCATAGTAGAAACTTAATTGTTATAAAGACTGATGCACATCCATTAATAGAGGAGCCTGAATCAAAAATACTTAAGGTATGATAGGCAGCCAAAGAGTGGAATTAGGAAGGGATGACAGACCTGACGACTCAGTAAATTTTGCTTATTAGGAAGCCATGTTCCCATGCTGAAGTTTCTTCTGAGTTCTGTAATACCATAGACTTCAAGATATTCCCATTCTGAATCACTAATTAATTCAACCAGAGGAAATAGGGCTGAGTGGGGCAGAGATCAGAATTTCATAATAATCAGGGTTGAACCACACATTGCTGTTATCTGACTCAGGAAAGCTCTAAGCTATGAGTTTTGTGAAGATGTGTAGTTGTTTACATTAATTCTGGGATACAACATGCACAAAAGATTAAATGAGCTGCTACGTACTTCATCAAACTTGTTCAGATTGTTGGAAAGAAGACTGATAAGCTGTCCAGTGCTTATTTTATCTAGAACACGGCTTGATAATTTTAAGGTCTGAAGAGAAAAAAGGAAAAGAATTGTCCTTAAAGTATCATCAAACAAAGTATCATAACATTACTAGGAATATCTAGTAACATTATAAAACAGGTGTTATACTGAACATATTATCTTTGCTTATTAAAAACACAGAAATTATTTTAATTACTTAATTTCTGCTTTAGATTTATATGATTGTAAATTGTTATCTAGGTTTCTATCTTCTAAAAGCTATATAGTAACTGATTCCTTCCCCTCCTCCATTTGTAAAGATTTCCAAATCACATGACATGAATGATAATATATAAATATCTATGCATAATTAAATTATATATATAATATTTTAGAGATAGATAACAAAATTTATGGATATTCTTAATTAGAATCTTGGTATTAATATTTTTATCTTATAACCATTCAGCTGATACAATTATTAAAAGTTCATTATGTGAATCATTAATATTTTAAATGCACAACATATTAGATATAATATTAATTAATTAGTGACTGATTGATGTTTTAAAAGAAAAAATGTTCAGAGTGTCATGCTAAGTGTGAGTGATCCAAAAGCAAAAATGAAACAAATGGGCCCTAGCCTCTAGGAGGTTACATTTGGTGAAGCCTGAATGATTGTAAGCCTATCCACAACATGTTAAAAGACCTAGAGGAAGGGCTCTAGCATGGAGAAGTTATAGGAGAACATGGACAAGATTCTAATAGGATAGGAAGCCAATAAGCTGCAACCTGCACCAATGAAGAGAACATATTAAGGATAAATTGATATATCAAAAGGGCAGCTAGGTGGCACAGTGGATAGAGCATGGGCCCTGGAGTCAGGAGGACCTGTGTTCAAATGTGGCCTCAAACACTCACTATCTGTGTGACCCTGGACTAGTCACTTAACCCTGTTTGCCTTAATTTCTCAAATTGTAAAATGAGCTGGCAAAGGAAATAGCAAACCATTCCAGTATCTTTGCCAAGAGTTAGACACTACTAAAATGACTCAACAACAAGATATACTGAAATCCTATGGTATAAAAATCCATAGACTCCGATCTATTCTAGATAATTTAATTATAATTTCTCATTTAATAATTTTGGTTAGAAATGTCTACTACTACATTAAATTATATCATAAATGCCATCATCAATAACATATTGACATCAAAACCTAAGAAGTGGTATGTGTGTGTGTATACACAGACACACATATACACATATGTGTATATAATAATATATTATATATGATATATTGCTATATTATTTCATATGAACCTCACAAATGCCCTGGGAAATATGAGAACAATGTTCTTAATAAGACTGAAAGCTTTTTGAGGGCAAAGACCATATCTTAAACTTTCTTGTATCACACATCCTAGCACAATGCCTTACATATAGAAAGCTTTCAATATATAGACTTTATTTTTCCACTCGGAAAAATCTTTTCATAAGGATCTAATTAAAAGAGTTAGCACTTGTTTTTGTTTTGTTTTATTTTATCAGTATCTATGACTGGTAATTATATTATAATTTAAGATATTGCCAGATTGCAGAACTTAGAATGCAGAACAACTTGCTCTATCATAGAAGTTGGAATGGAGTTAAGACGACAAGACAGGAGCTGGGAGTGGTAAGTGGCTGGATGCCATATGGGTAAAAACTGGCCAGGCACGGGAAAGGGTGAGGTAAAGGGTAGGTCTAATTCACAGTCAAGAGTAGTACCTAAACTAGTGCCATGCATGCTCATTATATTATTTTGATGATGATAACTATGGATGCCATGAGGGTGAGGCTGAAGAGATAAAATAATTTGGCAAGGACCCATGGGAAAAGCATGATAAGGTGTAAGTACTACTTATGGATGTGTTTATAAATCAGTGTCTTCTCTATAACATTTTTCTCTCTGTTGTCCATATTGTACGGACTCTAAACTCTAGAAAAAAATTATAAATTCTTCTCACAAGACAGTATTTAGATCAGTTTTTAAACTGAAGATTACATCATTGGTATTTTCTAATGCTTGTAAACTTAGGAGAACTAAGTTCTTCAGCGATTTGACTAAGATAGAGGATGTGTTCTCTTCCTCTTCCTACTACAAAGTTTCACCTAATAATAAAGGATGAGTATTATGATTTTAGAACAGAGGAGAACTATTTTTTGTATCATGAAATTGTTATTAAGATCTTCTCTGATGCTGAATTGCATATTACTTGTCTTTATTAGTTCAAGTATACAAAGCTGCCATTTTCAAAAATGAATGGTAAAGAAATTACCAAACATCTCTACTGCAATACCTTTCTATTCCTACTCGGAAGAATTAGGAAGCCACACATTGTGTTGTCAGGACTGGCCCTAGCATATGTCATTATAATAGCTCTAAATCCTGTTTGGACAATAACATGTCTTGAGCTAAATCCACTTACAGTGCTTTTGGCAAAATCAGGCCCTTTTTTGAATGCTTGCCATTACAAACAGAGGTAGGGTAGATTGAATGAGCATGTACTTACTGCTAGGATGTAATGCATATACTAGTACAAATAATGAGATTTGCAGGGTTCATAGGAATGTAAAATCAACTCCATCTGAGGCTGCACTTTTCTTTTACAACATGCTAGGACTGTAGGTTTTCCTGAAATAGTTTATAATAATTCTTTTTTTAGAATTTAAAACAAATATTTCACTTTTTCTTTAACTTTACTTCCATCAATTAATTTTAAAGGTCAAATCTGCTGCTAATTTTTATGTAGATGGTGATAGTCACTTTAATGAGAAATTAAAAATAATGAAAAAATGGGTCATGTGGCAACCTTCATCCACTTAGTAATGAAGTTTATAGCCTTAAGATCTGAAGAGGAATATAGTATAGTAGTATGAATGTTGCATTCAAAGTTAGGAGATATGGGCTCCAGTCCCATGTTGCTACCTCTGTGACATTGAGCAAGCCAATTCTCTCTGTGGGCATCAGCTTCTTTGTCTATAAAATAAGGGGATGAGAGTAGATGGTCTCTAAGATGACTTTTTAGCTCAGAAGACTACAATGCTAATTATGTGAGAAAAATTTAAAATATAACTCATTTTGATATTGATGTTTAATGATATCAGCAATCTGACACTAGTGCTTCTCGCAGCAGATCAGTTCAATTCAATTCAATCACCACTGATTGAGCATCTATTATGTACCAGGCACGGTACTACCTGCTGGGAATACAGAGACAAAGAATGAAATAGTCTCTGCCCTCCAGGTACTTGCATTCTGCCAGATAATAATATGTCTAAAAGAAGAGAAAGAATATGAGGAAGAAGGCTGGGAAAGGAAGAGGAGGAATAGGTAGATTTTAAATAATTCTCTAAAGCTTATTTTAAAATTCAAATCTTTGTGACTTCTATGTGATTGTGAATTCATGGAATCTAAAAAAGGCTTCGTACTAGCAAGATTCATTCACAACATATACCAAAGTGGATCTTACTGTTATGGCATCATGTATTTTCTAAAAAAGACATTTGAGTTAATTACCTTTTTGTAAATCAGACTAAAGAGGGCTATTCTCATCTGCATTCCCATGTGATGAAGGCCAAAGATGGCAGGGTGTAGAAGCAGGGTCCTCACTATAAAGAGAAGGCATAGACCTATGCCTAGATAAATCGCAATGGATCGTTCTGCTTTGTTGTCAGGATCATAGGAGGCTATGATTCTTCCCAGCAAGAGAGGCTGCACTGCTTTGGTTACTTCCTGCAGAGGGCGAAAAAAAACCATGCACACACAAAAAGTAAATTGTAGTTATCTTGTTTTTAATAATACAAAGAGCCTTATGATATCAATCCAAAAAGATTCATATTGTAGGGAGGACTTAAGATGGAACTGGACAGAAATCTACATCTGGTATGAGCCTTACTGCATATTCTTTGACATAACCTCAGTGCTAACACATATTTATCTTTTGAAAATAGATTTGATTTCTAGAAATCTCTCCTCGAAAATCTTTTAGAGACAAGGTGGATGAAAAGAGTAAATAAACAAACTGGGTGATAAAATTCTGTTTGTTTTTGTTTTAAAGCATGACAACAAAATGATGACGTGGGTTTTCTTGGGCAGCTGCTAAACTAGCCCCGAACGCAAAGCTAAGAGAGAATTTCCCCAAAATGCTTTGAGCAATGGCAACACCACTGGAGAGAATCTAGAACAGGGGTCTTTAAACTTATTTTGTGTCATGGACTGATCTGTTAAAGCCAACTCTTTCAGAATAATGGTGTTTTCTTTTAATTGAAGGAATGGTTCAATTTTAGTTATTATAAATTAAAATGTAATTTTTTCCATTCAAGTTCACAGACCCTTTGAAATCTATATATGAACTCCTTGGGGAACTGTGAACACCAGGTTAAGAAACTGTGATTTAGTTTTCACTGGGGCTGCTTTAAATGATATGCTCTCGTTTGTATAAGTTCATTTTTATCTTTCGAAAAATTTTTGTCGTTCACTTGCTTCAGTCTTGTCTGACTATCCGCAACCCCATTTGAGACTTCCTTCGCAAAGATACTGGAGTTGTCCGACATTTCCTTCTCCAGCTCATTTTACGTATGAGGAAACTGAAGCAAACAGCATTTAAATGACTTGCCCAGAGTGACACAGCTATTAAGTATTTGAGAGCAGATTTGAACTCAGGAAGAAGAGTCTTCCTGACTCCAGGCCTGGCACTCCATCCATTGCACCACCACTATGGAAAAAATCCTGAGGAATTTTAAAATTTTTATCTTATAGGTCTGCCTTCTTATGTAATATAACTAGCTATTTGGCAGGGAACAAATGAAAGAGAAGTATCCTAGATTTTTTCATATTAAATATAGACATAGTCCCAAATATCCCCATGTATAATTGCATCACTTGAGCTTGTAGTCAAATATATTGTTATTTTTCCCCGAAATGTCACTGTAATACCTAGGTAATTTTATTTCCCCTGTATCTTACTAAAAACCAACTAAGAATAGAACTAAAATAGGACTGGGGAAAGAGGAAGAGGGGTGCTAAATGAGAAAGAAAACTGGATTAAGAAATAAAACATTAATTTAAAATATGAATCTCCCAAGGCATATTTTTGTTCTCAACCTCAGGCATTGCAAAGTCTAACTCCTGTCTCTATTTTTCATTTCCCTTTTTCTATGTGAGTATGAGCAAGTCCTCATCTGGAAAATGAAGGAGTTATACTAGATGACCTATAAATCTCTTTCAATTCTAAACCTATGTTCCAATCCATCTTCACTTACCATGGAGTGCCTCATTATATCTTTCTTCATTTCTCTACACAATATATGTATATATATATATATATATATATGTGTGTGTGTGTGTGTGTGTGTGTGTGTGTGTGTATATATACATATATATGTATCTTTTCCATATAATTCTCTAATACATGCCAGCTCTCAGTTCATCCCTAGTCTATTAGCCAAAGCATACAAGAGCTTAGAAACATTTTATAATCACTCATTGAAGAAGCAACATGTCTTCTGTGTTGTAAGCTTTTTAAACAAAAGCACCCGATCTACCACATGCTTTGTAACAAGCATAGCACTTTTAAGAAATATAAGAAAAATTATAGTATCATATTATTTAGATTTGGGAAAGACTCTAATGATTGCTTGGTCAAACGCTAATTGTACAGATGAGAAAACTCGGTCTATTTGCTCAAAGTCAAACTGATAGTAAGCATTCAAGTCTTCTGACTTCCAATCTCATGCTCTGTATACTATAATAAAGCCTCACACTTTCATTTTTAAAGTAATAGTGATCACTGTGTATGTTTGCACAGTGTTTTAGAGTTTACAAAGCTTCTCCTGTTTGACAGATGATGAAACTGAGGCTCAGATAACTTACATGGCTAAGCAGCAAGTTAGTAGTAAAGTCAGTATGTAAATCCACAGGTTTCTGACCTGATGCTTTTTTGTTATACCATGACACCTTTTAAGAAAAAATTACACAAAACTAAATCATTTTGAAATAACCATTTTTTTCCTCTGATGCCAGAAATCAACAATCTAGTAAATATAGAAAGCTTATACATGTGTATCGGAGGTTGATCAGAAGACCCCTGGTGAATTGAGTCCCCTCAACCCTCTTTATGAAATTACAGGCAAATATTCTTTGTCAGAAAAGAAAATTTCTTTGGAACTGAACGTTTTCATTCTGGCTCAGCACCGAAGGGCAGGTGCTTTGGTATGCATGGCATCTCCTCACTGGTCTCTGTGTGTCTCCATGCCTAGGGGTTGTGTTGAAGATGACTGTTGACTAAGTCAGGTAGAATTTCCCCACCTTGATAAACTAAAAAAAGAGAGTAGAAATGACTACACCTACTCTCTTTGAGGCCAGTCTCTCTGGGAATATATCCAGTGCATTCTCTACCTTAGATTTAAGTTACACAGAGATCTGATGGAATCATTTCTTTCTTATAAATCATCATCTTTCTTATAAATCACAAAGGAGGGAAGTTTCTCTTGACCCATTAGCCAGTTATCAACAAAGCCCTCAGATAGGGGAACATATACGGACCAATGAAGAGTTCCTATACATCTCAAAGCACTTGCTTATCAGTCAATGCTAAGCCAGTGTGAAAGTCCACCTCTGTGAGAACTTCCCTTTTCTTACAAAGGTCCATGCCCTGTAATTTCATTGTGTGGACTGAATGATTGATTAAGGATTCCCAGATCAACTCCATACTAAATACATGTATAATAAGCTGATAATTCATAGATGATTATACACACTAAAAATCATTTGTGTAAAGTCATTCAACCTCTCACCATTATTTTCAATGATTAAATAGTTCATGGAGATGGGCTATAATGCCACAGTAGATACTGAGCTGACCTAGATTGAAATCCTACCTTTGACAGATACTAGCTGTGTGATCCTGGGCAAATCACTTAGTCTCTCAGTGCCTGAGGCAGTTCTCTAAGGCAATAATTTTCAGAGAGGGATAGAAGGAAGGAAGGAATGACTGGGTAAGCACATACCTGCCATTCACTATGCTAAGCACCTTATAAATATAAATAATATGGCAGAACTTTCATCACCTGAGAGTTCCATGTAACACTGAAATCATAGATCTAATTCCTATCCTGTGTCCTTATGTATCAAATTTGTGAACCAAAAGCCACTTAACTCTTTTTTATTCCTTATATTGATTTTTAATCAGTCTATCACTATTATAAAGATCCATTTTCATTAAGAAAAAAGTCTTGATTTTGTTTTTCTGGTGGTGATTGGTCTGCACTGATATTTGCCCAATCACCTCTATTCATAACAGATCAGATATCTTTTCCATTCTCATGTAGTGCCAGATATCTTTTCCATTCTCATGTAGTACCAATCAACAAAAGTTCACGAATTGTGACTGTTGTTGGAAGAGTCAATCATTTATTTCAGTATTAGTGCCAAAAAATAAATGTTCGCTCTTTTCAATTCCCCATTTCCCTCCCAACAATGATATAATAGAGAGATTACTAGGTATAGATAAGGCTGAAAGATACTGAACATGGATAGAGACAATGTCAAAATGGTATTTTGCTTAAAAGTATGCAAATATTTCTATGGTTGAATGTTGTCTATCTATTCAATGACACAGTATTCTGAGGAAAAGAATCATACCATGACAGCTAAGACTTGTACTCTTAGGAATTAGCCTTAACTGTTTAGTTGCCTTTCTAATAAGTAACTTAGACAAAACTCGCTGCCATTGCTTCTCCGCTCTAGCTTTATTTTTCCAACCTTTGACCCCTACTCCAATAAACCTTTTAGGTGAATTAGTTTGTTTGTAGTTTCATACAAGGAAAGAAAATCTCTATCAGCCTCTGAATGGGACACCTGTTTTATCTACCAGCATTACTAGATTAGTTGTAATTTTGAATCAATACATACTATAAAACTCATGGCCTTTAAACAGTAATAGACTGTTTTGACAAAGACAATGGTAGTATCACTAGAGGAGAGGACATGTTTATAGGTGAAAAACCTGGGTTATTTTTGGTAATGACAGCTCTGATAAGGTGACCATCTGCAAACAGTAAATAGACTCTCATAAACTTTTCAAAAACCATAAAGCAGTTGACAGTTCAAGGACAAAAGCAATATTATTCAAATAGGGTTCTTTTTTTTTTTACTGAATTTTTTAAGCTTTATGTTCTCTCATGTTTACTAAGTAAATCACTTATGGGCAGCAATTAGATTTCCCATTTGGAGTCTTTCATTTAAATACTTAGAGAAGTCATGGTCTGACTAACGGAAAATCAATTTTTGATATTTGGTTATTTCAGGAAAATTACAACCAGAATTTCCCTATATGAAGATAGTAAGTGGAGATTTTCATATCTATTTGTGCATGTCCCACTGATGGATTTGTTTCCAAAGCCACAGGAAGATTCCTGAGATTCCACAGGAAAAAATAGTATAACCAACTACAAATTTATAAGAAATGGAAATCAAGCCACATTTTTAGAAATTCCTTTATAAACTGTGCTATTAATTTTTACTAACACTGAACACCAACCAAAATAGGGTAGAATTCAATGTTACTGAATGACTTCCAATCATTTTGATATTACATTTGTATAACTCTGTTGTTCATTCAGAGGACCTCTATTGATAGTAACTCATATTTATGTACTATATCAAGATTTACAATGCACTTTCTGCACACTACTCTAGGGCAAGTAGCAAAAGTATTGTTAACCCCATTTTATACTCTCCCCCCCAAAGGAAACTCACATATACAAAATCAGAAAATTTTAAATTAGAAGTTACAATATTGGTAAACTTGTATAACTTCTCAATTGATACAAAATTCCTCACCACACTATCCCATAGAAATGGTGAGTCAACTTCTCTCTCCACATTTTCATTAGTAAGGGGTTCAGTAACTCCTAAGGCAGACCATTTCTTAAAAATAACAACTAAAATAAAGAAATAAAAAATCCCAACCTTCTAATTGTTAGGAAGTTCTGCCCAATTTGAGCTGAACTCTACCTTAGTATTACTTAGTATTACTGGATCTACTTCTGTCTTCTAGAATGACCAAGACTATCTAATTCCTCTTGTAGGTGACACCCATTCAAATATTTCAAAATAGATATAATGTCCTTAGAGCTTCTTTTTTTGAACCTAAATATCACCAGTTACTTCAAAATTTCTTCAAATGAATGGTAGAACCTCACAGGAAAATGAAACTGAAGGAAAGGAAATAGTCACAGGTCATGTCGGTCATGCAAAAACAGCTGACCCTGGAGTAAGAGGTATCATCCTTCCATTTTCTTTTGATGTTAAATGTGATTCATCACCAGCAGTTAATCACTGTTATCACCTAAAGTGTAACCAGGTACACATACACACAGGATCATACACTTAAAGCTGGATGAAATTTTAGAGTCCATGTAGTTTAATGGATGAGGAAATAGAAACCCAGTGATGTTAAATGATTTGCCCAAACTTTCAAAGGTAGTAAACATCAGAGGTGGAATAGGATCTCAAGATCTCTGCAGAATGCAAAGCAACACATGGAAGGAAAGGTACCTACAGATTCCAGACCACAACAGCCACGTCACATCAAGCAGCTAGGTGGCACAGTGAATAGACAGAGTGTTAGGGCAAGAGTCAAATTCTACCAAAAGCACTTACTTCGTGTTACACTGGGCAGTCACTTAACCTCCGTCAGTTTCAGTTTCCTCAACTATCAAAGGGCGATAACAATAGCAAGAGTTACAGGGATCAAAAGCTATAAAATTTGTGTAAAGGGCTCAGTATGGTATGTAGTATAGATTAAGCACTTAATAAATGCTTATTCTTTCCCTCCCTTCCATATCACTGCAATGAAGTTTCCGTCATTATTCTATTTCCCTTCATACTTCATCATGAGACCTGTTTAAGGAAAACCTCAAGATTCAATTGTTCCTCAATGTTCAAATTCCCTAGCTACTTGTAGGGCACATAAGCATCTTGAGGCAGTAACTTTCATTTTTGTCTTCATACCCTAGTGCCTAACACAGTGTCTAGAACATAAATATTCAATAAATGCTTGTTAAATTGAATTTTACCCACTTAAGGAAAAGTTCCCACGTGGGCTGTATCTGCTTACTTTCCGCCCCATTAAGTCAGCTATGCTGTGTCCCCTTTTTGCTAATTGTGACATGGTTCTGAGTTCCCCACCTTCCTATTTTCACCGCTATCAAGATGTTCCTGGATTCTGATTCCATCCTCCAGGGGCTCACTTTTACTTCGGTGTCATCTGCAAATGTGGTAAGCACACTTACTACGTCTTCGTGCAAATCACTAGTTAAAATGTTGAACAGAATACAATTAAGTATAGAGATACGTTCAGAATGCAACTTAATATATTGCTACAGTTTTACATCGGTCAACAACTTCTTGGGATAATATAACAGACATCACAAAATGTCTCGCTAAAACACAACATGTTATATCTATGACATTTCACTGATATAGTAATTTAAGAACCTTATCAGCAAAAGCCAATAAGGCTAATTTGACCTGACTTGATCCTAGTAAACTTTTGCATGTGTGGTTGCTGAACAGCTGTCAGCAATTTTTATGGAATGAGAAGAGGTGCCACGAGATTGCTGGGAACTATGACCTCCGAGTGCCAGGGTACTATCAATTCTAACACGGGCACGTCTGAAAGAATAAAGAATGGCTTACAGGGAGTTGTCAAGGATGCAACTGACCTTGTGACATAGATTAATCTGGGACCTAAGTTACACAGACTGAAGTCCTCAACGATGTCAAGGTTTAGAGGCTGATAATATTATTTCTGAAGTAACCTCCTACAGTGAGTCCCTAAGCTGTAACTTATTTAGCACACGTGTAAATCTTTACACTGAATCCATCAATTTCAAACCATCATAGGGACCCACATAAAACAACAGCGCGAAGACACACATGAATAAAAGACTCCAAAAGTTGAAGTGTAGTACCAAAAAAAAATATCTCATTTGGATCAATTCCACTGCTTCCTTCTAAGAGTTCTGTAAACATCAATTGAATGGACTAGCCTTACAAACACCAACCAGTAACAGTTCTCCAAACTTTCCTGGAAGGCTGCGGGCAGCAGCATCATGGGGAAAAGACTAGTAAAGTCTTTAGGGTGGCTGCACACAGCAGTTGATGTGCTAGCCCCACAGCTTAGGTGCTGTGATTTCTGTTGGCAATGTTTTTTGTTGTTTTTTACAGCGGAAAACAAGAGTCATCTTCATTTTCAAAAGGAAAAAAGGGGATTTTGAAAATTGCATACCAGGAGTGAGCTTTGTACAATCCTGGCAAAATTATTAGTTGTCAGGAAATCAAAGCTCAGAAAACATAAATTAAACTGTGTTGCATCAGAGAACCTTAAAGGATCTTTTCAGTACAAAAAAACATCTGTGATCCTGTGAACTAGGAAGGTTTATGAAACACATAAGATATACCTAAAAGGAAGAGCTTCTCTCTTCCCACCCCAAAGATCAGCTTTACCTTCAAAGTACTAATACATTACCCAATCAATAATCTGTTTGAGTTTGAAGCTTCTTGGGACTACAATAGCTTTGTTCTTGTCATTTTTCTGATGTGTTTCAATGCCTCAAAGATCAATGTTTCGAGTACTCCTTCCAACAAAACAGTATATTTTTCTAAACCTTAGTAGAAAATTGAGTAAATTTCAGGAAAAAAAAGAAGAGGGCAGATTCTTCAAACTAGAGGTTGCTGAGGTTGGCTTTGATTCTGGGTGAAATTATAGAACATATTATTAAAGGAGTGTTATGTAAGAATTTAGAAAAGGAAGTGCTGATTATTAAAGGTAGCATAAATTAACTCATCAAGAAAAGAACAGGTAATGCCAGACTAACCCCATTTCCTTTTTTGACAGGCTTACTAGACTGGTAGATCAGGGAAATGCTATAGATACAGTAGTTCTGGATTTAAGTGAGTCATGTGACAAGTCTCATGCCGTCCTTTTGGACAAGATAGAGATATGTGGTATAGATGTTGGTACACTTGGGCAGGTTTGGAGTGTGATGAATTGTTAGTGAATAATTATTTGAGCTATGAACAAGAAGAATACACTGCCTCAGGAAGTAGTGATTTGCCCCTCAGAGGGTTCAAGAAAAGTCTAGGTGAATACTGTTCTGCTCGGTGTAAAGCGAATTCATTTTCTAGTAGATATTAGACTAGATGGACACTACGGTCCCTTCCATTCCACTCTAAAGTTCTATAAACGTCAATCAATTTAACAAGATTCTTTGATCTATATTGGGCAAAAATCATTCTTCTCTGGGTAGTCTTTAACAAAGTCTTGAGACAAAATGACATCTGTTTCTCTTTCCTTTAATGAATTCAAAATGTTCTCCTAGTGTATTTCCAGAATCTAGTTTCCATGCAAATGAATGGCTTCTTGACTCTTTCATCAACTCTTTCAGATATGTTTCTTTTAAAAGTAGTATATCTTGAAATTAATTGTCATACCCTAGTTTTTACCATGGCACCAAATCTTGGTGATATTAATGGGATTATAGCCTCTTTGTGTTAAAATTTTCAAGTTCACTTTGCTTAATTTAATATATAGGCAGCTGAAGTCATAGGTAATTTTTACTGATGCTTTTCCTAAGTATTTTTTTTCATAGGGACATCTTTACCATTAGTCCATTTTCTCTGTAGAAGCTGTTATCCTCCATGATGTTTGGGCACTTTCTCCTCTCTTTTCATTTTTATTTTAAAATCTTCTCATTGCAAATGTTTACCCAAACACATTCTTCTATGTTCACATAATGTACTCTGTTTCTTGCAAGAGCCATTATTCTCATATCTTAATTCATGGTCCCAAAAACCAAATTCTCTTCTTCAGCACCCATCTATGTGCCACACAATCATTCCAGATATCCTCCTTTCTATTCCAAAGTCCTTGCCTTCAAGTACTAGGAGTGATGACATCCTTCTGAAACTTGTGTTTACACCACCTATGCTCTCAAATTAAAAGCTTTGTTGTGTCTAATACAACAAAGTGAAATGAATTTATTTGTAAATAAACTGAAGGATACATTCATTGCTTGTAGTATGAACATTATTATTTATCTACAGAAATATCTGCACGCTCTTCACTTGTATTGAAAATGTTACTTATTCCATTATTTTAGTCCACTGCTTATTAACTGAAATTCAAAATGAGCTATTTTAACTGTATTTTAATTCAATAGAGGCATGTAGCTTTTTTGTTTTGTTTAACTTGTTTTTTTAAACCTATGAACCAGACTTTTTAAGATTTTATTAGGGCAGGTTGCATTGCAAATAGTCTGGTCCACTTGGATTTTTCATATGTATATGTTGGAGCATTGTATAGGGTGATGTGATGGGGATGAGTAGCTTATGACCACCCTTTCTATGCTGAGGGAGAGAAACTTCATTACAAAGAGCCTCATCATAAGACAGATTTGTTTAAATCATCTGTGCCATGTACAAAGTAACTCATAGCACACTCATTCTCACTATAATAAGAAAAGCCTAGGAGTAATACGTAGCCCTGTGACCTTTTCCCAATTTACAATATCTGCGGCTATGCCTGTGGGTATATACCTACATACATGTCACCCTCCCTCTAATTACTAGGATCTATCTAGGTTGGGGGTGAATACTGAGCAAGGATCAATGAAAAATTAACCTGGGAGTCAAGAACTTCCAATATGTGCCAACAATGTGCTAGGCGCCCTCCCCCATCCCATCTAAATGATCATTCCCAATATACAAAGAGACAGCAGAGTATAGAGCATGAAACACTGAACTTACACTCAAGGAGGGCTAATGTTTAAATCCAAAATCAGGCACTTAATAGTTTTGTGACCCTGAGCAGATCACTTAACCATTCTGGGCCTCAATTTCTTCATCTGTAAAATGGTTTGCTTCAATAGCCTCTAAGGTTCTTTCTTGCTCAAAAATCTATGATCCTATGGAAATAGGATATGGAAGAGGAGAATCTCATGTCAGGGAGGAAAACATGAAGGATAGGAAGCCAAAGAAGGTGATTTCCATCTTGCCAGATACAACGACCCTATATGAAGAGCTTCCATGTCCAGAGGGCTCTGGGAAAAAATACTGTGTTCTGATCCACACCCAACAGAATGTGTTCATAAGGAGAACAGATGGACTCAAAGTTACAAAGACAGAATGTGATACTGGTTTTCCCACAGTTGGGTGAAGGGAACTTTATTCTAAACTATTTTAGAGTAGATGATAACTTCAGATTCCCTAACCTGTCAGTCCCAGAGGGCCAAGAGAAAGTGTTGAACCAGTTAGCGAGGATAGAAGTTCACCCTAAGGAAAGATGAGAGACAGAAAAAAGTTGGGAGAAATCCCTTGGCCAGGCTCCACCAGGCTATGGGAGACAATTCACCAATTCCTCATCTCCCCCAATATGTTATGGGGTTGGAGAGGACAACAACATGGGGAAAAGGAAGAAATATTATCCCTACATTTGGAGCATTAGGGAACAAGAGCATAAGGTACCTTAAGTGCCTTGTTTCATTCATGAGAGCATTTAAATGAATCCCAAAGTTTCAGCAGGAAGCCTCACTTAGATGAGGTAACAAACAGTTTTCCCCAGAGAGACCCCACATTAGACCATTCCTTCCATTGCCTTGGACAATGCTGTTCTGGATATTGAAGCCCCGAGATGACTGTGAGAAGGTTTCCTTGGCAAGCTCTACATCTTAGAAGAGTCAATCCAAGATCTCTGGATTGGCATTATCATTGGGAGTTGTCAATGTTTGAGATGTGCACTAGTCTATGGGGTCATATATAACAAGAAAATAAGAGAGTGGGTTTGCCAAAGTGGGAGGAAAAGAAAAATGATAAGAATGATGAAAATGCAGGCAAGTCCTTCAGGCATGGAAGAAGTAACAGGAGTTGGACCAATAGGAGCAGCAAAAACTAAGGGGGTGACAGAAAATTTGCACACAGTAATTAGCCATTTTCCTCATACAGACACCCATGGAAAAGGACTCCACTCTCCACTCACCATTAAATACCCATGTAAGGTGGCTTAGGTGACATGTTGACATTATCCATATACATGAGGATAGAATGAGTGCGTTTGATATAATAATGATAATAATAATTAACATTTGTATAGTACTTTAAGGTTTTCAAAGTGCTTTGGAAAATTATCTCACATGCCATGATGCCACAATATAAGTAAAATAATAGCAAATCAGCCACTAACATCCCTAACTGTTCCATAGCATTCTAAAGAACAGAGCTAAAGCAGTATCAGAACTAGGATTGGTGATTATGATCATTAGGAAGACCAATTTTAATCTAGAAGAGCTAGAACACAGAAGTAAGGAACTCAGAGAACTCAGAAGGTGGGAACAGAGGTATGAATTCAGGTGACTTTTCTCACCAAAAGTGATACTGAAATTCCATCCACAGGTGCAAATGGTCATGACTCTCTAGGTTTTCCTTCCTTAGTGTCTGAAACTATGAGTATATGTGCATCTGTGTAGGGAGGAACAAGGATCACAATGATAAGGACCTATACTGGTTCATTCACCCCACTGGTCATAGAAACAAACTAGGAAATACTCTGGCCTTTTCAGATCACAAAAGATAACTGCCTAAACTCTGCTAACCTGCATAAGATCAAAAGTATCTGGATGAAGTTTTCTGTATGATTACCATAAGAAGCAGTGTCGATCCAAGAAGGTAATCTGTGACAGGGTAGACACCTGGAACAAATGCAAGGTTATCTACCTTTGTTGGCATAGAAGCAAAGGAAAAGAGAAAGAGTAGGGGGAAAGTCGCTCAGTTTCCTCACTGGTGAGAGAGAGAGAGAGAGAGCAAGAGAGAGGGAGAGATAGAATGAGAATGTTAAAATCGATGATCTCTGAGGTCACTTTCAGTCCTAAAAAGAATTATGGAACTATACATATATGCTTCATCTTAAACAATGTACAGGTGGGACTGCAAAGTTTTTTGGACACTAATTCACACAAAGGTTATAATTGACAGAAATGGCCATAGTGGATTTGTGATCTAGAGCAATGGAGGGAGCACCTACACCAAAGGAACTGCATATTACTGAAGTTCTAAAGCATTGTCCTTATCATCATAAATGATTTTTTATGAAGCAGCTAGGTGGGACAATAAACAGAGTGCTGGACCTGGAGTTAAGAACACCAGAGTTCAAACTCAGACTCAGACTCTTAATAGCTGCGTAACTACAGGCAAATCACTTGATCTCTGCCTGCCTGAGTTTCCACATCTGAAAAATGGGAGAAATAATAACACTAAACTATCAGAGCTGCTGAGTACCAAATGAGATAATATTTGTTCAGGGCTTTGCAAACATCAAAGAACTAGATAAATACTAGCTATTATTATTTATCATTATCATATTCTTTGATCAGTCACCTAGCAGGATAACCACTAGCTTGCCTTTGCTAAAAAATGTTTATCCTTACTCAATCCTCATTTTCAATTTCTTCATTAAATATTAAAAGGCTGACATGCTCCCAGTGGGATTCATTGTTCAAGATAACATGGTGGGAATATGGTGTTTCACGGTGATATGCCAATAATATGACACGAGATGACATAAATAGGTCAGTTAAGCAAGCTCTCTCATGACACTAATTTCCTTTTTTTAACCTTCCTAGGGCCAACCATAAACAATATAATACTATTTATCAGTGCTGAAACCAAGAGTGAACTGCCATTGGTGCAGATGTGAGGTTCAGAGGAAATCAGAAAATAAGTAAATGTATTCATAATTTTTCTTTTTCTTCTAAAATTTTTAAATTGTTATTTACTTATTTTAAGCATTTTTTTAAAATTTTGAGTTCCAAATTCTCTGCCTCCCTCCCACACCACCCACCATTGTTCAGTCACGTCCAACTCTTCATGAGTTCATGGATCATGTTGTCTATGGGCTTTTCTTGGCAAATATACTGAAATGCTTTGCCATTTCCTTCTAAAGTGGATTAAGACAAATACATTAGGTGACTTGCCCAGGGTCACACAGCTAGTAAGTGTCTGAGGCTGGATATGAACTCAGGTCTTCCTGACCTGACTTCAGGCCCTGTACTCTATCCACTGAGCTACCTAACTGCCTCCATGATATCAATTATACATATGAAATCATGCAAAACATATTTCAATATTAGCTATATTTTTAAAAGCAAGAAAAATAAAGTAAGAAAACTGTACTTCAATTTGAACTCAGGGTTCATCAGTTCTCTGGAGGTGGATAGCATTTTTTCATCATGAGTTCTCTGGAATTGTCTTGGATCATTGTATTGACCAGTCAATTGAGCAGTCAAGTCTTTCACAGTTGATAATCATTACAACATTGCTATTACTATGGACAGTGATCTCCCAGTACTACTCCCTTCACTTTGCAACAGTTCATACAGATCTTGGACGTGGTTTGGGGGTTTTTTCCCCTGAAATCACACCCCTTCATCATTTTCCACAGCACAATACTACTCCATTACAATAATAGGCTACAACTTATTCAGCTAGTGTCCAATTGATGATCGTCCCCTCAATTTCCAATTCTTTGCCAGCACAAAACAAGCTGCTATAAACATTTTTGTACATATAGATCCTTTTCCTTTTCCTTTGATCTCTTTGGGATTACAGGCCTAGTAGTGGTAATGCTGAGTCAAAAGGCATACACAGTTTTATAGCCCTCAGGGCTTAGTTCCAAATTCTTCTCCGGAATGGTTGGACCAATTCACTATCCCACCAACAGATTATTAGTGTACCCATTTTTTTCCTCATCCTCTCCAGCATTTGTCATTTCTGACAGGTACAAGGTGATACTCAGAGTTGTTTTAATTTCTCTTTCTCTAATCAACAGTGATTTAGAGTATTTTTCATATGACTAAGATAGCTTTGATTTCTTTTCCTGAAAATTGCCTATTCATATCCTTTGACCTTTTAACAATTGGGAAATGGCTCTTATTTTTACATATTTGCCTCGGTTCTATAGTCAATACATATCATTATTTTTTTAAAAAGCTTGGGAATTATAACTTGTTTGGGGCAAAAAAGTTGTTATAATTTCAAGCATAAGTTGAGCAAAAGGAAGGGGGGTTAGGTAAGTCTAGAGACCATATGCCCTGGAGAGTTTCACTCACTGTAAATGGTCATCTACGGTCACTCACTTATATAGTCATAAAAGTTCTATATGACTTCTGATTTTACAAGAAACTTCAAAACTGTCTAAGTTCACAGAGAGACTCAGCAGGATTGCGAACTATTGATGACATTACTTTGTAGAGAACTTCAGCTACAATTATTAGATACTGAATGTTATTGCAATATTTAACGTGACACTGTGGTGTCAGTGGAAACAACCTGGCCCTGGGACACATGAATTCTAGTCCCTACTCTGCCACTACCTTTCTGTGCAACCCTATGCAAGGCAATTCACAGCTGGAAGGTTCAGTTTCCTCATCTATAAAACAATGGAGTTGGACTAAACCATAGACCTCAGGTTAAAAGGAAGCTTAGAGATCTAGTTCTGTCTCCTCATTTCAAACATGAGGAAACTGAGACCCAGAGAAGCGACTTGCTCAAAGTCACAAGGCAGAGTCATTTTTCAAGGTCAGGTGCAATGAATCCAAAGAATTCATCCAGTGAATTACACTGGTGATCTCCTCGATCTCTTAACAGCTCTATGCTTCTACTGAAGAAGCCTTCATGATTTGTGCAAACATTTATTTAACACTATAAACAATTTTTACCTATGAAATGATATCATCATATGTACCAGTAGAATATAAGCTTCTAGAGGACAGGAGAATAATTATATCAAGTACTTGAAAGCCCAAACCAAATATTTTATGCACCTCCTATGTGAAGAATAAATTTGTTTGCAATCTCTGTCACCAAGTTTTCTAGGTAAGAGCTGAAGCGTTTAAGAGAGTGTTGCTCTGGTGACATACAGAATCAAAGCTACACTTGGAAAGCTGGTAGGTAATGTCCAAGGCTGCCTTTTCAACACTGTCTCTGGGTTTAGCATTTCAGCCTACAGTCACATCTACCCTGATGAAATACATGACAAGTTTTATGAATTAATAATATAAAGAATAATATAAATTAATTTTTGTCTTTGTATCATCAGTGCCTAGCATAGTGCATTGATTAGTAAATATTTGTTGGATTGGATTCAATTTAATTATCGCACTATAGGGAATGAGTGTTGTACAAGTAGATCACATAAATAGAAAGGGAGTAGTGGCAGGGCTCACCTCCAACTTTGGAGAACTAGTAATTATATAATGGCAGATAATGTGTTACTATGGAGAAGGCGAGGATGTTATTCAACACAAGGCGTATGTAATGGAACAACATCTAGGGAACAACATGGAGCTATGATATAGATCTTTGTTATCATAATCCTAGACCAGTAGAAGTAGAGAATATATTTAAGTATTAGGCTAGAATTCTGGCATTGAAAGAGACTCTGAGGACCATATGTCCTAATATTATCAATTTACTGATAAAGAAACTAGGGTCCAGAAAGACTTAGAGTAGTCAAGGGTACACCAACAGCTTTTTAATCTCTCTATCTCTCTATCACTCTATCTATATCTGTCATAAGGATAATTGTAAATTATCTCTATAAAATATGTTCAAGGAATAGACTCTAGTATGATTTCTCAAAGGCCAAAGATCGTGAGTTACCCTAGAAAAGTAGAACATAAAGATATTTTTAAAATATCCCATATATGAATTTGATTATGTGATCACCATACCAATGATTCTGAACTCTAATTTTATTTAGCACACAGAATGTCAAAGTATGTTGTAAAATTTTCAAAATTCTCAAAATAAAATTATTTCCATTTTTTAAATAACAATGGGGAATGCAGACTCCCTCTTCCTCCACCCTCCCCCTGACAGCCCATACACCACCACCCAACAAAAATATCCACAAGATTTTAAAATTCCCAACATCCTCTCCAAAAAGAAAAAAAGGAAGAAACTGCAGCTCTTCTAATCATACAGTGAAGTTATCTTTTGGAAATCATGGTTTAAGTTTTATAGTTGAAGAAACTGAGATAAAGAGAGATTAAATGACTTGTCCAGGGTCACACAGCAATGAGTGTCTGAAGCAGGATTTGAATTCAGGTCTTCCAGACTCCAGGCCAGCATTTTATCCACTATACCACCACCTGCTTCTCAGATAATTATCTAACGTTGCCTGAACATGTAACAGTGGTACAGTAGAAAGTACATTTGCTCTGGAGCCAGAGTACCTAGGATCAAGTATCACTTCTATTGATTACTACCTTTATGATCTTGGGTAGGTCGCTTAAGCTTGCTAGGCCACAATTTCCTCATCTGCAGTATGGGTAGACTGGACTACATGAACACTACAGAAGGGCCATGAAAACCAACACAAGTCCAAGGGAGCTTCATACACAGTACTTGAGAGCCCAAACCAAATGTTTTATGCAGTTCTAATGTGAAGAATAAATTTGTTTGCAATCTCTGTCACCAAGTTTTCTAGGTAAGAGCTGAAGCGTTTAAGAGAGTGTTGCTCTGGTGACACATAGAATCAAAGTTACACTTGGAAAGCTGGTAGGTAATGTCCAAGGCTGCATTTTCAACACTGTCTCTGGGTTTAGCATTTCAGCCTACAGTCACATCTACCCTGATGAAATACATGACAAGTTTTATAAATGCAGCACAAGGTTGTTACTTGCCTATAGTACCACAATGCAAAACTCAAAAAGTCTTGTTTGGTATCACTGAAAGCAGTTCAGAATAAGATTTAGAGCCAGAAGGGAACTTAAAAATAATCTAGTTTACTAAAAATGAAACAGAGACCTAAAAGAGTTGAAGTCACTTGCCACAATTCATACAGCAGGTCAGTAACAGAACCGAGATTCAAACCCAGGTCCTCAGAAACTCTCCAAGGGCCCATGACTAAGGCAATTTTTCCCCTTATGCTATTTCTGCTATTCAGAACTCTAGAAAGAAAAGGCAACATTTAATCTAAGCACAGAATAAACAGTGAACTGGTACTGAAAAAGTATTTTTTGGAAGAAGCCATTCATATTAGTACATAAATTGCTAAGTTTAATTTGCTATTTGAAGTCCAAGACAGAATGGAAAGCACACTTGCTCTGAAATGTGCTTCAGAGCTGGGTAAAATATTTAGTTTTGAGGTTCAAGCACTCTGTGTGCTGCTACCTTGTACTTGGTGTTGGTCTTCATGGCTCCTCTTTCAACATAGATTTAGAGCTAGAAGGTATCTAAGAGATCAGGTAGTCCAATCTACCCATACTAGAGATGAGGAAATTGTGGCCTAGCAAAAAAAAATTAATTTTAATTTTTACATCTCTACAGAGATTTGAAGTTTCTTCCTGGTCACAATGGTTCCAGCTTGTAAGTTTTTCCTTAGATATTACTGAAAAGAACTGAAAACACAAAATACCAGCTCATTGTATCAGTACCATTGAAATAAAGCTAGGTAGATAAAGTATCAGAGTCAGAAAGGCCTGAGTTCAAATCCAGCCTCAGATACTTACTGGCTATGTGACCTTAGTTAAGTGACTTAACCTCATTCATCCTCAGGTTACTCATCTGCACCTACCTCACAGGGATGCTGAGAGGGTAAAAAAAAAAAAACATGTGCAAAGTATTTGGCAAACCTTAAGCAGTATAGAACAACCATAGAGATCAGGACCATTTTATATACCTATGGTGGCTTTATTTGCAGCATTCTTACCCCTAAGTATAATATGATTCCATGAAACACAAATCTCCAGAAAAAACATCGTCGAAGGGCATTACTGAGTTTGGGTTTTTTCTTTGATGCCAACTCTCTGTCCCATTCCCTGAAAAAGAAACATTAAAAAACAAGACCATTAAGTTGGAAGTACAAATGTTTGAGTTGTTATGTGCTCTCAACATAGTTTGGTTCACTCAAGTATATCCAAGGAGATTTAGTCAAATTGACTTAAGAAACAAAACAATTTGTAGAGACCCCAAAGACCCAATGCTCACTGACTTGATGACTCAATAAAAGCTCAAATCTGGTTCAGTCACAGATTTGGCACATTTAAATGCCTCCCCATATATCACCCTGCAGGGAGCTGATTCGTGAAAAGGTCACAGTGTATTTCTTAAAGGAAAGTACTGTATCACCTAACACCAGAAGTAATGGGCAAAACATTTTGGGAGTTTCTATGACCTTCAGAAATAAGAAAATCAGTTTAAAAAAGAAAGAAACAGAAAAGATATTCTAAACTATGGCTTTCAAAATTATGTTGGTTTAGCAAAAGATTTTCCTAGCTCTTTACCACTTAAGTAGCACATACAATTTAAACTCAAACAATGAGCTGAGAAGGTAGAAGGTCGATTTCCTTAATATCTTAATTTTCCTTTTCTGGTCTGGATTTATGATTCTATCTAAGTAGGAAACTTCTTCACTGGGAGCTATGAGCTTAAAATAATGAATCTCTCTAATATTCTCACTCTTTGGAATTTCCCTATACCAATGCCCAGACCAGCAACTGTTCTGCAAGCTATAATCTTGTTTTCATTTTGTTTCTATTTTTAAGCTTTATTGATGACTATTTCCCCACCAAAGTCATCTCCTTCTTCCACTGAATCTGACCTTGTATCAGAAACAAATACACACATACCTACATAAATAAACAAAACACATGGCAATTGTGATCTCATCTGACAGGATATACCACACTCCATACCCATTGTCCCCATCCTCTCTGATGAACAATTGGAGAGATGTTTCATCATCAGTTCACTGGAGCACTTAAAAACACCCATTTACCAATATGTTAATTTGCTACACCACACATAGCACAGGAATCCTTCAACTTGAAAGTTTATTGTTCTATGATCTGAATTAGAATGGTTTCACTGTTAACTGTCTATTTGGAGTATCATGGAACCCAGCCCTGTAAGTTCTCTATAATTAATGACAATCAATCAACTCTTTTGTTCCACTTCAATGATCACAGTTTCTATATATTTCATGGCCTAACAGATGAAGGAGGGGTTGCCCAACCAGCTTGTGAAAACAATGCCTTTTTATTTAAATCTTTTTATTCAGATGGGGTTCCTCCTGAAAGATTTGAGCTTGATTACTTCAAAACCAATCTTAAAAAATCTTATATATTAAAAGAAAATCTTCTCTGTGGTGAATTAATTACCCTTGGTTTCTCAAAGGCACGCAATTTATAGTTTTAAAAAGTTGCCTAAAGGCACTAAAAGGTTAAGTAACTTGCCCAAAGTCCTACCGCTAGTATGTATTAAAGGTATTTTTGAACCTGTACCTCTCTTGACTCTTCTAAGGTCAACTTTCTCTATGCTGTCTCTCTCTTAGTTTAGTATTAGGTATAGTTTTAAAAGTGAAAGATTTAAAATAGTAAACAAGCTCAACTTAAGGAATTTACCATATCTATTCTATTATACCTAGTGTTAGAAATAGAAATTTTGTAATTAAGAAAATGAGAAATTCTGGCTGTATTTCTACTACACCATTTGTTTACTTTTTGTTAAATACTCTGTCATTTGGTGGTATTATTTTGTAAAATGTTGTTCTTGTTATCATTCAGTAATTTTTCCATCGTGGCCAACTCTTCATGACTCCATTTGGGTTTTATTTGCAAAGGTACTGAAGTCTGCCATTTCCTTCTCCAGTTTGCCTCATAGTCTTCTGTTAATAAAAAGCTTAAAGTTCCCTGCATCTCTATCTTTTTCTAAATTAGCAGTGAATTTCTAAAGAATATCAGCATATACTATTCTATAGCTATATCAGAGATCAAGCATACATTAACTTCTGTAAGTAGTTACGAAGTAGAGGAAAATTCTGCATTTTGTAAACTGGCATGCCTATTAATATTACTCTGCATAACAAAGGGATGACACTCATGAGAAGATTCAAAGTCAAGCAAGATGCCTGTGTGCAACTCAGAGTTCTCTAGTCCAAGAAATGGTTTTACACCTGGAGCCTGGAGTGAGCTTAACTCCAGCCCCATGTTTTCCATTCCTCCTGGGCAAGTGTCCAGCTTATTATTAATTGAAACCTTGGAGAAGCAAGAGGCAGGCAAAAGGCTATGATTTCTCTGAGGATCCAGGAACAGAATTTAAGACCTCAGTGTCAGACAAAACCTCAGTGGCCATCTAGTTCAACTCATACATGCACTGGCAATCATCTTTTGCTTCTCATAAAGAGACTGGAGGCTGGAGGGTAGTAAAAAGGTAAGTTTATAAAGGGCTCTACAAACATCTTTGGCAAGTGGTAATTCAGTCTGACCAAGCACAAATAAGAATAAAACGAAGACAGATAATGAATTGAGAACAGCAGACAAAAGATACATAGCTAGGATATCATGCTAGCAAGCTCAAGATAGTTAATACAATGGCAGCCCATAGCGTATTAGGTGATTGTTTTTCCTTTTTTTTTTTCCAAAGAGGACCAATGACATCAAAGGGTGCTTTCTTGACTGGTGAGTGAATTTGAGTTAAGTGAGGCAGTTACATGAAATCATCAGCCTCACTCTCTCTTTCAGAGTCATCAAGGTCCAGTGGCAAGATAAAAGTCAGGACAACTTGTGATAACCTGGGACACATTGGATGATTGCATTAGGTAGATGGTCTTTGGAAGAATTATGGGGAGATGTGGTTAATAATTATATAGAATGAGGTATGGAAAGATCATGATCTGCTTAGATAAGGGGAGTGCCCCCCAATAAAATCATGGCTCTATCAATTTATCAATAAGCAATAGTAGAAGAAAAATAATTTTGAAATTCTTTACAAAAGTAAATATTACTTCTTAATTGTCTAATATCTGTTACATTAAAACAACCTGTCAATTAGAATAAAATGGGTCTTTATTCTACATTAAACATTCAAAAGTTGAATACAGAAAAGTAGCTTCATAATGAAATCAAATATGTTTTTGTATGAATCCAAATTTTTAGAATTTCTCAGCAGAGGTAGTATGGTCACACTAGATCAGTGATGTCAAACTCAAATAGAAACAGATCCCCGCAGGCAACATATTGACTTAGAAAATCACAAAGTAACATTGTGTATGCTATATTTTTATCTATTTTGGTAAGCATTCCCCAATTATATTTTAACCATTACATCCTGGTGGCACGTGCTGTAGGCTATATGTTTGACACATCTGATCTAGTATATAATGGGGTGGACTTGGAATCAGGAAGAGCTGGGTTCAAATTCTATCTCCAAGGACAACTACATGTGTTGTCCCCAGTTGAGTTATTGAATCGCCAGGTACCTCAGACCACTCCTTCAGATATCTCAAGGGTATCCCTAGTCTCATCTGTTCGTGAAATGATTTTCATATGGTGAGGAAAGCATGTATCTTTGGAGTATTTATAAGTTTTAAGGGTCCTAATAGCACTTTCTTAAAATTTCAGAAACTATAAAAATTTGTTCTTTCCCATAGACACTACTTGTATCAACTGAAATGAGATATAACTATTCAAGTTAGCATTCCCCCCGAAATTACCTAATCAATTTTATTCTTCTAAAAGTAGTATGGAAAGTGCTTTTTACTCTTCAACTATAAAACAGGTACATATGATCATACCTTTCTAATTTTTCAGATAGATGGTCTGCAGAGTTACAGGAGGGAATTTGATATATGTCTGATAATTCCAAGCGTTGTCTGAAACCTTTCCTCAAAATTGGTCTAGTCCAACTGAAAAGTAAAATAAGAGATAAATAAATATCAATTTCAGTCTGATTCCAAGATAAATTTAGAATGCAATTTGATCATATTTTATGGATTACATAATAAAACAAATTATTCACATGCTTGTATAAATAGAATTACAAGCCTATTTAATAGTCTTCAAGTGTACTACCATTTAACTCCCCAGAAAGAAAAAAGTTCTGTATTGTACTTGAGACTCTAAAACACCCCTTTATGGATAAGATCTCATTAGGCATCACAATATACTTTATCATATATTTAATTATTTTGGCTCTGTGTGAATTTTGAAATAATAGATGATATAGAGCTTGAGATTTGATAAATAGTGTGCATTATTTAGTTTCAATTAATCATATTATCTGACCAGACTTAATTCTTAGAAGCCAGAAAGCATGACTTTTATATGGGCTTTTTTGGGGGGGGGAGGTATTTTGGGTTTGGGTTTTTTTTTTGTTTGTTTTGGTTTGTTTTTTATCTATGCCCTACAGCACTATCTATAGCAGTGAAAACAGTGCCATGCACCAACAGGCATTTAGTAACAATGAGTTTATGACAGCAATTGATTAAATAAATTGAACCTTAAACTGGGCAGGATCTCATAGGGCTTCTGATAGATAACTTTTAACCCTTAAAGTCTCAGACAATGAACTAGACCTAGCCCTAAAAAAGTGGAGAGCAGGCAGGGCTGTTTTCGGGAAATTGCAAAGCTCTTTTTCTCTTGTACTGAACTCCAAACTTCTTATGAAAACAAAAGACTGCTTTTTCAATACTCAGATTTTACTAATGTTTCTATATGGCAGCAACAAGCTATGGAACACCACTGCATAGAGAGCAATGGAGAGGCTCGTGGGGAATGAGTAGGATACAGCGTGGGACTCCAAAGAAGAATAGGAATAAAAGATGTCATGAAGGAATTGTGTGATAAGGACAGAGGATGGGCTAGTCATGTGGCAGCTGGACATACAGAGTATTCTGCTGGTTACCCTTGTGATACTGAGAATATGAGGAAACCCTTCAGCACGTTGGGTAGATTCTGTATAGAGAATATGTAGGAAAACATGGACAAGAGAGGCACGGGATGGACAGGAAGGGATGGGATGTAATTTACACTGTGGGAAGGAATACCAATATTGAAGAGATCATGGATCCATTTTAGTATTTGAGTATTAAAGCCTCACATTAGATTCAAGAGATATGACCTTCATTTTATAAATTGAAGAGCAAAAAACAAAGTGGAGATTTCACAAGATGAGAATAAAAATGAATACCTATTAACTATACAGGCATAATGGCTAAAGCACCATTCAAAAATATTTTTTAAAAAATAGAATTGTGGTAATAACCTAAGTTTTTGTTTAATAAACAAGTATCCTGGTACTCTCCCACTAAACATAAAACTTAGTGGCCTCTGCTTTCCTACCTATCACTTACCTATTAGCTCCTTGAAATAGTGGTTTCTAATTATCCCTCCACCCCATTCAACAGAAACTGCTTTCTCCAAGGTTTCCAATGATTTCTCAGTCGCTAAATCCACTGGCCTTTTCTCAGTGTTTAACCTTCTTGACCTCTCTACAGCATTTGACACAAGTGACCACCACTGTTGGACACAATTTCTTTTCTAGATTTTTTTGGGACACTCCTCTCTCTTTGTTCTTTTCCAGCCTATGTGGATCTTCCTTCTTAGCCTCCTTTGATGGATCACCATCCACATTCCATCCTAAAGTGTGAATGTACCCCCAAGATGTCTTGGGTATTTTCCTCTTATTATCAGTTTCCATGGGTTCAATTATCAACTCTTTTCAAATGACTCTCAAATCTAAATATCCAGTTCTCATCTCTCTCCCAGACTCTAGTTCTTATCACCAACTGCCTGTGGGACATTCTTGGATGTATCATAGGCATTTCAATCTTATTATGTCCAAAATGGAAATCATCTGCACCCTCAAAACTAAGACATTTCCTAACCTCCCCATTTCCGTTGAAAGTACTACCATTCTTTCACTCACCAAAGTTCTTGAAATCAGATTATTCTGAATCATCATTGTCCTCTGCTCACAATACAAGTCTTATCAATTCCACCTTATCACCGTCTCTCCTAAGTGTCTTTTATTATCCAATCACATGACTATCATCCTCCTAGTTCTAGCCTTTATAACCTCTCACTTGGCCCATTGCAAGTTTCCTCACTGGTCTTCATGAATCTAATCTCTACCTTCTCCAATCCATCCTACATACATTCCCCAAATTGATATTCCTAAAGTATAGGCCTTACCATGTCATTTCCCTTTGTATGGTTGAATACAAACTTCTCTGGTAAATAAAGTCCTTCATAATCTCTCTCTGCCCTGATGTTTCCAAACAGTTTTTACATGACTCTTATATATACTACATTCCTGCCAGACTGCCCTGGCTATTTCCCATGTATAACATCCCATCTCCCATTACTGTGCTTTTGCACAAGCTATAATACATATCTGGAAGGTTTTCCTTTCTCACCTTTCTCTCTTGGAAATTATTAGCTCCCTTCAAGTTTTAGAACAAATGACACTTCCTAAATATGGCCCCTCCTGATCCGCCCACCCAGTTTTCATGTTCTACTCCCACCCCCATAATTACTTTCTATTTACTTTTTATATATTTTCTATAGACTTATCTGGATACAGTAGAACCTAAGTTCCTTTAGGGTAGAAACTTTTGTATGTTTTATCTTTGTATTCCCAGCACCTAACATGGTGCCAGGCACAAAGAAGACAATAAATTCTTTCTGAATTGAATGAAAAGAGAAATTTCCCAGAGACTTTTCTGAGTATGAAATCTTTTCCAACACTCGCTTCAAGAAAAACTTCAGATACCTATTAGAGCTGGGTATAGATATCCTGATTCCATAACTTTTTTTAATTATAGGGAATTTCCTTCCCTATAATACCCTTCTTTTGACATGGAGTTCTAAGCACTATGCTCAGTGCCTGGTACATAATTGGTGCTTAATAAATTCTAGCTGACTGACTGACTGACTAATATACTGTGGCATTTAGATGATGGTGTCCATGATAGGTAAAAATTATATGCTAAATTTACAAAGAGAAAGGAAATAATGTTTTGGTAATATTGGAGACCTATTAACAATAGTGAAAAAACTCAAATTCATGTTAAGTATAAATACTGTGTCATACATTCAGATAGATATATAGACAGACAGACATTAGGAGACCACTGTAACAAAGGCAAAAGTCTAAAGCTAGTCACTTTTGTTTTCAGTGGCCCACCACTGCACTTTCGGCACTCCCATTATCTGACGTTAGATGCCCTAGTGCCTGTCCCTAGCTACCTCTGTGTGTCAATAGAACTTTCCCTTTCCAGGCAGCGCCCTATTCCTGGAAGCTTTCCTCCTCCACTCATCAAACTTTTCTATCCGTGAGCAGTCTCATCCCTACAAGACTCTGCTCGATCTTTCAGGTTAGGTAGTCTCTTAAACTACTCATCACTAAGGCATTAATGAATGATGACAGCTTAATGTATCTGGTAACTTAAGTAGCAGCTTTTCAACTGGGATTTATTTTAAAGCAGTAACATAAAGCGTTACTAAGTAGGAACTTCAAGCTTTAGGCTGGGATGGGAAGGGGTGGGAAAAAAATGGCAATGGGCCAGAGCCTCTCAAACATACCAACAAAGGATTGTATGATTTAGAACCTGAAAGAGTTTTAGAGATTATCTATCCTAACCCTAATATTTTTAAAATTAAGAAAATAAGGCCCAGATAGGTGAAGTAACTTGTCTAAGATCACACAGGCAGTAAGCAGTAGAGCTGTGATTCAAAGTCATGTTCTCAGACCCCAAATCCGGTGTTTTTTCCTCCATATCATGGGGGGATAGTTTCTTACATCAACTCAATAGGTCCTGTTCTGTGACTCTCTGACACAAAGTTCATTTTTACCTTATATTTTCTCATTTTACTAAATAAATACAGCTTTAGTAATCACCAAAAAAATATAGCTTGGCTTCTGAAATAAAGAGCAAGTTAATAAATCCCTCAGAAATTTATCTTGCCAAAATCAATAAATACTGAGTCTCTATTCAAGTCAAGAAGCATTGAAGTCTTACTGTATAGAAAGCACTTACCTAGGGAATGACTAAAAACATACCTAAAGAGTTCAAGAGACCACCATTCTCAAAAATTGGATATAACTTTCCCCCTTTTCATTTTAGAACTATATCTAAAGTCATTGTTTCATTTTTTCTCCTTTAGAACACAGGCTCTTTATCTTTTTTGTTATGTACCCCTTTGGCAATCTGATGAAACTTATGGACCCCTTCTCAGAATAATTAAGAAGGAAACCAATTTTACTGAAATGCAGTTATTCATTTAAAAAAATACAAGTTCATGGGTCCCAGCCTAAGAATCCCTGATCTAGCACTACCTCTAAGGTCAGAAAATGTCATTCTTTGCACGTGACTATGGTGAATTTCTCATTCATTTCAGAATAGCTTGGCTTTAGGGGAAATTAATCCTCTGAACCCTCCTTATGTGCAAAATGAGTTCCTAAACAACAAACGAAGCTGAAGTATTCCAATATGAAGGACAGAAAACAAAACTAAGTCTACTATCTAAAGGGCTTAAAGCCACTAAGTGTTACTACTAGACACATCAACCACAGGTAACTGAACACAACTGAGTCTATACTCATAACCTATAACCTCCAGAAGAGCCTTGGAGCAAAGTAAATCATTCAGAAGTCGGCATCAAATCCACCAAAAGCTGCTTTGCTCCATAGGCAAATTTACAAAAGGTATCTGGAGTTCTTACAATTGCAACATTTTCAAGACATGGGAACAAAAACATTTTTTCTGACTTTGATGAGGATTGAACTCAAGGGAGATTTTTGCACCCTCACAGAGAGGAGAAAATCTCATATTTATCCTCAATTCAGTCTTATAAGTATCAGAAATGAGCATTTGTGCACAAATGTTCATTCTATGAAATTACAGCTATTAGGATAACCCAGGACTGAACAATTCTGACAAAACTGTAAAGATTTAGACAGGGCTTTGGATTATAATCAGAATATTTTTCCTTGGGCATTGCAATGGAGACATAACTCAAATGCACCCATTCCTAGATTTAATTTCCAACTGTTTTGTGATATCAGGGTAAACACACCATTTGCACAGCAGTGCTTTCCCTGAATCTTTTCTCCTCCTCCTCCTTCTGGGTCCCAAGTACAACCTGTGTGTTCTTTTACTATTATATAACTATTATATAGTGACCATAGAGAAGAGAATCTTTTTACTGAGGACATGGAGTTATTTTGTAAAGTTCTGGCTATTTACAGTAGAAATTATAGCTAACCACTGACTACTAGTTAGTAGAATAGTAAACATAATTACAGATATTTCCAATGTTTACAGTTTTGTTTTTTCTTTATGTTTTAAATTGTTTTTGGAAAAAAAGATTTTACATATTGTTTAGGTAAAATGCAATCTCCCGATTGGTAGAAAATTACTTTTAAAATCTGAAATAAGAGAACTCTAACACTCCTGAAGGAAATATATATATATAGATAGATAGATAGATAGATAGATAGATAGATAGATAGATAGATAGATATATAGATATAGATATATAGCTTAACTCCTTAAAAATTTAAAATTTTCTAATTATAGCCATTCTTGAATTTTGAACTCACCAAACATGGATCCTTTTACAATATATAACTGAATTTCATAATTATTTGACATTTGAAATTTGGCTGCACTAATCCACTTGAGAAGTCTAACATTTTCATCTACTGGCATCCAAGATAAAGGTCAACTATCAGATTTGTCTTGCTTCAAACTGACTTAGTTTATGTGAAACAGCTATGCTTCTTACAGCGTTTGCATTTTTCTTAGAATATTAACTACCTGTAACGAATGGATAATAATGGATAATAATTCAAACTAACAGCATGTAAGCACTCCCAATCATGGCCAGATTAACAGATCTAAAGGCCAATGCCCTTTATTTATACATGGATACGCAATACTGGAGCAATTGAGTAGAAACTCTTCCAGGCCACTTTTGTAGACAGAATTAAAACACGTGGGGAATTACTCATCTAGTGAATTTGTGATAAATTTGAAAAAGCTCTCAGTCAATCCCAATAGTTCAGACAAGTTAGGGTTTTCTGGGAGGGTGACAGAGGAAAGAATAATGTCATTTGGATTCATCGAATGACAGTGAAAAAACTCCATTTTGCTTTGTCTACATCGTTATTTTGAGTAGACTTGAGGAAAGGTATAACAGTCTTCATTATGTTTAGTCACAAAAACACTACAAATTTATTAAATCATTTTTCAAATGTAAACCTGAGGGTTTTCTAAATGAATTCGTAGATCCCTTGTTCACTGAATTTTAGATTCAATAATACTTGAACATTATAAGTGTAGGTATTGACTCAAATGTTATAGGCTAAGAGGCTGACAAGAATTCAAGAGACCAAGTGCAGAGGCCCAGAATTAAAAATAGGGCAGTAGTTTCTTGCCCACTGATTTAAGTATCTACATTTGCTGAGTATCAAAGGCCCCATAAAATATAACAGTTTTCTTCAAGAGCAAAACCCAGAACTGAGGCTCTCATTCAACATGTTGACCATCATCTGTATATCAAATTTATTCAAGATTCAATGTAAGATATGACAATAAAGTCACATTGATATCATTAATATCAAGCATATAAAAAACAGAGACTGGGTTTATCAAATGAGTTAACCACTATTATGGAGGAGATCCTATACACAGTTCAAATTAAAAAGAGACCTCCCTTAGATGGTGAAGTTTTTCAAATGTTCCTATCTCTGGACAACATAATGTTGACTGCATCAAGCTACAGGTAGTGCACTGTTTGTCCAAGATATCGATATACAAATGTAGGTATATACACATATATCCTTATCCATGTAGATATATACAAATATTTTTATGTCTATGTCTATATCAATACTGATATGTTCAAGATATCTATCTCTACAGAAATGGATTGGTATATCTCTCTCTATAGATTTCTGTGTCTCTATACTGAAGGAAGAGCTTTTCAAATTGTCCAAGTAACTTCATACCATAATCTGGACAAGAGTCATTCTTCATCCACTTGGTTTTTCTTGTTTGGGTAGTTAGGCCAAACTTGAAAGTGGTTACAGGTTATATTAAGAGCTTCCATGGTATTCTATAGCCCAATTTATCCTGGTATTGTATGGTTACAAGTTATGGAATACTATAGTTTCCAAATAATTAAAGGATTATTATTACATGGGTGACAGAGAGGAATATAGTGAGCATAATCAGAACCAACATAAAACAAATAAGGAACTATAAGGAAGAATTGAAGTTAAGCTGGTTATCAAAGAAATGTATGATCAAAAAATATGAACTGGTTATGTATTGAGGCTAAGTGCCTGGATACCTTGAATGCTTCACTGGCTAACTACTGATGTTAGGGGGAAAAAGAGGAAGGGTCTAAGCATATTAGGTGGTCTCCCTGTGGTAAATTTGTGGAAATACATGGTCAAGAGTTGAACAAGATGGACAAGTAGACACTGAAGGGTTGGAGGGAACATTAACATGGATGAACTCAGAGAAACATTTGAATAGTTAAATAGTTGAGAACCTTTTGTTGTTGTTCAGTCACATCCAACTCTTCATGACCCCCTATGGGGTTTTCTTAGCAAAGATCCTGGAGTGGTTTGCCATTTCCCTCTCCAGCTTATTTTACAGATGAGGAACTGAGGAAAACAGAGTTAAGTGACTTGCCCAAGGTCACATAGCTAACTAAGTGTCTGAGGTCAGATTTGAACTCACGAAGATGAGTCTTCCTGATTCTAAGCCCAGTGCTCTATCCACTATATCATCTAGCTGCCCCATGATTATTCTATAGAAAAGAGTAATTGTGGTACAATAATATAAAACATAAACCAGGACTGTTTTCTTCAGACTGGATGGATTAAGGGAGTCAGTCCAGTAATGGGAAAACAGATTAACATTATAATAATAATATCTTAGATTGGTATTGTGATGCTTATCAGAAAACAGGTAAAAGACAAATAAGGTCTTCCCACAAAATTCCTCTTCTAACTTGGAAAACTTCTCTGGGAAGAAATCAAAGAAATATATAATTACCAGAAGTCCAAACATTGATAAGAACTCACAAGGAATAAAGCCTCTGCGATGTGAAGCTGCCAGAATCTCAGAGGTAGAAAGGCTATCTAGTCCATGCTACACCTAAATAAGAATCCCCATTAACCATATGGGGTCAGAGAACAATATGTATAATATCTTACAGTTTTCAAAGTACTATCATATACATTATTTCACTTGGTACCCACAGCTGCCTAGTGAAGAAAGTATTATTATCTTTTACTTACTTATTATCATTTACTAATAAGGAAAAGAAGCTCAGGGAAATTTAAGTTATTTGCCCATGATCACACAATCAGTAAAGGATGATGTTAAAACTAGAGTAGAAATAGAATCTGATTCACAATCTAGTGGTTTTTGCTACTAGAAGTCAGAATACTCATTCAGGGTTCTAGTCTTGGCTGAACCACTTATTAATCATATGAGTATGAGCAATTTACTTAATTTCTCTTTATTTTTCTTGTTTCTAAAAACTGGAAATAAAAACACTTTTATTGTCTTCCTCTCATTTTTGGTGAATCAAAAGCAATAAAACATATGAATGTGCTTTGTAGATTGTAAAGCAATATTCAAATGTAAAGAGTTATTTTTTCATTATTACACTTCCTCGGCTTGATAAGAATAATTTATGTTACATGTAGTCTAAATCAATCAATCAATCAATATACATCCATTAAACCTCTACTATGTGCCAGGTACTGTGCTAAGTGCTGGGATACAAAAAAAGGCAAAAGACAGTCCTTGCCATCAAGGAGCTTACAGTTTAACAAGGGAGGCAGCATGCAAACAATATTTATATATGAAGCAAGTTATATACAGGATAAATTTTTGTTCAGTCCTTTTTCAATCTGACTTTTACAGGGTCTACAGTAACAGGGAGGGTAGTGGGGAGAAGAGAAGATTTAGAGGAAAGATAATGAGTTTTGTTTTAGATATGTAGAGTTTAAGACATCTACTGAGAAGGCTGCCATTTGTAAAGAAATACACACCCTCATGAAAAATTCAAACAATAGAATCATTTGCTGGTGCCAAGTTTAGAAGAGTTCAATTGTATCCTCAGGTCCCTTGAATGCATTGAGTCCTTAACTGTAGTGTCTAGATGATACTAAAAATGATTAATATCTTGTATATGGTGAGAGGAACTAAGCATTACCGACAAGGAACATAGGTCATATAAATAATGCTAATCCTTCAACTTTCAGAAACCAAAATACTCACCAGGTGAAACACATATAAATTCAGAAACATTAATAAATGTGGCATTTAAGTAAAGCAAGCAGTCATGGGCAGCAATTAGAAAAGATGGCTTCCAACAGTTACTCCAGATTTCTATAAGTACAGGAGAAAAAAAAAACCTCACTTGCATAATTTTTATCTCTGAATTATGAAGGTAAAGGCCATGGAGCCTCTCAGAAAAGAAAAAAAATCCCACCATCTTGAGACCAGGAGAAGAAACAAAAGTGATTTACAGTCCTAGTACCTATGTATTTGGGGAAAGCAGTCGCAATGTTTTGCCATTCTTTTTTTTTATTCTTGATTAGATACTATCTGGGCATTTGGCCACAGACAAAAGACACGAAATGTATTGTCACTAGAACAATGAGACTGGCTTAACTGGAAAGGAAGGTAAGGTGATTAACCATCCTGTAAATTGGCTACATCCTGTACTATTTCATCTTTCAGAACTGTTTTTAACTAGGGATGACAGCTCTAAAAATATATTTGAAACCAAGAAAATAAGGAAGAGGGGAAATAGACATATCTTAAAGTTTAAACTAAAAAAAAATACCTCTAGTTTATTGGCTGGCATTTTTAAAAAAAAACTGCTACACAGAACAGTATGTTGGTCTGTCAGAATTGTACTACTGGGTGTTATTATAAGCTCTTTCAATAGAGAATTTGGCAGAGAACTAGTTTTAAATGTCTGCTGTAACGGCTAAGATGGAAAGAAGGGAAATGAGTTCTATCTCTTCTACTGGCTAGGGAGTAACAAAATCACCTCCACTGAGTGATATAAGGATATAACCCATATGACATATTGGTTTAACTTTGCCGATGTTTGTTTTATAATTATCTTATTTCTTTGCCATTCCCTCCCTTTTCTAGAACCCTCTGTTCTTTGTTGAACCTCTTTCTTTGTTTGGTCTAGTTTATTCATCACTGAGACCCAAAATAAACACTAACCAATAGGGTTTTCTGTCCTCTGTACATAAACACCCTTGCCATTTTGGGGCTATAGTTACAATCCTGGCATTGACTCAACAGCTGGAATTAGAGGCAATTAGCTGTTTTACTCCTTGGAAGTGTTTTTCTAAGTGTGGAAACACAACTTGCTTGAGAATTTTAATATAACATACCAAAGAATAATATCTTACGAGTGGGTAGTATCACATTCAAGTAGAAATGGGACCATTTACCTGTACATAAGGATCCTTGCAGGCTGTATATTGACTTAGTTTTGAGATGCAATATTATCTATGTTTTATTGTATTTTAATCTATTTTTTGTCTTATCTATTTCCCAATGACATTTTAATCTAGTTCAGGCTACAATGAGGAGTGCTATGGACCACGTGAAGTCCACGGGTCCCACATTTGATACCTTTATTGATAACTGAAGGTTAACTTAAGGTAACTGAAGCAAAAAGGGGTGAGTGACTTGCCCAGAGGCACAAGGATAGTAAGTATCTGAGGCCATATTTGAACTCAAGTCTTTCTGACTCCAGGCCTGGAATGCCACCTAGCTACCCTAAGTTTAGGTTCCTCAAATATGTAATTAATCACCCCTAAGCCCTTATAAATGTTGAAATGCAGGTGTAACTCACCTTTGTTTTGTCTATATGATCTTTCTTTGTTCAAGGAGAACCCTTTGATTTGTTTTTTATATCTGCCCTCTGGTTTCTATCCTGTAGTTCATTCATTCTGGCAGATCAGTGCCACAGAATTCATTTTATTTACATGCCTTCCAAGAGGAGACCAGAGAATTCTCAACATCTAGCCTCAAGACTCTCCTTGACTCTAGAGTTATCATAATTTCCCAGGGGGATTTGATTTGGATAAAAACAAGTAATACAACAATGGGGGAAGGAGAGGTAAGAAGAAAGGAAAATAAATTCTTGTTAACTGAAAAAAAATTTAATTAAATGTTTTAAAATGCTAAATTTGCCTTGACTTTAGATTTGCAATTCTGCATCTTCTGGTCTTTATCCTCTAAACATAGATTCTGCCATGTAATTTATACCTGCTACTTAAACTATATGAGAGATATCAGTCAAAAGTGTAACACATAGTAATGTAACATGGATTTGTAATCATATGAGGATTCAAGTCGCCATAACAAATTATTCGATTTTATTCAGAAAGTATTTATTGTCTACTATGTCAAAACCACTATGTGATCTGTTTTCTTAAATATGCTGTAAGAAAAAAACAATATATTTGTCTCAGTTGCAAAGAGAAGGAAAATTTTTATCTAAGAGATGGAAGAAATTACTGGAGACAAAATAATAGGTTTTTGTTACATAATGATGAAATTGCTTCTCCCCTAAAAAAGCAATTATTTCAGAAATAAAAATAAAAGTTTGGTTGAAATTATTGCTAGTAAAAAGTCGAATAAAGGTCTAATGCTTATGATTCATAAGAATCCCATACATATCCATAAGAATATTATACTTTCTCCCTTAGAGAAATGGTCAAATGATATCAACAGATAATTTTTGAAGGAAAAAAAATAGAAATGGTTAACAATGGGAAAATATGGACAAATTTCCTACAAAAAAAGAAGTTTAAATCAAATCAACTTTAATATACCACTTCATATCCATTAAATTGATTTTAAAAATACCGCCCCCCCTCCAAATTACAACATTCAATGTTGGTAGGATTAGTTGGTAGGAGATAAGGTAATCTATTACATTTGTTAAGATACCAGAGACTGATCAGGCTCTAATTTGAAGTGGGACAAAGATCACTAGCCTTTTCAATCTTCTCCAATAAGCTTGGGCCAGATAGAAATTTGCATAGAACAAAGGAGCATGGTAGGAGGAAGTTGAAAGCAATTTCCTCACCACAATTTCACTTACTTCCTTTTCTATTTGAGGAAGCAAAGGCTTGGGAAATATTTGCTACCACTAAAGAGGTATGATAAGCAATTTCGAAAAAAAAAACTAAAAGGAATTTTTGACCATAAATAAAATGAGAAATGGACTGAAGGAGTCAGAGGAGACTGGAAAAGAACATAGTTTACACATGATCTCAGCTAGGACA
Source organism: Phalanger gymnotis (assembly GCA_028646595.1). Lineage (NCBI taxonomy): Eukaryota > Metazoa > Chordata > Mammalia > Diprotodontia > Phalangeridae > Phalanger > Phalanger gymnotis. Next base: position 107,664,198 of record CM053623.1, read on the forward strand.
CTACTACCCTAATCTGACAGAGGAAAAAATGGTTTATAGCCAGCAGTATCAAGGTGGCATAGTGTATTGTGTTTCCAGAAGGATTAGGATTTCCTAGAGTCAGGAAGACTCAAGTTCAAGTGTGCTCTCAGACACTTACTAGTGACCATGCTAGTCACTTGAGCCCTGCTTGTCTCAGTTTCCTCAACTGTAAAATGGGGATAATAACATCATTGCTTATTATTTTTCCCTTCCCATTAGCATATATGATTGCAATCTTTCCTTTTTAAGGAGTCTCACCCTCATCCTTCATGGATGGTGAACAGAGTAGCACATGGCCCTAAAGATGATTTCTTTGCTGAAAACTAGAACCAAAGTATAATTAAAAAAAATGAAAAAGTTGACCAAAAAGAGTTATAACCCTGCCCTACTGGGAAAAGGTTTACTAACAACAGCTTCCCCAGTAGATAATAATAGCTAACATTTATATAGTGCTTTAAGGCTTACAAAGACTTTTGCAAATATTATTTTATCCTCACAGCAACTATGGGAACTGGATGATATTTTTATCCCCATTTGTAGATGAAGAAACTAAGGGTAGACACCAGGTAAGTGTCACACACCCTTACAAATATTTCTCATATAGTTTAAGTAGGAGAGAAAATTATGTGGTGGAAAACAAGTTCCTAAAGGATAAATAGCAGTAGATGCTAAAGTACAAATCTGAAATCACCTCAAATTTAGCCTTTTTTAAACTTAAATTCAATTTTTTTTCAATTAACAAGGTTTACATGAACTCAGGTCTTCCTGATTCCTGGTCCAGAATTCTATCCATGGTGCCACCTAGCTGCCTGTAGATAATGGAAAGAATACTAGGTGACTCTGAAGATAGCCAAACAACTCAAGACTATGTGCAACAGAGAAGTGATACTTAGGAGCTAAGCAAACACTCAGTGCTTAGAGCAAAAATCACTAAAAGACATTAGCAGTATCAGAGGACCCTAACCCTTGTACATATGTTCTAATCATGTGAATTGCCCATATGTGAAAGTCAGTAAATGAGTCCTATGTGTATCCACTCTTCCCACTGAACAGGTGTTATTGTTGGTCCTTCATTCTTGAAGAGGACCAATGACATAGATGACATCACAATGGTAATGTTCAGACCTGTACATGAATTAGATTTAAGTGAAGCAGAGCTCCACAAAATCATCAGCTTTACTCTCTCCTCCAGAGTCATTAAGTCCAGTGGCAAGACAATAGTCATGGTAGGTAATGACTTAGGTCTTTCTAAACTAAGGTCTTTCCCAGGTTTCAGTTTGTCTGAGGCCATGCCCATTCAATGACTAAGGGCTAGGTAAGAATTGGGACAAAAGATGGTCTAGTTTACCATCACAAATATATCAATCTCAGAGTTTCTGGTCAGAACAGAAAACGATTGCTATTTACACTCATTCTAAACCAATAAAACCTAAACAGTGAGTCACAAAGCCTTCGGCTGGGGGCTATCGTTGCCCATTCAATGAAAGCCAGTGATTTGGGTTTAAAGGCAAAGTCAAGTAGTTCCATTTGAAACACAATGGGCTACTTTAAAGCCTATTTTTTCAGAGCTATATTTCAAGAAATCATAAATGAAAACAGGACAAAAAGTAAATTGTCCCAGCTTTTTGAAAACAAAGATTTTAAAAAATTAAAACCCCCAAATATAGGTGAACAAAAATAATATTCCTATGGATAAAGCACACACATGTAAGGGTATGGCATCCCAAGTAGAGAGAGGGACTACATACAGTACAGGAAGAAGAGGAGATGTAAAATAAAGAAGAAGAGGAGAAAGAGAATAAGAAAGAGGAGGAGGAAGAAGAGAAGCAGAAGAAGCAGAAGGAGGAAGAGGAGGAGGAGGAAGAAGAGAAGGAAGAAGAGAAGGAAAAAGGAGGAGAAGGAGGAAGTAAAAAAAGCAACATTCTCCAATTCCCCAACTTCTGCTCCAGCTGGCAGGTTGGATCCCAAGAGTGCAGCTACCACTACTCACAGATAACATGGTAAAGATAGTTAATATAAAGCCTTCTAAAAACCTGGTTTACTCTTTCCCACAAATACACACCACATCCATGGGAGGAGTAAGCTTAAACTTAGACAATAATAGTAGTGAGGCACACACGTAAGAAAAATGTGTGACATAGGTTTAACTCACAAGACCTGCTCTGGAAGTCCTCTCTGTGAAGAGACTTCAAATAAAACCATTTGTGGTTGTTCTCCAAAAAGGAACAGTGACATCACAAGGATGATGTCTTGACTTGCACATGAATTGGATTTAAGTGAGGCAAAGCTGCGCAAAGTTGTGAGCCTCACTGTTTCCTCCAGAGTCATCTTGGAGTGAACATGGTGAATGGTGGGAGTGATCCAAGGCTAAGGCTTGGCAGGCTTAACTGGTAAAATGATAAAGGGGCTAGGGATTCAGGAGCTAAGGAAGGTGTAGAGTTGAATTGGTTTACCATGTGGTCAAGATGGGGAGAAGAAGAAGGAGTGGCTAGCGCAAGGGAGATATTCTGGCAGAGAACTGAGAGGTCAAGGGATTGTCGCAGTGTGGATGATGAGTAGAGTTTTGTAAGAGAAGGCAGAGGAAGAGGGATAAAGCCAATAGATTATGATCTGATAAGAGGATTTCAGAATTCTTGAACATGGAGATGGTACATTTGTGAATGATGGTAAAATCAAGGAAATGATGATCTTATGAGTGGCCGAAGAGAGGTAGAAGAGGAACTCTTGGGAAGTTAGTAGGTTGAGAATTAAGTGTATTTATATTTATGGAAGAATGATCTCCAAGTTTATGAGAGTGTGTTCTTCTGTTACATTTATTGCTATGCTACTTCATTAAATGTCTTTTTAAAAATACAAACTAACAAAAAATCTGTGTACATCCACTGGCTGACTAGTAAGGGTAAGCACATGAGTCAGAACTTAGAATCTATGATTTAGGAAGTGTTCTAACCCACAAATTACCTAACACCTAGGTAGAGCTTTCTAGTGACATCGTGATGAGAGGGACCCCAGGCCTGGAACTCTATCTTCTGGCTTCCTTGGCTTCCTTTGAGTCTGAGCTAAAGCCCTACCTTCTGCAAGAAACCTTTGCAGTCCTCCTTAATCTTAGGATCTTCCCACTGAGATTATATTCAATTTATCCTTTTATGTTTGCACATTCTTCTTTGCATTTTGTTTCCCCAACTAAATTGTGAACTCTTTCTGGCCTTTCTTTGTATCCTCAACCCTTAACACAGTGACTAGTATAGGTAATTAATAAATGCTTTTTGTTGTTGACGTACATTATTAGTAGGATAATAGCTTGATGCAAACTTTTTAGAGTGCAATCTGGCAACATATAAGTGTTACAAAATCAACTTGTATCCTTTTACCCACCCATTCCATTCCTACAGCTCCATATTTCAAAAATATGATTAAAAGGCCAAAAAAGATGTTCCTGTACAAAAATTTTCCGCACATGTCTGATCCGTGATAGTAAAAAGCTTGAAGATAATCTATATTCTCCAACAATTAGAAAATAGCTGAACAAATTATGTCATATTAAGTTAAAGTAATATAAGAGCACTATAAAAACAAGAAATACAAAAAATAAATAAGGAAATAAAGAAATAATTCTTTAATGCAATGCAAAGTGCTTGTTAACCAAATGAATGAATAAATTGAGAACCAGAACAGTTTACATGAGGTATACAATGATATATTTGTATTAAACTAAAGGTAATACAGCTTGATAAGTACACAAACAGATGTAGAGGGAGATACAAAGCAAAAGTATTTTGTTTTTTGTTCATTTGTCATTTTATTTCATTAAGATGTATTTATTGTATATTGTTGGTAACTTTTCTTTCCATTGGACTAAGGTATAAATGACACAAATCTAGGGCTTGTGTTTGGTTTATTTGTAGTTTACTGTCTTTTACAGAAATGTTGCATTTATATTAACAACAAAAAAAGAAATTTTGGAACTTGTTTCCATTTTAAGAGCTATATCTTCTCCTATCTCCATAATCTCCAGCCTTTAGTATCAGTGATTATTATACAAGTTTTTAAAGCAGTGTGATGCATTAGATTCAGTCTATCTTTGGGATGGATGTTTTTTGATCTCTAAGTATACTAATTAGTATTTTTTAGCATTCTTTACTATTCCATTCTCATTGTTCTATCCACTACAAACTGGCCTCTTATTGTTCCTCACATAATGACATTTCTTCAGGCTGTGTCCCATACTTGGAATGTATTCCATCCTCTCCTCTCCCTCTTAGAATCCTAGTTTCCTTCAAAGTCCAGTTCAATCATGGCCCACCAGAGGCCCTTCTTGGTCCCTATAGCTGCTAGTGCTTCTTCTCTCAAAATTCCTTTTATTCATTCATTCATTTGTTCATTCATTCATTCATTTATATTTTTGGATATGCTAGCATGTGTACGTCTTTTCTCCCCTGACGATAAGCCCGTTACTGGAAAGGACTATCTCCTTTTGGCTTTTTGTCCTTTGTGCCTACCACAATGCTTGAAACACAGAAGGCACTTAACCAATGCTTGTTGATTGATTAAAAATAATGTGGGAAATATCACTTTCACTTGCATCAAGCTGGTTGTTATGGTGGTATTTTCTTGGCTTTTAGGGAAGGGGAATTTTGACATACTCTGTGGACTAGGAACAGGACAGGACTCAGTAAAGAATTCTAGTTTCATCACTGATAGAGCTTTTTAAATCAATCAAATAATGCATAAGAAATTATTAAACACCTCACATGTGCCAGCATTGTGCTAAGCACTAGTCACACAAATATAAAAGTGTCCTTGATCTGAATTTATGTGCTATTAGAGGATATAACATGTTCACTGATAAGTAAATAATATAGGAAAAAAATACAAAGTGATTTCAGAGCAGGAAGAGTATCCTAACAGCTCTGGAAATCAGGAAAGCTATAATGCCTGAAAACCTTGAGAAGAAAGTGCCTAAACTGCAGCAATAGAAGTTAAACTGCTACTACTTCTTTTAGTTTCCCCCCAACTCTCCCACCCCAACCTTTTGCTTAATCCCAAAAAAACATTGAGAAGTTTGACTTTAAGATCTACCAACACATTTTGGTCGACTGCTTGGGGACTGTGCTTTAAATGCTCTTGTCTATGATCTTTTCAAGTCTCCTTATTTATAGGCAGGAAGATATAGGTAGTAACTGGTCCATAATGTTATAGGCGATGACAACACCAAAGCCCTATGCCTCATTTTTCCCATTTGTATAACTGAGATAATATTAAGCAGCTGAAGGGATGATTAATTTATTAACTCATTTAATGATTATTAAATGCTTGAGCAATCCAAAATGCTATGCAAATACAAAATTGTATTTTCAAAAAGGTACACAAGATCTCAGAAAATCAGAAACGTTAAACTGTGATGGAAATGGCTGAGTTGAGTGGAAATATGTTTATAGTGATTAAGAGTCAAATAAAAAAAAACATCTTTTAACTTACAGATGCCTCAAAAAATCATCCTGGGTTGTTTTTTTCTATATTTTACTCTTTATAATCCTGAACTTGAAAGGAATCATCCAGCCAGATTCTCTCCCTTTTGAACTCTGTAGGAGCTCCCACTGCATGAGCTCATCCATAATATGATAGTCATTTAGCAGAAGAATAAGATAAGCAAGAATTACTAAAAACATCTTCCAGCTACTGACAGTGTCCCATGGGATATTATTGCTTTCATAAAGTACTTAGAGAGCCAAAATTGAAGTCTGAAAAAGTATTCACCTATTCTCATTAGAGTTTTGTTTTGTACCAACACTCACCAAAGGTGATGGCACATTAGGGAATAACAACCTTTGAATATCTAGAAATAAAACTCTTTCTCACTTTGTCCTCCCACTCCTGAAATCCACTCAGTAACTCAAAAGTCATTTTAAAATAGCCTGATAGAAACTATTTGTGCATTTATACACTCAGATGATATCTAGGCTATATAGTCCAATGGGCAAATCAGTCCATTTGTAATTAAGCAAATCTTTCAACCGTTACTTTATTAAAGCTTAACTGAAATGTCAACACACTATGAAAGAAGCCTGGTGGTAATGTATAATTACCTGCACTTGTGATAATCATATTCTTAAAAATATATCTAAATGGTACAATATACCAGGATTTAAGAATTCATCTTTAATGCATTAGAAAGTTAAAGACAGAAGAACTAGTCTCTTTTTGGGCAAAGGTTTATTTATATCCTTATCTTAAGTCTAAACCAACCATTGTCATGGTTTTTTAACAGTACTAAATGTTTCTCCTGATATGGTCACAGTTCGCCTATCCAAAAACAATGCAGGTGCCCTATGTGCAAACTCTTTTTTAATTTACCAAAGATAGGCAACTTAAATAATTCCTCCCTCCTCACAGCTCTCATATATTACACTGGTTACATTAATCATGTGCATTCAATATATTTCATTGTAATCCTATTTATGTCTTAAGCCCTTACTAGATTGGGAGCTCCATGAAGACAGGGACCATCCCGGTCCTGTCCCCAGACCCACCATTGAGAAAGGCAACCCCCATGGAAAAGGAAATCATTATCCTAGTCACCACCAACACCAAATGTTGATCAACTGCCACCAACAGACAATCTCAAGAGTCCCAGGGAAGAGCACCACTCTCTTCCTTGACCAGAGCATTATCTCTTCTTCTAGTCAAACCCCTGCAAATATTATCCAAGCAAGCAACTCCTATGGAAAAGGAGCAAGCCACTCCAACTAAGTACTGACCAACTGCCACCCCTGAGGCTGCCAAGCCACCACAGCTGATGCAGCAAAGGCATGCTGAGGGAGAGACAGTAGGCATCATGCTCCAGGAGAGTCAAACCACTGCTACCACCTCAACTATCACCTCCTCCCAGACCCCCATGGAGACAGTCTAATATTCTGAGCTCCAAAGCCCTGGAAATAGCAGTGCCCTGATCTTCCCCAGACCATCAACCTTGCTCCCAGCCCTGTCCCTACATCCATAATATAGTGAAGTAACGCCTGTGAAGTTCTGACCTGGCAAATGCAGCCCCAGCTAAGGAAGAAAAACGTTCCCATCACCATACAACGTTGTCAAATGGTTCAACATCATAAACAGATGTTTTATTAGTGGAAATAGCATTAGTGAAGATGCATCACCATCTACTTTGCTACTGCACCATAATGATCATGGGACCTTTCCATCTGATTTGCCTTTCCTTTACCTTTCCATCAGATTTACTGTTGTAACCTCCTATATACCTTCTCTCTCCTATTAGAACGTAAGCCCCTAGAGAGCAGCCATTGTCTCCAATTTTTTATTTCTATAAACAGCTCTTAACTTAATACAGTACTTTACACATAGCCATAATAAACACTTTTTCCTTCATGCATGCATGTCTTATCTCAACTCTGTGTCTTCTCCAGTACTTCAATCGATCAATTAATCAACATTTATTAGACACCAACTACATGCCAGGTGCAACCCAAATGCTAAGGGGAAAAGAAAGTTTGTTGAATAAATGATAAAGGAATGAATATTGTGGTTAATTGTGTGTCTGTCTTGTCTTCCCTCTTAAACAAGGGATGCTGGCCTCCTTGATGTTCTTGGCGGGACATTCTGTCTCCAGCTGCTGTGCATTTTGACTGCACCCCATGTCTGGAACTCTATCCCTTCTCATCTCTGCTTCTTGGCTTCCCTACGTTCTTTCAGGTTTCACTCCTACCTTTTGCAATAAGCCTTTCTGAGTCACCCTTAATCCTAATGTTTTCCCTCTGATATTATCTCCAATTTATCCCATGTATTTCTTATTTGTACATAGTTGTTTGCACAGTGTCTCCTCCCATTAAAGTCTGAGCTCCTTGAGAGCAGGGATTACCTTACCTAAATCCCCTCCATTGCAGACTATATTCTCAGTAGAAATAAACTACAGCTAGAAATCCTTTTTCATGTGTAAAATCATTCATCTCATCCCAAAGCTCAATAATCTCACTTATTTTAACCCTTCATGATAGCTCTCATGTCATTTTGATAGGTGTCCTCTGAACCATTTCCAAGTTATTCATGTATACCTTGAAAGTTGAGGTACCCCAGTTTGTGTAAACAATTTAAGTAAAGTTTTCACTTTCCCTCACCTTTGGATCAGATCTGTGATGTCATTAATGTAGGGGCTTCTCAGTGAGGAAATGTCCTCTACTAATAACAGCCAACCCATGTTCTGCAATTTACAGTCTTAGAAACTTGCCTGGACATTGAGAAGTTCAGTGATTCAAGCAAGCCAGTATACAGAAGAAGCAGGGCTCAAACACAGATCTTGATGCTGAGGCTAGCTCCCATCTTCTACACCACATTGCTTCTCATAGGTTTTTTACATGGGCATAATTTCTGTTCTCACAGATTCTAAATGAGGGACCCCAGGGCAGAAGTAGTTTTCTAAGTTAATACATTACAGATAGGGGGCTAAACAGTGGTATCAAGGACTTAAGATGAAGGATTCACATGCATATTTGAAGTCTGGATGGAAAGATGAAATCACCAAAGATTGGACGATTAAGAGTATTGAAGGAGAATGACAAGTATGATAACACAGTCACTAGATTGAGTAATGGATGAGATCTGGAGCATAGTGGTAGGTTTAAAGAGTTCAAAGGGCTACAAAGAGAGAGGATATATAACCTTGAGAGTAAGAATTGTTTTATTTTTGTCTAGCAGAATGCCTTGTACATAGAAGGCATTCAATAAATGCCTGCTGAATTGAATTGGTCAAAGAATCATAGATCTGAGTCGGAAGAGACATCAGAAGCCAGCTTGTCCAAACCCCTCATTTTTTTTTAGAAGAGGAAACTGAGGATCAAGGAGAATATGAGAACTGAATTGAAATTAACTGAGAAAGGCTCTTATTCTGAGAAGAGAGGTTTTAAATGAAGATAAGGGTAGAGGAGATGATGGCTCTCAAACCAGGTGACCCTGATCATTTTCAGTAAGTAGGAAGTAATAATAACTAGCATTTATATTGCACTTTACGTGGTTTGTAAGTGCTTTACCAAAATTATTTTATTCTCATAACAATCTTGAGAGGTAGGTGCTATTATAAAGTTCCCCATCTTACAGATGTGGAAACTGAGGCAGACAGCAATTAAGTGACTTGTCTAAGGTCACACAGCTAGTGCGTATCTAAGGTAACATTTGAATTCAGGTCATCATGATTCCTGCCATTGCTCTATCAACTGCGCCATCCAGCTGCCTCAACTGGACATGAATTAATTTGCTGAGAAGAGAAATTAAGTTTGGAACAGTACATCTGGGAATGTCATAAAGAACTGGGCTGAGTTGGAATTTTTTTGTTCATTTTTTGGTAGAGTTTTGTTTTTGTTTTAATTTTAAGAAAAGGATTTTGAAGAGAAAACGAATAATTGAAGAATGATCAGCTGGGTTTTCATGGCTCTGTTTCTGCCTCCAGTACCACAGTAGAGCCTAGGAGCAGAAATACTGATGCTGGATAGATCTGGGAGTAGGGATTGGCAGGCAATTTTGGCCTGGCATTTTTAGCAGGACTTTTAATATGTTAATGACGGCAGTATTAATGTCACTGACTTTGAAACTAAGCTTAGATAAAGTATCTACTGTAGTAAATCAGGAACAATTAGAAGCCTAGTTAAATCAGAGGTACTGGATAAATGGAAAGGCCCAGGACAGGAAAAGAGTAGGGTCAGGCTAGATGTCTGGAGATGGAGCACCCGCAAATGGTCATGCTGTTAAAGACCTAATGTGAAGGAATCATGATCAAGAAGGCTAAGATAAGAATAATAGTTATTGTAAACCTTTATGCAGCAGGGAGAAAATCACTGTGTCTACATAATAAACATTTGGCTATCTTGTGTTGTGTAGATGATGGACTGAATCTTTCCCTATTCATCTGTATGTTTTGGAGTCCTATAAACAATCTCTTCAATATCACGAGACACAATGAGACCACACAGCAGCATATCACCTAAAAATAATGTTGAAAACAGACCTATAAAGGGCATGTTGCTAGACCTCCTGGGAAGATCTGAATTTAATATTTTATTCGAGTGATGTATCACACTTGCAAATTTTAAAAAAATCAGAAGTACATCCAGGAAGATAGCAGAGTGAGGTGTCTTAAGGGAATCTGCTTTCTAATGCTCCCCGTTAAAAGTAGCAATAAAAATGGCAGAAGAATAAGGAAGAGGAAAAAAGCAGCAAATGGAAAACTCAAATATAATGAAAAATAAAGAATATTGAGAAGCAATGAGATGTAGCGGATAGATGATCAAGACGACCCAAGTTCAAGTCCTTTGACTGACTCTTACTGGCTATGTGGCCATGGGCAAGTCAATTAATCTGTTGGTGACCCAGGCAACTAAAAGGAGCTCCATGTTGGAAATTCCCCACTGGGACCCAGAATGTGGGGTGGGGGAAAGAGTGGAAGAGACAAACAGATAGAGGCAGACTGAGAGAGATTGAGACAAATAGACACTGAATGAATAAAAAAGTTGATCTATTAAAACACCATCAATACTTGCATGAGAAAAACCACAAGAAATTGCTAATAAGACAATAATATGGATGATAAAAATACTCAAAAAACCGAAGAGAGAAACTGAATCAGCAAAAAATATCAAGAGGAATTAGGGGAGGTACTGGGCATAGCTAAGAAATCTTGATATCTTAAGAAAAGGTGATGAAATTCAGCAGCTTGGAAAATATAAAAACCAATAAAAACAACAGAAAAACAAACTCCAATTTCAAAACAATAATATGAGACAAGAAAATACAACAGAAAAGATTGCATATAAAGTAAAATCATAAAATTCACCTATTTCTTTCTGACCTTCTTAGTACTCCTTATTTAGAAAGTCATCTTCACAGAGTGATGCTAATTCCAATCTCCAGTGCTTAGCACAGTGCCTGGTACACAGTAAATATTTACTGACTGACTGACTTCATTTAATAGCCTTCCTCAGGATTCTTTGTCATTTTGTTACTCAATTTTCCTCTTTCGCTGTCATAATGCATACTCTGTTCTTGTGGATCTACTTTTTTAAAGTTTGCATTTTTTATAATGGTTTTGCCATAATTCTTTATATTCATCACCATATTTCATTGTGTTTCATGACATCACATCCTGGTACATTAATATGCCACAATTTACTTAACTGGTCCCCTAGTGAGCAACATTTAGGTTGCTTATTGTTGGGTTTTTTTTAAGTTACAAGTAAATTTTCAAACAATCAAATCATTTTTGCAATCAATCACATGCTATGAAAATCTCTAGAAAAAAATAACTTTTGGAGGTTTGCTTTTTATAACCTTTTCAGAGTATGTTGCCAACAAAAATCAGAATTATTAGGCTAAGAAATATGCTTATTTTGAAATATGTTTATTTTCCATGTACTGCCAGACTGTTTTCCAGAAAATAAAATTCTACAAGGTTTCATTTCCAACAGCAAGGAATGATCATTTATCCCCAAGTCTTTCTCCATTCTTTCTCCACAATCTCACCAACCTTGTATTTCATTGCTTTTCATTATCTTTGCCATTTTTACAGGCGAATTAGAAATTCCCCATGGAGAGATAAATTTCTGTAAATCTTCCAAGCAATTCAGTGATATATATATCACCTAAGACATATTAACTTTAATAATACTCTTTTGGATAACACTTCATTTTCAATTTACGTTCTTTTTATAAAAATAATTCAAAATCTGAAAGTTCATCATAGTGTGCAATTCATCAAACAACAAGCATTTAGTAAGAATTTACTGTGTGCTATGCTAAGTGCTGAAGATACAAATATAAAAATGAAACATTTCTGATCCTCAAAGCACTCACATTCTATCTGGGGTGACATTTTATATATATATATATATAGACATATATGTATGTATAAGTGTGTACATGTATATTATATGTGTATGTATATTCATGGGTATGTACAAATGTAGACATGTGCCTATATACATAAAGCTATAAACAAAATATATATTCAGAACTAGCCACAAGTTTTCAAGGAGGAAGTCAATTGTTGTTTGTCATTTGTTCTTTGAAGAGAATCAGTTCCTTGGAATTGGTAATTTCCAAGCGTGATATCTTGACTTGAGCATGAATTGGATTTAAGTAAGGTTGAGTTGCACAAAATCATCAGCCTTATTCTCTCTTCCACAGTTGTTGAAGTCTAGTGGCAAGACAAAAGTCAAGAAGACTAACAACAACTTGAGATGCAATGGATGACCTTAGGGTCTTCCATGGCTGACCAAGCTCTAAGTGCACCACAGCACCTGCTTAAGCTGCCTTCATGGCCATTGGAACAAATTGTTCTCATTTGCCCATTCTGTGAGGGATGGCGGTAGAGGGGAAAGGAGGAGTCTTCATAAGCTTGGGGTAGACATCCTCCTAACTTACCAATGAGTTTGAGGATTCCTCAGTCACCCTCAACCTGATTTAGCCTATCTGCCAAGGTGGTTTTACCCAGGTGTGGCTGCTGGGCCTGCTACAGCTTCTTGGAGCCACAGGGGTCTATGGGGTGTTCAGGGAGGACTAGCACCTCTGGTGTGAGGGCTTGCTGAGCTCTTTTTTAGGGCTACTCATCTACCTTTGTTGTCCACCTGTCACCCAACTCTCACCTGTGGAGGAAGTCATTCCCTTAGGGAGGAGGTGGTTTTATCAGAACTGCATGGAGACAATGGGCAATGCCAAAGATAAAACGATCCCCTCCCCAAGGGAATTATTGACTTCCTCACTGGAAATTGTGTGTTTAGGCAGAATACCTATAAATGTACATCCCCATAAATGTATACGTGCGTGTATTTGTATGTGTGTGAATATGTTGCATTGGAGTAATACATAACAAGGCAGGTTGTAAAAGGTTTTAAATGCCAAAAAGAGGAGTTTATACTTGATCATAGATGCAATAGGGGACCACTGGAGTTTAATAAATGTTTGGGAAATGAGATGGTCCTTTATTCTTTTTTACCTTTCTAAAAATTGATTTTATTAATTTTAAAGATTTTATTCATAAAAGTTGATAGAAAATGGTTTATTGTGCTTGCCCTTAGCAATATCATTTTGTCAGTATTTATCTTCTTTTAAGAAAATGGGAAGATAAAAACTAGAATTTCCAGAATGAAGAATAAAGGAATGGCATAATAGATATTGGAGAATTTCTTTATTTCATTTGCCTCTTCAAATCAAAGATTTTCTAGCCTCTTTTTTCTATGGATTTAAAAAATAAAGCTTTATTTGTTCAGTTTATGGTTATGTTTAGAAAATGCAAAGTATTTTGATGAAAATTTCATGTTACTCAAAGATCTGAATGCTTAAAATATTAAGTAGATAATGTGTAAAGTCTAATGTATAAGTGTGTAATAGTAATTTCTAATTTTTGTTAAACTATTTGATGTTCTGTAAATAGGTGTTAGGTATAAATAATCACCTAAAATAAAGGATTATTTACTCTTAGAGTTTTCTAGGAAAAGTCCATTCTAAATAGGCATATTGTCATCATCATTGAGGTCAATAATCACAAATTTCTAGGAAGACTACAAATTAGTTTCATGAGAAGAAGCCTATTGAGGTTAACCTTTCTTTGGATTTAGCTTTTTATGCACAATGAAGTTACAAAGTAATCATAATTTTTCAAAGCCATGAAAATAACTAGTTTATTCAGAATATTTAACACAATCTCATTAGGTCATATCAAGATCATATCATAATATTGTCTTAAAATTCTAGTTTTTTTATCAATTACATTTTAAAATAAGAAAGTATATTGAAAATGAAAAGATGTAACAACCAAAAGAGAAATAAAATTATCATTTAACATATCTTTCATAAATATATGCCAAGAAATGTACATAGCTCCTTTCAAAAAAGATCATTTTCATATGCTTGAGAAATATTTCTTCCTGCTATTGTCCTTGACCTATTGTTATCATATATACTTTTTTATGATAAAGCAAAGAGCAATCTCGTATGTCAAATGTTAATTAGTAAAAGGAAATACCACTCACATCTATAAAACTTCTAGATTAAAAGATAGACCTGACTTCTAAAAACTCAAATCACCTTCTTTCACACCCTTTTTCTTTCTCTTGTACTATAAAAGGCAATGTGTAACCAGTATATCCACTGGGCATTAAATTCACATATGACTAAGTAGATTTTTAAGTGGATTCGCCCATAAATATGGTCATATGTTAACACAGATTAACCTTGACCAACCATTCTACAAATTTAGGGTAATTTATGGAAAATTAGTGAAACCAAAAGATAGAATAAGTAACTACAACAGCATCAAATGATGTAAATACACTTAAGAGGTTATATAAAACTGGCAAAAATCAAAGTGCTGAGCAAGCATCACCTATGAAATGAAATTTACATAGGAATGTTGTTATATTTAGGAATCTGATCATAAAACAACCCTAAACCAAAGATAGTTTAAAAGTACATGGAGGTTTACTATAGTCTTCCACCATCCTGCTCTGACTAGAATGTTTTAACTTTTATAATCCATTTTTATTTGAACATAAAGCTTTATCACAAGACAAAATCAGTACATCACACAACACACCCTGCAAAATAGGAAACCATTTAATACATATATATGTATGTGTGTGTATGTGTGTGTGTATACATGTGTATATATGTATATATATACATATATATATATATATACACTGTTCACTGCATAGAAGACAACTGATTCCAAAAGCAAAAAAAAAAAATTTCCACAGTCATTACTGCAATTATTTGACTTTTCATATACTTCGAGGATCTTGATTCATAGGTGCAGGTATTCTCTCTCTCTCTCTCTCTCTCTCTCTCTCTCTCTCTCTCTCTCTCTCAAAAACTCAAATCAACAAACATTTATTAAACACATAGGAAAGGGCAAATAGGGTTTTTATGAGAGCATAGAAATTTAACATATATTAAATATGTTCAGCAGTATAGAAGGCACCATAAATAACTAATCCCCCTTTCTACACAAATGGATTTGTCTTAATTACTTCTTGTTTTATTTTCACACCATGGATTTCAAAGCTGATTATAGGATATTATTCAGATCACTTGTCCTTGTGTGTCCAGATGCTATAATTGCAAGTTATAGCTCTATAGAACTGGATGCAGGTGATTCAAAAAAATCATGCCCTCAGGGATCTTACAGTCTACAGCAATGATACGATATGTATACAGAGAAATAAATCGAAGATAACCAGAAACTGAAGAAAACACTAACAAGTGAGGGAACCAGGATAGGCTAGGAGATGATCAATAAGATAAGCTTTACAGAAAACTAGTGATTTTTAAAAAGTGGAATTAATAAGAGAATACAGTCCTGACATTGGGGACATCCTCTGCAAATTCAGAGGAATAGTAAATGGAATGCCATCAGGGGAGCAGCTAGTACTACAATTTGACAAATAATAATAACAAAGCATGTATATAGTGCTTTGAGGTTTGCAAAACACTTTACAAATATTACTTCATTTTATCCTCAAAACAACCCTGGAAGGTAGGAGATACTATCATCTCCATTTTACAGAGGAGGAAACTGAGACAGACAAGTTAAGTGACCTGCCCAGGGTCAAGTAGATAGTAAGTGTCTGAGGCAGGATTTGAATTCAGATCTTCCTGTTTCCAGGGCAAGCATTCTGTCCAGTACACTACAGAACATGGACTACCTGTTGGGGAAAAACACGGAGGAAACCCAGAAAAAATCGCACTCCTTCCAATTCAGTGGAGATTTCTAAGAGTTGCTTTGGTCAAAAAAACTCATCAGCATTCAGCCAACCTGCTGATGAGTCCCTGAGCTTAAAAGGCAGGTCCTTCTCTGATAGGCATACAGTCCATTACTTAGCCCATACCTAAAGGCTTGCCAGTTTAGCCTTTTGAGAACCCTATGCCACCATTATGCCATGATGAGGCTTCAGATTTGGGTTTTAGTGGATTGACCAGGAATGACCAGGAGTCATTGACAACATCATCACATTTGCAAAATGCCTCCCAGAGGGTAGAAGAACAAGGTCTCTTCACAGGGAAGGAAAGTCAGTACTAAACCTTTACTCAGGACTTTGTCCTCATCCAATTTGTTGAACGGCCTCCTTGTCACTTTGAGGAGTAATTTTTATGTGCCCTGGTAAGCTACTGTTTTTTGGCTGTTACTAATCTAAACATGATCCTTTCCCTTCTATGTCTCTGCGCATTGCTTATAGCTATGCAGTCACCACAGTATGATGAGATTCTGGGCTCTGGGACAGAAAGGGTCAGAGTATTGCTGAAATTAATCCTATTTTAAGACAAAAATACACATTAAGATTTTGTCCTGGGAACCAAGTTAATTATTATATTGAAAGGGAAATATGAGCATTGATAAGAGGACAATAAACTTCCCTAAAATTTTCATATTCTAAAAATGAAAAATTGTTATTTAATGAAGACTAGTTCTCTATGTTTGCAAATAATTAAAAGAAAAGGAAATGGACTTAAATTTAAGCAGTAGAGATTATGTTTGGACATGAAGAATTTGACTTCTAGAGTGATGAAACACTGTAATGAGTTGCTGTGAGAAGATTCGGAGTAGAAAACCATCTGTCTGAAGAGAATTTTAGATATCCAACTCCCTAAGGACCAGAGACAGGATCAGCTGATCCCTTGAAGATTCTACCATCCTGAACATTACATAATCCTGTCATATTCCCAATAAGAACGAGTCACGTTCACAGGAAAAATTTTTTCCTCTTTCCAATTAGCAGTAAGGGCACAGTTTGGAGAGGATAATTCAAGTAACTGTAAAAATTAAAGGCAGTAAAATTAAAGGCAAATTTTTTTATTATACTGCATTTCAACCTCCTTGATATGTGCCATTTTCTTTCTTTTATCACTACTTCTTTTCTCTATTCCCTAGGCACCAATGCCCTCAGAATTTCTCTTTCTTCTTTCTAGTCAACAACTGTTCTCTGAAAAGAACCTTAAATTCTTGAACACTAACATCTAAAAGATTCCTAAAGACTCTTCAAGAAGATTTCAACTGAATTCAATAAACCTTTGTTTAGTCCCTATTTCCAAAATACCATGCCAGGCCTAGGCAAGACACATAAAGTAAATAAATTGAGATACATGTCCTCATAAAATATAGTAAGAGATGACATACACAAAGAGCTATAATATAAATGTATAAGAGAAGTGTGAAATTGTTATGTAAGTTCCAAGGTGGAGAAGACTGGGGATGTCTACTTACCAGGGAAGACTTCATAGAGATGATGTTAGAGCAGGGCTTTAAAGCATGAATAGGATTTCAACAAGGAGGAAGAAGTGAGAGGGTTCAGGGAAGGTATTCTAGGCATAAGGAACATGATAAGGACAAGCATGGAGGCAATCTATTGTAAGATGTCTTCAAAGCATGTGCCTAGTCCTAACTACACCTGTCATCTCTGTTGATCCCAACAATATCCCTGTGAGGTGGATCCTACTGTCAAGGAGGAAACCCATGTTTAGAGAGGTTAAAACAATAAAGGATCAAACTACTTATAAGTGTCTGAGTCAGGATTCAAACTCAGGTCTTCCTGACTCCAATTCCAACATTGTATCCACTACACCACAAGATAGCATGCCATCAAATTGGGAAGAAACTTCCACACTGGGAAAAGTAATTTGAGCTTTATCTAGGAAGCGAAAGGGAGCAAAAGAATCAAAGAAGGGTTTTCAGCAAAGATGACAGATAAAGAGCAAATTGTAAATCTAAAGAAATGAAGCTCTAATGGTAGAGGTGTAAGCAACAGCAATGTGAATTACAAACTTTCCCAGAACTCCTTAAATGCATCACCTATATAGTCTATGATACTTGTCAATGGTGCCTCCACTGTAGGTCTTATAAGTAGTAAAGATGACAGGCAAGAGGGCTATTCCCAGAGACAAGAAATCTCAGCTCTGACACACAGAGAAGCCACAGTGCAAATCAAGTAAACCAATTAGGCATTTCTGTCAATCACGCTAGACCTCAGCTCATCAGGGTTACCGAAAACTATAGCCACAGAGGGCTTAGTTTTCACTAGCCATTGAACCTCATGAAAGATTTTTGAAGGACAATATTTGCTTTGAGCCACTGGTATCTTCTTCAAAGACTCTGTCCAGGCCAACACAAAGAGTTTGTGCTGACTCAGCTCCTCAGAGAAGCAGACTACCACAAGTCCTTGAAACTCTCACTTCCCCAAGGGCACAGTTGAACCCCAAGTTCAGAACTGAACCCCACATCTTAGAAGCATTCCCAAAGCATTTCATCACTGCTTCTGCTGATCACCAAGTGACATCAGGGGAATGACAGAGGAGCACAGTCAGTGCTAAGTCAAATAGGCTTGGCCCATAGGGTCTCCGGAGATAGTCTTACCTTCCGTTGGATCACTTTCATCAGAATAACATAGCACTGAACTTAGATCTGGATTTAAATCCAGCCTCCTACACATGTTAGTTTCATGACTATGTCACTTAACTACTCTGAGCCTCAGGGTACTTACTCATCTGCAAAACAGGGGTAATGGTAGCACCTACCTAGTAGTGAGGATAAAACAAGGATCCTTAAGTTCCTCCAACATGGGAGTCTACCCAACCTGCAGGGGTGGGGGCGGAGGTCTTCCTTGATTTTTCATGATAACAAATAGTATACCGGTGTAGTATATAAACCAACATTGTCCCTCAGCTTCAACACAGCTTCATCTTCCATCCTACATTTCTGTGATGACAGCTTTAAAGAAAACAAAACACTTCCTCGAAGCTCCCTGTTTGTAATTCTTTGCAGCCTGATCACATCCAGAAGGCTCTTCTTCACTGCTCACTTTTTTTAATTCTTAGGTGACTCACAACCATATGACAAAGGCGAAGATGAATTAATGGATGTTAACAATGTATAACAGAGTCCTAACAAGTATACTGACTGATTGATGGGTAGATTGATTGAGACTCTTGGCTAGGACACAGCTATGAAAATCAGGCCCTTGCAGAACAACTATTTAGGTGTGTAAACATCCTAATTTTTGTTCCTGCCTCTTGACAAAGAAAACTTAACCCTTTTCCAGACACATTCCACAAACAACCACAAAATTCCTTTGTCATGCCAAGTCCTCACTGAAATGTGCATGACATGGCAAATTGAGTCTCCATGAAAGGAAGAAAACAATCGAGACCAGCTGAGCATCTTTTGTCAGATGATGGTAGTTGCCTAGAAGGCAAAATTTAAAGATTCAGTCCTATTAAAATCGTATTACATACAACAGCATACATAAGAAAGAATTTTCAGCCTTCTTCAAACAGCAGCCCGCTTCCTTCTCCTGACCTACATTGCACATAATGGATTTTGCTCAAGGGAAATACCCTGAGCAGATGTGTCGGGAAGCACTGGTATCTAAGTTGCTCGAATTACCGCTGAGTCAAAGGCGTTTTAAAAGAATGTTTTTACAAATAAGGTATAGATAGGCCAAGGCTGGTGTTTAAATCCTGTACTGCAGGAATTTTTTTTTCTTTTGTGGTTCATATGTGTGATATCATTAGGGTGGGAAATTCCTGGATAGTAACTAAAAGTCTTAATTGCCTGAGGCATTGGAACATTAAACAATTTGCCTCAGGACACATGGGAAGTAACATCCAAAATGGGACTTGAATCTAGGTCTTTCTTTCTGACTCTAAGGCTTCCCCTCTGTTTACTACACTCAGCTGTTTCTCATTATTCATCATTATAGCTTCATAAACAGTCATGCTCTGCTTTATTTACATAGTATTTCTTTAAGATGAAATCAATTGAACAATGAGCCCTGATAGAGATTTTTTCATATCAGAAGTTCCTCGAAACGATGAAATCATGGGTCCAGAATGCACTGCTACCGTTCCCCACCCCCCCAAAAAAATCATCTTAAATGTCATAGGGCTCTTAGAAGTCCTGGTCCAATTTTCTTCATCATGTAGATAAGGAAACTGAAGTACTGTGGTTAAGTATCTTGCCTAAGTGGGCAGCTACATGGCACAAAAGAGTACCAAGCCCAGAGTCAGGAATACCTGAGTTCAAATGTGACAGACATTTAAGCTGTGAGACCCTTGCCAAGTCACTTCACCCTGTTTGCCTCAGTTTCCTAATCTATATAATGAGTTAAAGAAGAAAATAGCAAACACTCAAGCATCTTTGCTAAGAAAACCCCAAAAGGAATCACAAAGAGTCAAACATGACTGAAATGACTGAACAACAACAAGAAATCTTGCCTGAGGTCCCATGGGAAATTAGTGGCACAAGTAAGATTCAAACCCAGGTCCTCTGATTCTAAATCCAGCATTCTTTCCATTGTACCAATTGCCCCCAGAACTTTGTGTGGGATGGCAACTTATCTTGTCATGTGAAACACTATTGATAAAAAACCCCAAAATATTAGCATTTGGGGGCAAAGGTATAATCATACACACTCAAGGTACAAAATAAAAATTGTTATACCCCTAGCAGACCAGGTGAAAAAATATATATATGCATGTGTATGTATATGTACATATGTATCACATATAAACCTTAATGTGACATATATGTATATGTGTCTACATATGCCACATTCATATTTATAAAACACTCTCTTCACAACAACCCTGTGTAAATACTACCATTCTTATGAGGGAGCTGAGGTTAAGAGAGTTTCAATTACTTATATAGGGTCACACAGCTAGTTAAATGCTGTTTTAAATCCTGTCTTCTCTTGACTCCAAGGTTCAGAAGTTTTCCCACCATATCATATTGCCTCTCTTAAAAACAAAAACAAATAAACAACTGAACATTAAACCTATATTGCTCTATGTAGATAAGAATTACCCCCAGGACATTGTGTGGGATAACAATTTGACTTACCATATGAAACACCTGGGGGATATATCTCAAGATCAAAAAAGAACGTTAACATTTTGGGGCAAAATAACCCCTTCCAAATCATTAATTCCTCAGTTGAGCATCAACATACTAATATTTTACTATGGTTTTAAAAAATTCCAGAGTGACTTCCTGAATTGGAAATAAGATATCTCACACACACACATACACACACACACACACACACACACACACACACACACACACAAAATTAAGTGTCTGCTTCTTCTTTTTCTCTTTCTTTTTTTTTAAAGAAATAGAACATACATCCAAATAAGTAGTGACCTCTCCATGGTGGTTACTTTGGGAGGCTCTTGCTCAAAACACTTTCAGAATTCTCGTTTTGAAAAATTCTCAACTTTGGCAAATCTTCCTCCTTTTAAGGTAGATTTTATTTTTAGAAACAGCCTCAAATTATTTAGAACTAATTCTGTTAAGGGATGATCAGGTTGGCTGGCCATTTTTCCCCTTACATAAAACAAGGTGAGAATTATTTCTTATGTTTCCCAGAGACAGTTCCAGAAGTAGAATTCTAACTTTGTTGTGAGCAATGCCGTCATCATTAAAACCCTTGCCTCCCAACATAGATACTTGGAAGAAAGACATTCACTCAGATATATATTAGATAGATAGATAAATAGATAGATAGATAGATAGATAGATAGATAGATAGATAGATAGATAGATAGATAGATAGATAGATAGATATAGATAGATAGATACATATATATATATTTGTGATTTTAGTCATATTTCATACTTTAATTTATAAAAATGATCCTAAGGATCTTAACTTGCTCAGGAACACATCAACTATTTTAGTGCCTTACTGGGTTTCTACCTAAATTTCTAAAGTTATTTTTTGGGAAAATATTATACCTTTAAATTTGTTTAGAGAAGCTGTGGTATAGTGTCAAAAACACTGGATCCAGAGGACCTGGGTTCAAATTCTGGCTCTGGCTCTTCCTTCCTTATACAATCTTGGCAACTTATTTAACTTTATTAAACTCTCTAGGCCAAGTTTCTTTGTCTGTAAAATGAGGATGACTTCTGAGGTTTTTTCCGGCTTCAAATTCTAGCATAGCTTCAATGTCTGAAGCTAGCCCTTGTCACCCAGGTCCTGTGAACACCTAAAACCACTGTCAGGATCCTACAGCCTGAGGCGGACTAAGAACTCCCTCTGATGTACTGCCCTGGTATAAGGGATGTGGACAAATAACAGCATGTGATACAGATGGAAAAGGTAAGGTTATAACAGGCTTAAGGGCTATAACCAAAGTGTAATTTGGAAAACTTCCTCAGAATCAAAAATACAGTCAATGCAGGTGAGCCAACCACAAACCACTCCTACCTGGATCCTAAGTAAACTCGACGCAAATACACCACTTGTGCCTCTCTGATTTCAAACATTACAGAAGTCACCGTGGCATAGTAGAAAGAGCACCCGGCGTTTGAAGTCAAATGCTTAGGATTCCTGTCCTCCCCTTTACCACTTACAAGGTATATGATCTCTGGCAAATCACCTAATTTTTCAGATGCTCTGTTTCCTTATCTGCAATATGGGGATCATAATACCGTCAGGACCTATCTCACAGGGTAGTTGTAAGGATTAAATGAGTTATGTAAAACGCTTTATAAACTTCAAAGTGTTATATAAATGTCAGCTGTTAATTCTTCTTATCATTTTATAGGCGGGTCTTTAAAAAAAACTGCTGAAGACCAAATCTAAAACTATGTACTTTCCCCTTACAATCTGGAAATAACTGTACCGTGTGTGTGTGTGTGTGTGAAATTTTCTTCTGAATTATTTATGAGGAAAAAATTAAACAAATTGTAGGTAGATGAAACATAAATGTTAGGCTTCCATACTATAAAGATGGTACAAAATTTATAAAATTCTTAAGCTTTCAAAAAGAATTGGTTTCGGAATAACAAAACCTATTGAAGAGATGGTTCATACTAGTCATGAGTAACAAATGCTTGTGTTCTGTAACTCTTAGGCATCAGGGTTCATATTCTATGTGTTAGCGGCTGACACATTCAATCCACATGGTAAAGACAAAAAAAATCCTTTACCATACATTTGGCAGAGCTCTATTTGATAAGTAACATACTTTTTAAAATTACCATATGAGTTTATTCTTTTTATTCATTCAAAATATGTTTATGTTGCACCTACCACGTGTTACAACTGATGGGATTAGATACTTTATGGAATACAGTTGTTACTTGTTACCTAGGACTTTATAGTGTAATAGGGCATGTGAAATCAATTACTTTATAGTTTAAGCCTGTAAAGATTCCAGTTCCTACTAGTCCTCAGAAAGTAGCCAAGAATATTTATGCAATGATTTCAGATCACTTTGTCATTATGAAATAGTTGGGAGAAAAGTAGTGGGCATAGTATTAAGAAGCACACTAATAATTTTAAGGATTTTCTTCCCACCTAAGGCTAGGAGGGTTTGATTTAAGAAAAAGTATATTCAATTTTAGAACTAGTACATTGTTGTTGTTCCGTTGTGTCTGACTCTGTGACCTCTTCCAGAGTTATGTGACTTGCCCATGGTCACACAGCTTGTAAGTGTTTGAGGCCAAATTTGAACTCATGAAGATGAGTCTTCCTGACTTCAGGCTATCCACTGGGCCACCTAGCTACCCAGTAATATGATTGCTGTTTTATTATTACACAGGTAGGTGATGTAATGCACACCTTTTCCTAGTGGGAAAACTGAAAGTAAATTAAAATCACATCTTTAAAGTGCCTGGCATTTAGGTATTTCAAAGTGATTCTAAATACCAACTCACCACCCCAATGGAGTATTTTGTGTCACAGAGATACAAGCAGAACCTTGAGAAAAATAAAGAAAATGACTAGATGATCTCTCAAGTCTTTCCAGCTTTAAATCTGTAATCCTACTACTATAAGTATTATAATATATTAGGAACAGTTTAAATCAACAATTATTAAGAACCAATTATGACTATTCCCAAAAGAGATGGAGGATATAAAAGTCCAGAGTTGTGAGCTGTCTCAGGCACATGGGTTTCCCTACTCATGTGCCTCCTTGATATGTTATTATGTTTGGGTCTACTCTCCCATACAGACACAGCATGTATTGTGGCTTATAAATAGACTAGGATGTTATGATTATTATTAATTTGTTTTCCATTAGTAAATGTTTCACTATTAGGAATTTTTTTTCTTTTAAGAACCTGTTATGTACAAGACCAAGAGCTAAGGAAATTGGATACGACACTACCATCTGTCCAACCAGAACTTTTGGGGACAGCACGATACGGTGAAAAGTATGGGACTTAGGTTCCAATTTCACCTTTAACACTACCTGTGTGATTTTGGACAAGTTATTTACCCTCTCTGGCCCTCGATTTCTTTGTAAAATGAAGGTACTGGAGTAGGTAGATATCTTGATAAAACATTATTAAGTATTTACTATGACCAGACATTGTGTTAGATGGCTTCTATGTTACCTTAGAGCTTCAGTGCTATAATCCTATGATATGGAGAGGAGGAAGAAGGAATAATAGAAATACACAAATAAATACATACATCAAAGCAATAAAGCCTAGGTAGGAAGTTAGTGATGAGACAGCCATAAAAAGACTCCTAGGCTACTATTCTCACAGTTTGATGATATTTTCTTCATAATATTTGCCTTCACCTAAATAACAGAAAAAGTTGATCCTAAAAAGTAAAACCTGCTCTCACATCCACAGGGGGGAGCTCTCTTTCAGTGGTTTGCTCTTATTGAAAATTCCCCTGACATATAAATAAAATTAAATATTAGGAAGGATGATAACAACTTGGATATGAGAGTAAACATTCACCCCTCCAAAATGCATATGCACACATATACACAGGTATACACTAAATACTATATATAGATATAATTCATATTTGATTTGCTTTTCGTTACCAAATTTTGTCAATGCTTGAATAAAAGGTATTGGAAAATTGAGTAAGACAACTCTCATCAAAGCAGTTGTATTTATTATTTTATTAAGGAAAAAGTGAAAATGAAGGAGAGCAACTGAACATCCATCTCAGGAGTACTTTCCATCTAAAATAGAGCTATTTAATTAAACTCTAAGACTATAAAACTAAAACTTAGCTTTAAAAATCCTTACTAAGTGATACTTTCTGAGCTCTTACAGCTTAACTCATATACAGAAATAAAAGAATAACTTATTAAACATTATTTGGATATGCCTACAATTCAGTGTATCACTCTGCCCATTCCTGTCTCCATGGAAACAATGAACTCTTCTACAATTCATGAGTAACAAACTAAGCTTTTCCCAAGTTAAAAACTAGAATCATTTTCTTTCATTATTCAAAATACAAATATACTTTTGAGGAAAATAGAATTTACTCTGTCAAAGAATATATAAAAGTTTTCCTTCTCCTCATCACCATCAAAACAGGATTTGTTTAATTAAATATTTTTCCTCAAATGGAAGTACAGTGACTTGGCTGCACTTGCAACAAAAAAGATGTATGGGCTTTTGAAATCTCTAAATATCTAAAGGAGGAATTCTTCATTAATATCTTAATCATTAGTTATTAACCACTTGGTAATAATTTCCTTTGGAAAATCAAAGACACCAACCACAGGGTAAGTCACAGTGTTTGACTAGCGTCTTTGAATTTTACCTTCTAATAGATACTGCTATAATTAAATACAGTTAAAACAGCAAGGGTTCTTAACCTGAGGTCCATGGATAGATTTCAAGAGATCCATGAACTTGGGTGGGAAAAAAGATTACATCTTTAATTTCACTAATATATATTATGCATATATAATATATATGAATAGCATTTCCTTCAATTATTCAAAAATTTTATCCTGAGAACATGTCCACAAGCTTCACCAGACTGCAAAACGGACCCCTGAAGCAGACAGACATACATGCTTGCGCACACACACATACACATCACACACATACGCACACACACAGAGTTAACCCCAGGTCTACAGGGTTTTGATGGGGTGGAGATTAGGGCAGATAACTGTCCTTAATACATATACATTTCTGACAGCTTGCTTTCTCATTATTTTTTTAAAATCTCCCTTCTCATTTTAGCTGTTTCTAGCTAGAAAAATGAACCTTTCCTAGAGAAAGATTCAAAGGTTATAAACAAACAAACAAACAAAAAACCCCGTGCCTTTAGACCCAAACCCCATGTACACACCTGCACACTCCCCTCTTCCCTCAGGCACATGTCATTACCACGAACGACTAGCAAAACATTTACCTGAAGAAAAGTTTCGAGAAGACATTTGCCTTTTCCAGGGGTGATCTCTGCATGGTCCCTCGGGGGCTGCCAGGGTGCCCTGCAGGAGCAGACTGCAGTGGTGACTCTAAATTGCCAAACTCTCAGACCCAGTCCACTTTGTTCCTGCTGCCTCCTCTCTCTCCCCACCTTATTCACTTGGGTTGCTGTGATGTCATTTACCACCTCCTACAAACTCCCCCCACCCATCTCTATCCTTGCCAGCCCCCTTACACCTCTTTCCCCTTTCCCCTCCTCTCCCTCCCCGGATGCCCAGGTTAAAAAGGCGAGCCACAGGCAGTCCAGCCTCACATTTGCTCGGGCTGCTTTTCCCCACCCCACTCCACACTTCCCCTTTCTCTGGTGGCTTCTGAGCCTCCCGCCTTTCCCGCCCCCTAATTCTCTACTCCGCCTCCCTTGCCCCCAGCGGGCTCTTTCCCAGACCAAGAATTACCTCTTCTTCCCTATCTCGTACCTCCAGTCCAGTCCGGGATCTTGGCACATTCTCTGCGTCTTCCCCCTTCTCTCCGAAGCTCCCGGGGACGATACGAAGCAAAGTTAGGGCAAATAATCAGTCGCTTGGGAAAACTTGCAGGGCACTCTTAATCGCCCAGTTTCCTTGGTACTAAGGACAGATTACTTACCAGTTTCCCAAGGCTTCCTCCCGCTTCTCCTCCTCCTTCTCCTCCTCTTCCTCTTCTCTTAAAGTCCTTTGCGCTAGGTGCATTTTGGAAGAAAAAAAAAAGGAACAAAAATAGGCCTCTACCTGTTCTAAAATGCAGGCTTATAGAGCTGAACGGTTCCTGTGGGGGTGTTTGGTGTGTTATGTTAATGAGTTTCTTTAATAAAAAAAAAAAAGACGAGTATTCTTTGCTTCAGACTTTCAAGGTAGGCAAGATTCAAAAGTCTTTGGCAACCTAACTTGGCAAAATTGCTTATTTAAAAAAGGAAAATCCTCCTACGAGGTAGGTGTAGATTTTGTTCTATTCCTTACCCACCTCAGATTTGTTCATTGCTCGTCAAAAGTTTTCAGCAGTCTTGATTCGAGGGCTCCCTCCATATCTACGGTGACTAAGTATACTTAGTAAACGTACCTGTCCTCCATCAGATTTCTCTGTTCAATTTCTGTAAGCAAAGCTTGACTAACCCTGAAAAGAATCAAACGTCTTTGAGGTGCAGGCTTGACACAATTTTGCCAGGTAGCCTGAAAGAAAAAAAATAATACATGGAAGAAATCACAATTCTTCACTTCTATGAAGTACTTAAAAGTATTGTTCTGTCTTGAGTTTTGATGTGTGGGTTCCTTTCCTTGTTTTCCTTTCTCAAAAAAATTTTTTTAAAGTGCCAAGCACACCTTAGGTAAATTCGGCAACATTATTTTTTTTTAAAAAAGGTACACACTGACATTTGAGTTGAACAAATTGGAATGAAAGTTTGTCGAATATTATTTGTATTATTCCTTCAATGAATTTGTTTACTTTGAAATTACTGGATTGTTGATTTACATTATTCCAGTGAAGTATGTCTATAATCTTCACTGTATAATGCCACTGAAGGAATTAGTCATATGTATTTAAAATAATGAATGCATAGTTTATAATCCTGGTTTCCATTTCAATAATACCCGCTTTCTTCTTAAATCTTAAAATGTTTTTACAAAGGAGTATCATTGCATTTTTGCCAGCTGGGAAAATAACAGATTAATATTCACATAAGGTCAGACACCAAATCAATAGTGAAGACAAGAATAGACTCAATATTTCTGACTCCTATTCCCTTGCTAAACTTCTCAACCAGGCTTTCCCTCCCTCCAGTAAGAGTTCCTGGACATAAACTTTGAAACTATATTTTTACTATTTACTTTTCCCAGGTATGTCAATTGGGCTCATTAAATGCCCTTTTCACCCTCTCTGGTTGTTTACTTTTTAACTAAGTGTGACCCACCATGTGTAGGGCACAAGTTTCAAAACTGACAAGTATACAGTTCCTCTTGGCTGCCAAGGAGCAAGTGATAATAAAGGAATTAGGAATATTGATTCAAAAGAGATTCATAGAAGTTGACTAAGTAGAAGAGATAAAAGAGACTAATTTCAACACACATGTATCACTCCCATACTACATAAAAAGTATGACTTAGACACTGTGAATACAAAGATAAAAATGTCATAGTCCTTTGCTTTGAGGAGCTTACATTTTACTGGGATTGAGGGGATATTCAACAGGTACATAGTTAAGTATAATTCAAGGCAAGGAGTGATAGGAGCAAAGAAGAGATTTGGGCAAAGTGCTGTAAGCATTTTGGAGATATCTGAAGAGATTGGGAAAGGCAACAAGGAATAGGTGACTATCTGAGTTGAGTATGGAAGCCAGATAAGGAATCTGAAATGAGTGACTGAGAAAAGGAAGAATTGCATCCCAGTGTAGCTGTCAAACTATGGTTTCTTGGCTTGACTCAGGCTCTTGACCAAGATACTGAGACTCAAAATAGCCTTGAGCCCTCAGAAGTAGAACAGAGACTAATCCCAGAATGGTGGAACCGGTAATTAATTATCTTTCTCCACTGACATTGTCATTTGTAAGACCAAATAAAGACATCTCTGGAGATAAGTTCCAAAGGCAGTGGAGACAGAGAGACATCCAAACAAATAAAACTTAATCCAGAGTCCTTAGGGGACACATCTGCATAATTTACATCTTTGGTCAGTTAAGATTGATCAAGCTGTAAGCCAAAGGTATAGGAATCTTCACATTTCTACTCATTCCTAGTGCTCCACATCGTCATGGAACTAGAGAGAACGCTAATAACTTCAACTTTAGTACATAGTACATATGCAAAGTTGACCTGTTAGGCAGACTCACAGGACATCAGAGTTGAAAGAATCTCAAAAACTATCTAACCCAACCTATATTTAATAAGAATCCTCTCTACAACATAAGCAAGCATAATAATGACTGACATTTATATAGGACTTTAAGATTTTCAATATACTTAACACAAATTATCTTACATGTACGTATGTGAAGAGAAGACCCTCCACACCTCCAAAAATACCTCAAGGAGCCTAAAATTCCATAAGCAAAGATTTGTCCCTCCAGAAGAGGTATAACATATGCTTTATTAGTCATTTATATCTTCATTCCAAGTCAACAGACATTGATAAAGAGCCTACTGTGAAGAAGGTCATTAAGTCCACCAGATCCTTTCCTAGGAAAAAGTTTTAATTGAAGGTGAGAGAAAAAGAACAGGGGGTACTATTCAACAAGAGTGAGGAGAGATATGGAAGAGATATCTCCACATGGGAGAAAAATGAAAAGAGGTAAGACTACTTTACACTTTTGCTTGGGTCTGTGCCTACCTCTGAAACTGAGTCTAAAAGTGGCAGCAACCTATAGTCTCTGGTATACTGCAACTGTCACTTTTGCCTCTCATAAATATTTGGTATGTAAAGATACCTAAATTAAGATCTTAATCCATTTGATTTAGAGCACATACTGTTTTTTCCTGGCACTTGTGTTTATAATCAGTGTCTCTTCTCTTGTAACTCAACTGCTACTTAGCAGGACAGAAGACATAATCAATCAAAAGGTAAATGTAAAACTTGGAGTGACAAGTAATAGTTGAAATGGATAGCCTGAAGTGAATATCTGCAGATCATTAAAACACCACTAGTTACCATGCTCCAAAGATTTCACCGCTGGTAATAAATCAGAATTGGAGGTCATTCAAGCAGATCACCATCAGAATTCAGCATATGAGAAAGCTGGATATACAAGTCTAAGCACTATTAGAATTCTCTCTGGAACAGAGAATCTACTTTTTCCCGCTCCTCTATGAAGCCTTTTGCTTCAGGATGTCCTATGTTAAGGGGGATATCAATTAGTCGTTAAGTTACCGTAGGAAGCTACTGATGTGTATTTTAGAGTACCTCTAGTTTTCAAAAGGGAAAAATCTTACTTTTTTTAACAACGAAACAAATCTATTTAGGTACATATGATTTGCTGCTCATCTATCAAACAGAGGTTAATCTGTTTGACAATTATGACCAGATGCAATCTGATACATGGTCATTTCTCTATAATTTGAAGGCATGTCATAATAAAGATGTTTTAATGCTTCTCATTCTGCACATAGTAGGAATTCAATCAATGCTTATCACTGAAGCAGTTAGTAAATGGGTATCTTAAAAAATTGAAAATGAAACTCTGATAACAATACATAATTCTGAAACCTCTGGGATTTTCTAAAACTACTATTAATTAAATCTTTCATCCATGATACCAAACAAGACTTTCTTAAATTTTTTTGGTTTCTTTTTTAGTAATAAGAAACTTTATATCACGAAAGCTAATGTTGCCTGCAGAATTGGGAACAACAAACTTACCACAGTGATCCTTGAGCTCTATGAAAGCCTATCATTCACATCCAAAATGTCATTATCATTATAAGAAAGGTCTAATTCACAGACAATATATTATACCTTGACAGAGGCAGCAGAATATAATGGGCTATAAACAGTGACCTTCAAACTCAGGGACTCAGAGTTCTTATTTCTGTTCTAACTTATTAGTACAATGGGTGTGTCATTTAGGGTGAGTCTATAATACTTGTTTTTTTTAAAAAAAACTAATCCAATTATTTATTTAGTTGTCTTAGAGATCTATGTGGTTGATGTGGTTCTAGTGAATGGGCATTAAGCTGACTACAACAGTCTGGTTCAGTGGATGTGTAGAGATATGTCCTCATTATGCCTATACAACACCTGTTTATTCATCAGTTAACGGGGATAAGAGCAATCATCAAAGCTCATTGGTTGTCCAGAGGGAATGAAATTATTGGAAAGCATTTTTCATATAATCATAGATATCACACATTTAGAACTGGAAGGGACCTTAGAGATCATCTAGCCCACTCCCCCGACCCCTGCATTTTGCAAATAGGGAACCTGAGGCCCAGAAAGGTAAATATCTTTCTGGTTCATGTCTACACCAAATTAAAAAAAAATATGTAAGATAAATAAAACTTAAATATTCAGTTTAAATCATCAAGCATTAATTAAATACAATCTGTAAGCAGCTTTTCTAGGTGCTAGTGTTACAAAAACAAAGAATAAAATAGTTGCTGCCCTCAAGAATCTCTGATTCCTATATTTTTCACATGTAATAATGTTATTAAAACAAAATATGATCCTCTGCCTTCAATACTATCTTAAAGAGAGGAAAATATTTTTCTTGTTTTTTTTTAAATGAACTATGTTTATTTTTATTTCTTTGAATCTTTTTTTCACTTTAAGGGTGAAAACAAGATATAATTCTTTTTTTACGAACCTTTTTTTTGAGGGGGTGGCAGGGCAATTGGGGCCAAGTGACTTGCCCAAGGTCATACAGCTAACAAGATCTAATTCTTAAAGGATGAACTGGATTAATCATTGTAAACTATAATATAATATAACTTGTTTCTGAATCTCCATTTTTCAGTAATAGTTTTGTTCCAGCTTTCAAAGTCTTCTATTAAGTTGTAAATAATAACATGTGATTATAGAGAATCAAAATGTGCTCTGACAAAATGTCCTTGCCAGTGACAAAAAAGGTAAGTGACCAACAATTATATTGACTTTAGTCACCTTTGTCTATCTTTAATTTCTGCTATAGCCATATGACTCCTCCAGTCTCTTTCTCTTGCACTTAGAATTCTACATTGCTCTCCCTCACAAAAGAACTAGAGTAAGACCACATTGCTCATAGGCACCTAACTCTATTTCCAGAGTTTGAACCTAATTCATGTGTGAAGGTATTCCTGTTAGCTAGGAGAGACCACGGATGCATGAGAAAACTTGGTTGTATTCTACATGCCATTCAATGTACTTAAAAATTTTAGGCTTTTATTCTCCGATCAGCCAATGGAAACTTCCTGACGTAGGAGCTGAAGTCTTAAACTCCTGTATATGTGCTCACTGCTTGGTGCTGTAGGAAGCAAGGTACTGACAAACCCATGGAACAGGGCCAGGCATAGGTGGAACACCCAGTTCCATTGCACAGGCCCATCGCCAGGCCCAGAAATGCAACCACCAGCAGCTCTACTATTATATTTTTTCAAGCCTGAACCTTGATCATAATTCTGATTGTCTTAGAAGATCGTATTTGCTAAACACCTATCAAAAGACAAGGATGATTAATTTTAGAACTTGCTAATCTGGTACTGTTGGTACAAAAGGATGGAGGCAACAGTTTAATTCTAAGAAGTACTTTTTAGGTAAGACAGAGACCTCAGTAAGCTTATTAAATTCATTTACTAGAGACCTAAAATGGGTGGGGGGAAGTATATATGTTGAATTTAGAATAAAAATATAAAACCAGAACTTTTTTTGAAACTCTTGAGTTTCTAGACAATCCAAAAAATTAAACTCAATATCATTTAATGAACATAATCCAAATGAGTCAAATGAAATTGATTCTCCAACCCTCTTCCTGAATTATACATATTTCCTCACTGTAAAATTTCAAATTTTGCTTTTCTTTTATGGATCTGGCTTTGGATAACTTTGGTCCTGACTTCCCTTTTTTATTAGCATTAACCACTAATATTCTAATTTCATATGTCTGAAGATTGATATTGTTAAATTGGCAAAATTCTGGAAGATTGTGGAACTGCCTTGAATCAATAATACATTGTATTTCCTTAGTTCTTTGCATAAAATGAAGGCTTATAGTTACCTATTTTTGTGATATAATTACATTTTCCCCTGATTTTAAAAAATGCTCAACATTTTCTTAAACCATTTTTGTACATCTTCAAATTACTAAGTAAGGAAAATTCTTTCCCCATGTTCTTCCTCTTTTAAGCTGGATGATTCCTATATTTTTTACATGTAATAATATGTTATTACAATAACACATAATGTTCTGCTTTCAATAGTATCTTAAAGGCAGGGAAATCTTTTTCTCTGTTTTTTTTCCCTAAAGTGAACTGTGTTCATATTTCTTTGAATGATTTTTTTTTACTTAAGTCTTAAAGGATGGCTTGAATTAATCAGGTAGAGTGGCTCACAAAAACCTTTGGTGTGACCTTACAAGACCCTCACAACCAGTTGAAAATCAACTGATGCACAAAATAATTTCCTCTATGGGCTAGACTGAACTTGCCTAACAAGTGGATTGAGGAAAAAGTGTGTGTTTCTGGTAAGTTTGCCCCATCTGGCTCATGCCCATATAGTAGTTTGAAATTCGAGACTATGAAAATCATCTTGGATTTAGATACTCAGTTCTCAACTCCCCATGAGAAATCTCAGTATATCAC
Source organism: Phalanger gymnotis (assembly GCA_028646595.1). Lineage (NCBI taxonomy): Eukaryota > Metazoa > Chordata > Mammalia > Diprotodontia > Phalangeridae > Phalanger > Phalanger gymnotis. The sequence continues at coordinate 107,697,714 of CM053623.1, forward strand.
AGCATAGATTCAGTAAAGATTCTCATTTTAAAAGAAAAGGAAACAGAAGACATTAAGTCATTTTTAGCAACCATTCTCCAAATGAATACATTCAATGGTGATAAAATTCAATACTGGAAGAGGCAGGAGAAAAATGGTATGCAAGTACATTGCTGGCAGATTTGTCAATTAGTTCAATGTTTCTATAAAGCAATAAAGAATATGGTTAAAAATTACCAAAATGTTCATATCCTTTGACCAGAAATTCTACCATTTGTAGAATTTAATTCTAATAGTTTATGTCCTAGATTATTGACAAGGAAAAAAATCGTCAACACAAACATATTTATAGGAGCACCATCTATGGTAACCAAGAAATGGAAACTTGGTATCTGTTCACCTAGAATACTGGTTTAATAAAGCATACTATTATACATGAATTGAAATTTCAAAAAGCCAGAGAGGAAAGAGATTAAGTGAGCTAGAATGCATGTGAACCTATATTATCAAGATTCACTTGGTCCTGAAAGTATTTCTTCTCGGAGTAACTTGAGCAAAGGGGAAAAGAGATGGAGAAGAAAAACCTTCCATACTCCCTCCTTTCCCTGCCATGCATTAAGGAGTAGAATGAGAGCACCATCTTCCTAAGCAGTTTTGAGCAGGGGAAAAGCAAAAACAAAGATACCAAGAGCGGACACAAGGCAATGACTGAACAAAGAGCAGGCTGGTGAGAGTTGGAGAAGGCTGAGTGTAGAAAAGGCCAGAAACAGTCAAGAACAGCAGCAGCAGTTTACGAGAATAAGGAGAACCTAACTTACAGCTTCTTTCTTTCCCTGCTTTTCCAGAACATAGTGTTAGGAAGATTCCCCAAAATGGGTTTATCTCAACCCCTTTCCCTTCCCTGAGACCATCTGGAAGGCGAAATAGGAAGAAAAGGAAAACTTCAACCCAAGTTGCGAAGTTACAGCTTGCTGCTTCTCTAAGTGTTTATTCTTTCTGATGATGACAAACATAATAATTATAACTAATGTTTATATGGCACTTACCACATGCCAGACACTATGCTAAGTGCTTTACAATTATTATTTCATTTGACCTTCACAACAACCCTCTGAGGTATGTTCTATTGCTATCCTCATTTTATAGTTGGGGAAACTGAGGCAAAAAGAGTAACTCGCCCAGGGTCACACAGCCAGTAATTATCTGAGGTCAGATTTGAACTCGGGTCTTTTGAACCCCAGGTCTAGCATTCTATCCACTGTCCACCTAACGTCCTTATTTGTGTTTTATATGCTATCTGATTGTTAATAAATTGTGTGGCCATTAACAATGACCTGTCAAATACTATGAGTTCAGGGAGCCAATACTGAGGGACCCAGTGGTAAGAGGCCTAAACTAACTAGAAAGAAGAGCTCTGTAGTGGGGAATGGGAGGGAGAGAATTTCTGAGTATATTTCAAAACACAGCTGCTAGACTACCACTGAACTTGGAGAGAGAGTAAGTAGTGGGACAGCATATTTTCCTCAAGTGTACTTTTTTAGCACTGCATTCAGACTACCCCACTAATAGCAACAGTCAGCATCCGCTCACAAATGTATTATTATTTTTATAATAAGAAATGACAAAGAATAAAAATTTAAAGAAATACGGAACAATATATGCAGAGCTAAGAAAGCAGAACACAAAGAACACTAATGAATTAATTATAGTGAAGACAACATAAATAGCAACAAAATTCAAGTTAAATACGTTAGACAAGTTCATTACTACCTTGTTAATGTCATTACGTGACAGTTTCTTTTTTCTTTTAACGACTGCTAAACAGCAGAAGTGAAAGACTATACCTATACTTATTTATAGTCACCTTTTATTTTGTCATTTTCCGTTTTCTGTTGTTTCTACTCTATTGTTCAATTGTTTCAGTCATGTCTAATTTTGTGACACTATTTGGGGTTTTATTGGCTAAGATACTACAGTAATTTGCCATTTCCTTCTCCAGCTTATTTTACAGATGAGGAAACTGAGGGGAAAAGGGTTAAGTGATTGTCCACAGTCAACCAGCTAGTGTCTGAGGCCCAATTTGGAATCAAGAAGACTCACCTTTATCCTAAGAATTAGTCAAGATATTTTATGAAGGTGATTTGTGATTGTAAAGCATTACAATATATAATATAAGCTATTGTCATAACATGTTTGAACTTACAGTCTTTTAAAAATAGAAAATTGACCTTCATACTGGATGAATAAATTTGCTCTTCAAAGAGCAAATGATACTTTACATATTTCATAATATCTCTACACCAACTGTCAATTTAATTTGTGACAGAGTTAACTATTGGTCAATGTAAGAATTATGGTTACAGGTACAGTTCTGAACATGTAAATTGATCTCTCCAATTTCTCTTGTGAGCTTTTTTTAAATTAAGAAAGGCACTGACTTTTGATTTTTTTTAACAATGTTAATTGCATTGACTTTTGAAAATATATTTACAGATGGTTATAGGTTTAATATATAGAAGATTTAAAATATAATATAATAGATTTAAATATAATATATAATAGATTTTAAATATATAACATTTTATATACTAGATTTAAAATGATGAAATGAAAAATATGTCATTTTAATATTTTTGTAATAAAAATGGACATTATGCTTATAAAAGCCAATAGTTATCTATTTATATGATTCCATTTAGATTTTGTGCAAAATGTATTTATTTTTCATCACTGAATCAAAATTCACATCTGATTTTACGTAAAATCATGACAAATGTCTTCACAATTCAAGAGAGACTTCTACCTTCTCTTTAAAAAAGTATAGCAGGAGTTCCTTGTGTGCGTTTAAATGCGTCCATTGTTCAAACTAACTGAATATTTGTAGCAGAGCGTTCCTGATAGGCCACATAAGCTCATTGTCCTGTCTTAATGGAAGACCTAGAAATTCCTCTTGCCCAGACCAGGCTAAGAGCAGCGGGGCCAAGATACCCCCTTTGATTGTTCTGGTAACTTCAGGAAGAGGACACTGTCAGTATTGAGCACAAGGCTGAAGCATTGAAAGAAAAGATTCTTCAGCATGCAAGCTCCGAAAAGGAGGATCAAGATTAGTCCTCCAAACATTTAAGTGACCACGGCAAAATGAATGGACAGAGAACTGGGTATTATTTTTCAACAACTTTCAGAAATAGTTGGTGGAGAAATGGTGAAAGAAAACTGAGAGGGAGAGAGACCCAAGCTGAGAAGGAATAGTGGCCAAAAGAGTCTGAGCAGAACAACTTAGATTTAGACGCAGGCGTAGCTGGGGGTACCACCCAGGCTTGTGGCCAGGATCAGAAGAAATGATAATTGTGAAGTGCACAGTAAGTGCATAGTAAGTGTTACATAAGTGTTGTTGTTATCAACATCATCAGCAGCAGCAGCATCATTATTACTATGAAAAGGATTGGGTGTAGGATTAGGTGGGAAAGAAACAGGAGAGCAACAATGGCTGGTTGAATAGCAGCAGCAGGTACCAAAAAGAGGCAGCAGTCAAAAAGATGGTAGCAACTGAGGCTTATAGGGAAATGGAAGAACTGACAGAAACAACCTCATAGGCACAAATCTGAGAACCAAGTAGACTTGATTGGGGACCGGGGGGTGGGAAGAGTGACTGAAGAGAAGGACAGTGTCAAAGTGTGTAGGAAGTGGTTGGTTCGTGTCAGCAGAGATTTCATCCACATGTGTTTGGTCAGGTCAAGCTACCCTTCTTGACTTTGTCTTAAAATCCCATTACCACTTCCTCACATAGTAAATTAGGTGGTAAAGTCCAAATGTACCACTGACAAAAATAGGTGAAAATAAAAATTCCACAACATTGTAGCCATGGGGTCAAAACAAATTTGCATATAATTCTTCACTAGTAGAGACTTATCACTCAATGCTCCTAACTACAGGAGAGGCAGCGTTGTCAAGAGCTGGAAAGAGGAGAGATCCCGGTCTTCTGACTTCCAGCTTCAAGAGAGGAGACACACAATTCCAGATTCTCTTCAGGGAGAGGTCTTCGAAGGGAGAGGAAGGCTCTTGAAAGAACCTAGCATGTAGAGGAGTCTGCAACTTGAACATGTCCCTACGCACTACAGACTTTGAAGAATCTCCCCTTGCGTGAGATCTGAAAGTCTCTTGGTTGAGCTGAGATATCTTGCTCTCAGTACAACAGTTCATTTGTTCTGTGTATTACCTGGTATATTCTCATCTGTATATTTTTTCTGATTTCTATTTGCTAACAGCTATATAAATGAGTTTATTTGCTATTCACCAAGTGTGGTTTTTATATGGCTGGCAATTGGCAGGAAGGATGTCAAACCTTAGATATACAGCTTGGGATACTCTTTCCTCATTAAGGGATAGTAATCAAGAACACAGCTTGAACCTAAAAAAGTATTTCCCCTATACTAACAATATTTAGGGAGGCAGATAGATTTAATTCCAGCCCAGTACTCTTTCTCTAAGGAGGGCACAGTGGCTAGGCCCTGGCACCAATTTCCTCCTTCCCCTCTTGGAAGGAATCAAAGTCTCTCTTCGAGAAGGATGGGTGGAGGAGACTCTAGAAGCATCATCTACTCATGCCTCCCTGTGAACCATTTAAATAGATCCAGGAGGATATATATAATCTAATACATATACATATATATACACATATAAAATCTACTCTAACACACATACTCTCACACACACATACATACACATGTACACACGTCATACACCCTATATTATCTTTCCTTCTATTTATTTTCCACCCTCATCAGCTAATCCTCTCAAGATAATCTGGTTTAGTTGAAAACTGATTTACTGCAGGTTTTCTCTCCTTAATGTTTTTGATGTTGTTATTCTGTGAAATAATACGGCCCACACTTTTCTCTCATTTTCCTTCATAATGGTATGTAAATGAGCTCATACTCTAAACCAGTGTTGACCATGAATCCATTTCTCTTGACCAGGCATGGAAATTAAGTTTTTGATGACTGCGGTAGTTTCTGGCCTTTGTGCTGTAGTAACTATTGTGTATTGTTTAAACCTTTCTAAGAAATGTTTACAAAGTCAATTTATTGAAAGAATTGAAGACTGTGATTGCTTAGCCACAGCTAGAGAGAGGCTTTTTTAAAAAATCATGAGAAATGGCAAAGATAATGCAGCACAGGAAAAAAATAAATGACATCCCAATTTTTTTAAGGGAAAGGAATGGAATCTGCAAATAAAAAATTTATGAATTTAATTTTCATTCCTGGCAAAATGCTAAATGTATATTATTAAAGGAATAGTTAATTAGTTGATGGTATTCACAAATAACCAACATGGCTTCATCAAAAACCAGCCACTCGCGATTAACCTCATTTCTTTTCTATTTTTTAATAGAGGTACTAGCCTAGTATATCTGGGTAATAATGTAGATAAAATGTACTTAGACCTAACAAAATGTACGAAGATTTAACCATTTAACAAAGTCCACCATGATATTCTTGTGAATAAAATAGAGAGAAGTGAGTTAGACAACAGTATAGTTATGTAGTGGAGGGGAAGAGGGATTTATTTCTTTTCTCCTTCTAGTCCCTCAGTTGTTATAATCACAGAAAGTAATGGCCAGGTAACAGAGGCAACCATGTATTGATATGCTAATAAAATATAAATTCCCTTCTAAATTTTGTTATCCTTTTATGAAGTGTGGAGTTCTCTGATTAATTTGGAAAGAGTTTTAGAGTTTGAGGCATTTGAAGCAGGGAAAAATTTTATGAAGTGTGACCCCTTTGAGGTTTGAAGGGAGGGAGGGAGAAAGGGATTTTCTTCATTCTTCATTTTGGCCATGGCATGTAGCAGTGGAGTCACTCAACAGAAAATACAGCATCCTACGGAGAGAAATTAATCAGATTAAGCAGTTCAAGGCAGAGAGCAGAGACAAAAACTGCAGACTGACGGAGATAAAGAGAAGTAAGCATTCAAAATAGGAAGCAGCTTCGAGGACCATGAGCTCTGGCATCCAAAAAAAGAGTCAATTTTGAATTCAAGGGAGAATTAACCATAGCAATTAAGTGCTGAGCTGTTTAAGTAGCAGGCCCACGGGGTCTAGATGAGCAACTTTTGCAGCAGAGATGCTGCTGCACCTGAGGAGAAGATAGAGAGAGGGAGAGCAATGAGAAGCCTCCACAAGAAGAAAAAGCACGCAGGGATCCTGCAGTACTGGAAGCATAAGTTGCTTCATCTACAGAAGTTCCCTGCATATGAGTGTCACTACTGATGTAATCTAAGTTTACCCACACTCTTTCTATGGATGTTATATGTATTTGTGGGAGAGCACTCCCCAAGTTTGTGAAGAGATGTGTTTTAGCAACAATTCTTATCATGGTATTTAAGTAAATGCCTTTGCTCAGAGCTAATTGTGTCTACTGCTTAACTATTAAATAGAAATCTACTGATGGGGAATTGTGAGCTATAGTTTTAAGAGGCCTGGTCTCACAGAACACCTTTTTGAACCTGAAGGTAGCCACCCTACTGAGGGACCCAACCTAGGCCTGCCAAGTAATGTTACAGCTAGATGGATTCAGAACCCATTGAATGACTAAACCCCAAAAAATAGTGATTAAAGGTTCAATGAAAACAAGTAAAGTGGTCTCTAGCTGAGTACCCTAGGGATCAATCCTTGACTCTGACCCTGATATTTATATCAATGACTTCAATAAGGACATCGTAAGATTCTAGGCTCTATTTAGAGAGGCATAGCGATAGTCTTGTTATACTCTTTAGAACACATCTGGAATATTATGTTTACTTATGGTTATCACATTTTAGTAAGAACACTGATAAGCTTGAGAGCAACCAGAGAGGGCAACCATTATTATATAAAGAGCCTTAAGATCACAATATATTAAAAACTGGTTAAGGAGACTAGGAGTTTTTATCTTGGCAAAGAGAAGACTTAAGGCAGGGAGGGGTAATGAGATAACCTCATTTGTATGTTTGAAGGCTGTCAGGTGGAAGAGTGATTGGATTTGTTTCAAATTGACCCAAAAGAGCAAAAATGAGAGCAATGGATAGAAATTATGAATGCAGATTGGATGTAAAAAACAAAAAACAAAAACCTTCCTAATTCAATTATTTATTAAGCACTTATTAAGGACCTACTGTGTAATAGGTGCTAGGGATACAAAGAAAAAAAATTAACAGAATCCCTTTTCTCACAGAGTTTTCATTCTACTGGAGGGAAACAATGTATACACAGATAAGAAAATATAAAATACATTCAAGGTAAATATGGAGTAAAATTGGGGGAGATCATAAGACTCAGTGCCTCCCTTCGGTTTGGACTCCCCTCAAAAACGCAATGCGTGTGGGACTCCTAGGCAGAAAATTCCCTTCTCCTGGATCAATACAGAACAGATAACTCACTCCAAGAGCGGAGTGGAAAATCCAGATCATGATTTTTGCACCTTGTTCTACCCAGCACCTTGTCTATCCTTTTCTATCTCCAAGAAGAAAGGTGCTCAAGAAATTACCCTTCTCTCTCCCTAGAAAATGCCTCTTGCCTTTTAACCAGAGAAGGGGAGGGCTTTCTGGATGGCATCACAGCCTCCGGGGTTATCTCATGAGTAATTCCAAACTCCTATATTTAAGCATAGTATATACTTAGGATTACTCATGAGATAAGGCTAAGATGCCGTCCAGAAAGCCCTCCCCTTCTCTGATTAAAAGGCATGATTTTTAGGATCATGCTGCCATGAAATTAATTACTTTAATTACTAAGCTAAAGGTCAGTTCCAACCTATTAGAGCTATCCAAAAGCGGAATGGGCTGCCTCATGATATAATGAGTTCCCCTTCACTAAAGGTATACCCCAAAAGGCTGAACAGCTATATGATGAGGAGGGGATTCTTGTTAAGGTAGTCAGTACTAGATGGCCTCTGAGGTGTCTTCCAACTCCAAAATTCTATGATTCTGTAATGGACATGTTTTTTTTTATTTCTTATTTTTTGGAGTCAACCATTTGTTTAAAGAGACTAGGTTATCATTTTGGAAAGCAATTTGGTATCGTGCAACTAATGTGACTAAAATGTCCATACCCTTTGATAGAGATGCCATTATTATGCCTACATCCCAAGGAAATCATTAATGAAAATGAAGTTTCTATATACCTCAAAATATTTAAAGTAGCATTTTTGTGATAGCAATACTAGAAAACAGAGTAGAAGTTCATTGATTAGAGCTAAATAAATTGTGGTACATGAATATTGCTGTAAGAAATGTCAAATATGAAGAATACAGAGAAAAATAAAAATCCACATGAACTGTTACAGAGTGAAGTAAGCAGAGCCAAGAAGCAGTATATAAAATAATTGTTGTGATGTCTGTCCTTCATTCTCAGAGAGGCCCATGACATCAGGGAAATGATGACATGACTTGCAGTTGACTTTGATTTGAGTGACGGAGGGCCAGTGGCCTGATATTCACCAGGACGATGGGTTCTTTTCAGGCTCTCACTTTGAGTGAGGTAATACCAGTTCAGTGAATAGGCCTCTTTAAGAAGTTAATCAAGGGATGACCCCTTTAATCAAAACTCAAAAAAAATCAAACTGGGAGAGAAAGACCCTCAGAGTTCCTGGCCAAATACTAAATACTATACAATGATTACAATGATATAAACAGAAAAAAAATCACAAAAAAGTGAATGTTGCAAAATAACAAAGAACAAGCATAACTTGAAAAAAGAGATATGAAAAAAATCCCTACTTTACCCCAATCCTTTGAGGAGGTGAGTGGTCCATATGGTTTGTACATTGAACACATTTTCAGACTTTTTTGATGCATTGATCAGTTCTACTGATTTTTCCTCTTTTTCTTTTTTGTCTTTGAAAAAATTGTTACATGGGACAGATCTCTGAAAGAAGGAAAGAAAAGAATACTAGGAATATCATAGTGATTAAAAAAGATATCAATAAAAATTTACTTTTAAAAAAGAGACCAGATGATAATTATATGCAATATATTCTCTTTTGTTTATCTTTTCTTTTAATGTGTTTTTTACATTTACCTTTTTTCCCTGAACAGTTAATACACTCACTATGTGCAGTCAGTAGAATCTAAAATGGCTGCTCCCTGTATAATCAGTAATTTCCTATATGTTAAGATAGAGTTAATTTCATTGTTGCATAATGTTGTTCTTGCCCTATCTAGTACCTTCTAATTCTCTTCTAGAAGAACTATGAGGCTTCCACATAGTCTATAAGCCTTTGGTAAGTTTTATCTCTTGATTTAAACTGTATTTTCAAAAATAATTACTGCTATTTTCCCCCATTAGCACATTCCAGGCAATAAGTATGAAAGTTTATGTCCACTTAGTATGGAGCATTTTTTTCAAGTTCTTTGAACAATTTCTCCAACTCTTCACCATACAATGGATGTTGGAGCAACAGCTGTGGCTGTCTTCAAGATGGTACTTTTACTTGTGCTCATGGTGAGGAGTATAAGGTAATGCAACCAAATTCCTCATGAAGTTAGCTCCTTCATTTGGGCACATGATGAAACCAACTGCTTTATTCACCTCTCTAAGGAGAACCTTAAAGTTTGGTGTTAATTTATAGCAAAAATGTCAATGTGGGTGTTATTTAGTTCCTCTAGGACAGAAATTCTTAACCTTATTTTGTGTTATGAATCTCTTTGAGACTCCCTTCTCAGAATAATGGGTTTTTAAATTCATAATTGAAGGAAATGTTACATTTCAGTTAGAGGTTAGTAAAAATAAAGATTTGTTTCTTTCTTAACCAAGTTAATTCTATAGTTGTTACTCTAAAAGTATGTTGATTCTTTCATTGTTGGACAATGATTATATGATGGCTAGCCTAATATTTGTAGGTGGTCCAAGAACTGTGCAATTTTTGGTACCAATATTCCCCTTTTTACCTTTCTTCCACTGCCACTATGGAAACAAAAAAGACACAGGACGAAGGGCTATTTCGTATTTTCATCCATTTCATGAGTCACGGTAGCTCAGAAGATTCACTGCAGCTCAGAAGATTCACTGCCTAATGGCTAACCTATTTATAATAGAAATAATACTCTCTGCATGTTACTATGTTTGAAAATTTTCAAACAGAAAATAAAATATGAAGGAGGTTATGTCTGTAATAATTCATATTTTACCGTATTTCTAAATATTAAGAATAATAACATTGAAATAAATTTTAGTAAGTTAAAAAGAAGCCTTTGTTTTATTTATTTGAAAATCTTAGGTACAGCATCTGAGGGAGAAGCTTTCCGTTTCTCAGTAATAAAGTTGTACTTTCTCACTACTAAATCATAAAATGCAACCTTAGAACCTATTTTTCTCTTTCCCATTTCATTAAAAATCAAGGTAGTCCACCTGGTGCAACGTAAAGCACAATGAAGAGGGAGACAGAAGATTTCTATTCTAGTTTTGGTTTTGCTATGGACAAGTTGAGTGACCTTGGGCAAATTACAGTCATCAAAGCACACACGTCAAACATTTTATGCTCCTCAGAGTGGACACACATAACAAACCATGGGACGAGTAAATCTAAATTACTTTGTGTCATGTAAGAGGACAGTGCAAACAAGTGTGTTGTGGCAGCTGTATTCAATCATTCTAAGGCTATGGGATCCTTATTGTTTTTCCTGCTCTAGCTCCACAAGGTTTGGTATGGTACTGAAGCAGGGTCCAAACATGAGAAAACAGAAACAAATAAAATTTCTCAGCCATGACCACACTTTCCTTCCTATAACCTCTGGGGCTTTGTGGAGGACAGCAAACCATTGCCTCTGAGGATTCTCTTTTTGGTTTAAAAATGTATTAAATATAAAAATGAGAGATAAGTAGATTAGTTTACAACCTGAGAGCTCTCACACAAGTTGTAAGTTTAGAAACCAAAAGTTAATTTTCAGCTTTATTTACCTACAACAGTTTGTCCTCTGGTCAAAACATGGAATGTCGATGAATTGATAATACAGTACTACTCTGATAACATTTTTACAATGGGTTTATGACTTACCTCTCTAAGAATCTTCTGTTAATGTTAAAATTCCCTTCCTCAGACTCCCTCACTTTTATGTATAACCAATAGCCTCTGCGACATGGCAGTGGAGCAGAGTAAGTTCTTTGAAATACCTTTTTATATTTTCCAATTTAAATCCAGGTGGTTTCTTCTTTAATTTGAAGATTTTTCTTTGTCCTGCAACTCATATGGTTAGCTTAAAAGGACAAGATATCCCTGTTACATTTTCATAGGATCATAGAATTTAGAAATATAGGACACTTTAGAGAACATCTAATCCAGCATTTTTAGGAAAGGAGAAATGAAAATTAAAATTACTTTTAAGATGGTGAAGGAGAGGGAGCAACCCAGCTACCAACATTCTACTCTGAACAACTTTAACATAACATGTCAAATTGAATTCTGGAGCAGCATAACCAACAAAAGGTAGGGGTGGGACATTTTTCTAGGCTAAGACAACTTAGGAGGTTGGCAAGAGAGGTCCATGATACCAGGATGCAGGCTGACCTAGGCATGATGGGCTGCAGAAGCAGAAGCAGCATCCAGAGATTTTACCCAGGGATGGTAAGGGGGGAGGGGTCAGACAACTGCTCGGAAAAACGATCACAATGACCTTTTGCTGGCACTGGGCACAGGACCTGGTGTTGTTTGGCAACTTTATTGCCCATATGCATTCTAGGTCACAGGTCCAGGGTTAAGAGGAAGGTTTGTGGTCAGTCACAAGAGACCAGAGACCCTGGTTGCAGTTCCAGGACCCTGAGAGAAACAAGGGCCCTTCTTAGGTAAAGACAAGAGCACGTACCAGGAGAGCAGTGACCATATCTCTCCCCAGATCACACCACCTTGGAAGCACCAAAAACTTAAAGGCTGCCAGAACCAGCTCTGAAAACAGCAGTCAAAAAAGCCTGAAGCTTGGGACAGTGCTTCCCCCAACCCTACCCCACCCCCACACACCAGGTGGGCAGATCCTCATTTTAACATAAAGTTCAAAGTCAAGAAATAAGCTAGGGAAATGAATGAACAAAATAAAAAAATCTGACCACAAAAATCTATTATGGTGATAGGAAAGATCAAGAAACAAAATTGGAAAAAGACAACAATGGGGAAAACAGCTACAAGCAAAGCATCAAAACAAGATATGCAAATTGTTCACCAGTCCGACAAGAATTCCTGAAATAGCTAAAGGATGAGATAAGAGTAGTAGAGGAAAAATTGGAGAAAAAATGAGAGTAATGCAAGACAATTATGAAAAGAAAATTAACAGCTTGGTAAAAGGGACACAAAAAATACTGAAGAAAAGAACTCCTTGAACACTGTACACAGTAACAGCAACAGCATGTGAGTACTGATTTTGATAGACTTAGCCCTTCTCAGCAATGCAAGGACCTAAAACTTTTCCAAAGGACTCATGATGGAAAATGCCATCCACATCCAGAGAAAGAACTATAGAGCTGGAATGCAGAGTGAAGCAGACTCTTCTCTTTTGTTTTGTTTTCTTTCTCATGATCTCTCCCATTCGTTATAATTCTTCTATGCAACATGACTAATGTGAAAACGTGTTTAATAGGAACATATGTGTAGAGCCCATATCTGATTGCATGTTGCCTTGGGGCGGGAGGGGGAGAAAATTTAAAACTTCTGGAAATAAATGTTGAAAATAAATAAATTAAATATTTTTTTAAAAAGAGAGAAATAACATAAAAAATATTCCATAAAAAGCAGAACTGTCCAAATGGAAAAGGAAATACAAAATCTCACTGAAGAAAATAATTCCTTAAAAATTAGAATAGGGCAAGTAGAAGCTAATGACTGCATGAGACATCAAGAAGTAATAAAACAAAGTCAAAAGAATGAAAAAATAGAATAAAATGTGAAATATATCATCAGAAAAATAACTAACCTTGAAAACAGATTGATAAGAAATAATTTAAGAATTTTTGAATACCTGAAAGCTATGATCAAAGAAAGAACCTAGACATCATATTTCAAGAAATTATCAAGGAAAACTACTCAGTATCACAGAATCAGAGGGTAAAGTAGAAATTGAAAAAATATACCTATTGCCTCCTGAAAGAGAAACCAAAATGAAAAATCCAAGAATACTATAGCCAAATTCAGGAGCTCTCAGATCAAGGATAAAATATTGCAAGCAGTCAGAGAGAAACCATTTAAATGACATAGAGCTAGTCAGGATCACGTAAGATTTAGCAGCTTCCTCTTTAGAGGAACAGAAAGCTTGCAATATAATATTCTAGAAGGCAAAAGAGCTAGGATTACAGCCAAAAGTATACTACTGGCAAAATAGAGTATAGTCTTTTTTTTGGGGGGGGGGGAGTTTTTTCTTTCACTTTTTTTTTTCATTTTTTTTTCTTTTTATTTAATATGTTTAGTTTTCAGCATTACTTTTCACATGAGTTTGAATTACAAATTTTCTCCCCATTTCTACCCCCCCACTTCAAGATGGAGTATATTCTGGTTGCCCTGTTCCCCAGTCAGCCCTCCCTTCTGTCACCCCACTCCCCTCCCATCCCCTTTTCCCTTCCTTTCTCGTAGGGCAAGATAAATTTCTACGCCCCATTGCCTGTGTATCTTATTTTCTAGTTACATGAAAAAAAACTTTTTTACTTTTGAACATCTATTTTTTTAAAACTTTGAGTTCCAAATTCTCTCCCCTCTTCCCTTCCCACCCAGCCTCTCTAA
>CM053623.1:107711925-107732637 GCA_028646595.1 Phalanger gymnotis
TATTTTGGGAGGTCTCCTTTAGCAAGTCATTGACTTGTTTTTCATGGTTTTCTCTCATCCTTCTCATTTCTCTTCCCAATTTTTCCTCTACTTCTCTAACTTGCTTTTCCAAATCCTTTTTGAGCTCTTCCATGGCCTGAGACCAGTTCATGTTTTTCTTGGAGGTTTTTGTTATAGGATCTATGACTTTGTTGATTTCTTCTGACTGTATGTTTTGGTCTTCTTTGTCACCAAAGAAGGATTACAGACTCTGAGACTGAATCTGGGTGTGTTTTCGCCGCCTGGCCATGTTCCCAGACAACTTACTTGACCCTTGAGTTTTTCAGCGGGGTACAGCTGCTTGTAGACTAAAGAGTTCTATGTTCCACGCTTGGGCGGATGCGCTGCCACACCAGCAGTCCTCCTTCCCCAAGAATCCCCTACCCAGACTGGGCTTAGATATTCAGCAGGCTCTTCACTCCTGCTCTGATCAGCCACTTAATTCCTCCTACCAGGTGGGCCTGGGGCCAGAAGCAACTGCAGCTGTAGTTCTGTAGTTGCCCCACCTCCGCTACCCCAGGGGCAGTAGCCGAACCGCAAACTCCGTCCCCGCAGCTTTTCCCACTAACCTTCTGTGTTGTCTTTGCTGCTTGTGGGTTGAGAGGTCTGGTAAATGCCACTGCTCACTAATTCAGGGCACTAGGGCACACTCTGCCCGGCTCCTGGTCTGGTCGGTCCACGCTGCCCACACTGGGCTCTGCTCGGCTCAGCTCTGCTCCCTTCAGCTCCCAGCTCCGGGCGGGATAGACCTTACCCAGAGACTATCCAGGCTGTCCTGGGCTGGAGCCCTGCTTCCCTCCACCACTTTGTGGCTTCTGCAGTTCTAGAATTGGTTCAGAGCCATTTTTATAGGTTTTTGGAGGGACTTGGTGGGGAGCTCACGATAGTCCCTGCTTTCCAGCCGCCATCTTGGCTCTGCCCCCCCCCCCAAATTGAGTATAATCTTTAAGGGTAAATAATGATTATTTAATGAAATAAAGCATTCCTGATGAAAAGACTGGAGCTAAATAGAAAATCTGACATTCAAACACAAGGTTGAAAAGAAGCATAAAAAAGTAAACATAAGAGAATTAAGGGACTTAATAAGGATAGGCTGTTTATATTCCTATATGGGAAAATGATACATGTAACTCCTAAGAACTTTATCATTATTAGAGCAGTTAGAAGGAGTCTACATAGAGAGAGGGCACAGTTGTGAGTCAATTATATCGGAAATTGAGGGGATGCCCATCAGTTGGGAATGGCTGAACAAGCTGTGGTATATGGTTATGATGGAATACTATTATGTTATAAGAGCCAATATAATAAAAATGACAATTCTCATAAATTAATTAACTTATTCAGTACCATACCACTCGAACTACCAAAGAATTATTTTGTAGATCTAGAAAAAATAATAACAGCTCTCCTACTTCCTGTGCAACTGTGGACAAGACACTTAACCTTTTTGGGTTTCCTCACCTATAAAACAAGAGGGTCCAACTAGATGATCTTCAACACACTTTACATCTCTAAATCCAAAAACCTATGAGGTAACTATGTGAAAAAATATTATTATCCCATTTTATATAAGGTAAAAATTAAATTAAGGACTTTTTCAGTTAATAAATGAAAAAAGGCCCACAGTATATATCTAAGAATAAATCCCTTTTTTCTGCTTCTAGACATTTTCCTGTTCTTAATCCATAATATATATATCTCTGTATTGAAGAATAAGGTGTTTCTTTTTATTTGCTGATCAACTGAACAGCCTATAAACCTTTTGTACTTTCAGATGAAAAATCTTGCTTGATGACCATAACAGAAACTTCCAAGACAATGTTTGGCTTTGACTTGATGATCTGCCCCTTTAATATTTTCTGAGTTATTACCCTAGAAATCCTTATTCCACTTAAGCTTTACTGTTGCTGAACTGAAAATCATTCTAATTTTTCTCCTATTGTTCCGAGGCTGCTGAAAATTACTGGATGAAGTCAAGAAATTGAGCTTATTTCATCTACTGTATGACCTACTAATTTCAACAAGATCCTTGATGCTACTGGGCAATTCTGCTCTTCTATTCTTTATCAATTCTTTGCCTGTGGCTCATACAGAAGATGAAATATCCCTACTTTTTACTCAGCACAACCTCTTCTCTGTATCACTATTCTCATAGCTTTTCACATCCTCCAGAACCCTGCTCCTGCAATCATTTCCCCTTGCTCACACAGATTTAATCTATCTTGCAAAATTGGCCCTTTCTTATCTGCCTACAAACACACTTAGGACACCCCAATTTTTTTAAATAAAGACTTTTCAATATTTTTCCATCCTGCTACCATTCCAATTCTATCCTCCATCTCACTGCTAAATTTTTTAAAAAGTCATCTAGCATTTAAATTTTTTGTTTTTGTTTTTTCTCAATTGCATGTAAATAAAAATTTGTAACTTCTTTTTTTAAAATTTTGAATTCCAAATTCTCTCACTTCCTCTCTTCCCTAACCACTCCTTGAGAAGGTAAATTTTATATAGATTATACATGTGCAGTCATACAAACCATTTCCATATTAGCCAAGAGAAAATTTACTTCCCTGGAACAAACAACTTGGCAATTAATGTTGTTGAAGTAATCAAGATTGTTTCTTGCCTAACAGTAACATGGTTTGTTATCATACTTGAAAGCTTTCCTTCTTACACTCAGCTATCATAGCTTTAAGGAATGTGGGTTTATCTGTATGCCATAATGAACATGACCAAAGGACTCAAGAGAATCAAGGAACGTATTCAGTCACTTTATACAACTACATTTGCTACCTACTGCATATACAACATACATTGCCACTAAAAGTGCCTTTCTCTATGACGGAGTAATTGGCTATGCTGCACAGGGCACTCAGTATTCCTGCACAGCCAAACCTGATGTGCTTGGAGAATGAGGGATCAAAGGCATTTGTCTGAGACCTCAAAAGTCTAACAAGTTCCTTTCTAGAAACATATTCAAATCCCTCCCTAATCCATAAAATTGACTTGGACATTAATGCAATTTTGCCTTCAGACTAGTCTGGTGAATTCAGACCAAGTTTTAAACCTCTGAAAGTAAGCCTGATAGTAAATGCTGTGACAGTATGATATTTATCATGTGTTTATCCTGTAATCATAAGAGTTAGGGTTGTGGGAAAGACAGCAAATTGCTTTTTCATAGTTACACCTTCTTTACATTTTTCTTCATGTCAGATAGACAAAAGAATAATTTTAAAAACCTCAAAAATCCTTGTATTTGAGAACTTTTCCAAAGTATCAGTGCTTTAAATTATTATTGAAAAGTTATCTATACCCATCCCTTCATTACCATCCATCCCCTCTTTCTTCAAGCCTTTGCAATTGGACTTCTTCCAAAACACCATTGAAATTGATCTCTTTAATGTCCTCAATGATCTCCTAATTATGAACTCTAATGGCCTTAACTTTAGTCCTCAGTATCCTCAATCTCTCTAGATTTTGACATAGACAAGTCCCTCCTATTGGACAATTCCTTGGCTTCAGAGACACTCTATATTCTCTTTCTACCTTTCTAATCATTCCTTCTTTCTCTTTTACCGACACTTTGATCAAACCCTTAATGTGGTTTTTCCACAAAGGTCTGTCTTGGTACCTATTGGTACCTCTTCTCTTTTCTTTTTAGACTCTCCCTTGCGATATCATCCAATTTACCCATGAGTTAAGACAATACCCTGTGACATCATTGGTCCTGTTCGAAAACGAAAGACAAAATGACCCTCAATAATCCAGTTTCAACCTACTTTTCCTAAATCATTTCATTCTATTCCATTTTATGTACTCTTTTTTTTGCAGGCAAATTGGACTAGTCTTTCCTCCCTGGTCCCCTTTTGTTCTGTCCAATTCACAGGCAATTCTCAATTATTGGAGTGTACTCCCTCCACACCTCTACCATTAAGAAACTATCTCTACTTTTAAAACCCAGCTGAGGTGTAATTTCCCTCCTGAAGCCTTCCCTAATCCCTCCAGCCAAAAGTTATCCCTGTCTCCTCAATTTTTATAACCCTTTGTTTAGACTCTCCTTTTGTCCCTATCACATTGCATCCATTAGAATACCTTTTTGTGTATTTAACCCCCTGCAATCAGATTATAAACTCCTTGAGGTAAGTGATTGTGTTATTTTTAATCAGCATTCTCAGTACTTAAAACAGTACTGTGCACACAACAAAAACTTAATAAACGTTTGCTGGATTCAGTATTTTACAAGTCTTCAATCAGTTCACTTGCAACATGATTGACGGGAACGGAACTCAAGAAGTAGTCCACAGATATCTGATCTGATATACTATTTCCAGGGCACCATATTAGGTTCTGAAGGGGAAATAAAGATGAATAAGACATAGTTCTTTCCTCCAAGGACTTTAAAGTCCATTACATCTGAAAATGATGACTGTGAGTTTATTTTCTTTTTGTCTTTCTTTACATGCCCTCTGGTGGGAGTAGGGAGAATGAAGGATGAGAAGCCATAATCTTGGACGAGTCAGAAACTACTTATGTGTGAATATATATATATATATATACACACACGTAGTGTATAGATGCAAATTATACATATATGTTTAACAGAAAAACATGTTATAAACATTTATGAAATTTCTCACTTTATGATTCTTATAGAGTAGTAAATTGATGAGATTTGAAATGAGAAATTCTTCCTTTTTGAATATTTTTCTTTTATTTTTTCTCAATTACATATAAAACCATTTTTAACATTAATTTTTTATAATTTGTGAGTTCCAAACTTCCATTCCTCCCCCTCCTTGAGAAGGCAAGAACTTTGATACAGATTATACATGTGCAGTTATGCAAAACGTATTTCCAAATTAGCCATGTTGCAAAAGAGAACACAGGCAAAAAGAAAAAACCAACAAGAAAAATAAAGGAAGTTAAAAATATATATTTTGATCTTCATTCAGATGCCATCAGTTCTTTCTCCAGAGGTGGATTGCATTTTTCATCCTGAGAGCTTCATAATTGTACTGCTAAGAATAATTAAGTCATTCACAGTAATCATCCTTACAGTACTACTGTTACTGCATACAATGTCCTCCTGGTTCTGCTTACTTCATTTTGCATGAGTTCATCTAAGTCTTCCTAAGATTCTTCTGAAATCATTCTGTGCATCATTTCTTATAGCACAGTAGTACTCCATCACAATCATATCTCACAACTTGTTCAGCCATTCCTCAATTAATGGGCATCCCCTCAATTTCCAGTTCTTTGCCACCACTAAAAGAACTATAAATATATTCTGTCCATACAAGATCTTTTCCTTTTTTGGACATTTTTCTTAAGTTTTATCATTTGTAAATATTTTACTTTCTCTTATTTCAGGAAAATTGCCTTATTAAGAAAAAGAATATAAAAGAACAATTCACTTAACTAGGTACTAATGTAGGTCAGAAATTCAAATGTAACTTTGAATCTTAGAGATTTCCTGGGGCACTGAGAGGTTAAATGACTTGCCTACATAGCTAGTACGCCTCAGAGTTAGGACACATACTAAACTTAAACTTAGGTCTTCCTAACTACTAACCTGTATGCCAATCTGAAATCCTAAATGACAACAATTTTAAAATGTTAGGGAAATAAGTCCACATGTCTAGAAACAGTTATCTTTCTTTATTCATCTACTTGTTCTCCTCTCACTCTTCAACCTCTTGAAATTTGGCTTCCAGATTCATCACTCAACTGAAACTGCTCTATTTAAAGTTACAGATGATCTTTATTATTAGTTTTTCTTAATAGCACATTATGAAGCTATCAACCATTAATTTGTTGAAACACTTCTTGAATAGAGAGAAGGATATGGATGTGAGATATAAGATATGGGAGGAGTTTGCTTACTAACTGATTAGATATGGAGGGAGAGCCAGGAGGAGATAATAAGGAGTCAAGAATGACTCCCAGGTTGAAAATCTGGATAATATCCTCAACCCAAGTAGGGAAATTTGGAGAGAGGTGTGAGTTTGGGGGTAATGAATTCTGTTTTGGACATGTTGAATCTGAAGTACTTACAAGACACATACTTGGAAATGTACAATGGTAATTGGTGATGCAGAACTACAGCTCATGAGTCTAGGATTTTATATATATATATATATATATATATATATATATATATATATATATATATATATATATATATATGCACAGGAGCCACTTGCAAAAAGATGCTAATTGAACTAGTGAAAATAAATAACATCAATAAGAGAGAGCATAGACAATGAAGAAAAGAGAGCCTAGCATAGAACCTTGGCTTATACCCACAGTCTGGGGTTAGGGCACAGATGATCTAACAAAGAAGTCTAAAAAGGCATAGGCAGATGAGTAGGAAGAGACCCAAGATACAGTAGTGTCACGAAAACACAGAGAATATCAAGGAGTGGGTGGTCAACAGTTTCACATACTACAAAAAGGTCAAAAGAGGGGAGGACTGAGAAAAGACCATTGGATTTAGCAACTGAAAGATTGTCTGTAACTTCCGATAGAGCAGTGTCAGTTGGGTAAAGAGTCTGGAAGCCAAATAGGGCTACCCAAAAAGGTAGCAGCACCAAATGTGAATGTTTGTGCATAGTTGGAAATAAGAGGGTGAGATTGAAGATTAGAGAATGAGGGGATGATTGAAGAGGAAACTTGTTTCAATGGAACAAAAAACTGACTGGAGTCAGTTCAAATACGTTATTTTATGGTTACTAACTGTGTGACCTTGTAAAAATCACTTAACCTACCTGGGTCTCAGTTTCTTTATCTGTAAAATGAAGGCTTTGGACCCTCTGCTATCCTTTCTTGTTCACAAGCTATGATACCATGATCATGAGGATTTGTGGGAGCAATTAGAGTAACTCCTGCCCCGATGCAAGTTAGGCTTTAAGTTTGTATTTAAGTAAGTACTGAAACCATCTTCAAGACTTGATTGACGCAGAGGACTAAAATCTCAGGGTGTTGACATAGTTTCCTGGCCACCTGAGTACAAAGTAGCCATAAGGAGCTTCAGGTCTGTTCTGATGTTTGGCTGGCAGACCATTATAGGCCCCTCAGAAAAGGGAGCTTCACTCAGCTGAATCTACATGGGGTTTCCTCAATGAACATCTTTGTTGAAAATCTTCTCTGGCTGCAGTCCTTTGGTTAACAGCTGAATGGCAATGAATATCTCATTTCATTCAAATATAACCTTCTTGGGGACTAATTGGAGAGACTGAGGCAAAGCCTAGAACAGGAAACAAGAGCAGCTTTGATCAAGGACACAAATAGAGGGCTTGACCCTGGTGAGGAGAAGGACCACGTCTTTATCTGAAACCGGAGTAAAGGAAGAGAGAATGTCTTAAAGATGTAGAGTAGGGTCAAAAAGTAGGATAATAGAAGGTAATAGCCACAATTTTCCCAATAAAGTATAAGGCCAAGGTCCTCTGCTGAGAGGGTAAGGGAAAGAGACAGGGTGGAACATGTGAGGAAAGAAGAGAATATTTGGAATAGCTTTGTGAAGAGTGCTATAGAGAATCAGAGAAGAGAAAAAATAGTGCTTTGCTGAAGCAAGGGCCCAGTTGAGACTAGATAACAAATTTTTAGTGGGCCCAGTCAGCACAGCTGTGTGATGGATTAGTGAATGAATTGAAAACATATGACATAATGGAAAAAACCAATGTTTTGGGCGACAAGAAAGTAGTGTCTGAGTTCCAACTCCACTCTGCACTAAATATTAACTTTGGGGGAAAAATCATTTAACAGCTTTCTCATTGATAAAATGGCAATTTTCCTCAAAGGGTTGTAGCTATATAATCAAGTGGGATTTTCATTTATAATAAGCAATGTATAAAGATAAATTATTATTAATAATGAATATACAATCTCAAAGGGTAACTAGCTTCATGATTTTATTGCTTCTACATCATTTGTTTTACATGTCCAATTTTTACATCTCAATAAACATTAGACTACTTTGCCACTTCTACACAATGCTTGTAGGCCAGATGTGTTGCTTTCATCCCTCCTCCAGAGTTACCACTTAAGGACACTTCTCAACCATAGACATTAGCCCTCACAGATTGTGTTCCCTCAATTTTAGGGGTTCCTTTGTACCTAACTTCCATATAACTACTAAACAGTCAGATTAGCTCTTATAAAAGAATATTTACTTGAAAGGTATAGCAAGAGCAAATATCTCTCCCCATCTCTAACATCTGGTCCTGAGACCAGCTCTCTATTTATTATTCAACTTTGCCTCCTAACCCTCTATACCAGAACGTGAAAAAGATCAGCTTTGGCACCAATCCTTACAGATAGATTCCATTCTTTCTACTTGGAAAATATCAGTTTATCCTTAGCCCTTGCCTTCCATCTCTAAGCAGATCCCCTATTAATAAGAAAAATTCCATCTAGTGTCATAACAACTATGTTAAACACACACATGCACAGGCACATGCATACACACATATACACACACACACACACACACACACACACACAACCATACTTCTAACTGCAAGATTTTATCAAAGGCTTTTTGAGTATATATATATATGTAAGATGAATTATATTCATTGATTTCCCCTTGTCCATATGCTCATTTGCTTCATTACTTCTAAGGCCATCAAATGCCATCTCTACCCCATATGTGATTTGTGTCATCTGCATGACTATGGGCAAATCACTTAACCTTAAAGGGCCTCAGTTTACATATGTAAAATAAGAGGATTGGGCTAGATTATTTCTAAGGTCCCTTCCATGTCTAGAGATACGATCCTATGAACTACATAAAGGCAAACTGATTCCCCCCTCACAATGAGCCATTTGATTCCCCTGTAGTACATAGCTATTTGAATGTTCGGTAATCCTATCTTTTAAGATTTCCTGCTATTGAAATGAGACTCATCAATCTAGTTCCAGAACCTTTTTATTATTGATATGATGGCTTATAATGACAGGTTAAAATTTTGGACAATATTTCCACAATTCCCTTGAATTCCCTCTTTTGTTCATTCCATATTTATTAATATATGCTCTCTACAATGCTCCTTGCTAAGCACTAGAAGAGATAGAAAATTCAAGTAAGATACAATCACTGCCCTCAGGTAGTTTATATTCAAGTAGGAGATAACACTCACAATGATAATATAAAATACATTTTAAGAGCATGGGAAAAGTACAAAGTACTCTATGAAATCTGTTATCCATCTGGAGGGAAGAAGGAATCAGGGAAGGTTTTATGAAAGTGATGGCATTAATTTCCTTTAAAACTTCTAAGTATATGTTATCATGTCTTGGTGATTTATTTACATTTATGCAGCCAGGTCTCCTTACCATTTGATCAAATGACTCTGTTACATCTGCTACATAAAAAAGTTCTTTAATATCTCTCTAAATAAAGAACTAAAAAAGAATAAATACATTTACCCCCTGAATATGCCTTCTAAACCATAAATAAGAGATCTCACAAATTCTTGAGCTTGTCTTTTTCTTTAATGTCTGTTATTACAAGATTTAGCATCCTCTGAAAAATGCTTCTGAAATTTTTTGTTTGATCTCATTTCTTCTTTGAACTTGGTTTACCATATTTAGTGGTTTCCATGTTTTTTCTTTAGAAATATTAAATGAAAGATGTGGTTTTGTTTCCATACTAGACCCTTATACTTTAATACATAGGATTAGGTTTGTTTTGTTTTGCTTTGCTTTATATTTTCTAGAAGCTAGACTTTTTCATCCAAGTCAGACATTTTTCCTAGAGTTTTCATAAGGAGTTTGTAGAAAGTATACGAGTTTTCTGTGAGTTATAGTTTTAACTACAGAATTGCTTTCATTTTCACTGCCATAAGTGCTCTCATTTCAAAGCTGTTTTTTTTCTCAAAATGAATTTTTTGGGTTGTTTTTCTCTTGCCCTAGAATGTGAAATTTTGTAATTATTCCTGTTACACTCGTGCTTCACCATAATAATTTCCTACAACATTTCTTTTTCTTTGCTTAGGACCATTCTAGATGAGGAGACAGACACATATACAAACAACTACAACACAAGGCAATATGGGCAAAGTGCCATGTGAATGATATGGATCATCAATATCTTAATACAGAAGAGAGACAGAGAACATGTCAAATAACTCTTTAGAAAGGAATCAGACAATGACCTGGACTATGAAGGATAAGTAGGATTTTGACTGGTAAAGATGGGAATTATGGAGAGATGAGCCTTGAAAAGCATATCATATCCACTATGCCACTGACAACAGGAGCAGAGGGGCCACTACTCCATTTTCACACAAAAAGGAGGATAAAATACATTTTCCTCCTTTTTCTTCATTCTTTCCCATTCTAGGTTTTGAAAATTTGGGAAATTATGCATAATTAATGTGCATCTACATGTTTTTACTCCATAACAACTTCTAAACAGCAATAATTTTCTAAGTAGCTCCTTTAAGAGTTAGGGGAGCAATAGATTTAAGAAGATCAGGAAATAAGTCAGAATACCAGTATTGGGAGATTATATCTGTCCTTGTTATTGAGTCATTCAGTCATATCTGACTATTTGTAACCCCATGGACCATACTGTCCATGGTATTTTCCTGGCAAAGATACTAGGGGTGGTTTACTATGTTCTTCTCCAGTGGATTAAGGCAAACAGAGGTTAAGTGATTTGCTCAAAGTCACACAGTTAATAAGTGTCTAAGTCCAGATTTGAATTCAGATCTTCCTAATTCCAGGCCCAAAGCTCTATCCACTGAGCCATCTAGTTGCCTCTATATGTGTCCACAGGTTTGTTAATACAAACAAGGTCTCTTAGAAAACAACAGACTTCATAAGGTGATCAATAGTTCACACTGAATGTTATAGTTGCCATGTATCTTAGAAAGAATATCTAATCTAACTCCCACATTTTAGAGAAGAAAAAACTGATCTCCAAAGCTTCATAAGATATTAAGAAATGGAAAGCAACAGGACAAAATTTGTACTTTTTTATCAGCAAGCCAGATGATTCTGGGTGACTGCAACATCACTACTTGTCTCATGAGTTATTAGTTGAGTAAGCACAGTATTTCTTTCCCAATAAGTAAGGTGATGTTTGGCAAAGCCATCATAGATTTACTAGTGGACTTTTTATTTAAAAACTATTTTTTAAATTTTGCATAGTGGAGAACATTTTGGGAAGAGACAGATGGTTCTCAAGGGTAGCATAAGGTTAGAATGCAGACTCTTTGTAAAACACTACTAATGAAGAAGATTGTGGTGGAATATTACTAACAGTGTTACCTTATAAAAGAGTATAGACTCTGATTCATTAGATGCTACAGATAGCAGCATTCATTTTGAACTATTCAAGGTCCCCGAACTTGGACTCAGGCCAAGGAGGAGCTGACACACCTATAAATGGTGTGGATAAACAGGGGGCAGAACTGAAAGAAATGCCAAACTATACAGCTAGTGTGATCAGACTGTGAAAAGATGCTCCAAAGGTTAATGTGTGAAGTTGTATGTCTTATCAGATGGTGCTCCCAGAGGAGTGTGTACATTATTATATACATTATTGTACCACCTACAATTTTAAACTGTGCATTTTCAATGAATCATTAAGGATTTATTAAGTGCCTAATATGTACCAAGCACTTTGTTAGGTGTGAATAAAACAAAGACAAAAACAGTCCCCACCCTCAAGGAGCTGACATTTTATCAGGGAAATAACATGTATAAAAATAAGAATATAAAAGTGTTTCAATCCAGCCTATGTTTATTGAATGATAGTCTGTCATTAAGCTGTATGAAAAGCCACAGATATTTTCTAACATTTAACTCAGCTACATCTGTATGCCCAGTGTGGCTTATAAGAACTGCATTTTTTTTTTTACCAAAAGAGGTAGTGAGAATGGCCAAGGAGAAGAGTACTTAAAATCTTCATTTTCCTCTGATCCTCCCCATCACTGATTGGGAGAAATTTCCTGAACTTCATTTCCCCAGAAGTTCTATATCAATAATGAAATGGTGGAATCACCAGGAAAGGATTCTGATTGGTTGGGAGTCTTTTGCAGGAGGGAAATTTAAAAAGCAAAAGGAACTGTTATGGCTGTTGGCAGATACAAAGGTGAAGAGGGACCAAATGGGACAATCTTCAGTGTTGACTGTAAGTCCTGGAAGAGGTTTAAGGATCCTGGAGTGAGTGAGCTAAATATTTACATTCTAAAGCAGGGGTTCTTGTTCTTGAACCCCGTTGGAAATCCGATGAAACCTGCGGACTCCTCTCAAAATAATGTTCTTGAAAGCATAAAATAAAATACATGTGATTACAAGGGAAAACAAAGATTGATGAAAATAAAGATACATTTTTTCCCATCCAAGCTGATAGACCCTCTTGCAATCTCTCTGCGGACCTCAGGTTAAGAACTCCTTGCTCTGGTGTCTGTAAAAGGTTTTTATAGTAGCTGTTTAAATGAACTGAAAAGTGCTGTTTTCTTCCATCTTTAAAAGAACTTCTTCAACCCTAAAGAGATGGTACCCATTACTGTATAAGAGATGAAAATTATCACATTTTTTGATATCCTATTGGTATTTGCAATGTTATTCTGTCTCAAATGGACATTGGCTATTGGAAAAGAAAAGTATTTAAGGACAAAAATCTACAGACAGCTTGCTATGAGGTCTAACCACATCATTTTAAGAGTATTCCTAAATGAAACTGGCAGCAGGATAAGAAATGGATGTGAAAACAGGACAAGCTTTCACCCATTTTATCATAATCCATTTATACAGTACTTTAAGATTTGCAAATAATTTTGCATATATTAACTTATTTGATCCTCACAAACCCATAATGTAGGTGCTATTATTATCCTTAGAGGATAAATAACTTACCCAAGTCATACAGCTAACAAGAGTTTGAGGCAGGATTCAGACTCAAGTCTTCCTAATCCCAAGTCTAGCACTCTGTCCATTGTGCCACCTAGTTGGCTTTACTAGACTTAGATTCGGGAAAATTCAAATTTAACCTAAGGATATTTACTAGCAATGTGACCATGGGCAATTTACTTAATCTCTTGGCCCCAGTTTCCTCATCAGTAAAATGAATGGGGCTGGACTCAATGGACTTCTTTCTAGCTCTAAATCCATCATTCTATGTAAAGCACTTTGTGAACTTTAGAAAGTTATAGAAATGTTACTTATTAATTTTAGTTAACTATTTGAAATAGAAATATAACTTATGCCAAAATAGTCAAGAATGACTACACAAAATCCAGTACACCAAGAAAATCTGCGCTAGAATTAAGGTAATCTTAAAAGTATTAAGGAATTTTGTTATTCGCCATCTCAAGGAGATAAATGTGAAAAGTGCAGGAAAAATTTGTGCACAAAATAAAAATTAAAAATGTGATTGTGAAAACATACATAATTACCAACTCATGTGTCTACTTTCTCCCCTTCATAAAATCTACATGAGAATGATTCACATAGATTTCTAAGATATCCTCGAGGAAAACAAGAGAAAGGAACTGGCAAGTGAATTTTACAAACTATTTTCTACAGTGGACTATATCTTTATTCATCACACATGTGATGGACTTGTGCAAAGAATACAATATCCTGCTATGTTGACTGGGTTAAGCAAAAGTGAAGCCCTAAAGGCTCTCCTCCAGGAGTCTCATGAATATCTTAAGATCATACATGATTCTTTGAAAAATGCGACCAGCGATGGAATTCTGTTCAATAGCCCTCTCACTCTAACATTAAATGAGGTACAAAACATGGAGATGTGAGTTCACCAAAGGTGTTTGCCACTATCATGCAGGATGATTTAAGTAAAGTCCAAATGGAAGACAGATTCTCTATAAAAGTGAAATCCTCCAGACCTTCCTGTTTGTTGATGATGTTGGATTGATTGTATCAAGAACAGGAACATTACAGGGTCTCCTCTCTGAGATATGTGAATACCTAAAAATCACTAGGCTAAGAAATCCATACAAGGAAAAAAATTAAAGGATAGAAAATAATTATTGTACAGACTGTGACACAGGATTGCCTGAATATTCCATTGAGTTTGTACATATATCAGGGAAAATAAGTTTGGCTCAGAATTAAAGAGGTAAGAAAGAAGTAGATGAATCACATTTGGAAAATTGAATGGAGTTTTTAATGACCCCCCAAAAAACTTTCCTTTAGAACAAAGGCTCATATTTTTAAACAACTTTCTTCCAATATGTCCTATGGCCATGAGTCACAGAATACCACGGTCCTTGAAGAATTACAGTTCTTGGTAAATGAAAGGTCAGTGAAGAGGCACAACGCATTATGTGGGTGTCAGTAGGCTGCAATACATTATGAACCAAAAATTGCACAAGATATGTGGTATAAAAGATGCCATCTGAGTGATGTTTAATAAGAAAAGAATGTGGACCAGTCATATGGTGGGAGCAAGGGATAACCTATGGAGAGCCCACATGCTCCATTGGTATTCAAATCATGTCAAGAGAACTAGAGGAAGTCTCTAGCATGCTGAATTTTTTCTCTTCCATGAGGGATTTATTGGAGGATATGGACAGGAGTTTAACAAGATAAGAGGAAATGGATAGGATGCCATGCCCCCATGAGAGAGTTACTCAGGGATGTTTTGGAGCCAGGTGAGAGCCAATTGTTAAATTTTCAGCATAGTCATACTCAGAAATTGGCAAACAGTACAAATCAAGGCTTTATTTATTGTTTTGTTGATTTCTAGACTTAAGGAAGTGATGGAGAAAGTGTTAATAATAAATATTAAACTTAAAAGTATGTTGTTTTTCTTTCAGA
This sequence comes from Phalanger gymnotis, assembly GCA_028646595.1. Lineage (NCBI taxonomy): Eukaryota > Metazoa > Chordata > Mammalia > Diprotodontia > Phalangeridae > Phalanger > Phalanger gymnotis. Next base: position 107,726,761 of record CM053623.1, read on the forward strand.
GAGCCAGTTGTTAAAACTTTGCCAGAAACTCTTGGCATCTCCAATCACAGATTCCTCAAAGTACCAAAATGAATGTTTAGGCTACAAAATAAATACTCAATGATGGTGGTGTTGGGTGATTAATAACCTAAGGGAATCAGGAAGGGTCTCTTGAAGGAGATGGCACTTGGTTTGATCTCTGAATGGATTGCAAGAAGTAGAGATAAGGAGGCATAGCATTAACAGACAACCTGTGCAAAGGTATGGTGGTGGAAAATGGAATTTCATGGATAGGGAACAACAATAAAGCTAGCCTGGCAATAGCACATGGGCTTTAAAAATTGTTAGTTTCTCAGCTGAATCAAAATTACTTAATCAACTACTTTGAGTGTTTACATTTTGCTGAGAAAGGACAGAGGAAAGATAGGGAACCAGATTTGATATTTCATGGACATAATCTCCTAATATGCAAATTCCCTCTACCAATAAAGGTTACTACCTTTTCTGAAATTTGGAGTCTTAGTGAGTTGTCTGAGAAGAGATTTAGTATCACAGTCAACTCCAGAACAACTATGTTTTATAAACAATTTGCCAATCTACATTAGTGGATAAGATATTCATACCAAGAATTCATTAAACATATGAAATCACAGATGCAGACCAGTAATAGCTTCAGTGACTTTTTCCCCTAGATCTTTCAGTATCTTTCATTTTTTAAATATCTTGAAAATCACTCACTGAGTACTACAAAAATTGTATCACCTCCAGCACAAATCTCTTTTGTATATATCAGGTTTGATATAGTTGTTCCTCTTGTCTCTATTTTAAGTAAGGTGGAGTTACACAAAGCTGTCAGCCTCGTGCTCTTCTTACAGTGTCATCAGAGTCCAATGGCAAGACAAAAGTCAAGATGGCTGGTGATGGCTTGGGATGCAATGGATGTCTTCAATGTCTGTGCCTTGAACAAATCGTTCTCATCTAGCCATCCTGCTGGGGGAAATTTTCACATTCTTGGGTAAATGGGATGGGTTTGAGACCTCTCAGTTACCCTGGTTTAGCCTGTCTGCTGAAAAGGTTTACTGGGGTGTGGCCGATGTACATGCTACAGCATCTTGGAGCTACAGGTTGAATAAATCAGGTAGGCATCAAACATGGAAAACTGCCCTTAAAAGGTATTGGCAGCCCTTTGGAACTTTTGGTATCGAAGATATACAAAGAGCTTTCCTCACAGTAACTGTCAAGCAGGTGCAAGAAGTACTATCCCCATTTGACAGATGTGGAAATGGAGACTCAACAAGAGGCAACAGCTTGCCCATAGTCCCATACACAGCCAGTAAATGCTGGAAGAATACTGGCATCTAAATCTCTTTCCCAGGCCAGTGAGACCAGATGTCTTTTAATTAATGCAATTTAAGCCCATTCTTGTTTTCATGTCCTTGGTGGGTAAAAGAACAACTTGTTCACTTTAATTAATGAAATATCCATCCAGACAGCCAGAAAACTTCCAAGTCTCCTTCCTCTCAGCCTTCTCTGCTAAAGGTTACAAGTCTGCAATTACAATGCCTATACTCCTGGATGATTGAACGCTATCTACTTGGAAGCTGGAGGTCCTAAGGACTATGTCCAAACTGATTTACAGATAGAAAAAGTAATGCTTCTGTGAAAACTGCAAACTGTGTCCTGTAACGGTTCCTTAAGATGTAGAGGTGGTGAAAGCCAGTAATTTAGCACCACCTACTGTAAATTTCTGGAATTATTAGAAACAGAGTATGATAAAAACATCTTCCAAAGACATTTATCCTTATTGAAGGCCTAATGAAAATTCCAAAATGTATTTTGAAGAATAAATTTTATTTATTTATTTTTATAAGAAGTAGGCTGACTCAGTGTGTTTTGGATTATCAGGATGGTAGTGGATACTCTAAGATCCTGAGCTCATAGCACAGAGTATAATTGCTTAAATGATACTTTCTCATATTGTATAGCTTTTGGAGAAGAAATTTACATTACTATATTTTCTTAAGCAAGTGGAATTGTTATAATATGGAAAAGATAACATAGCTGTGATAATTTTAAGTTGATTTGTGAGTCAGCAAAATTTTTTATAATTATATTCCATATATTTGTGTCATTTATATTAGGAACATTGCTGAACATTGCATGCCATACAGTCTAGTACATTGTCAAAAAAAGGGCCTTGAGTGATACATAGTGGGAGGGCACGGCTATATCTCATAGCATCAACCTTCAGGGCCCAACTTAATATTTAAGTTTCTATCAGTAAACACTTATTGCTCTGTTATTTATAAATTTTTCCAAACTCATTTTATATTTCTTTCCCCTTCACTAAAGTTCTACTCTCATGTCTTAATGTAACAACGTCACTGGGGTTAAGTTACATCGTTGTGCCAGTCAGACCAAGTTGGAACAACTTAAAGTACAGCTCCAGTGACAGAGTCCAGGCTCAGTATCAGCCCGTGTCTATTACCTGAGGACCAAGCTACTATAACTCAGTGCGGCTCATCACCAGGAAGCTGTTCATCGGGAAATCTGTATGTGTGTGTGAGGTGTGTGTCTTGGGGGGGGAGGGGGGAGTTTGGCTATAACAACTCAGGAAGATTGTCTATGATAATTTAAGTAAGCATAAGGATTACCCACACTGACGAAATAATGACCCTTTTGAAGTCTGAAAGGATATTTCCTTCTGGCATCACTCACTGAGTTAATGAGTTCCAGAAATGTATTACTCATTATTTGATGTATTGCTTCCTCCTATTTGTTTCAAGTTTACCTTGCTCAAATTTCACCTCAGTATTTCTGGATTTTTCTATGCAGGTTTATGTTCACTTGATTTATACCAGTCATGATTTTATAGGTTTTACGCATGTTTTTTTTTTTCCTCAGCCTTAAACTTGAAAGACTAAAATGTCTCGGTCTTCTTAGTTTAACTCCATATTGTACTTCCCAAATCAGTAATAATTCTTCCCAATATATAATCATTTCAGTTTCATTTCTTTCTATCTTTATAACAGACTCACTATATTTTTGTGTGATCTTTTCTTCCTTGTAGGCAATGTACTGCTTACATGATACTGAATGGTCAACAAATTCAAATTCTTTGAATTGTGTGCAGAACTTTGCACTAGGACCCGGGGGACACAAGATTTAGATGTAACATGCCTCATAGTCTAATAAGAGCATGAGACATATATGCAGACAACTACAAAGCACAATACCACATGATGAGTGCTTTATCATAAAATCATACTGAAAGTGACCTCTGAGGCCTTCTAGTTGAAATTGTATCTGAAATGGAATCTCCTCTATAGCACACTGGATAAGTTTTTCATTGAAGTTACTCTTAAGGACCTCTAGTAAGGAGGAACTCGATACCTCCTGAAGGAATCAATTCCACATTTAGATGGCTCTAATTGTCAGTAAGTTTTTCCAGATATTAAGCCAGAATAAAACAAAAATACTTGTGGACAGAGCCATACTAAGGTGGGGTATGGAGACCTTTCCCTCAGATGCTGATATGTGGCAGACTTCCTCCACATGTCAGGTGACCATGCTGTGCCTCATATCCCTCCCCTTTGCCAAGCCCCAGATTTCCATGTCTCTGAGTCACTATGGCATACCTCCTCCCACAGCCTATCTTCCCCTACCTCCTTCTGGGGATTTGGGAGTCAGAAGCTTTGAAGTCAGAGTTCAAGTAGATAATCAAAGTATAAATGTTCTACCAGAAATACGCAATGAAATAACATATATCATCAAATATATTTTAGGAGCCTGAAATTTCCTAAAAATCCATACAAAGTATGGATTGAGAAGACTATATAGGATGGTAGTAGGGAAGAATCTCAACTGCAATTTAAACAGAAATATATCCAAGTTGCCGGGCTTAAGGATCAATGAATCTTACAAACTGTCAGGAAAAGACAGTCCCTTACAAAGAAATAACTGTTTGAATCACACAGAGGACTTATAATTGACAATTAATGAAAAAAGATTATAATAGGATATACTGAGGGAGGAAAAAGGAATATTGAACCCAACTCTAACTTATATTGCAAAGCTAAATATGTATCTACAGGAAAGAAGCTGGATTTTCAAAAGTAATCAATGATTTGTAGGTGTTCTTGGGAATGCTAGAGATAAGCATAGGTTTTTAAAATGCAAACTCAAAAAGGTTAAATTTTTTTTGTTTTGTTTTGTTTGTTGTTTTTTTTTGCTTAAACATAATTTTTTTTATTTTTATATGAAAACATTATCTAAAAATACTTCATTTTCTAAATAGACATGACAAAAATACATAAAACATTTAATAAATGTCCTTCAATAATAATGCTCTACCTTAAACCATTAACTACCTTCAAAGTCCAAAGGTTTCTCTATAGATGTCTTTACCTACGTAGTCTTTCAAGATTTTTGGGCTAAATCTGTTTTTCCATCTATTAAATTCAAGATTATAGTTCATAAATACACTGAATCTACTTGCCACTAATTTTTTAGTTGGAAGAGTTCAACATTCAACAAAAACTTCCACCAACATCTTATCTCTCCACTTCGTTGCATTTTAATCGTCTAAAATGATCAAAAGCCTTATTTTTCTGACTTTAAAGAAAATCTAAAAATTTACCCATGTCCTTACTGGGTTTTCTTGGAAACCTCTATCTTAAATATTACCCATTTTTAAATTCATACTTTATATTACTGCTTTTTTAAATGGGACCTGAGATTTGATCAGGACATGCAAGTTCTTGGATCAAGATCTCTTTCTACCAATGTAGGTCAAATGTGGCACCTACTAGAGGCTGCCCGGAATAGAGGAGAGAGAGCTGGTCTTGGAAGCAGGGGAACCTGTGTTCAAGTTCTATCTATCTCTGACAATGAATTACTGTGTGACCCTGAATAAGTTACTTAACCAACCTCTCAGTGCCCTGAGTAATTTTCTTTTCTATTTTTCTCATTTTTTTAAAATTTATTTTTAATATGTTTAGTTTTCAGCATTGATTTTCATATGCGTTTGAATTACAGATTTTCTCCCCATTTCCACCCCCCCACTCCAAGATGGCGTACACTCTGGTTGCCCTGTTTCCCAGTCTGCCCTCCCCTCTGTCCCCCATTCCCCTCCAATCCCCCTTTCCCTTACTTTCTTGTAGGGCAAGATAAATCTCTATGCCCCATTGCCTGTGCATCTTATTTTCTAGTTGCATGAAAAAAAAATTTTTTTTACTTTTGAACATCTATTTTTTTCAAACCTTGAGTTCCAAATTCTCTCCCCTCTTCCCTTCCCATCCACCCTCCCTAAGAAGTCAGGCAATTCAACATGAGCCACATGCGTATCATTATGTACACCCTTCCACAATACTCATGTTGTGAAAGACTAACTATTTTTTGCTTCTTCCTAACCCATCCCCCTTTATTAAATTTTCTCCCTTGGCCCTGTCTCTTTTTGAAAGTGTTTGTTTTTCATTATCTTCATCCCCATCTGCCCTCCCTTCCATCGTCCCCCCCTTTTTTTATCTTCTTCTTCCTTCTTTCCTGTGGGGTAAGATACCCAACTGAGTATGTATGGTATTCCCTCTTCAGGTCAAATCTGATGAGGGCAAGATTCACTCATTCCCCCTCACCTGCCTTCTCTTCTCTTCCTACAGAACTGCTTTTTCTTGCCACTTTTATGTGAGATAATGTACCCCATTCTATCTCTTCCTATCTCCCTCTCAATATATTCCTCTCTCATCCCTTAATTCATCTTCAGCTCATCCTATGCCCTCTCTCTCTCTCTCTGTAAATATATATACATACATATATATACACACACATACATGTATATATATACACACATATAAACCTATATACCTACTCATACACATATATAGACATATACATATATAC
>CM053623.1:107733137-107781833 GCA_028646595.1 Phalanger gymnotis
GGGATGGGAGGGTAGTGGGGTGACAGATGGGAGGGCAGACTGGGGAACAGGGCAAACAGGATATATGCCATCTTGGAGTGGGGGGGAGGGTAGAAATGGGGAGAAAATTTGTAATTCAAACTCCTGTGAAAATCAATGCTAAAAACTAAATATATTAAATAAAATTTATAAAAAAAATTTTAAAAAGAGGCTACCTGAATTGTAAAAAATCCTAGATAATAAGATAACTATAGGTGACTTCCATAAGGCACTTTCAGATGCCAATAAATCTAACAGAAAAGTTTCTTTTAAAGAATTCACTGTCTTGAATAAAATGTTAGAAAAATTAGCTATGAAAGATATTTAATGATCAATTAATAGCAATAAAATTATTATGTGGTGTCACACATCCTCTGTAAAAAAAAAAATTAATCATGAGAGACTTCCAGCCAAAATAACAGCATGAAGAGATGATGGACTGTCAAGGTCCCATATACCTACTCAAGTAGAACTGTGAAAGTCATACTAGGATGGATAACGATCAAGAAATCCAGTAAGAAACTATAGTATGCATAGCAAGATGGCAGAGAAAAGCCAGGAAGTCGCCTGAGCCCTCTAATTCCCCTCAGAGACAATGTTAAATCACACATCTAAAAGAATTCTAGAGTGGCAGAATCCACAAAAAGAAAAAATGAAACAATTTTCCAGCCCAAGATAACTTAGAAGGACTTCAGGAAAGGCCTGAGCAAAAGGGGTGTGCAGCCCAGCACAGGCAGTATCCTGGCAAGTTAGTGGAATGCTCATGGCCACAGTACACAGATCAGTAACAGAGGCCCTGCAGTCCTGGATCATCAGGCCAGTGGCATAGCAGTCCAAATTTGAGGTCTCTTGCCCCAGCACAGCAGGCAAACTGCCAGCTCTGGAAACCAGGGCACAACAGGCAAGACTTGGCTGGGCCACCCTAGTACAATGGGCAAGCCACCAGCCCCAGAGGTCCCACGCAGAAAGCCAGTGACCAGATCCCTGACCCCCTGTGCAAGAAGCTTGGGACAGTGCCTACTGCACCCCAGGAGCAGAGCTTAATTTTAAAAATGAGCAAAAAAAACCCTGACCATGTGTCAGGGAAGATCAAAATACAAATTAAGAAGAGGGCAACAGTGTCAAAATGCCTACATGCAAAGCCTCAAAGGGTAATATTAATTGGTCTCAAGCCCAAAAAATCCTCTTGGAAGAATTCAAAAAGGATTTTAAAATTCAAGTAAGAGAAGCAGAAGAAAAATTAGGAAAAGAAATGAGAGTTATGCCAAAGAATTATTAAAAAAAAGAGTTAACAACTTGGAAAATGAAGCACAAAAACTGACTGAGGAAAACAACTCTTTTAAAAGTAGAATTGGCCAGGGGCAGAGCCAAGATGGTGGAGTGAAAGCATGGACTTGCTTGAGCTCTCCCCCAAACCCCTCCAAATACCTATGAAAAAATTACTCTAAACAAATTCTAGAGCTACAGAACTCACAAAATGACAGAGTGCAACAAATCTCTAGCCCAAGACAACCTGGAAGGCTGACAGAAAGGGTCTATCACACCTGACTGGGAATGGAGTGTAGTCCAGTAGTCCGCACCAGAACAGAAGGGCTGGAGCAGGCCTCAGAGTATTGAATCACTGGCAACTGTGCATAAGGGCAAGCAAAGCAGGACTTTTTACTTTTTTTTCTTTTGGAGTACTTAGCACCAAGGCAATCAAGTGCCTTTTATTGAGTCTTGCCTTTATTTGTAGGAAGGCCCACACCCTTTTGCTATTTAGGTCAGAAGAGGTGTGAAACCCTCAAGAGGTGTGAAGCTCTCAGGCCCTGAAAAAGGGTATATATGCCCAGAGGATAGTCATTGAACTCAGAATTGAGAACTGAGAGAAGAGGACTCTCAGAACTGCAGGAGGAGAAGTTTAGTTTGGTGCTCACTCATCGGAAGAGTGTTGCTGTGGAAATTCTGGGCAGCCATTAAGGAGCCTCCCAGCTTTGAAAACACAGATATTGGTGTTTCTCTCTCTGGTAACTGGTGCTGACTTTTTCCCCTGAAGTAAGAGAATGATGAATGTATGTTTAATTAAAGTGAGACTGCAAACCCCTTAAAGTTGCTTTCCTTAGAAAAGCAGATCAAAAGACATATGTTAGCAGCCCTCCTATGTGCTGGTGTTATGGGTCTTACACCTCCACAGTAGCTACAAGAAACACTGTTGTTACAGTGTGGTGGTTTCCAGACTTCTCAAACCACAAGTGCCAAAGACAAAGTAGAAGATCAGTGGGGAAACTTTGTCAGAACTGGGTGAGAGAAGAGCATGCTCCAGTCCCAGCCCCAGGGTGGCGGGGGTGGTGTGGTGGCGGTGGTGGCAGCAGCAGCAGTGTCTATGTTCTGGAGCTCCAGGCCCACAAACAGTGGGGGGAATCAAGCAGCTGATCTGAGGGAGATTACAGGGATCTCTTTGCTGGTGCTGAGGCAGGGTTCTCTTGCTTTGCCCTCCTTGGATCTGGGTCACAGTCCTGGGCGGCAGTCCTGGGGTGAGGAGGAGCACTAGTGTGGCAGAGCTTGTGGTGGCTGTGGAGAAGTAATCCTCCTCACAGTTCCAAGGCAGAAAAGGGTACTTGTGGTCACTCACAGACCAGAACACAGGCCAGGAGAGGAGAAAACACCTCTGCTTTGATCACATCACCTTAGAAGAACTGAAAATTCACAGGTGCCTAGAAGTATCTCTGACAGCAGCTGCGCAAAGCCCCTGAAACTTGGGACAGAACACTCTTCACTCTGGAATCAGAGTCCTACCTTAACAAATAGCTCAAAAGTCAAGTAATTGGCTGGGGAAAATGAGCAAACAGTATTAAAAAATTAGACTACAGAATCTTAATTTGGTGACAAAGAATATCAAAACATATCTAGGAGAAGACAACAAAGTCAAAGATCCTACATCCAAAGCCTCCAAGAAAAGTATAAACTGGTTTCAGGCTATGGAAGAGCTCAAAAAGGAGTTTGAAAATCAAGTAAGAGAAGCAGAGGAAAAATTGGAAAGAGAAATGAGAGTGATTCAAGAAAATCATGAAAAATGAGTCAACAGCTTGCTAAAGAAGACTCAAAAATTACTGAAGAAAATAATACCTTAAAAGTAGACTAACCCAAGTGGCAAAAGAGGTCCAAAAAGCCAGTGAAGAAAGAATGCCTTAAAAAGAAGAACTGGCCAAATGGAAAAGGAGGTCAAAAAGATTACTTAAGGAAATAATTCCTTAAAATTATAATGAAGCAAATGGAAGCTAATGACTTTATGAGAAATCAAGAAATTATAAAAGAGAACCAAAAGAATGAAAAAATAGAAGACAATGTGAAATATCTCATTGGAAAAACCACTGACGTGGAAAACAGATCCAGGAGAGATAATTTTAAAATTATTGGACTATCTGAAAGCCATGATCAAAAAAAGAGCCTAGACATCATCCTTCAAGAAATTATCAAGGAAAACTGTCCTGATATTCTAGAACCAGAGAGTAAAATTGCAATTGAAAGAATCTACCAATCATCTCTTGAAAAAGATCCCAAAAGGAAAACTCCTAGGAATATTGTAGCCAAATTCCAGAGGCTCCAGGTCAAGGAGAAAATATTGCGAGTGGCCAGAAATAAACAATTTGTATATTGTGGAAATGCAATCAGGATGACACAAGATCTAGCAGCTTCTACATTAAGGGATCGAAAGGCTTGGAATATGATATTCTGGAGGTCAAAGGAGCTAGGATTAAAACCAAGAATCACCTACCCAGCACTAATACTTTAGGAGAAAAATGGATATTCAATGAAACAGAGGACTTTCAAGCATTCTTGATGAAAAGACCAGAACTGAACAGAAAATTTGACTTTCAAGTACAAGAATCAAGAGAAGCATGAAAAGGTAAACAGGAAAGAGAAATTATAAGAGACTTATTAAAATTGAACTGTTTACATTCCTACATGGAAAGATGATATTTGCAGCTCAGGGCAATTTTCTCAGTATTATGGTAGTTGAAGAGAATATTATATATGTGTATGTGTATACACACACACGCACACACACACACATAGGCAAAGGGCACAGGGTGAGTTGAATATGAAGGGATGATATCTAAAAAATAAAATTAAGGGGTGAGAGAGGAATATATTGGGGGAAGGAACAAGAGAGAGATAGAATAGGGTAAATTATCTCGCATAAAAGAGGCAATAAAAAGCTGTTACAATGGAGGAGAAGAGGAGGGAGGTGAAAGGGAACGAGTCAACCTTACTCTCATCGGATTTGACTTAAAGAGGGAATAACATACACACTCAAATGGGTATCTTACCCTACAGAAAAGCAGAAGGAAGGGGATAAGGGATGGAGGGATGATAGAAGAGTGGGTAGATTGAGGGAGGGGGTAATCAGAAGCAAACATTTTTGAAAAGGGACAGGGTCAAAGGAGAAAATAGGGTAAATGAAGGTGAAAGGATGGAGGGAAATATAGTTAGTTAGCCTTTCACAATATGACTATTATGGAAATGTTTTGCATAACTACACATGTATAACCTATATTGAATTGCTTGCCTTCTCAATGATGGTGGGTGGAGAGGGAGAAATGGAGAGAAGGTGGAACTCAGTTTTGAAGATAAATGTTAAAAATTGTTTTTAGATGCAACTAGGAAATAAGATTTACAGGCAATGAGGTATAGCAATCTATCTTGCCCTACAAGAAAGTAAGGGGAAGGGGATGGGGGGGGTAGTTGATAGAGGGGAGGGCAGACTAGGGGAAGGGGCAATCAGAACACATGCCATCGAAGGAGTAGGGGTAGGGGAGAGATGGGAAGAAAATCTGGAACTCAAAATCTTGCGTAAATGAATGTTGGAAACTAAAAATAAATAAATATTTTTTTTAAAAGTAGAATTGGCCAAATGGAAAAGGAAGTACAAAAGGTAACTGAAGAAAATAATTCCTTAAAAATTAGAATTGGGTAAATGAAAGCTAATGACTCTATGAGACATCAAGAATCAGTCAAACAAAATGAAAAGAATGTATAAATATAAGGAAATGTAAAATACTTCATTGGCAAAACAACTGACCTAGAAAATAGATCCATAAGAGATAATTTAAGGATTACTGCACTACCTGGAAGATATGATCAAAAAAAGACCCTGGACAGCATCTTTCAAGATATTATCAAGGAAAACTGCCCCAATATCCTAGAATCAGAGAGTAAAATAGTCATTGAAAGAATCCACTACTGAAAAAGATCCTCAAATAAAAAAAAAACAAGAAATACTGTAGCCAAATTTTAGAACTATCGGGCCAAGGAGAAAATACTGCAAGCAGCCAGAAAGAAACAATCCATAGTCAGGATTACACAGGATTTACCAGCTTCTATATTAAGGCATCAGAGGGCTTGAAATATGATATTCTGGAAGGGAAAGGAACTTGAATTACAACCAAGAATCAACTACCCAGCAAAATTGAGCATTATCTTTCAGAGGAATAGATGGGCATTCAATGAAATACAGGACTTTCAAACTTTCTTGATGAAAAGACCAGAGCTGAACAGAAAATGCTATCTTCAAATACAAGCCTCAAAAGAAACATAAAAAAGTAAACAAGAAAGAAAAAAAACATGATATTCAATGAGGTTAAACTATTTATATCTCTACATGGGAAGATGATAGTTGTAACTCTTAAGAATTGTATCTATTAGGTCAATTAGTAGGAGTATACTTAGATGGAGGGTGTAGGTATAAGTTGACTTTGATATGATTATAAAAATTTAATTAAGGGGTAAAAAAGGATTGTACCAGGAGAAGAGGAAAGAAAGAGGCAGAATGGGGTAACATATCACATGAAAAGGCATGAATGACCTACTACAATAGAGGGAGAGAAAAGAGGGGGTGAGCATCATTTGAACCTCACTCTCATCAGATTTGGCTCAAAGATGGAATAACATACATATTCAATTGGGTAAAGAAAACTATCTTACCCTATAAGGAAGTAGGGAGGGAAGGGGGAAACAGGATAGAGGGAAATACACAGTTAGTAGTCATAACTACAAATGTGAATGGAATGAACTTTCCAATAAAATGGAAGTAGATTAAAAACCATCATCCTACAATGTGTTGTTTACAAGAAACACATTTGAAGCAGAGAGACACATACAGAGTAAAGGTAAGAGGCTGGAGCAGACTATATTATGCTTCAGCTAAAGTAAAAAAAAAAAGCAGGGGTACCAATCCTCATCTCAGACAAAGCAAAAGCAAAAATAGATCTAATGAAAAGAGACAAAGAAGGAAACTACATCTTGCTAAAAGGTACCATAGACAATGAAGTAATATCAGTACTAAACATATATGCACCAAGTGGTATAGCATCGAAATTCTTAGAGAAGAAGTTAAGTGAATTAAAGCAAGAGACAGACAGCAAAATTATACTAGTGGGGGAAATCAACCTCCCCTTCTCAGAACTAGATAAATCTAACCACAAAATAAATCAGAACAAAGTTAAGGAGGTGACTAGAATTTTAGAAAAGTTAGATAGGCTAGACCTCTGGAGAAAACTGAATGGGGATAGAAAGGAATATGCCTTTTTCTCAGTGGTACACAGCACCTACACAAAAATTGACTATATATTAGGACATAAAAACCTCACAATCAAATGCAAAAAGGCGAAAATATTAAATGCATCCTTTTCGGATTGCGATGCAACAAAAGTCATGGAAAGATAGATCTAAAATTAATTGGAAACTAAATAATCTAATCCTAAAGAATGAGTGAGTCAAACAACAAAGCATAGAAACAATCAACAATTTCATCACAGAGAATGACAATAATGAGAGAACATACCAAAATTTATGGGATGCAGCCAAAGCAGTTATTAGGGAAAATTTTTATATCTCTAAATGCTAATATGAATAAAATAGGGAAAGAGCAAATCAATTAATTGGACATGCAATTTAAAAAGCTAGAAAAGGAACAAAAAAATCCCCAATTAAATATCAAATTGGAAATTCTGAAAATCAGAATTGAAATTAAGAAAACTATTGAACTAATAAACAAAATTAAGAGCTGGTTTTATGGAAAAATATATAAAAACCTTTGGTTAATTTGGTTTCTAAAAAAAGCAAGAAAAAAATTACAATATCAAAAAATGAAAAGAGTGAATTCACCACCAATGAAGATGAAATTAAAACAATAAGTAGGAGTTATTTTGCCCAACTGTATGCCAATAAATCTGACAATCTAAGTGAAATGGATGAATATTTACAAAAATATAAATTGCCCACATTAACAGAAGAGGAAATAAAATACTTAAATAACCCCATTTCAGAAAAAGAAACTGAACACCCATCCATGAACTCCCTAAGAAAAAATCTCCAGGGCCAGATGGATTTACAAGCGAATTCTATCAAACATTTAAAGAACAATTAATTCCAATACTATATAAACCATCTGGGAAAATAGGTAGAGTCCTACCAAATTCCTTTTATGACACAAATATGTTGTTGATACCTAAACCAGGAAGAATCAAAACAGAAAAAGAAAATTATAGACCAATTTCCTTAATGAATATTGAAGCAACAAATTTAAATAAAATATTAGCAAAGAGATTACAGTAATTTATCATGAGGATAGTACACTATGACCATGTGGGATTTATACCAGGAATATAAGGCTGGTTCAATATTAAGAAAACTATTAGCATAATTGACCATATCAATAACAAAACCAACAGAAATAATATGATTATCTCAATAGATGCAGAAAAAGCTTTTGGCAAAATACAGCACCTATTCCTATTAAAAACACTAGAGAGCATAGGAATAAATGGAGCTTTCCTTAAAATGGTATGTAGTATCTATCTAAAACTATCAGCAAGGATTATGTGTAATGGGGATAAGGTAGAAGTCTTCCCAATAAGACTGGTGTGAAACAAGGATCCCCATTATCATCACTATTATTCAATAGTGTACTAAAAATGCTAACTTTATCAATAAGAGAAGAAAAAGAAATTGAAGGAATTAGAATAGGCAATAAGGAAAAAATTTATCACTCTTTGCAGATGATATGATGGTATACTTAGAGAATCCTAGAGAATCAACTAAAAAATTACTTGAAATAACTAACAATTTTACCAAAGTTGCAGGATATAAAATAAACCCACATGCATCATCAGCATTTCTATATATTACCAACAAAACTCAACAGCAGGAAATAGGAAGAGAAATTCCATTTAAAATAACTGTAGACAATAAAAAATATTTAGTATTCTACTCGCCTAGACAAACCCAGAAACTATATAAACACAATTACAAAACAGTTTTCACATAAATAGTCAGGTCTAAGCAACTGGATAAAATCAATTGCTCATGGGTAGACTAACCTAATATAATGAAAATGACAATTCTACCTAAATTAACTTACTTATTCAGTGCCAAACCAATCAAACTAACAAAAAAATTATTTGATAGAGCTAGAAAAAACAATAACAAAATTCATCTGGAAGAACAAAAGGTCAAGAACATCAAGGGAATATGCAAAGGAAGGTGGCCTGGCCCTACCAGATCTAAAATTGTATTATAAAGCAGCCGTCATCAAAACTATTTGGTACTGGCTAAGAAATAGAGTGCTGGATCAGTGGAATAGATTAGGTACACAAGACGCAGTAATAAATGACTAAAGTAATCCACTGTTTCATAAAGCCAAAGACTCCAGTTTCTAAGATAAAACTCACTATCTAGCAAAAACTGTCGGGAAAACTGGAAAATAGTATGGCAGAAACCTGGCATAGACCAACCTCTCACACTGTATGCCAAGATAAGGTCAAAATGGGTACATGATTTAGATATAAAGGGTGATACTATAAGCAAATTAGGAGAGCAAGGAACAGTCCTTACCTGTCAGATCTGTAGAGAAGGGAAGAATTTACGACCAAAAAAAAGATAGAGAACATTATGAAATGCAAAAAAGATAGTTTTGATTATGTTAAAAAGTTTTTGCATGAACAAAACAAGTACAACCAAGATTAGAAGGAAAGCAGATAGATGGGGCTCAATTTTTATAGCAAGTTCTTCCAATAAAGGCCTCATTTCTCAAATATACAGAGAACTGAGTCAAATTTATAAGAATATAAGTCATCCCCCAATTGATAAATGGTCAAAAGATATGAACAGGCAGTTTTCAAATGAAGAAATTAAAGCTATCTATAGTTACATGAAAAAATACTTTGAATAACTATGGATTAGAGAAATGCAAATTAAAACAACTCTGAGGAACCATCTCATACCTATCAGATTAGCTAATATGATAGAAAAGGAAAATGATAAATGTTGAAGATATAGGAAAATTGGGACACTAATTCACTATTGGTAGAGTTGTGAACTGATCCAACTATTTTGGAGAATAATTTACAACTGTGCCCAAAGGGCAATCCAACTGTGCATACCCTTTGATCCAGCAATACCACTACCAGGTCTGTATCCCAAAGAGATAATAAAAAAGGGAAAAGGACATACAAATACAAAAACATTTATAGCCATTCTTTTTGTTGTTGCAAAGAATTGGAAAATTGAGGGGATGCCCATCAATTGGAGAATGGCTGAACAAGTTGTGATATATGAATGTAATGTAATACTGTTATGCTATAAGAAATGGTGAGAAGGTGCATTTCAGAAAAACCTGGAAAGACTTACATGAACTGATTCTGAGTGACATGAGCAGAACCAGGAGAATGTTGTATACAGTAACAGCAACACTGAGTGACGATCAACTATGATTGACTTCGCTCTTCTCAGCAATACAATGATCCAAGACAATTCCAAAAGACTCATGATTACATCCAGAGAAAGAACTATGGAGTCGGAATGCAGATCAAAGCATACTATTTTCACTCTTTTTGGTTTTTTGTTTTGGAGGGTTTTTGTAGCTTTTCCCTATTGTTCTGTTTCTTCTTTCAAAACATGAATGATATAGAAATGTTTGCATGATTGCACATGTACTGCCTATATCAGATTGCTTTTCATCTTGGAGAAGGGAGATGAAAGGGAGGAAGAAAAAATTTGGAACTCAAAATCTTATAAAAAATGGAGGTTGAAAACTATCTTTACATGTAATTGGAAAAAATGAAATACTATTTACAAAAGAAACTATAGTAAGTTACTTCTTCCACCCCAAATCTATGCAAAATGCCATAGACAATGCGAAAGTACCAACCTCCAGCAGAAACACCACCAGCAACTTTCATTATAACCAGAAAGAGAGAGCGATACATGTAGTCTGGAAGGCTCTATGTCCAGAGGCAGGAAAAGTAGAGTACTTGTCTCTGAAAATCTTAAGATGAAATCCTTGGAAGCCCTAGAAAATCACAGTGGGCAGGGATGCATGGTGATGCAGTGCTCACACCTTAATAGGCCAGGCCTAGAGATTCTGGGAGAGCCTAATACTGTTCTGAGATGCCAGAGAGAGACCTGAAGATTCAGTCAGTCAGTCAGTCAGTGAACAAGCATTTGTTAACAGTTTACTATGTATCAGTCACTGAGTTAAGCAATAAGAATACAAACAAGCAAAAAAGAAAGACTGTCCCTGCCCTCAAGGAGCTTACATTCTAATGGGGAAGACAATTCATAAAGGGCTAGCTGAAAAGGGGTGTAGGAAGAAGGTTCTTGCTACAGGACCATAATGGAGAAGTCCAGAGGTATACAGCCTGGAATCTCTGAACACTGGAAAAGACTAGTAAGAAATCAATGACTCCATGAAACAGCAAGATAAATTAGAGTAAATAAAAAGACTGAAGAATAGAAGAAAATGTAGGATATCTGTTATCAAAAACAGCTGACCTGGAAAACAGTTCAAAAAAGAGCACTTTAGAATCAATGGACTCCCTGAAGACCACGATAAAAATAAAACTTGGACACTATAGTTCAAGAAATCATACATGAAAATCTCAGATCTATCAGAACCAAAGGCCTAAGTAAAGACAGAAAGGATCCACAGATCACCTACTGAAAGGAACTAAAAAAAGAAAAAGACCTAGCAATGTTGTAGCTAAAATTCAGAGCTCACATCAAAGAAAAAAAGACAGTAAGTAACCAGAAAGAAGCAACAGCATTGTAAAGAAAAACAATATTGAAAGGCAATGCAGTGTCCAATCATGTTTCTGGAGGAAGACCTGATTTCAAATGTGGCCTCAGACACTTCTAGCTGTATGACCTTGGGCAAGTCACTTAACATCTGCTTTCCTCAGTTTCCTCAACTGTAGAATGAGGATAATAATAGAATCTACCTTGTATGGTTGTTGTCAGGATCAAATGAGATAATATTTGGAAAGCATCCAGCATAGTGCCTGGCACATAGCAGGTGCTATATAAATACTTACACTTTATATACACTTATTTATATTTTTCTATACCTTAGGAAGTAGTAGCTTTCTTATCAAAGGACATATTTAAACAAAAGTTTGAATCAACCCATCATATATGTCGTAGAGGGGATGTTTGCTTAGCCATGGATTGAACTAGATGGTCTCTGAGGTCCCTTCCAGGGCTGAGATTCTGTGATTTTGAGATTTCTGGTAACATTAGACTTAAAATAGGTTACAAGCAGATGTTAGTATCATCATATGTATGGTATTTAGAGCTGGATATCTTTCCTGAGCATTAGTCATCGATGGACTTTTAAACTTCTCGAATTGAATGTCAAACTCAACATGTCCCAAAAAAGGAACCATTCTCTCTCCACCCATACTCTCTCTTCTTCCCAATTTTCCTATTACTGTCTAGCACATTGCTATGATCAAGTTATCCAATCTTACATCCTTGATATCATCCTTAGCTCCTCATTCACACTCAACCCCATATTTAATCTATTGCCAAATCTTGTCATTTCTACCTTTTCATCTCTTGTCCTCTTAGCTCCACTGGCAAATCAACCACTCAAGTACACACCCTCATCACCTCTTGCATGGACTATTGAAATAGGCTTTTGTCTCCCTCCTCAATCCAATCCATCTTCTACGCAACTGCCAAAGTGATTTCCCTAAAATTCAAGTATAAAAATATTACCACCTCATTCAATAAACTCTGTCTAGTACCTATTACCTGATCAAATATGTACAGCTCTTTTGGGGATTTAAAGCCCTTTACAACCTGACCCCTTCCTACTTTTTCAAGCATCTTACTCTTTACTACCCTCCATGAACTTTTCACCATTTCACAGCTTCCTGGGCTCTATTCAGGGACTCAGCTAAAATTCTACCTTCTGCAGGATGCTTTTCCTGTTCCCTCCCCAACTCCAGTGTCTTCCATCTGAAATTATCTTTCATTTACACTTATACATCTTATACATGTATAGTCATTTGCCTGTTTTCTGATACGGACTGTATTTTTGCTTTTCTTTGAATCCCCAGAGCTTTGCCCAGTACCTGACGCCTAGTAAGCACTTGATAAATGAATGTTGACTGACTGATCATTCAGGGAATGAAAAGAAAAAGCTGATTTCTTAATCACTCGTAACAACTCGTCCAAACCATAAAAAAGATTTCTCAAAAACCAGGAACAGAAACAACCTAGATTTGAACAATACTATACTTTTTCTCGGAACCATAATTGTTCCTTCTTTGTTTTAGGTGTCTCAGGTCATCAGTGAACCACATAGAATAATGAGGACTTTATAACTCAATGAGTGGGTGCTTGTACATCACACAGGCTACTCCAGGAAGCCATGGGGAATTCCAGCATCTCTTAGTTACCTATTCTTTTACTTGCTATGACTAAAGCCTGTGATCAACATTTAATGAATCATGGTCTATTCTAGTACAGGGAAGATGGCTGTGCTTTTGATATACATCTCTTGGTGAAAGGCAAATCTACTACCAGGAAAAGAAGAACATATTTCCTAAGTTTCCTCTCAGTAAAACAAGAATAGGCATATTTTCTCCACCTGCTTCCCAGGATTTTTGTAAGGACCATATACCATATTAGATGTGAAAATGTGAAAACTGTAGTATGCCTAACAAATACAAGACACTCTTACTGCCGTATTTCAGAAGATCCATAATTTCAGCCACAGTTGCTAGCTCCACTGACTTGAATTGTAAGTCCTTTAGGTTTTAGTCTAGGAGTTCTTTAACCTTTTTATGTGGCATGGCCCCCTTCTCAAAATATTAATTATAAATATAAAAAATAAAATAAAAGGAATAAAAAGGAAACAAATTTTGTTGAAATAGTTACCAAAACATTTTTTAATTCATAGATCTCAAATTAAGAACCCTCGCTAGTAGTTAGTAGAAGCCATAAAAAAATTAAAGAATTTAAGAAGACATATTTTCTATTATACAAGAAATAATCCTTATAGAGAAAGAGTACTGTTTGTGCATGTTCAAACTTCCCAGAGCTGAACTATGACTACTTTACTAGAAATAATATCTTAATGGACAGCATGGCTTAGTGATCTTAGAAATCTGGCCTCAGACCCCAACACCTGTATTCAACTCCTACCTCTGACACAAGTGTAAAGTCTTATATAACATGGAATTTAACAAAATTTCCCTCCCAGGTAATTGTTTCTCTTTTAATTTTAACATTATTTCATTAATTTGTACAGAAATCTTTAATCTTTGTGTAATCAAAATTACCCATTTAACGTTCTGTGATCCTCTCTATTCTTTGTTGGCCATTAACTTTTCTCTAATCTATAGATATTATAGGTAACTATTCCCCTTGTTTCTTGTCTATGATATGATCATTTATAGTCAGGCCATTATTTATAGCAGTTCTTTTGTGGTGGCAAAAAACTGGAACTAAAGGGAGGTCTATCAATTGAGGAATGGCTAAGCTGTGGTATATGAATGTGATGGAGTACCATTATGCTGTGAGAAATAAGGAAAAAGGGAACGTCAAAAAGGTATGGAAAGGTTTATATGAACTGATGAAGAATGAAGTAAACAAAACCATAAGAAGAATTTATATTATAAAATCAATATTATAAATATGAATAATTTTGAGGACTTTTATAAATTAATGAAGGGGCATAGTGGATAAAGTCCCAGGCTTGGAGTCAGGAAGACTCATCTTCATGAGGTCAAATCTGGCTTCAGACTCTTACCAGCTGTGTGATCCCAAGCATGTCACTTAATACTGTTTGCTTCAGCTTCTTCATGTGTAAAATGAGTTGCAGAAGGAAAGAGCAAATCACTTCAGTATCAAAAAAACTACAGATTCACAGAATTGGATACAATTGAAAACACAACGAATAAACTAATGAAGAATGAAATGAGAACCAGAATAATTTATATAATAACAACACTGTAAAAACAAAAAAAACCTCTTTGAAATCTGTAAAAATTATGATCAATACAATGACCATTCATGGTTCCAGAACACCTATGACACATGTCATCCATTACAGAGAGGTGAAGGATTTAGGGTACAAAAGGAGATGTATCGATTTCTCTGTACAGCTATTGGGAATTTGTTTTGCTTGACTATGAAAATTTGTTACAAGAAACTTGTTTTTCTTTCCTTTTTTAATGGTGTAGAGAGTGGGAAGAAGAGAAAACAGGTTAAAGTTAGCTTAAAAAATAGAAGGATGCTACAGATGTGGAATGTTTTGTGTATTTTTCAGATGGTCTCATCATATTATTATTAAATTGCTTTACTTTGTTATAAAAGACCTCTCATTAGGTGAGAGTAATCTGTAAAAGTGAAATATAAAACAAAACATCAATAAAACTTGGGGAAAAAAGGAAAAGAAAACTGCAAAAAACATTTCTTGGTTCCTTCTTATCTCCATATGCCAGATGATTCTGGGTCACTCCTGACCCAGTGTTTAAGAGTATTTAAGAGGGCTATCAACATATGAAAGAGAATGTGGTGCCATGGGACACAAAGAATGCACATATGATACTTCATGAAGCATTTATGAAGCATCTACTATGTGCCAGGCACTGTGATCAGCAGTGGGACTTTGAGAAAAGACAAAAATAGTCTCTCCCTTCAAGGAGTTGACAATCTAATGGGAGAGACACCATTTAAAACTATGTACAAATACACACACACACACACACACACACACACACATACGGCATAAATCAGAGATAATCTCAGAAGGAAGATCCCTAATTAATAGGCACCCAGAAAGGTTTCTTACAGAAGGAGAGGTTTTAGCTGAGGGTGAGAAGTAAGAGCAGTCTAGGCATGGTAGAGAGCCAGCGAAAATGCAGTCAGGAGATGGAAAGTCCTATGGAAGATAGAGCAAGGAGGCCAGTTGTCACTAGATCTTAGAATAGAGGGAAGTAAGGTATAAGAAGACTGAAAAGGTAGGAAGAAGCCAGATGACGAAGGGTTTTAAAAGCCGAACAGAAGATTTTATATTTGATCCTGGAGATAACAGGTGCCACTGAATAGAAGCCTCTATTACCTGAAGTTTACTGAATGGGGGAGGGTTGGCAGACAGCTGAATGGAAGACAACCCTGGCGTACAGGACAGTCCTCTAGCGCTGGGGCTGCAGGGAATAGCTAATTCTAGTGAGGTCTGAACCAAGAGACCTGGGTTTGACCCTTACCTCAGATAGTTCTAGTTACGTCGTGACCTTAGCAAACATGTGATGTTTCAGAGTCTTGATTTCTTATTTGTAAAATGGGGATTCTAACACCATGCAGAAAGTGCTTTGCTAGATACTGGGTGAAATAAAAGTTCAAATATTATTGTCCTATTCTCATGAGGCTTGCAATCTACGAAGGGCAGATGGACTTGGATTCAAGAAGATCTGAGTTCAAAACCTACCTTACATACTTACTATGTTAACTGGGTGTCTCTGAGTGAGTTACCTAAACTGTGCTTCAGTTTCCTCATCTGCATAATGAGAGGTTTGGACTTGGTAGCCTCTAAGGTCTCTTCCAATTCCAAATCTACGATCCTATGTGAGATATTTGCAATGATTAGCATAATAGATCATAAATGCATGAGTGCATGAGAGGTACAATTGAAGTTCAACAAGAGGCCCAAGGAACAAATGGCGTTAACCCTTTAACTGGGCTAAAGTAATAAATGGGGCTGGGGTTGGAGGAGGGTAAAGTTAAGGTGATATTTAAGATCTTTAAAGGATGGTTAGTAATTCAGCAGTCCAGAAGGTTATAATAGGCATCGACACAGAGCTGGGAAACACTGCGTCATGATTAGAGGGTGGTCAGTATCATAGTTTGGCTTTTGGACAGTTTGTAGAGGAGAGTGTAATAGCAGAAACGGCTGGAAATTTAGGAGCTTCAATACCAGGAAAAAGACATGGATTTTGATTATCAATGGGGAGCTACCAACAGCAACAGAGGAATGAGTAACCAGATATGTGCATTAAAAAAAAAGCCTGAATCAAGTAAAATATGATTTGAAGGGGAGAATAAGTGGAGGGAAGTTCCTAATAGAGGAGGATACTATAAAATTCCAGGGAGGTCGTAATAAAGACATCTTCTGGTGGTGACAGTAGGAGCAGAGAAAGGAGAACAAATGGGAGAGACATGGAGGAGATGGCAGGAACTGGACTTGGCCACTAACTGGATATAAGAGATGAGAGAGAAGAAAGTATCAAAGTTAATTTCAATTTCGGGGCTAGGCACTGGGAAAACAAGGACAGAAGTGAAGACAACATGTACATACATCGATATATAAAACACACATACAATATAGATATAAGGTAATTTGCGGGAGGAAAGGTACCAGCCAGCAGGGAATCAGGAAATGATTCATATAGGAGGTAGTGCAGGAGCAGAGCTTTGAAAGAAACAAGGGATTCTAAAGGTCAGACTCGAAGTGGACGTGCATTCCAGACCCCAGGGATAGCCAATGTAAAGGATGGAGATGGAAAAGGGAAATGAAGTGCCCGGTATAAGGAAGAGGAATGGTAGTTTGGCTGGACAGTAGAGTACATGAAAGGGAGTAATGTAAAATAAAGCTGCAAGGGTAGGTTGGAGTCAGAATGTGAAGAGACAATAGGAAGCCTCTGGAGCTTTCTGAGTATAGAACTGATTTGGTCAGATTTGTACTTTAGGAAAATCACTTTGGTAGTTGTATGGAGGATGGATTGGGGCAGGAAAAACAAGTTGGGAAAAGCAATTAGAAGGCTATTGTACTAGTCTAGGCAAGAGGTGATGAGTTCTTAGGGGAATCAGGTTGGTGGCAGGAGGGAAGAGAATGGAATAGATAACATTTAAGGAAGACAAGACAAAATTTAGCAATTGATTAGATATGTGTACATGTTCACATATGTGAATATTTGGAATTGAAAAAGTAGAGGTTGTAGACCTGGGTGACTTTCTAGTATGCTGGTGCCCTTGGCAGAAACTGGGAAGCTCAGAAGAGAGAAAGCTTTCAGAGAAATACGAATTTTGTTTCAAACATGTTGAACTTGAAATGTTTATATGACATCCAATTTGAAACATCCAATAGGTGGTTGATGATATCTGGCTAGAGCTCAGGAGAGAGATGAGGACTAAATATGTAGACTGGCAAACATCAGTACAGAGATAATAATGAAACATATGTAAGCTGATGAGTATATCAAGAGAGTATAGGGAGAGAAGGCCTGAGACAGATCCTCAAGATATACTCACAGTAAAGGGATGTGATACTAAAGATGGTCCATCAGACGAGCCTAAGATTAAGTAATCAGATAGGTAGAAGGAAGTTCAATAGAGAGCGGTGTCACCAGAAACCAGCAAAAAGCCTCCTCTAAACCCCCACCCCTACCCCAAAACCAAAAATAAACAGAGAAGTGAGAATATCTGGGAGAAGAGTGTGGTCAACAGTGGCAAATGCTATATGGGGTAAAGAGGGATGAGATTTGAGAGGTCACTAGATTCACCAATTAAGAGATTATTGATAAACATGAGACATTAGTTGAATAGCAGTGGTACTGACAGAAACAGTGATGTCGGATGACAGAACAATTTTTTGTGGCGGCGGGGAGGGTTTAAGTTTTGGATATAATGACTATGAAATACTAGTGAGACATCTGGGTAGAGAGTTATATTGAGGACAGTTGGAGATGCAGTTCTGGAACTCAGGAGAGAGGTTGGGGGCTAGAGCTAGAGATTTCTGAGTTACAGGGTAATGAATGATATTGCTATGGAAAGATGAGAAGAAAGGCAAAGATAGAAGCTTGGGAAACACCCGCAATAAAGTAAAGTGTTAAAATGACAAGTCAGCAAGAAATAGATGTGAAACTAGTGTACTGTCCCTAAATTCAAGGGAATAGAAAGGGAAGAGTGTTCCATTGGGTCAAATACTATAGCCATTCAGCTTTGGAATTCCTGCCCTAGGGCTTGCATTGCTCTGGCTGGTGAATACAAACTCTCATGGCCTACTATATCAAGCCCAACCTCAGGTATTTTTCACATTCATAGAATCATAGATTTTGAGCTGGAAGGGTCCTCAAAGGCCACCTGGCCTAACAATCTTATTTTACAGATGAGGAAATTGTTAAAAACATTTAAGCAACATGTCCAAGGTCATACCTAGTCATCAGCCCTGATGTCATAAGACTGTCCCCCTAACTTTCCATCTCTTCCTGTAGGAACCAAAATCAAAACAATATTGTCTTTAGTACTGATAACGCATGTCAATCAGCTCCTCTAGGGCTCCACTTACCATTCTCCCTTATTCTGCTGTCTTACCCTAAGAGAATGTAAGCTCCTTGAAAATTTTTTTGTTTGTATCCCTTCTTACTCAGCACAGTGTTTATCACAGACTCCTAAATGGCCCCCTGGCCTCAAGCCTTTCCACACAACCTACCAAAGAGTTTTACTTTAACATCTAGTTCTAACCATGTCACTTCCCTATTTAATAAACTCCAATGGCTCCTCATTGTTTCTAGGGTCAAAGCTTCTCTGCTAGGCTTTTAAAGCCCTTCACAACATGGCACCCAACCTACTTTTCCGGCCTTATTACACGACTTCCTTCCCATACTCTGCAGCCTAGTGAAACTGTCCTTATTGCTGTTCCTAACAAATTTAAGACTCTATATTCCCTCCACCCCCAACTACTAGTGCCCTTTCCCTATAAACTTACCTTGTATTTATTTTGTATAGATTTCATATATAGGCTTATTTGTGTTCACGTCTCCAACCACAGAATGTAAACTCATTGAAGGCAAGGACAGACTGCTTCATGTTTGTTGCGTCTGTAGCCCCAGGAACTAGTTAGCATAGTGTCCATCACACACTTAAGTGCTTAATAAATGCTTGTTGATTGATTTGTGCCTAGTAACTTAGCTTTTTCATTTATTCGTACAGAGAAACGTTTCTTCCAGTTGTAACAATCAATAAATTTGGAGAGGCCTTTGGAGACAAATAGCTTCAGGAAGATGTTATCTGAGCTTACTTCCATACCTTCATTCCCATCACTACCACCATACTATAATCAAATTATCCCATTCTCACTAAGTGACCCTTCTCGTATTGTCTGAAAAAAAAAGAACAAAAGAACTATATACCCAACAGCATAAATTAAGAAAAAGCAAAACACAATAAATCTCACTGAAATACAGTGAATAACGTTAGTGTCTATTTTTAAAATTAAGGCAGCATGCCTGTGTCAAAAAAACTATCAAACTAGATTTTTGTTAAATGAAAAAATGAAAATCAAATATTAAATGAAAAAATGTTTAAAGTGTGTATATATAGAAAATGAGTACTTTAGCAAGTAAAGATCCAGTCTCATCCAATGCCTGTTGCTTTCATTCACGTTATTTTCTTTTTGGAGGGGGGAAGGCAGGGCAGTTGGGTTTAAGTGACTTGCCCAAGGTCACACAGCTAGTAAGTATGTCAAGTGTCTGAGGCTGAATTTGAACTCAGGTCCTCCTGACTCCAGGGCTGGTGCTTTACTCACTGCACCACCTAGCTGCACCATTTTTTTCATGTTATTTTTAAGTTCTCAAGATAGTACATGAGGATAACAATCAGGTAACTAGAGACATGAAGGATGCTAAGGATTCAGGAAGACTGAACCAAGGAATGCTTTAAATCCAGGAATTCTTGAGTCCCTTTCAGGACAGGAAGGCTGACCAGAGGGCTCATCCAAGAGAAGCTGTAACCATTATACAATTTATAGGCCTTAGTCCAACATGAAGCAACGGGATCACAGAATGTCAAAGTACAATGGTCTTCCAGACCAACTTATGCCTGAAAATAAATTCACCACTACAAAACACCAGACAAATGGCTGAAAGCCTTTACTTGTAGACCTCCACTGAAACTTGGAAAGGCTCGTATGAAATTGATGCACAGTGAAATACACTAGCTGAACTTATAATTACATAAAATAAGGTAATTGGTTCCAGCCTGATGCAAATAAGCAAGAAATGCCCCCATTTCACTATTCAACTAATTGGAAGCTAGCTCTAAAGAAAACCAGCTGTTGTCTCTCCTTTTTAGAATGTGAATTCCTTCAGGGCAGGGACTAGAGTCTTGCTTTTCTGTTTGTATTTCCAATGCTTAGCACAGTGCCTTCCACTACCAAGTGCTTTAATAAACAAATGATTAAATCCATTCATTCTAGTTGGTACAGCCATAGAACACTCAACCTGGAGTCTGAAAGATGCGGCTGACTTCCCAGAGGTGTGACCCTGGGCAAGTCACTTAACCCTGGTTTGCCTTAATTTCCTCATATATAAAATGGGAATAGAACCTATCTCCCCAGGCTATTGGGAGAAAATAACTGTAAAATGCTTTGCATGATGCCTGACATAGTAAGCGCCACCTACATATTAGCTATTATTATTATTATTGCTAAATTATTACAAAATGGTTGTAGAAAGAACACCGACTTTGTAGTCAAGAACACCATGGTTCAAATGCTGCCCCTTCTACTCAATACCTCCGGAGCTTCGGGCCAGTCATTTCACCGCTCTGCAAAATGAGCGGAAGGGCTCAAAGTCCTTTGTGGAATTCTGCCAACCTAGGGTTCCCGGATGAGAAAGGCATACTGTTGCTAGGCAAGACAGCCAACTTCTCCAACGCGATACTACAAGTCTGCGGCTTATCACATGCCTGGTTCTCCACTGGAAAGCACGCTGGGCATTGGGGCCGGGGGCAGGGTGGAGGCGCACGCACCTGCAGCCGGCGTCTCCAACCCTCGCGGTCCTAGACCTTCCCCACGAGCCCCTCTACTGCGCAGGTGCGGCGGGCTTCCGGCTGCGCTGGGCGGGAGAGGCAGAAGAGGCAGGAGAGGCCGGGGTGGCCTCCTGTAGAGTCGGGCCTTGGAAGTCGGCCGGCCTTGGCCAAAGATGGCGGGCTCTCTGGGTTGTCAGGTCGTGGCAGGTGGAGGCGAGAGCAGCGACAGCGAAGAGGACTACTGGGATATCGGGTACATGGATCGGGCGCCTCAGGTAGGGGGAAAGGCCCTGGTTTTGTCCCTGCAGTCGTCGGCCCCACCCCCAGGCCCAGGCAGAGGTTGAGGCTCTGCCCAGATCCGGGCCCTTCTGGAGCCCGAGGTCTCGTGAAGCCTGCAGCCTGGCGCTGCCCGCCCCGGTGTCCCGGGAACGAAACCTCATCAGGCCCTCGCCTCTAGTTAAGTGGTTGTTTCCGATAAAATGAGACTTCGGTTATGTGGTTCTGGAAATCTCCCCAAGCTTTTTGTTGTTGGACGTAGTAAAAAAAAAGCACCATCCTCCCCAATTTTCATATATACGAGGATTTAGCGCTGTTTTTCGATGAATTATTGCTGAATCCCAGAGCAGAGTTCTACTTAATTCTGCTGTTTCTAAAAGACTTATTTTCATCTTGACCATTATGTTTAAAGATAACGCAAGTAAAGATTCTCTTTTTACGATTAACAAAAGGTGAGATAAGCATATCATCTGTGATATTTTTGTCATAAAAGATTATGATAAAAAAGAGATTCCCTTTTTTGTTTTTTTTAAAAAAGAAGCATCTAAAGAGGATGCCTAGTGTTGTGCCCTAAAGCTGCACACAATGTCAAGATAAGTGAGACGCATGCTTTATATACCTTTTTTTTGGTAGTGATTGTACTAAATGGCTGCTGAGGGTCCCATCCAACCTAAAATGTATGATTCTTTTTCTGCTTCTTTAGACGATGAAAGGGACATTAGTGACTGAAGAAAAAGGTGAAATCTTTAAGAAAGCTTTGACTTCAGGAGATGTTTCACTGGTTGAAGAACTTCTAAATTCTGGTAAGAGAAAAGTTGTGGACTTAAGTTAATTTTTCCTTGACAAAAGTGTGACAACTCAAAAGATTTGAAAGTTTTTCTTTTTTTTTCCTCCAGTATAAAACGCCTTGCTGTGAACCAGAGTACAAAGGGATTTGTTTCATTGGCTTCTCTAAATTTTTTTTTCTCATTTTCCATAATCTTTTTCACTTTGAATATTTCTGATCAATAGTTTCTGGATACACACACATAAATATCTAATGTTGAAAGTAAAAGATTGCTAACTATTAAGTTCTACAGATGTTATCTACACCCCACCTCCTTTCTTGATTCTTTTACAATGGCTGTACCTCAGGTCTGGAATGTTCTGCCCCCTGAAGTTGGCCTCTTAGTCTCCTTTCAAGACCCATTTCAAATTCCACCTATTCCAAGAAACTTTCCTTGGTCCTGCCAGCTACTAATGCCTTTCTTTCTCTTCCATTTTCTCTGTATAATTAGGTCCCAGTTACATCAAATAATGAATCCTGTGATATTCCAATTCCCTCTTTTGAAAGTTATAATTTTATGTAAAATGCGGTAATTGATTCCAGTCCAATGGAAATATGCAGTGAACATTTTTTAAAAATAAGAATTTTTTATTGTCACACTATAATAGCAAAAGATAAGGACAATGTATTTTTGATTTAAATTTATTACAAAGTAAGAGAATAGTTATAAAAAGCAAAATTTTAAAAATTCTGAACAGTGCATCTAAAGATAAATGATGATATGATGACAAGATGATCATTGTTTAAAATATTTTAGCACTGTAGATTGAATTGTGTTTTCTTTACATCTTCATACCTATGCTGGTAGTGCAGAGAGCTTTATTCATATCTCTAAGGATTTATAAGCTTATGTTTTCACAAAACGAACCAAGTGTAGTCAGATAGCCTAGGGCATTATCTAAAATCAGAAATGTTTTAAATGTGATGTCTTCCTTGCAATATTTTTCAACATGTGGGCTAAAGTAACCTGAAAACCAGTCTTCAAAAACAGCTGTCACCCATGTTTTCTTATTTGACTGCTGAAGAATTGGAAGTGATTGGTGGTCATAGCTTCTAAGGGTGAGGATTTTGAGACCAATAAACAAGCATTGATTTCATTTAAAATCCCTCTTACATTACTTCCCAATAAAAGTGTTAAGTAATCCTTAGATACTTTAAGTCCAAGTCAAGTTTTTTCTTCCTTAGAAATGAAAGTATAGCTCTGTCTGTAGAGACCTAGCTCATATCCATATTGTTGTTCAGTCATTTTTCAGTGTGTCAGACTCTTTGTGACCCCATTTGGGGTTTTCTTGGCAAAGATACTGGAGTGGTTTGTTATGTTCTTCTCTAGCTCATTTTACGGATAAGGAAACTAAGGCAAACAGGGTTAAGTGACTTGCCCAGGGTCACACAGCCAGTAAGTGTCGCAGGCTGGATTTGAACTCAGGAAGATGAGTCTTCCTCACCCTAGGCCTGGTACTCTATCCACTGTGCCACGTAACTGCTCTCATTCATATCCCTCCTCTTTTTTCAAACCTCTGATGAGTCCTGCTCAACTTCCTTAGCACTCAATAGTGGTACCAATCATGTTATGTGTATTGTTATATGTATATGTATATATATGTTACATGTATGTATTGTTATAATTTTCTATACAAATGACTGATGATAAATTGAGTTTGGATAGCTGGGGTTGGAGGATTAGGGGAGGGATTGAATTATGGAGGGCACTGAGTACTGGGATGAAAAGTTTGTCCTCAATCTGAAGCTTAGTTACTTTGTTTGTTTTAGAGGGGAGTGACATTTAAATATTCAAATAGAGTTTTGAGCTCATCAATTTAAATATGCACTCCTACAGTGCAGATAAAAATGCATCTGTGCTTGCTCATCCTGTCAACTCTTGTCTATGTCCTCCCATAAGTTTCCCATGGGAAGTATATTCAATTTCCTGGAAGCTGCCTTTGCTTTTTCTTGACAATAAAAGTGGACTCATGGAACATTGGCTGTTCATCTGTGTTAGCTCACTGTTACTATGTGACTAGCCCCTCTTCTCTTCTTACCAATAATTCTCCCATGATGTCTTTTACTCTTGTTCTTTGGTGTTCCTCCTTGGTCATATTTGCTACCTATTCACACCTGTTATTTACCTCTCTATTTCCCTTTGTTGATATTCAGCTTTAATTCTTTGGAGATAGTTTCATCTAGAAGCAGTACCAGGAGAATTTATAATTTAAAAGATGGGCCTTTGTTTTCATAGGAAGCTTGAGATCATTGGCACTTTGCAATTTTTTGAAGGCAGTGTGTTCTGCCCTCCTATTCAGCTCAGGGTCCCATCCATCCATCTCTCTTGTCTTCCCCAGAGTTGAGAATTAAGCAGCAGTATTCAAGATGGAATGGGGAGATAGAGGTGTCAGGGAGACTAACCTGGAGAGTATCACAATAATTAGATGTGAAGTGATGAACAAGCGTGATGGCAATAGAGAGGAAAAGATCAGCTTCAGAAACATTTGACAGGAGCTTCACTGAGGCAGCTTTGCCCTAGGCTTGAAGTCAGAAGGCTGGATCTTCATCACACTTCTGACACTTACCAGCTGTGTGACCATAGGAAGGTCACCTAACTTTGAGTTTTTGTATAGTCATTTGTAAAATGGGGATAATAGGAGTATGTATTTCACAAGCTTATCAAGATGATCAGATGAGATCATGTATGTAACATACTTTGCAAACCTTCAAGTGCAACATAAATGTAAGCTGCTGCTTTGATGAGAACAAGGAATTGAACATGACTTTAAGGTTTTGAGCTTGGAGAACTGGAAGAATAATTGTTTTACATCATCTCATAGTGTCTCCCTCAATGTTAAACACATAGTAGCTATTCAACAAATATTAGTCAAGTGCATTAATAAATGAATAAAAGCAAGACTAGTGGAACAACTTTATTTTCTTAATATTGGAGCTAATATTGTGTAGGGTTAATGGAATATAAGATCTTCTCTGTCCATTAATAGGCCTATATGACCATATGTCTCCCCTTTTTTCCTGGAACAGGGGCTATGTTCCCAGGTCTAAAGGTACACAGATATTTCAATCATAGATGTCTTGCTGCCTTGAGCTCTGGCTCAGCTCACAGTTGTGATACATTCTGAGTCACATAGAACCCACTGGGGGAGGAAATTGCCTAAGGGGAAGCTTGCTTGCAGTAAGGCTTTCACACTTTTTTGTAATTAGGCACTGAA
This sequence comes from Phalanger gymnotis, assembly GCA_028646595.1. Lineage (NCBI taxonomy): Eukaryota > Metazoa > Chordata > Mammalia > Diprotodontia > Phalangeridae > Phalanger > Phalanger gymnotis. Next base: position 107,758,548 of record CM053623.1, read on the forward strand.
GCAAGTAGATTGTGATGCCTTCAGGCTCTGAGAAAGATGTGTATGTGTATGCATGTTCATACATATGTATTTGTGTGTGTGTGTGCTGAGGTGAGATTTTGCTTTGGGGCTCACTCATGGGAAAGAATGTTCTTGAGATTTGGCCAGAGGAGACTAGGTAGCCACTGTTAAGGAGCCCCTCCCCCCTCCTTTGTAAACCCAGGTGTTGGCACTGCCTGTCTAGTGACCATGTTATCTATTACTTTGTTCAGACAGCTGGAACCCTGTCTGCTGGATGGCCGTGCTATTTTTTCCACTTGTATTTTCTCCAAGTTCAGAGGGCTTACCTTTCCCCTGAACTACGGAATGCTTTATATATGTTTGATTAAAGTAAGATTGTTGACCCCCTTAAAGTTGCCTTTCTTTTAGGATCTTTGAGATCAAAGAATCTGTGCAAGCAGGCCATTCTCGGTATGCTAGAGTGCTTGCTGTTACTGATTGATAGTAATTTTACTTTATTTTTTCAAATGAAATCCTTCTTTCTCTCCATACTTCTCCACCACACTCTGTTGAGAAAGCATGACAAACAGAATTTTTGTTACAAACTTAGTCATGCAAAACATTTCCCTATTGGCCATGTTAAAAAAAAATCTCAATCTCACCTCTTCGTGAGACAGGTGTCCTGTTTAATCCCTGAAATTATGGGTCGGTTGTTGTTTTGATCAGAATTCCCAAACCTTTCAAAGTTGTTTGTCTATACGATATTGTTGTTATTCTATAAATAATGCTCCTGGTTCAAATTCTTTCTGTATCAGTTCATGGTCTTCCCAGGTGTCTCTGAAACCACTCCTTCATCATTTCTTATAACACAGTAGTATTTCTTAGCTTAATTAGATCGCAGTCACCCTGAAAGAAGTCACATCGGTGAGATCACAAAATTGAAGTATTGGGTAATGTGTGAAGCATAAATATAACTGATGGTTGAAGTAGATATAACTTGTATAGGAGGTGCGAGAAAGAAGGGAATGAGCAGGTCAGGTAGAAACATGAATTTCCAAAAGCAGAAGTGGTGGGGAATTATGTTGGATCAAATACTTGTGATAGCTATATGTTAGTATCTTGGGCCCAAAAGTTTGGTGTATTTAAAAAAAGGAGCCTGGGGGTGTGAGAAGGCAGAACAGCCTCAAAGTAGAAGAAACTTCACCCAGCTGGTTCATGGGATAGTAGTAGATATAGAGCTGGCAGATACCTTTGAGTTAATTCAACTCCCTCATTTTATAGCTGAGAGAAATGAGGCCCAGAAAACTTAAATGAGTAAATGCTCAGAGTCAAAGGAATGACCAGAATTTGAATCCAAGTCTCCTAAAGTTAAATACAACAGTCTTGCCTACATCCCTGTGTGTAATAGGATAATAGCAAAATGAAAAGTTGAATGAAAGTTATATACTGTGAAGTTTCTTTACATAATTTAATTATTTTCATATTATGCTACTTGCTATTAAAATTTATTTTAAAAAATCATATATTCCTCTAGGGATCATATAAAGTAGTCTTTAACATAGATGTTCTGCCTCCTGAAGTCATTGTCATCAAGGGTTTCTAGTATAATAAGGAATACATGTCTTCACTTTATATACATTCTTTAAATATGTTTTGGTTAAGGTATATTTTAGCTATAGTGATAAAATCATTGAATTTTAGATCTGACAGGAACCCCAAAAAAGTCATCTAATCCATTTCTCCGGTAAGAAACTGAAGCTCTCAAAATTTGTACGTCATTTGAAGTCACAACAGTAGGGACAAAACAGTATTTATTTTCTCACTCAAAATAAAAGTGCATTTCATAGCCTCTGGAGCTTTTTACAAGATTCCTTCTAATCCCAGGGTTTATTTTTATGTTTACAGGAATGAGTGTAGAATCCAGTTTTCAATTTGGATGGACTCCTCTTATGTGTGCTGCTAATATTGCTAATGTGGAGTTGATGCGTGTCTTGTTGGACAGAGGGGCTAATGCAAGCTTTGATAAGGGTAAGATATTTAAGAATTAAGACATGATAAATTTTATTATTTATATATATTATCTTGATGAATCCCACATAGTACACTGTTATAAACAAAATAATTTCATCTAGGTACTGTTTTAAGTACCAACCAAAATTAAATTTGAAATAATAGACGTTTTGAAACTTTCTTTTAACAGGGAGGTGGGATCCTTTTACCACCCCGCCTCTTTTTTTCTTTTATTGAAAATGACTAAAAAGGTTCTTGTCCTCTGACCCATGGAAAGACCTCACATACACTTAAAATATGTGTAGCAGCACTTTTTCTACCTACAAAGAGCTGGAAACAAAGTAAATGCTAATCGATCTTGCAATGTCTATACAAATTGTGGTACAAGAATGCAATGGAATGCTATTGCATTATAACAGATGATGAAAATGAAGACTACGTTGAAGCATGGGAAGATTTCAGTGAACTGATGCAACATGAAGTAAGAGGAATCAAGAATACTAGAAATTATAACTAAATAATGTAAGTGGAAAGAAAAGCAGAAAAAAAAAAACCCAAAACTTAATGCTGTGCAAATTATGTTGAACAAGTTTGGTCCCGCAAGAAAAGTTAAGAAAACACATCTCTCCTTTGTAGAGATGGAGGACAGTAGGTTCAGATCAATCAAGCAGCAAACATTAAGCATCTACTGTCGGCCAAGCACTGAAGACACAGAGACAAAAATGGCAGACCCTTAACTGAGGGAGATTATATTACATTCATTATATTGCATATATTGTCAGACTTCATCGATATTTTGATCAATTGTGCTGAACAGCTTTTCTCCGTAATTCTTTTCAGTAGGGGATACGGGGAAAGGAAATAGAATTAAAGTAATATAAAAACAAGAGTAGTAATTTTTTAAAAGCTTCAAACTAAAGAAATTAATAGGTAGTTCTTGCTGCTTCCACTGTTACCAACTCTTAACACCCCATATTTATAGGGATATGTGCCTTGCCTTGATTATGTTGGCAGAACTACTCCCAAAAGTCCTGTTTTTATCCTTGGTCATTGACCTGTGGACCTAAGAGATACCATGAGAGTGAAATTCCCTGTCAGTGAGACGTGGGGTTTTGAATTCTCAGACCTTGTTCTCTTTGGTTGTGAAGGTATAGATGACAGGAGCCCTAGCTCCAGCCCTGGTTAGTGACTTTTGAGATAAAGGTATATACTAGTAGTGCAGGCTTGACCTATTACTCATTTAAGTGGTTTGATTAGATTCTGACAGGAAGTGATGACTCTGAGAGTCTTAACAGGAGGATGTAATAGTGGTGCATTAACTTTTACTGCAACCAGAGGCCAGTGGTGTATGTGAACAAGGTACAGCAGTGAAACCTATAGGAAGAAAATAAGTAAGGGGGGGGAGGTAGGATATGGGAAAGGCAGAGCTCCACTCAGGGAACTAGGTAATATATGTGGAAAAGAAGAGCTGATACCTGGGATCTCCAGAGAGTAGGAGACAACTATGTTATCAAGGCACTGGCAGTTATTGCTTCACTGACAATGTCCCCATATGTATAGTGGGGAGCTTTTTTCAAGGTGCAAGGTAAGCAAAGGACCACTCAGTGATCTAATCTTAGACAATCTATACAGTGATAGCCATATTCCTGGAAGTGGGATAGAAAATGGTCACTTATCAGAATTCAGTCAGAGGAGACCAAGTTGTAGAGGTTCAGCAAGCCGGCTAGTAAGTTTCCACAGCAAATTAAAACGGCATCACAAATCAGATTTACATGACAAATCCCAGGTTATGAAGTGGAGTCTAAAAACATCAAAGATCACACAACAATGCAAATTTCTATTACATGCCTGTAAATGTACTCCTCAGATTCCAAACTCTACCCCCAAACCTCTGTCTTAGTAGATGACCTCGTCTCTACTTTATATCTTTCCTGCTGTCACCTCTACCATGTAAAACATTCATAAATCCCCACCCATTCTCTCCTCCTTTTCTTTGGTCTTCAGAGAACAAGGTAGCCTTTCTCTTTGCCAGGATAATAATGCTCTTGTGTCCTTAACTTCACTCCCTTCCATCTTCTTTGGAAGCTAGCACATTTGTAATTTCTCTGTATATATTGCTTTACCTCTGCCTGTGGAAATGTTAAGATATCTTTATCTTTATAAACAAAACAAAGAGAATAGAATAAATGGGGGAAATAGGATGGAGGAAAATACAGGTAGCAGTCATAACTGAAAATATTTTTGAAGCAAATTTTTCTGATAAAGGCCTCATCTCATATAAAGAAATGAGTCAAATTTATAAAAATAACAGCCATTCCCCAATTGATAAGTGATCAAAAAATATGAAGTCACTTTCCAGATGAAGTAATCAATGCTATCTATAGCCAGGTGAAAAATTGCTCTAAATCATTATTGATTGGAGAAGTGCAAATTAAAACAATCTTGAGGTATTCCCTCACACTTATTAAATTGGCTAATAGGACAGAAAAGGAAAATGACAAATGTTGGAGGGGATGTGGGAAAATTCAAAGGCCTATAAAACTGTATACCCCGTTGACCTAGCAATACCACTACTAGGTCTGTATCCCAAAAGAGATTTTAAAAAAAGGGTCTATATGTACGAAAATATTTATAGCAGCACTTTTCTGGTGGCAAAGAATTGGAAATGGAGGGGATGCCCATCAGTTGGAATGGCTGAACAAGTTGTGGTATATGATTGTGTTAGAATGCTGTTGTGCTATAAGAAAGGATGCACTAGATGCTCTCAGAAAAACCTGGAACTGATACAAAGTGAAATGAGTAGAACCAGGAGAACCTGTATGGAGTAATAGCAATATTGTAAGATAATAAGCTGTGAATGACTTAGCTATTCTCAGCTACACAATGATCCAGGACAACTCTGAAGGACTTATGATGAAAAATGCTATCCATCCGCAGAGAAAGAACTGATAGAGCCCGAGTACAGATCAAAGCATACTTTTTTAACTTTATTGGGTTTTCATTTTGATCTATGTTTTCTTTTAGAACATGACTAATAGAGAAATACATTTTGCATGACTTTTAACCTATATCAAATTGCTTGCCTTCTCAATGAGGGGGTGGGGAAGGAGGGAGGAAATTTGGAACTCAATTTTAAAAAAGAATGTTGAAAATTGTTTTTACATGTAATTGGTGAAAAATTGAAAAGAAATTAGAAACAACAACAACAAAAAAGACTTCCTTTGACCTTGCCATCCCTCAAGCTTGGGTTTTATGTATTCTGTTCTGTTCACTGCTAAACTACTAGAAAGAATTGCCTATACTCACTGTATTAACTTTCTTACCAGTCATTCACTTTTTTTTTTATCCCTTTGTATTCTAATTTTGGATTTCTTGTCCCAGAGTATTGAAACTGCTTTTTATAAGCCCTCCATGAATTAATTAATTAATTATGGAAATGAATGACTTTTTCTCAATCTTTATTTTCCTTTACTTTAGCTCCTGGATACTCTCTTTCATCTTAATTTCTGTTATATTGTACTTTCCCAGATCATCTTTTACCTGTCTGACCCTTATGTATTGATGTTATCTCAGATCTTTTTATTTTCTCTCGACATCCTTGTTGGAAGCATTATCTTCCATTGTTTTGATTTCTGTATCTTAGACGATATCTTGCAGATCTTTGGCTCTGACCTAAATCACTTCCCTGAAATCCAGTCCTGCCTTTCTAGCTGCCAGGTAACTTTCCATCTGATATTCCAACCTCAGAATGCTCAAAACCAAATTCGTCATCCTTCCCCACCCTTTCATTCTTGCTTCCCTCTTTCTGTTGAATTCACCATCATAGGACCATAGGATTAACACTGCGGAGTCATCTTGGACCCTTCTCATTTCCCTAACAACAACCATAATAATAGCCAACATATATACAGTGCTTACTATGTGCCAGGCACTTTGCTAAGTGCTTTATTATTATCATTTCATTTTATCCTTAAGACAACCTTGCAAAGTAGATGGTATTACTATCCCCATTTTATAGATCAGGAAACTGAGGCAAAGAGAGTTAAATGATTTGCCCAGGGTCACACAGCTAGTTCATGTCTGACATTGGATCTGAACTCAGATCTTCCTGACTCCAGGCCCAATGCTCTATGCATGGTGCTACCTAGCTGTCCCAATATAGGATTAGCCCGTTAATCAACTTCATCTTGTTGTCAACTGTTGACTCAACTTCAAAACATCTCTCTCTCTCTCTCGCTCTCTCATCTGTCCTGTTTTTTTTTTAATGCTAGCTCACTCTAGTTAAAGCCTTCATTCCTTTTTGCCTAGACGTTTGTAATAACTTTACAACTGGTCTTCCCACCTACCATGTCTCTCCTCTCCAATCTGTCTCTTATCCAGATGCAGAAATAATCTTTCTAAGGCACAGAGGTGACCACATCACATTCTTGCTCAAAAACCTTCCATGGTTCTCTCACATCTAGATTAACATTAAAAGCCTTACATTTAAAACCTTTCACAGTTCAGCATCAGTATATGTTTCTGGCCTTTTTTCATATAATTCTCTTTTCCACTCTCTATTGAAATGAGACCACAACCTATTCACAAACTGAACATTCTCAACCCCCCACTTCCCTATATTCACACTGACCATATTTTGTGCCTGAAATACAGTCCTTCCCTCTCTGTCTTTCCTTAAAATCCTCCCACTTTAATGTTGAGCTTGGTTTTCATCTCTTTTGTGTGTTCTTTCCTGGTTCCCTCAGATGAAAAAGGGCTCTTCCTCCTGAAGCACTGACCCTGGATATCTCTTTTTCCCCTGTTACTCCCTATCTGTCTTATACTTATCCATATACTTATTGTGTTTATGTTTCCAGCCCCCCCAAAAGATTATAAATTCCTTGCTCCCTAGCTCTCTCCCTATTTCTGGCCACTCAAACCCCACAGCAGTTGGCTTCCCTGTACCTATCCACAAGGGCTTCCTGGCCTCCCATCGGATCATACTTCAAGCCTCTCTTAGGCAACCCAAAGCAGGTTGCCAAAGCCTAGGCAGTTCTGCCTTCCCTTTCCAGCTATAAACTGCCCCTGAATGCGCTGGAACAATTCCTCATCATGCCCCCAAAGGCAGAACCTCTATGGACAATGACAATCTACCTGAACTCATTCCTTAATGATTAATATACTCCCTGGTCAGTCATACCGTTGCCACATCAGCGACTCTTAACTGCCTCCCCTCTTCCTTTACCCCCCTCTCACATGGAGAGATGACCATTCTCCTTGCCAAGGCAAACTCCTCTATTTGTACAAGTGATTCTATCCTGTACCATCTTCTCTAGGAGATTGCCCCCTTTGTCATCTTCATTCTCTTTCTTCTGGATGCTTCTCTACTGTCTATAAGTGCACCAATGTCTCCCCATCCTCAAAAAGCCCTCACTTGATACATCCATTCCTCTTTGTTGTTGTTTTATATCTCTTCTCTGGCCAACCTTGAGAAGGCTGTTTACAATTAGTGCCTCCATATTTCTTCTCACTCCCATATTAACTCTTTGCAGTCTGGATTCTAGCTTCATCATTCAACTGAAACTACTGTCTCCAAAGTTACCAATGATCTCTTAATTGCCAAATTTAGTGAGCCTTTCTCAATCTTCATCCTTCTGACTTCTCTCCAGCCTTTGACAGTCAGTCACCCTATTCCTGATATGTCCTTGTCTCTAGATTTTCATAACAATGCTCTCTACTGGTTCACCTCCTACCTGTGAAATTATTCCTTCTCAGTCTCCTTTGCTGGATCTTCATCCTGGTCATACCCATTAATTGTGTGTGTCCTGCATGTCTCTGTCTTGAGCCCTCTTCTCTTTATATACAGTTTCACTTGGTGATGTTCTCAGCCCCTTTGTATTTAGCTATCATTGCTATATAGAGGACTCTCAGATTTATATGTTCAGCCCTAACTTCTCTACTGACTCCACTTTCAAATCTCCAAATGCTTATTGCACAATTTAATTTCAACATGTTCAAAACTGAACTCATTATCTCTCTCCTGCCTCTCCTGCACCCAAATATTTTCTATTACTGTAGAGGGTAATACTATCCTCCTACATACCCAGGCTCAAAATTTGGATTTGGAGAAGTCATCTTTGACTTCACACTCTCACTCCTCCCTCACCCCAATCTTTGATCAGGTCATGTAAATGGCTCAAGCAACAAGACAGAGAGACTGTGTTCCTGATGCCATCTTTAGGCTCTCATTAATCAGGATTGTAATCCGAAACAGCCTTTTTGGTGTGCTGAAGGCTCAGCACCAGATAGCATCATTAACCTTAGAGCTTTTGAGATTGTCTTATGTGCTGTCAGCCTCCCACTCCTGTTTGTGCTTCCTTGGTCCCTGGGCCTAAAATGCTCTTTTTCAATGTCTTCACTTGTTGGTTTCTTTTTTACCTTAGAATAGCCTTTTCTAAAAACTTGGCTTTTTTTTTTTAATTCGTGGAATAAATTCTATAATAAAAATATAATTACACACAAAACTGTAGATCTATTATACACAACTTGCTATTCCTTTTAAATATATGATAGTTGTCATGTAAATTTCTTTTTTTCTCCTTTCTCTCTTCCATATGCCCCACCCACCAAGTCCTAGAGGTGGCTACCATTAGACACACTTAGACTTCGAGTTTTAGCTAGGCAGCTAGGTGATGCAGTGGATAGAGAATGGGACTTGGAGGAAGATTCATCTTCCTGAGTTCGAATCTGGCCTCAGACACTTACTAGCTCTGGGTAAGTCATTTAACCCTGCTTGGCCTCAGTTCCTCATCTGTAAAATGAGCAGGAGAAGGAAATGGCAAACCACTCCAGTATCTTTGCCAAATGAACCCCAAATGAGGTCACAGACTAAACAACAAAATCTCTCAGAGTACCCCTTCTCTCTTTGATACTTCCACCACCTTGGTGCAAGCCCTCATCACCTCAGTTATGGCAGTAGCCCCTTCTCAAATCGTTCCCTCCTCCTGTCTGTCCTCTACTCAGCTCTCAAATTGATCTTCTAAAGCCCAAATCCTACCATGTCACCCACACCCACATTCGGTCAACTCTAGTGACTTTCTTTTACCTCTAGTATCAAATATAAAATCCTCTGTTTGGCTTTTAAATCATGCCATAACCTGCCCACTTTCTACCTTTACAGTTTTATTACAAATCCAGTGACACTGGCCAACTTTTAGGGTAGATGCTCCCATCTCCCAATTCCAGACATTTTTACTGCTGGTCCCCCTTACTTGAAACTCTCTCTTTATCTCTAATGCTTAACTTCCCTGGGTTCCTTCAAGTCTGAAATAAAAAAGTCCTATCTTCTACAAAAAGGCTTTCCTAGTCTTCCTTAATCTTAGCGCTGTCCCTCTGAGGTTGTCCCCAGTTTATCCTGTCTGTATCTAGTTCATACATACTGTTTTGCATGTTGCTTCAACAGTTAGATTGTCATCTCTTTGAAGACAAGGACTGTCTTTTGCCTTTCTCTGTATGCCGAGGACTTAGCACATTACCTGGTACATAGTAGGCACTTAAACATGCTTATTAATTGACAAACTTGAAGAGAAGAGTTCTTGTTATTTTTTTTATTCTGTTTATCTGCAACATACAGCATAGTTCCTTGCACACATAAAGTGATTAATATATGTTTAAATAAATGAAAGGTATTATTTGAAGAACTGTCTTTCAAATTTAAATTTAATTCTTAAAGGGCTTGAATTAAGATAAAAATTTGACATATTAGTAACACGGTGTAATGGAAACAGCGCTGAGAGCTTTCAGTTGAGGCGCTTGAGTTGTAGATTGTGTAGAGATCTCTTCTGGCTTAAAAAAATTTGTGCATTTAAGATCATTGTCCAACCTTTTAAAAATAAGCTGAAGTTTTATAATTAAATGACAACTCCTAATAGATTTTCTCACCTTTCCTGGGGGGTGAGTAGAAGAAATATCAGTTAAACTGTAAAAGCTTTTTGCCTCTTTTGTTAGTAATAAAGGAAGCACTACATTCTAGATTCTTCCTCTTGTACTTTGAAGCCAAGAACCGTGTAAGAAGATAAAGGACAGCCAGCATGTGTCAGGAGAAAGTTTATTACAAGAAGTCCATAATTATATTTCTTAGATATGAAAATCCTTCTAGGTGAGCCATCATCCTGGTAAGGGACCCACCTCCTCACATAAACTGCCACAATTGTGGTCCTTTCTACTCTTGGAGATTCCTGAGATCCCCATACTTTGCCATGTTTTATCTCTTCTGAAACCTCAGTGTTTCTAACGAAGTGTATATTGTGTCCTGGTTCAGAAATGAGGAATATAGTTCTCACACTCAATACCCAACTATAATCAAGGAAACCTTCCAGGACAGGAAATTTGAATTGAGTTTTTATGTAGAAATAATGTTTAAAAAGCTAAGTCTGTAATGTGCAGCCTTATCTCTGCACCTAGAGTCGGCTCTAAGAGGTTAAATAACTTCTCCGTGGTCATTTACTAGTATGTGTTAGGCAGGACTCTGAAATTCCTAACTGCAAAGTTAGTCCTACATTCCACTGCATCATGCTGACTCTTATTGTTATGTACTATTAAAACAACTAGTATTTTTTAATATATATTTTTCTCTATTTAACTATAGATCAATATACTATTTTGATGGCAGCATGCACTGCACGTGCTTCAGAGGGTCAGATCTTAAAGAGTGTAGAACTGCTACTTTCAAGAAATGCTAACCCAAATGTTGCTTGCAGGTAAGGGAAACTTTAGAATTACTAGTAAAAACTAAGCCATTTAAAATTTACTTTTATTGATCTTTCGAACATTTGCCAATCTAGCTTCTGCTCTTTATCATGAATAAATGTGTTTTCTTGGCCACTAAAGTTATGATTTTTAAATGTCCTAATGCTGGTATCAAAAGTAACACATGGTGGTGGCAGTCTTTTGCTTTTTCCTTTTCAGAGAAAACAAAGAAGTGAGACTGTGATAAGGAGAAAAAGCTCCCAATGTATTTTATGAGCCACATACTTGAAGGGATAATATAACTGAACTATGGCAAAGCTTTTTATGTGTCTTTCAACCTCAAGACTTTCAAATTCCATAATATTGGTCAGCTAAGCAAAGTTGCACAAAAGCCACAAATTCAGTCATGAACTGCGACCTTCTTCAAGCAATTACATGTCACTCATGAAAATTGATTTAATTTCTTGAGTTGTTTGTTCTAAAAACTCTGCTCTTGCCTTTTTGCTTCATGTTTATTTCTTTACTCTTTCAGTCATTATTATGAAGGGAGAGAGTAGTGCCCAATCCCAGGGGGTAATATCTGAAAATGTGCATAGTGGATTGAAGTGAACAGCCATTCACAGAACTAAATATATTCACTCAACAAATATTTTATTAAGCCCCTAGTTAGTGCAAGACCCTGAGTTAGGTTTTATGTCTACCAGCTCTAGAGCTTGCTTTGAGTTTGGGAGGCTCTGGGGTCACAAGCGTTGTGGCTAGGTACTCTAGGCTATTCTCTTTGGAAAAATCTGTTCTAGACCCTGGTATCTTATCTCTAGTAGAACTGATTTGGCTTTTTTTCTATAATCCTTTGAGATTAATCCCATTAAATATCCTTACTTCTTCATGCATGTTGATGAGTTTGGTTATTATAATCTGTACCTTTATTCCTCCGTAGTCATACAAGGATATTCATATCCTTGTTGTCATAATCAGCAACAAATGTTGTATTTCCACAGTTCATAATTCTGAAATTCCTAAACATAAAACTCCTTTCTTTCCAACTCTTACTGTTCCCTATGTCTCTTAATCCTGCTCTCTGTACTCACCACAGCCTCTAGTTTCTCTACTGCTCCTTGCTTTTCCAAGCCCTTACCTGTGCTTGGAATTCAGTTTTTCTGGATCCTGGCTGTTTTACACTAATCATTTTACTTTTCCCTAATCAACTCTATTGCATTCCACACACTGACTGAGAAGCTTTTTTCCCCTCAAAACACCTGTACTCTTACTTTTATCTTCTCACTCTGTAAAAGACCTCACCTTCCAAAAATAATTGAAGCTCAAGATAGCTTAGCTCCTTCTTTTCTGCATTTATACCAAAACCTAATTCTCCCATCCTGTCCTTTTTTTGCTTCAGAGTCCAATCTTTAGAACACCAACCCATTACCCAAGTTCTCGATCCCAATCCTTCCCATACCCTGTAGCAGATTGCTTCTTCAAATGATCTTCTCTCTTTGCCTAATTTTGAACCTCTATCTACTGGTTCTTTTCCTTCTGCCTTTATACTTATCCATATCACTCCCATCCTTAAAAATAAAAACCTTCACTTGGCCCCACCATCCCCTTAACTACCTATATCACTACTTTTTCCCCCACAACCTTTTTCTTGGAAAAAGCAGTCTATAATCATTGCTTCCACTTTCTAGTCCTTTTTTTAAAAATAAATTATCTTTTTTTAATTACTAACTTAACAAAGATATCAAATACAATTATTATTTATTAAGTGCTTACAATGTGCCAGGTGCTGCTAGTGTTGCAGAAATAAAAAAGAATAAACAAAAAAGGATTATAAATTAAACTGGATATCTATAAATTTACATCAACTCATCTTATTGAATCCTCCATGGAACTATCTCTTGTAACAAATATGGACAAGCAATATGAATTAATACATTGACTATAACTGGAAATGTTTGTTTCATTCTTCATCTTTATTCCATCACCTCTGCTAAGAGGCAGGAAGCAAGTTTCACCCTTACTCCTTTGAATTAAGGATTCATCACTGGATTAATCAAAGTTCTGAAATCTTTCAAAGTTGTTTTCTTTTATGTTTTTGTGATCACTATGTTCACTGTTTTGATTCCCCTTATATTTCGCTCTGTATCACTTCATATGAATCTATCCAAGTTTCTCTGAGTTCTTCAGATTTGTCATTTCTCATGGTGTAATATTCCATCACATTCATATACCATAATTTGCTTATCCATTCCTCAACTTATGGACACCCACTTTGTTGCAAGATCTTTCAGACAATAAAAAGTGCTGCCGTAAATACTTTCATATACCTAGAATCTTTCCCATCTTTGATTTCTTTGTGTTGTATGCTTAACAGTAATATTGCTGGGTCAAAGGGTATAACCTGCTTATGGACTTTTAGGGTTTAATTTACAGTTGTTTTTAGAACGGTTGTATCAATCCACAGTTCTACCAACAGTGCATTAGTGTTCCTGTCCTCTCACAGCATCTTTAACATTTGCCTTTCTCTCAGTAGTAGTTTGTTTCTCAGTAGTCTTTCATATGGTTGTTGATAGCTTGTATTTCTTCTTTTGAAAACTACCTGTTCATATCTTTTGTCTTCTTATACATTCCTTCTACTTATTCTATAATTTCTCGCATTCTGGTTTCTGTTCTCATATGATACTAAATTGTTTTCATGATCACAGCTTTGTATTATAGTTTGAGTTCTGATACTACCAGGCTCCCTTTCTTTCCTTTTATTTTCCATTAATTCCCTTGATATTCTTGATCTTTTGTATTTCTAATGAATTTTGTTATTTTTTTCTAGTTCTTTCAAGTAATTCTTTGGTAGTTTAGTATTATGAATGAAAAAACCCTGGGAGACAGAATTTCTGGGTAATTAATAATCACTTTATTAATTAGGCTAGCCAGCAATCAATAAATTGATGGTCACTGGTTTCTCTCAGCCACCAAAGATAAACCCTTGGAGAGCCTGAAAGCCTTAAAATTTTTTTTTGAAAGGGAATGCTCTTGTCAAGTGAAAATCAACCCCGATTGGTGGACATTTAATGAGGAGGTAGGCTAGAGGTCTTTAGTTTCTTCTGCTGAGAATCTGGCTTGATCTAGACACTGCCTCTAGCAGTCTGGATGGGGAAATTTATCTCCACCTACATCACTATGGTTAGTTTTGAGCTGGATCCATGAGCTGAATCACATTTAACTCCAATGGAGTGGTACAGGGACCTGGGCTCTTTTCCCCTGGGTAAGAACTGACCCAGACTGGATTCTGTTTACACTCTAAACAGAAGTTAGATCTCCTAGTTGGGTGAAGTCCCACCCAAGATTGAACAGCATCTTCCTTGAAGGCTAGGGCAATCTCATCAGTCAATAATGTTCTTTAGAGACTGACTTTTTACCAAGGACTGAGCCTTAAGGGTCCTAATTTAATAAATGGTTATTAATATGATAGTAAAATGATTTTATTGGTATATCAATGAATAAGTAAATTAACTTAAGTACTATTTTTCCCTTACTGGCTTGACTTACATTTGAGTATTTATTATTTCTCTAATTTAAGTCTTTATTTGTGTGAAGAATGTTTCATAATTGTGTTCATATAGTTCTTGGCAGGTAGACTCCCAAGTACATCATACTATCTAGTTATTTTAAATGAAATTCTCTTTCTGTTACTTCCTTCTGGAAATGTTGGTAATATGACAAAATGCTGGTGATTTGTGTGATTTTGTTTTATATCCTTCAACTTCACTGAAGTTAATTTTTTGGTTACTTTTTTAGTTTGCTCTGTAGGGTTCTTGAAGTTCACTATCATGTCATCTACAAAAAGCAATAATTTTATTTCCTGTTTGCTGTGCTTATTCTTTAATTTTTTTGTCTAATTGCTCTACATAGTGCATTTGCTTTTAATTTTGTTAATCTCTTAAATTTTTCAGGATTTCTACGTTAGTGTTTAATTTGGGGTTTTTAGTTTCTTGATTTTCAAATTGTGTTTCTTTTTTTAGTTACATAACCCAATTCATTGATCTGCTCTTTGTCTCTTTTACTGATGAAAATGGTTAGAGATATACTTTTTTTTATCTTCTTGGCTGCTTCCCAAAAATTTTGGTGTGTTTTCTCATTTTATTATTATCTTTAAGGAAATTATTGATTATCTTTATGATTTGTTATTTGACCCATCCATTCTTTAGGATTAAGTTATTTATGCTATTATTACTTTTCATATTTGTTTCAGAGGCCCTTTATTGAATATATTTTTATTGTATTATGGTAAGTAAAAGAAGCCATTTGCTGTGACCTCCTTTTTCTCTCCTCTTCTTTATCTCCTATCACTCAGATTCCTTCTGCCACTCTCTCTTCCTTTACCTTTCTCACATGACGAAGTGGCCTTACTCCTTACCAAGGCTAACCCATCTGCTTGGTCAAGTGATTCCATCTTATTCCATCTCCTCCAAAAGATTGCCCATTCTGTCACTTATTTTAATTC
The DNA here is from genome assembly GCA_028646595.1 of Phalanger gymnotis. Taxonomy (NCBI): domain Eukaryota; kingdom Metazoa; phylum Chordata; class Mammalia; order Diprotodontia; family Phalangeridae; genus Phalanger; species Phalanger gymnotis. The sequence continues at coordinate 107,773,762 of CM053623.1, forward strand.
TCTGTCTATGGACTCACTCTGTCCTGAATATAAACATGCATTCATATCTCCTTTAAAAAAAACAAAACTCAAAAAACCTCTACCCACTCCTTCTAGTCATGCTATTGTCCTACATCCCTTTGTAGTTAAATTCTTCAAAATGTCCATCAGCAGTGGGTGCCCATGCTTTCCTCCCTGCTTTTCTTCTTATTCTTAGCTGTTTACAATACTGCTTCTAATCTTTTCCATTGAAACTACTCCCTGAACTTTCCAGTGATTTCTTAGCTGCCACATCTAGTGACCTTTTCTCAGTCCTCATTCTCCTTGACCTCTGCCACCTTTGACACTGCTGGTCACCCTCTCCTTGATACTACTGATAATCTAGATTTTTGGGACACCACTCTCTCCTGGTTGTTTTCTTATCTAACTAGTCTATATTTTTCTGGATCCCCTTCCATTTCATGCCCTCTTCATGTAAGTATCCTTTAGGATTCTTTCCTGGAGGCAATAGGAATCATCCTTAACTCATCAGTATCTCTTGCCTGCCATCTTCCATACATTGCTAAAAGCTGTCAATTTCACCTCTGCAGCATCTCTCATATATGCCCCTTTCTCTCCTCTGATACTGACATCACTGTAGTGGCTCATATCTTGATCATTGATTGTAATAGCTTGCTGTTGGATCTGCCTGCCTCAGCTCTGGCCTCAGTTCAATGCATCCCCTCTTAAGCCACCAAAATGATTTTTCTAAGCTGAGGTCCAGCTATGTCACTCTCCTACTCAGTAAACTCCAGGGGCTTCCTATTGCCTCCAGGATCAAATTAAAATTGCTCTGTTTGACAATCAAAGCCCTTCATAACCTAATCCCCTCCAACCTTTCTAGTCTTCTTGCACCTTACTCCCTGACACTTACTCTTCAATCCATTGACAGTGGGCTCCTAGCCGTTCTACAAACAAGACACACTATCTTTCAGCTCTGGGCATTTTCTCTAGCTATTCTCCTTGCCTGGAATACTCTCTTTTTCCACTCTGCCTGCTGACCTTCCTGGCTTCCTTTAGGTTCCAACTAAAATCTGACTCCTCTTAATTTTAGTGCCTTCTCTCTGTTCCTGTTCATCTTCTGTATACCTTGCTTTGTATATATATTTACATGTTTTCCTTCATTAGATTGTAAGTTCTTTGGGGAAAGGAACTGTCTTTTGCCCTTTTTTTGTATCCCCAGCACTTAACAAAATGCGTGGCACATAGTAGGCCCTTAATAAATGTGTTTTGATTGATATGCTGTATTTTGTTAAAGCATTATCCCAATAGATACAGAATTTGCAGTTTTTGCTACAACAGGAAATGTTAGTACAAATACTTTTGCATGTAAGGGTCCTTTCCCTTTGTGTTTGATGGCCTATAGTGGTATCCTTTGGCTAAATAGTATGCACAAATTAGGGATTTTTTTGAGTATTGTTTCAAATTGCTCTCCATAGTAACTATACCAGTTCATAGCTCTACCCAACAGTGCATTAATGTGTCTTTCCTCCCATGGTCTCTATAAAAATTGTCATCTTTTGGGGGTCATATTTACTACACTAATGGATTGAGTGGCACTTTAGAGTTGTTTTAATTTGCATTTCTCTTATTAGTAATTTGGAGCATTTATTCATATGATTGATGACAGCTTGTATTTCCTCCTTTGATAACTACCTGTTAACTCCTTTGGCCATTTTCTTAGAGGAATTTCTAATGTTTTTTCAGTATAATCTGATGAAATATTAAATATTTGAAGGAATTTGGAAATTGGTTCCAGACCTCCCATTTCACAGATGAGGAACTAAGGGTTCTATAAGTTTGGATAGTAACTTCATTTCTCTGAACACCTTCTATAAAATGATTATTCTAATAGTACTACTGGTAATGGTACTTGGGAAAACACTTTGTAAATCGTGTGTGTGTGTGTGTGTGTCATATATGTGTGTGTGTGTATATGTATGTGTGTACATATGTATATATACACTAAGTAGTTATATTTATCATGTATTTTAAATGTATTGATGAGAAGAAGATGCTCTGACAAAAATAAACCAACATAGGCTTTTTAATTTGTCTATATAAGAAAACAATGATATAGTGATAATGAAATAGTGTTGCAGTTTCTTGGTGCATTTTTGTCAAGCCTCTTCTGGAAGTCAATACACACTCTTTTAGCCAGAAAGAAAATATTTTATTATCACAAGAAAAATGAGTTAGCTAATTCAGTTTCCTCCAGTTCCTTGGAGAATTTATATTTATTTTCCTTCTCAATCTAAATCATTCTCAAATTTTTATTAACAGAATAAATTTTACAATGGCCTTCTGTCTTCATATGACATTCTTTCATTTGCGTTCTTAGAATTTAAAATTTATTACATAGCAAGAATGAACTTTGGACCATATCTGTTAATGAAAGAGAATTGTATTTTTTAAGAATCTGACAGATTTACTTAACTTAAAGAGTATCTTAATATTTAGTAAATTCTGTGAATTTAATTCACAGAAAGCTTTTTGCCCATTTTATTTCATTGTAGCTTTCTTAACTTGGTTCAGCTTTCCTTTCCAGGCGCATTACGTGTTACTCACATTTATACACTCTGATGTGACTACTTTTGTGTTCTTGTATTTCCTTAAACGGGAAATTACCACTTCCTGTGCTTTTGTATAGGCTCTACACCCCTCCTTATCCCATGCCTAGAAAGCATACTCAGCTGATATCTAACACTTAGAATCCCTAGCTTCCTTCCTTCCTTCCTTCCTTCCTTCCACTTTTTAATGAGGATTTTCTTGACACTCCCAGCTCCTGTGTTGGAAAGCAAAATGGGCTCCTTAGCACTTAGTTCAACCAAGTGCCCTTGAAGAGTTTGGCTTTTGTTTGCTTTGAGTAATTCAGTGTATTTCATTGAGTCTTACTAAGTGCTAAGCCCCAGGCCCAAACCCCTATTAGGTATAAAATCTATATGGGTGTGGATTGGCAACTAAGGTGGGGCCCAAGGTGGGGCTAACTTCAGGGAGGGCCTAGTTTACATGTCTGGGACAGCAGAGGCTTTTAGACCATGTGGGTTTAAGTCACCTCTTTGTGAGTATTCTAAGTCACATGGGTGAGTTGTATGTGTGACTCACCCCTGACCCTGAAAAAGATATAAAACCAGGGGTTGGCCTTCTCTTCTTTGGAGCTCTTACCCACAGCAGTGGTGGCGCATGTGACTCTGGGCCAGCCCTTGTTCTGAGCTCCTGGGCTGAACCTAGATGTTAGTAACTATGAGTTGTATTGGGTCTGTCTATTGATGTTTGTAATTTGGTTGTATTTTGTTCTGAAGTTCGGGGTGCTGGTTTTTTCCCCTGAACTAAGTGAATGATATTTGTATGCTCAATTAAAAGTAAACTTGTCAACCCCTTCACCTTGCTTTCCTTAGTTAAGCAGATCAAAAGAACATGTGCTTTTGCAGTCTGCTGGCAGCTTTCTGGGTGCTGGCTGTTGGTGGATCTTATACCCCCACAGAAGCTGCTAGCCGGATTGTTGAAACAGCTCCCTTTCTGAAATTGCCTTCTATTTATTTCGTGTATAGTTATTATTTGCTTATAGGTGGACATGTTGTTGCCCATAGAATGTTAGCTCCCTGAGGGCAGGGACTGTAATTTTTTGTTTTTGTTTCTCCAGCACCTGATATAGTATCTAGCATATAGAAGGCACTTCATATATGCTTGTCAATTGATTAATTCATTCATTAGTTCTGATCAACAGTAAAACTAAATTTTAATATGAGGATGGAATTATATAGTGTCAGTATTCCTGGCTTTCAAATTAGAAGGCCTTGGCTCACACCTTTCTTCTGTTTCTTACTAATTATGTGAACTTGGCCAAGTCATTTATCCTCTGAACTTCAGTTTTCTTCTTAGTACAATAGAAATGATAACATTTATTTACCTACTTTATAAAGTTATTTTGAGGATCAAATAAAATGTGTTTTCAAATTTTAATATGATATGTAAATGCCAACTATTATCGTTATCACTCAGTTCAACAAACATGTAAGTATGCTAGATAATGGGGATACAAATATAAAAACAAGAATCTCTGCTCTCATGGAGCTTTTGTATTCTACTGAATTACTTTGATTATTATTGCTGTGGCACATTGTAATTTGATTCAACATGCATGCAAACTAAAGTCAGAGATAATAAAGGTAAGAGAATTCTTTATTTTTCTAATGAGTGGAACTTAAAATTTCATTCTTAGAGATAAATGTAAACACACTTAGCCATCAGTTCCAGACTTAAGAGTATTAGATCATGTAGAACCGAGTAGAAGTATGATAACTAGAATTCATAAAAGGGATACTAACCTGATTACAGTTTTTAGAAGCCCTTCAGAGCCAACAATAAGAATTTAAACTTGATACAGTAGACTGATAGTTCTCAAACTTTTTGATTCCTAGACCTCTTTACAGTTAAAAAAATTTTATTTGAGTACTTCTGTCCCCAAACAGCTTTTGATTATGTGGGTTGTAGCTATTGAAATTTACCGTATTTAATATTACTATTTAATTTACAATTAATTAGTATTATGAAAATAGTTTTGACCCAGTAGACACTTGTAAACCACCTCAGGACTCACAAGGGTCCCCAGATCACCCACACTCTGAAAATTGCTGTAGTAGTCCCAGTTATCTTCTTATGAATTTTCCTTCAGTTTTTCAAATGTGACACCAAGAACAACCCAATACCCCAGACATTATGCTGACCAGGGCAAAATACAGTGGGAATACCACTTCCTTCATTCTGTATAGTATGCCTCTTTTAGTGGTGGTGTGGGAATTGACTTAGATGAAAAAAACCCAACTTTTAACATTCCATATGTCCTCCTTTTGTTGACATCAGATGTTTTCCGTGATTTAGTGTTTGTAAGAGTAGGACACATTCCTTGATTCTTCATCATGAAGTGTCACTTTTATCACATTGGATATTAAATATACCTTCGAATAGCAGTCTACTTTTCTCATGTCTAATATTGAACATATGCCATATGTTTTCAATGAGATTTAAATTATCAGAATTTATTACTGGACTTCTATGACTACTGGAAATTGAAAATACAACAGAAAGTTATGGGTAGATATTTTAATGAAAACATCTAGAACTTTCAGGCTCCCCTGGACTTCTGTAGCCTTGAGTGAAAAATTGAGTTTTATCTGTAAAAATGACCTTTTCCTATTCTTCAGTAACCCCAGTCTTGGTATTGGATTGCCCATGATAAACATTTTTCTCTTCATAGCAATGGTAAGCAGCCACTTCTTAAATTAGTCATCATCTTATTCTTCCAGACTCAAGAAATCTATGCTACATTGGCATAGATTAAATCAGTAACTATCCCACAAGTTGCAAGGTCTGAAGGCCTTTGTTTTCTGATGATTGATTAGACTGTTGTACAGCACTAGTTTGTCTATTGGCATTGTCTTTTGTTTTTCTACCTCACTTTGCTTTGTACTTTGGTGTAACATCCAAGTCTGTGCTCTGAAACATTTGGTTTCTCTATACCAGCAACTATGGCAATATCTCTCGTAGTCATTGAAATGTGTTCCTTAAGCATCACAAAATTTTGTGTATTTCCTTGCAACAGTACTGAATTAAAAACACAATAAAAAAGAAATGAAGTGTATGTATAGCATGGAATTCTGCATTCAGCTATCTGAAAACTAACTAAATACAGAAAAACAATTTTAGTCTAATTTCATTTGATCAAGCTTGAACATTCTTAGTCTATTTAGTGTAAAAAAAATGAAGCCATATCAGAATTATTACTTTGTCTTGAATAATCTGCATTGAACCTTAATGTATCCTAAGGCTTTATTAGCTATTCTAGCTATTGTATCATACATTTGACTCATATTGAGTTTATGGTCTACTGAAAACCCAAGACACTTTGGAAAGACCTGTCCAGCTTTGAAAGAGCTCCATTGTATCCCAAAGAGATAATAAAAATGTGAAAAGGACCCACGTGAACAAAAATATTTATAGCAGCTCTTTTTGTGGTGGCAAAGAATTGGAAATTAAATGGATGCCCATCAATCGGGGAATGTCTGAAGAAGTTGTGGTATGTGAATGTAATGGAATACTATTGTTCTCTAAGAAATGATCAGCAGGCAGACTTCAGAAAAACCTGGAAAGACTTATGAACTAATGCTGAGTGAAGTGAGCAACACCAGGAGAACATTGTACACAGTAACAGCCACACTGTGTGAAGACTATCTTTCATAGACTTGGCTCTTCTCAGCAATGCAAGGATCTAAGACAACTCTAAAAGACTCATGATGGAAAGCGATCCACATCCAGAGAAGAACTTAGGAGTCTGAATGCAGATGGAAGCATACTATTTGCTCTCCATTTTTGTTGTTTTGTTTTTTCTTTCTTGTGATTCTTCCCTTTGGTTCTAATTCTTAATTTCAACATGACTAATGTGAAAACATGTTTAATATGAATGTATATGTAGAGCTTTATCATATTGCATGCCGTCTTGGGGAGGGGAAAAGGTGGGGAGAAAATTTAAAACTCAACATCTTATGGAAGCAAATGTTGAAAACTAAAAATAGGATAATGTTTTAAAAAGAGGTACATTGTGTGGTCCCCCACTATAATATTCCTTATTTTCTCTTTCTTCCTATAATTCATTTAGTTCTTCTTTTTGATTTCATTGGCTTTGTTCAAGTCGCAACTAAAATCTCATTTACAGGAAGCCTTTCCCAACCCCTAGAGGCTTCCTTCTGTTAATTATTTCCTGTTTAACTTTGTAAATATGTTTCCTTGTTGTCTCCCATTAGATTGTGAGCTTTTTAAGGGCAGGCAGTGTCTTGGCTCTTTTTTGTATCCCCCATGCTTAGCATAGTGCCTGGTATATAATAGGTATTTAATAACTGTTTATTGACCGAATGACTTAATCATTTAGATGCTATGTCATTCAATGCATATATGTTAAGTATTTACCTTAATTCATTTCTGAGGGTGCTGTTAAGCAAAATGTGTACTTCCTCGTCTGTCTTTTTTAATTCTATTTTTGCTCTGTGTGAGATCATATTTGTTACCCTTGCTTTTTTGAGTTAAGTTGAGGCTCAGTAGATTTTGTTTTAGCCTTATATTTTTTAAAAAAATAATATAAATGTTTTTATGTAATGTAAAAATTTTGAGATTTTAACTGTCTTTTTCTTATAAATAGGTTTTAAGTTTTCTTGTAAACATTGTTTTTGTTGGATCCGTATTGTTGGATTCTGTTTTCTAACATATTCTGCTACCATCGTCCATTATAAATTAGTTTATACTGTTCACATTAGCAGATATGATCATTTCTCATGCATTTCTATCATTTTTTGTACTTTTCCCTCTTTTTGCTCTCCCACATCCTCTTTATCAATTCTTACCGTCTTTCCTTTTTTAAACTCCTCTTCATGATATCCCCTCAAAGTTTGTTTTGTTTGTGATGAATCCTCCTCTGATTTCCTCCTGTCTTTTCTTCCTGCTCCTCCTATTTCTCCATTCAATTTAATTTATTTCTATACCAAAATTTTTACATGTGCCCCACCACTTCATATGAAAGTGATATTCAGGTGACTTTCAGTCTTCTCATGCCCTTCCCTTCCTTGCCCTTGACATTATGGTTGTATGGGAATATTTACATCATCTCTTTCCTTAAAATATAAGTGCTTCATCTTTATAAAGGCCCTTATTGCTCACTTGTTTCTCTTTATTTCCTGTTTGTATTTCATCTCTGAGCTTTTCATCTGGAATATTTGGAAGTCGTATTTCATCAAAGCTTCACTTTTTTCCATGTAGGATTATATTCAGTTTTGTTAGTAAGTTCTCACCACTTGCTTTGCAGTAGTAGTTACTATTTTCTTGTATTATACTGACTGTGATTCCTTGAAAATTGAACTCTTGGCGGAGCCAAGATGGCGACTGGAAAGCAGTAACTGGCGTGAGCTCCCCACCAAGTCCCTCCAAAAACCTATAAAAAAATGGCTCTGAACCAATTCTAGAACTGCAGAACACACAAAGTGGCAGAGGGAAGCAGGGCTCCAGCC
>CM053623.1:107782333-107822949 GCA_028646595.1 Phalanger gymnotis
CCCTACAAGAAAGTAAGGGAAAGGGGGATGGGAGGGGAATGGGGGGACGGAGGGGAGGGCAGACTGGGGAACAGGGCAACCAGAGTGTACGCCATCTTGGAGTGGGGGGGTGGAAATGGGGAGAAAATCTGTAATTCAAACGCATGTGAAAATCAATGCTGAAAACTAAACATATTAAAAATAAATTTAAAAAAAAAGAATTTCAAACAAAAAAAAAAGTTAAGGGAGTTCCCCACTTGCCCTACTTTCACATGTGACTCAACCATAGGGAGGTTCTCTACTTCCACCCCTGATCCTGACTAAAGCATCATGAAATTCCTAGCTATATTATTTATCAAAGATTTATTGTTTAATAAAATATTAAACTTTAAAAAAAAAGAAAATGATAAAGAGTCTGATCTCTTTCTTTATAATCCAGGTCCTCTGGGATTGAATGAAGCCTGTACAAATTCAAAAAAAAAAAAAAGAAAATTGAACTCTTTCTGGCCACTTGCAGTATATATTTTTTATATGAAGGCTTTAGATTTTGTTTATGGTGTTCCTAGAATTTTTCATTTTGGAACTTCCTTGGGCGGGGGGGTGTCATCATTGTTTTCATTCTATTTTTACTTTGCCCTTTTATTCTAAGATTTCTTGAAATACAACAGCACTTTTTTGCCAGGGGGAGAGTAATGTGACTTTCAGATATTCCAGTGATTTTTAAATTATCTGTCATTGAGTCATTTGCTGATTAAGTTTTTTTATTTGAACTACCTTATGTTTTTTCCCAATCTATTTGTTTTGTTTTAATATTTATTTTGGCCTACAAGAAAGGAAGGGAAAAGGGGATGGGAGGTTAGTGGGGTGACAAATGGGAGGGCAGACTGGGGAACAGGGCAACCAGAATATACACCATCTTGGAGTGGGGGGAGGGGAAGGGTAGAAATGGGGAGAAAATTTGTAATTCAAACTCCTGTGAAAATCAATGCTGAAAACTAAATATATTAAATAAAATTTATAATATTTATTTTGGTGTCATAGAGTCATTAACTTCTATTTGGTCCATTCCAGTTTTCATGTTTAATATCTCATGTTCAGCTGTTAATTCTCTTTCCAAGTCTCTCCTCTGTGGCTCTTTTGTTTTTTAGTTCCTTAGTGTTCTCATTTAACTTATAATTTGTAACACTTTTTAAAATTCTTGCTTCATTTGTTCTAGGAATTCTGATTAATCTTGTGGCCAACTGTACTTTTCTTTGAAGCATTGTGAGCACGTGATGTGAACTTATTCTTTTCTTCTATGTTTGAGTCTTCGGCATCTCTGGTCTCATAATAGCTCATTACCTTTTTTTTGCTTACTCAGTCTTCAGCCTTAAATCCGTGATTGGAAATTTGTTTTAGGGCCAGGCAGTACTTTTGTATTCTTTGTATAGTTCTGAACTCTTATCTGCATCCTTCTTCTTTGTTCTCTGAGTCTTCTATATTGAGTTGAAATATTACTTTGTGTCATAAAGTTGTAAACTTTACTTCAAAGTGTAAACCCTAAGCAGGCTGCTGAAGGGCATAATTTCCTGCCCCCTGCACTTTCTAGGCTTCAGACCCTGGTTAGGATTTATTCCATTCAAATCAATAAATGCCTACGGTGTGCCAGTCAACCTGTTAAGTACTGGTCTAGGCAAAAAACCTGCAGACTTATTCCTGGGTAGAGTGCCAATAGAGAGTTTTTGCCTCCAGCCCCTGTCAGCAATCAGGAATATTTTGCACGTTCAGAGTGATAATACTGCATGATTACCTCTCTTCTACTCCCAGGACTAAGTCTGAGATCCTCTCTCTCGGTCAGAGCAACTACTTTGCAGCCCTGTTTCGCTTCTGGATTACAGCATCAGTTCTTTGACCCCAATGCCCCAAGGCTGTCAAATCCTAATCCCCTTTCTGGGATCATAATGATATTGCTGTGGCCCTATTCTATACCTGGGGTTTGAAAGCTCTGTTTCACAGTTCCCTTGCTGGCTACTTCCTATGGGTTGAATCTGTGATCTTGTACTAGAAAAGATGACCCACTCGGGTTTCCCCATAGAGTTCCAAATCACTACTTAGTCTAGTGATTTTTTTAGGTCTTTGTTGGAGCAGTGCTACTATATAGGTATGTGAATAATGGAAACTCCACAATCTCAGAAAAATCAAAATTGTAGATGATCCAAATAGCAATGGAAAGATCTTATTGCATGTAAATATGTTGTGGTAGGCTATGTCAATTTACGTGTAAAATTAGACAAGACATCACCATAGACATGAATGAAAAAAAGGAGATCATTATTGAGGTAAGGGATGACAAATCGTTGGGGTGCTGGATTCCTTCCTATGAAATATCAGAGAAAAACATCCAATTTAATGAATAGATCCCTTTTTTAGTATATATGTTGTTTATATTTATTTTTTATCTCAATTACATGTAAACAAAAATTTTTAAATTTTTTTTAAAAGTCTTACTTCCAAATTCTCTTATTCCCTTGCTCCCTTACCTCTGTTCTCCTTGAGAAGGAAAGCAGTTCGATATAATTACACATGTGCAGTCATGCAAAACATTTCCATCTTAGCCACGTTACAAAAGAAAACAGACAACTCTCTCCTTCTCCAAATAATAATGTTTAAAAAGTAGGCTTCAGTCTGCATTCAGACTCCATTAGTTCTTTCTCTGGAAGTAGGTAACATTATTTGTTATAAGTCCTTGTATTATTGCATTGCCGAGACTAGCTAAATCACTCAATCATCCTACAGTATTGCTAAGATAGTTGATCATTGTACATTATTGCTGTTATTGTGTACAACGTTCTCATAGATCTGCTCATGCCACTTTGCATGAGTTCATATTAGTCTTCCCAAGTGTTTCTGAAAGCGTCATTCTTGTCATTTCTTATAGCACAATAATAGTATTCCATCATTATCATGTACCACAACTTATTTAACCATTCCCCAATTGATGGGCATCCGCCTCCATGTCCAGTTCTTTACCACCACGAACAGAGTTACTGCACTTTATATTTTATAACATAAAGGTTCTTTTCCTTTTTTCCTGATCACTTTGGGAAACAGATCTAATAGTGGTATTGCTGGATCAAAAAAGAATACATAGTTTTATACCTCTTGGGCATAATTACAGATTACTCTCCAAAATGGTTGGATCAGTTCACAGTTCCACCAATAGTGTATTAATGTACCAATTTTTCACTATCCCCTCCATTCATCATTTTCCCCTTCTATTGTTTTAGCCAATCTGATAGGTATAAGATGATATCTTACAGTTGTTTTAATTGGCATTTCTCTAATCAGTCATGATTTAGAGCATTTTTTATATAACTGTAGTTTAGATTTCTTTATGGAAAAACTGCCTGTTCATATCCTTTTACCAGTTATCATTTGGGGAAAGACTCATATTCTTATAAGTTTGACAGAGTTCTCTATATAGTTGAGATATGAGACCTTTATCCAAGATACAGTCTATAAAAATTTTCCCCCAATTTTCTGCTTTCCCTTGGCTACATTAGTTTTATTTGAACAAAACCTTTTTAATTTAATGTAATCAAAATTATCCATTTTACCTCTCACAATGCTTTATCTCTTGTTTCTTCATAAGTCCATCTATCGATAACTCTGTTGGTTAATGTTTCCATATTCTTCTAGTTTTCTTCTGATAAGTCCTTTTATATCTAAGTCATGTATCCATTTTGACCTTATATTGGTAAATGGTATAATACTGATCTGTACCCAATTTCTGCTAGACTGCTTTCCAGTTTTCCCAGCAATTTTTACCAAATAGTGGTACTGCAAAGCTTAAATCTTTACATTTCTCAAACACAATATTACTATAATCATTTATTATTGTGGATTGTATGTTTACTCTGTTCTACTGATTAACCTTCCTGGTTTTTAGCCAGTTGATAATTACTGCCTTATGATATAGTTTAAGGTCTGTTATTGCTAACTGTTCTTCCTTTACATTTTTTATTAATTCCTTTGATTTTCTTGACCTTTTATTCTTCCAAATAATTTTTATTATTTTTACCAGTTCGATAATTTTTTTGGTAATTTAATTGGGATGGCATTGAATAAGTAGATTAGTTTAAGTAGAATTGTCATTTATATTATATTGGCTTTGCCTACCCATGAGCAATTATTATTTCTCCAGTTATTTAAATGTGACTTTATGTGTATAAAAAGTGTTTTGTAATTATGTTCCTATAGTTCCTCGGTTTGTCGTGGCAGGTAAATTCCCAGATACTCATATAGTCTATAGTTATTTTAAATGGGATATATCTTACTATTTCTTCTTGCAGGCTTTTGTTGGTGATATACAGAAATGCTGATGTAGGTTTATTTTACATCCTGCTACTTTGATAAAATTATTGTTTCAGGTAACTTTTTTGGTTGAATCTTCAGAATTTTCCAAGTAATTGTCATATTGTCTATAGAAAAAGATAGTTTTATTATCTCATTCCCTATTCTAATTCCTCCTATTTTTCTTCTATTACTGCTATTGCTTAGCATTTCTAATACACTATTGAATAATATTGATAATAAAAGGCATCCTTGTTTCACTTCTTATTGGGAAAGCTTCTAGCTTTCCCCATTACAAATAAAGCTAGCTGGTGGTTTTAGGTAGATGTTTTTTATCTTTTTAAGGAAAAATCCATTTATTTCTATACTTTCTAGTGTTTTAATAGGAATGGGTATTATATTTTGTCATACCTTTTTCTGTATCTGTTAGTATGATCATACGATTTTTTTGTTATTGTTATGATAATTACATTCATAGTTTTTTCTTATGTTAAACTATCTGTGCATTCCTGATATAAACCCTACTTGGTCACTATGTATAGTCTTTGTGACATATTGTAGTCTCCTGGTTAATATTTTATTTAGAATTTTTGCATCCATATTGATTAATGAAACTAGTCCGTACTTTGCTTTTTCTATATTTGTTCTTCCTGGTTTAGGGATCAGCACCATATTTGTTTCATAAAAAGAGTTTGGTAGGACTCCTTCTTTGCATATTATTCCAAATAATTTATTTAATATTGGAAGTAGTTAGTCTTTAAACATTTGCTATAATTCACTTGTAAATCATTCTGGTTCTGATCTTTTTTGGGAGAGGAGAGGGGAAGGCAGGGCACTTGGAGTTAAGTGACTTGCCCAAGATCACATAGCTAGTAAGCGTGTCAAGTGTCTGAGGTCAAATTTGAACTGAGGTCCTCTTGACTCCAGGGCCAGTGCTCTACTCACTGTAGCACCTAGCTTCCCTTCCTGATCCTTTTTTCTTAAGAAATTCATCTATGGCCTGTTCGATTTCTTTTTATAGAATAATTTTATTTATATTCTGTTTCCTCTTCTGTTAAGGTAGGCAGTTTATATTTTTAAAACATTCTTCCATTTCACTTAAATTGTTACACTCATTTGCATATGACTGGACAAAATAATTCCTAATATTTGCTTTGATTTTTGTCTTCATTAGTGATATATTCACCCTTTTCATTTTCATTCGTATTCACCCTTCACCATTTTCATCAGTAGTAATTTGGTTTTCTTCTTATTTTTTTGATCATACTAACCAATGGCTCTTCCATTTTATTGTGGTTTGGTTTTGGTTTTCATAAAACCAGTTTCTGGTTTTACTTATTAATTCAGTGGTTTTCTTAGATACAGTTTTATTAGCCTTGCTTAATTTTTAGGATTTCTAATTTGGCATTTAATTGGAGATTTTTAATTTGTTCTTTTTCTAGTTTTTTAATTACATACCCAATTCATTGGTCTGTTCTTTCTGGTTTTTTTTATGTAAGCATTGAGAGATATAAATTTTCTTCTGTTTACTGCTTTTGCTGCATCCCATAGGTTTTGATATGTTTTTTATTATCATTCTCTTTAATAAAATTATTTGGTCTTTCTATGATTTATTCTTTAACCCACTCAGTCTTTAAGATCAGGTTATTTAATCTCTACTTAATTTTTAATGTTTATTTTCATGGTCCCTTATTAAAGGTAATTTTTATTGCATTATAACATGAAAAGGATGCATTTAATATTTCTGCTTTTCTCCATTTTAACTGTTAAGTTTTTATGCCCAAATATATGGTCAGTTTTTCTAAAGGCACCACGTACCACTGAAAAAAGGGGGTTTTCCTTTCCATTCGCATTTGGTTCTCTCCAGATATCTATAATATCCAATTTATCTAAGACTCCCTTCATCTCTTTGATTTTCTTTCTTTTTTTGTGAGATTTATCTAGTTCTGAGAGGGGAAGATTGAAGTCCCCACCTCCCTCAACCCCTGTTATAGTTTTGCTGTTTATTTTCAAGTATAATTCATTTAGCTTTTCCTTTAAAAATTTGGATGCTATAGCAGTTGGTGCATATAGGTTTACTATTGATGTTACTTCATTATCTATGGTTAAAAATTTGGATGCTATAGCATTTGGTGCATGTAGGTTTACTATTGATGTTACTTCATTATCTATGGTACTTTTTATCATAATGTAGTTTCGCTGTTCTTCTCTTTTAATTAAACCTATTTTAGCTTTAACTTTGTCTGAGATCATGATTGCTACCCCTGCTTTTTTTTGTATCATCTGAAGTATAAGTTATACTCCAGCCATTTATTTTTACTCTATGTGTATCTCTCATTTTAAAATGTGTTTCTTGTAAATAATATATTATCTGGTTCTGGTTTTTAATTCATTCTACTATCTGTTTCCATTTTATGGGTCAGTTCATCCCCTTCACATTCAGTTTGGATTATTAACTATATTTCTCTCAATCCTATTTTTTTAACCCTGTCCTTCCTTTTCTCTTTTTACTCTGTTGCTCCTCAAAAATTTGTTTTGCTTCCGAACAATAGCTCCCTTAAGCCTCCCTCCCTTCTATCCTTCCCCTTTTCCTTTTATTATCCCCTTCCCATGCTACTACCCTGTAGGGTAAGACAGATTTCTTTTTGTTGTTGATTTATTTAATATTTTTAGTTTTCAGCATTGATTTTCACAAGAGTTTGAATTACAGATTTTCTCCCCATTTCTACCCTCCCCCCGTCCAAGGTGGCATATATTCTGGTTGCCTCGTTCCCCAGTCAGCCCTCTCTTCTGTCTCCCCACTCCCCCCCATCCTCTTTTCCCTTACGTTCTTGTAGGGCAAGATAAATTTCTATGCCCCAGTGCCTGTGTATGTTATTTCATAGTGGCATGCAAAAAATTTTTTTTGAACATCTGTTTTTAAAACTTTGAGTTCCAAATTCTTTCTCTTCTTCCCTCCCCACCCTCCCTAAGAAGGCAAGCAACTCAACATAGGCCACATGTGTATCATTATGTAAAACCCTTCCACAATACTCATGTTGTGAAAGACTATATTTTGCTACTTCCTATCCTATCCCCCTTTATTCAGTTTTCTCCCTTGACCCTCTCCCCTTTCAAAAGTGATTGCTTTTGATTACCTTCTCCCCCTATCTGCCCTCCCTTCTATCGTCCTCCCTTGTTTATCTCCTTCCTCCTTCTTTCCTGTGGGGTAAGATACCCAATTGAGTGTGTATGTTATTCCCTCTTCAGGTCAAATCCAATGAGAGCAAGATTCACTCATTCCCCCTACCTGCTCCCTCTTCCCTTCCTACAGAACTGCTTTTTTCTTGTCACTTTCATTTAAAAACGAAACAGTTCAACTTTAGTGAGTCCCCTATGATTTCTCTTTCTTGTTTACCTTTTCATGCTTCTCTTGATTCTTGTGTTTGAAAGTCAAATTTTCTATTCAGCTCTGGTCTTTTCATTGAGAAAGCTTGAAAGTCCTCTATTTTACTGAAAGTCCATATTTTGCCTTGGAACATGATACTCAGTTTTGCTGGGTAGGTGATTCTTGGTTTTAGTCCTAGCTCCATTGACCTCTGGAATATCATATTCCAAGCCCTTCGATCCCTTAATGTAGAAGCTGCTAGATCTTGTGTTATCCTGATTGTGTTTCCATAATACTAAAATTGTTTCTTTCTGGCTGCTTGCAGTATTTTCTCCTTGATCTAGGAGCTCTGGAATTTGGTGACAATATTCCTAAGGATTTTTCTTTTGGGGATCTTTTTCAGGAGGTGATCGGTGGATTCTTTCAATTTCTATTTTACCCTCTGGTTCTAGAATATCAGGGCAGTTCTCCTTGATAATTTCTTGAAAGATGATATCTAGGCTCTTTTTTTGATCAAGGCTTTCAGGTAGTCCAGTAATTTTTAAATTATCTCTCCTGGATCTATTTTCCAGATCAGTGGCTTTTCCAATGAGATATTTGACATTGTCTTCCATTTTTTTCATTCCTTTGTTTCTGTTTTATAATACCTTGATTTCTCATCAAGTCACTAGCTTCCACTTGCTGCAATCTAATTTTTAAGGTAGTATTTTCTTCAGTGATCTTTTGGAGCTCCTTTTCCATTTGGGTAATTCTACCTTTCAAGGAGAGGGTAATTCCTCTCCTCATTGGCTTTTTGGAGCTTTTTTGCCATTTGAGCTAGTTATTTTTAAGGTGGGTTTTCTTCAGTATTTTTGGGGGTCTCCTTTAGCAAGTCCTTGACTTGTTTTTCATGGTTTTCTCACATCACTCTCATTTCTCTTCCCAATTTTTCCTGTACTTCTCTAACTTGCTTTTCCAAAGCCTTTTTGAGCTCTTCCATGGCCTGAGACCAGTTCATGTTTTTCTTGGAGGCTTTTGATGTAGGCTTTTTGACTTTGTTGACTTCTTCTGGCTGTGTGTTTTGGTCTTCTTTGTCACCAAAGAAAGATTCCAAAGTCCGAGTCTGAATCTGAGTCCATTTTCGCTGCCTGCTTGTAGAGCAAAGAGTACTTTGTCACAAGCTTGAGGGGCTCCGCTGTTGTTTTCAGAGCTCTTTCTGTACTGCAAGCTCTCCCATGTCAGCGCTCCTCCTCCCCCAAGAACCGCCAGCCTAGACAGGACTCAGATCTAACCTGGCTCTGCACTCCGGCTCAGATCCGCCACTTAATTCCTCCCACAAGGTGGGCCTGGGGCCAGGAGCAACTGCAGCTGTAGCTCTGTACAGTCCAGGTGCAGCTCATGCTGGGCTGTGCTCCCCTCTGCTCCGTTCTGCTCCCCTCCCAGTCCCGTGAGATAGACCTTAACCAGCAACCATCCAGGCCATCCTAGGCTGGAGCCCTCCTTCCCTTTGCTATTTCATGGGTTCTACAGTTGTAGAATTTGTTCAGAGTCATTTTTATGTGTGTTGGAGGAACCTGGGTGGGGAGCTCACGCAAGCATCTGCTTTCCATCTGCCATCTTCGCTCCACCCCTCCTTGCATAAGACAGATTTCTATACTGAGTGTTAGTCTTTCTTTCAGCCAATTCAGATGAGAGTAAATTTCAAGCTTTACCAGCCACTCTCCTCCCCCCGATCTTCACCTCCATTGTATATACTTGCTTTTTTCATGCCTGTTTTATGAGATAATTTTCCCCATTCTTCCTCTCTGTTACCCTTTCTCCCAGTGCATCCCCTTAATTTTATTTTTTGAAAACATCCCCTATTAGTCATCTCACACCCATGCCTTTTGTGTATATATACTCCTTCTAACTGCCCCAGTGATGACAAAATTTTTAGAAGTTACATTCATCTTCTCATATAGAAAAGTAAACATTTTAACCTTAGTGATTCCCTTTTTATTTCTCTTTCACGTTTACCTTTGTATGCTTCTCCAAGTGAAATTTTCTATTCAGCTCTGGTCTTTTCATCAGGAATTCTCGATCATCCTCTATTTCGTTAAATATTTATTTTTCACTTGAAGGATTATGCTGTTTTGCTGAATAGGTTATTCTCGATTGTAATCCTAGTTTCTTTGACTTCCAGAATGACATATGCCCAAGCCCTCCAATCTTTTAATGTGAGATAGACCTTTCCTACTGACCTGCCAGGTTGTCTTGGGCTGGAAAATTGTTTAACTCAATGTTTTTTTTTTGGTTCTACCATGCCATAATTTGATTTGAGGTGTTATTTTAGAATTTTTTGGAGTGGAATTTGGAAGAACTTGGCTGGAGTGCTCCTCTGCTCCACCATCTTGCATCCACCTTAGAGAAAGTATAGAAAGGTATATAAATTGGACAGTATTATAGATTGAAAAGTGTGGTGGGTTTACAGTCTTCTCTTGTGTAGGAACTGTCCACATCAAGTTCAAAAGTTTCTCAGATTACAGATTCAGTGATGCCTTCAGTGTTATTGAGGTATATAGGGCTATTTAACTCTGCTAAATTTTCTGGATTGCTGTGGCTTTAATTAGTGTCCAGTTTTATTTCTTTTTAACCTTTACAGCGTTAGTCGTGGTTTCTTCCTGCTCTCATTTTCTTTTTCTGCTTCTAAGCTTAGGTAACCATATAACCATGCTTCTTAGATTTTTATGTAGCATATAGCAGATAGTTTTTTTTTTACTGTAGGCCTGAGTGCTTTTCTCTATATTGAGTAATCTTCATGAGCCTTGTGACAGATATTTCAGATACTTTTTCCTTTGATTTCTGGATTTCAATATATTGTTCTGAAGTAGGCTTGCATGACATTCAGCCTGTGGGCTGCTTACAGCCTGTGCACTGCTTGTGGCACACAAAAGGATTTTGGGCAGCTCACAAAAAATGTAGAGGATGTTAAACAGACCTGCACATCATAGAGCCCATAGGCTGCACATTGTGCAGGCATATTCCGAAGAATTGAAGTTGCCAGATATTACTGTTTTGTATAAATATTTCTCTTTGAAAATGGTCTTTGTCAAAAAAAAATTATCACTTCATATCATTTATATGTGACAACTACAAAAGGATGAGTAGAGTGATATTGGTAATTAAAACCGATAGATAACTTTTATGTGGTTCATAATCAGCTAACTGGTCTTTAAAAGTAAGAGTCACCCTTTCCAATACCTGAATAGATGTTTTGATGAAGACCTGCCCTTTCAAAAGACAGCTGAGGATAGCATAAAGATAAATAGTCCTGTGTACTTCGATGGCTACTGAAGTTTACTCATCCCATAGATAGTTGTTCCTTAATTGTGAAGAGCAACGTGATTGAACCTGAGAAGTACCTTCATTATGTTGGTAAATCCTTATTGAAGGATTTACAAGAAACTATGGGCCAGGATGAGAAAGTATAAGAAGATTTCCATCTCCCCCAATGGAAGACGTAGCCAGCAGCCCATCAGAGTATAAATCTGGTAGCATTGGAGCCTAGTTGGGAGCCTCAGAGTCAAGTCCCAGCTTGATCAGTTAGTGTCTGTGATTTTTGGCATATCATTCAGCTTCTTTGAACCTCAGTTTCCTCATCTGCCAAGTGAGGATGATAAAACTTGTAGTGAGTATCCAAAGGATCATGGTGAGGATCAAAAGAGAGAACGTAAGTGAAGAGTTTGTCTTTTTTAAATGAATTCTTATTTTCCTTTCTTGGAAGGTAAATTGTATATCTTGTCTCAGAAAGAGTTGAAAATTTATTTTTCAGTCTAATTGTTCTACTTGCATGCAAATTCACTTTTGAAGAGTTCTCACACCGTATTCAGCCCACTCATTTTCACATTTGTCAAAGCCCCAAGAAATTTAACTTTTTTCAATCACTTAATCATTATGACTAACAAGTGTGGTATGAAGCCCTGGCAGTTCTCATGATTAATCTTCACACTTGAAAGTTCTCTCACACAGATATCACAGTTGTAATGATTCTTCTTTATTCCCAGGCGTTTAGATTAGTTAGAAGGTTTTTTTTTTAATTCTCTTTTAAAACTTAGTAATGATTGTAATAGATTACCTTTGCAGTGCTTTATGTTTTTCTGAGAACTTTTAAGTTTCTGAATTCATTCTTAATTGAACTTAATAATATTTTTCCCCAAACCCTTCCACCTTCCAAACTTTCCTATTACTTTTGAGGGTATGACTATCCTTCCAGTCTCCCAGGCTCAAACTTTGATGTTATTTTTGATGCTGCACTCTCACCTTTCATATCTAGTCTTTTGTCAAAGTCTGTCAATTTTACCTTTTGACTGCACCCTCCTCTCTCCTCTGATATTGCCATCACCTCAGTGCAGACCCTCAACATCTCATTCTTGGACTATTGCAATAACCTGATAGTTGGTCTCCCGGCCACAGGTGTCTCCCCCACTCCAGTCCACCTACCATTCACTGGTCAATGTGATCTTCATTAGTGCAAGTTTGACCTTGTCACACTCCTATATAACAAACTCCTAGTGGCTTCCTATCATCTCCAGGATCAAAAAATAAAATCCTCTGGCATTAAGCTCTCTATAACCTCGCGCCCCCGCCCCTGCCCACACCTTTCCAGTCTTCTTAAGCTGATCTCTACCTCCAAAGTAGTCTTTGATCCAGTGACCTGGCCTCTTTGCTGTTCCTTAAAAACATTATTTCTTGACTAGTCATTTTCACTGGCTGTCCCTCATAACTGGAATATTCTCCCTCTTCCTCTCCTCATCTCTTCTTCCTACTCTGGCTTCCTTAAAGTCAGAGCTAAAATTCCACCTTCTGCTACAAGCTTTTCCTGATCCCTCTTAATTCTAGTACCTATCATTAAATTACAATATAGTGTCAAAAGTTCTATTTGGGGGCAACTTGTTTCTGTTCTTTTATTATGTGATAAGTGATGCTGGTGACATAGAACACAGATCTTCCTCCAGTTTGTTGTCTGTACACCCATCCTTTCTTCCAACTTATTTGTGCATTAGTCATAGCCTAGGCAGGGTAGTAGCATAATACTTTAATTAAAACAATATTTTCTCTTGCCAATAAAAGGATTTTTCAAGCTACTCTTAGAATATCCAGATGCTGACTGTGAAGAAATCTTTTATTTAATAAAGCTTTATTCTTTTCATATCTCATTTTGCGAATCAAGAGCTTAATTGGGTCAAGAATGAAGATCCTTGGATCTCAGTCCTACAACAAAATATGAAATACTACTGGTTATAAACTAAAACAACACAAAAAAACCTTCTTGATAATTTAGGTAAATAGAGGGAAAATTTAGGCATACATTGCCCTAAATCACAAATAACTAGCAGATTGCATGTACAAAACAGAAATTTTTATTGTTTGTTTCTTTTTCAATTTAGTTGAGTGCCTCTTTGGATATTACTCAGCAGATTTCAAACTAACCTAATTATCTTTTCCCCCCAACCTGTCTTTCTTCTAAATCTACATGTTTCTCTTGAAAACTACCATCTTTCCCAGTCACTCAGGTTTGCGACTTGGTTTTTAACCTTGACTCTTCCTTATCCCTAATTCCTCATATTCAGTCAGTTGCCAAATATTGTTTCTACTTATGTGATATCTGTTGTTTCTATCCCTTTCTTTCTACTCTTGTCACTACCACTCAAGGCCCTCGATATATTTTGTCTAGAGAATTACAGTAACCCCCTCGCTGGTCTCCGTGGACACAAGGCCAAAACTTTCCAATCTCCTATCCATCTTCTACAGCTACCAAATGGATTTTTTCGGGGCGGGGGGAGGAGGATCAATTACGGTCAAGTGACTTGCCCAGGGTCACACAGCTAGTAAATGTCTAAGTCCAGATTTGAACTCAGATCCTCCTGACTCTAGATCCATTGCTCTATCCCACTGTCCTACCTGGCTGCCCTCAAATTGATTTTCTTGAAGTACAAGTCTGAACATGTCTCTCCCCTTCTCTGTAGATTCCAAAGGTTCTCTGTTGCCTGATGGTCAAAATTCATTTCATATAATTTCTAAGTAATGAACAAATATGCCACTCTCCTAAATTCAGAAATTAATAATAACACAACTTTTAAGGTTTAGCTCTGAAAACTCTTTGCAACCTGTCCCAACCTACCTTTCAGGTGTTAGATTGCTCTCTCTGCCACACTCCGTGGTCTACCCAGAGCCATATATCTCTTGTTTCTATACCTTTTATATAGACTGTCTTCTAATGCCTGAAATGTACTTTTACCTTACCTGTCTACCTCATGGAAGCCCTTATTTCCTTCAAAACTCTGCTTAAGAAGCATCTTCTACATGAAACTTTTCCTCATCTCTCCCCAAATGCTAGTCTTTCTCTTACCTTATATTGATTTTGTTTGTACATGTTATTTCCCTTGATAGTGTGTAAACTCCCTGATATCAGAGATTACTTCATTGTTATCCATGTATCCCCAGAACCTAGTACAGTACATGGCATATAGGCACTTAATAAATGCTTCTCAATTACATTCACAATGTTAGAACTGTCAGTCCTTTGCCCTGTACTCTTAGAATCATAGTATTTAGACCTACAAGAGATGTTAAAGATTATCAACTCTCCAAATGAGGAAATTAAGGCCCAGATAGTTCAAATTGTTTCAGATCATGGAGTTAAATAAATTATAATAGAGTTTTCAAATGTAGGTCCTATGATTCCATATCTAATGCTTTTTCTACTCGAAATACTCCAAGAAGTTCAGAACAGAGTAGACACAAGAATGCATTGCAGTTATTTTATTAACAACTGATTCTTAGTATTGTTATTATAATGAGGTATGAAATGAACAACATTTGTGGTCTCTGTTCACTATGTAGAAATAATTTGAAATGGATTAATTTAAATTTTTTTCTTTTTCTTTTATGCCCTCTAGTGGTCTTTCTATTAAGAGGAAATGATCTCAAGTTATTAATAGCATATAGGAAGAAAAGTTATGCCCTAGATAATCCATAAATTTCATCATGTTCTGAATATTTGGAAAGAAGAGTTATACACATAAAAATATACTGTCTGTAATTTGTATGTACTCATGTAGTATTATACTTACTCTTTACGGTTATATGATTGGAGAGAGGTTAACTTACAAATTGGTAAATCTGCAAACTATACCTCAAGTTCTTGGAAAGAAAATAGATGGTTTTATCCATATTTTATAGATGAAGGAATAAAAATCAGATTTCATCCAGGTCATGCAGCTGTTGACAAAACTGAGAAGAGCACACAAGTATCTTGATTGTTTTTTTAATCAAATTATTCATAGAGAAACATTTTCTAGGTCTCACTTTGGTCTCTTCAGTTAGAGAGATGTTTTCTTTATTAATTAAGTTTTAAAAAAAATTGAATTGTTCAAACCTCAGGAACAAAAGAACAGTTAAAGCCTATGATAAAAATATTAAAAGCTAGCAACCCAGGGTAGAATATCATATTACTACTGCTTCTGAATATAAATCAGTTTAAAATTTTCCTCAGGAATTAGTAAGGCATGTAGAACAAAATATGTCAATAAAAATTTATTTTTAAAAAAAGAGTAAGGAGATTCTCTGTTAGGCCACAGTAAACAGAATTTTCACAAAATGGCCAGACATTTGCTTCCTGAATTATGTACTGTTAAACCTCCATAAAGCCCTTCCTTTTAGTGACTCATCATCATGGAATGGAGAGGACCCTGAGTTCTTGAATGTCATGCCAGGGGATAATTGTCTCTGGCTGGTTCTCATGCTGGGAAGGATTGAACCAGGTTCCAGCAAGAGACTATGTGTTCTTTCCGAAGACTGGCCACCCTAGCTAAGTATATGGAGAGGTGTAATACCAGTATCCTGGCCACTTGGTGATGAATTCTTTGATCATAGCAACCTATGAAACTAAATTATAAAGCGACCCTCAGTTTTGCATCCTTCTTCATCTTTGGTGGACACTGTTCACAATGGTAGAAAGGTGGGGAAGAATATAAGATTTATAAAGTTGTACTACCATCTATAAACTTTAGTTACATTTTTGTACTTTAAATGTGATTTCTTCATCCAATGACCACTGAATAGTAGTCATAGAGGAACTGAATCTTAGTAATCTTGACCTTCTCACAGTAAATTAAACTAGAGTACAAGAGAAGTATGTAGCTAAATGGAGGGATGGTTTACAGGTTCTCCTTCCGAAGGCAAATAAAAGGTACTGGTGCTGGGTACTTGTTTCACTTGAAGAAAGAACCCATCATAAAATAGTTGTCCTTCATTTACCAACACACTAGTTAAAAGAGTGTAAAGAAGTAGAGAGGTTCTATGAAGACCTTAAGAAAGTCCCTTACTTTTTTCAAGACTCAGAGTGGGACCAACATGGCAGAATAGAGAAAGCTGATCACTGTCAACATTGCCCTCCAAACAGTTTTACAATAATGCCTAAAATTAAATTCTGGAATGACAAAGCCAACAAAAGGTCGGAGTAAGACATTCTTCTAGTTTAGAACAACATAGGAGGTCAGAAAGAGAGATTGTGGGAAGCTTGCTCAAAGCCCATGTGGGTGAAACACCAGTGGTGAGACTAAGTGGTGGTAACAGAAACAGCAGCAGTTGCTGGAGTTCTCAAGCCAGAGACAGTAGAAGGACTTGGCAGCTGTTCATAAAGAGATTACAGGGTACCCATATGCTAGCAATAGACATAGGACCAGAAACTGTTTGGCAGCTCCATTGTCTATACCCACTTCTGGGCATAGAAGGGAGTGTCTATACCCACTCAAGGACAGAGAGGAGCACTTTTTATCAAGAAGGAGTGGAAGCCCTGAGTGGCAGCATCACTTTGGGCCCCAAGTGAGCAGAGACCCTGAGGAACAGTATGTTTCTAGTCCCAGGGAAGAAAGGGCACTAAAGAGTAGTATCAGTTGCAATTCTAAGGAATCAGAAGCCCTTCCTGAATAAGGACCAGATTGCAGATGAAGTGACCACACCTATCCCCAGATCACATCACCTTGGAAGAACCTGAAACCTTCAAACCCCTAGAACTACCTCTGAAAATAGCAATGCAAAAAGCCTGAAGCTTGAGACAGAGGCTCCTCCCTGCCCACCCCCACACACACCAGGGACAGAGTCAAACATATTAAAAGTTCCAAATCAAGAAACAGGGTAGAAATACCAAATATCAAGAAAGAACCTGACCATAAAAAGCTACTATGGTGATAGGGAAGATCAAGACAGAATCTCAGAAGACAATGAAGTCAAAACCATTTATAAGCATAGCCTCAAAGAACAATGTTAATTGGACACAAGCCCAATAAGCATTCTTGGAAGAGTTAAAAAATTACTTTCAGAATCAGAGTGGTAGAGAAAAAATAAGGTAAATAAAACAGAGGAAGAAATTTGTGAAAAAACAATTTACAGTTTGGTAAATGAGGTTCTCCCTCTCTCTGTCACTCCCTCGCTCCACCTTAAAAAACAGAATTGGCCAAATGGGAAAAGAGGCACAAAAACTCCCTGAAGTAAATAATTTCTTAAAAATTAGAATTGGGAAAATGGAATCTAATGAATCCATGAGGCATCAGGAAACAATAAAACAGTCAAGAGAATGATAAATCGAAGAAATAACTGACCCAGAAAGTATATTGAATAGAGATGATTTAAGAATTTTTGGACTACTTGAAAGCCATGATCAAAGAAAAAGCCTAGACGTCGTATTTCAAGAAATTATCGTGGAAAAATGCCCTGATATCCTAGAATCAGAGAGTAAAATAGAAATTGAAAGAATCTGCCAATCACCACAGATCTCAAATTGAAAACTCCCAGGAATATTTTGGCTAAATTCTGGCTTTCTCCCCCCGCACCCCTCCCCACCCCACGTCAAAGAGAAAATACTTCAAGCAGCCAGAAAGCAACCATTCAGAATACATGGTGTCCTGTCCGTCCATCTGTCCTTCCCCCACCCCACTCCCCAATCGGGATCACACAGGATCGAGAAGCCATCACATGAAATGATTGGAGGGCTTGGAATATAATGTTCTAGAAGCGAAGGAGCTAGGATTAAAACCAAGCTAACCTACACAGTATAATCCTTCAGGGGGAAAACTGGATATTTGATGAAATAAAAGACTTTCAAGCATTTTCTATGAAAAGACTAGAGCTGAAAAGAAAACACGATTCTCAAATACGAGGCTAAAGGTAAAGATGAAAGAGTAACTATAGGAGACTTGATAAAGTTAATTTTTTTTTTACTTTTCTCTTTGGGAAAGATGATTCATGTATCTTCTAAGAATTTTATCATTATTAGAGCAGTTAGAAGGATCTACATAGAGAGTGTGAAAGTGGGTCAGTTATGGTGGAATGATATTTTTTTAAATGGGTAGGCGAGAAAGAGGGATGCCCTGGGAAAAGGAGGAGAAGGAGAAAAAAGAATGGGGGAAATATAAAGAAGCACACAGGGAAGAGCTTTTACAGTGGAGGGAAAAGCAGGATAAGGCAATGCTTGAACTTCAATCACATCTAAATTGATTCAAAAAAGGAAATATATTATGTATTTATAAATATATAGGTGGTTGTTATTTGTCCTTCATTCTTGAAGAGGACCATGACATCAAGGAATGATAAAATAACTTGCAGTTGACTTGGATTTGAGTGAGGGAAAGCTGTGCAAGGTCACCAGCCACACTTTGTCCACCAGAGCCATCTGGATCCAGTGGCCTGATGTACATCAGGACCACTGGAGATGGCCCAGGATGCAATGGGAGACTCTGGCTCTTTGGGGCTAAAGTCTTTTCAGTTCTTACTTTGAGTGAGGTAATGCCCATTCTTTAAGAAGTGAGTCAAGAGATGGCCCT
This sequence comes from Phalanger gymnotis, assembly GCA_028646595.1. Taxonomy (NCBI): domain Eukaryota; kingdom Metazoa; phylum Chordata; class Mammalia; order Diprotodontia; family Phalangeridae; genus Phalanger; species Phalanger gymnotis. The sequence continues at coordinate 107,800,853 of CM053623.1, forward strand.
TTAATACAAGTGTGTGTGTATCTATCAAACTGGGAGGGGAAGACCCTCAGAGTTGCTGGCTAAGAGAAAAACAGTTACTATTTACATACATTCTATTCTAGGAGGATAGGGACCTATTGTCCAATCTATGAGCTCCCGAGTGAATTGGGTTCGAGACTTGGTCTTTGAGAAGGAAATCTAGCCAGTAAACCCCAAGTAAGTAAGGCAGCTTTTAGCCAACAAAATGTGCCTTCTTTTGGGCAGAGCACTCTCATGTGAAAAGAGGGAGAGGGAGAATCTCCAGTCGTCCTGATAAATATCAGGCCACTAGATGGATGGATGGTTGGCTCTGGTGGAGAAAGTGAGGCTGGTGACCTTGCTCAGCCCTTCCTCACTCAAATCCAAGTCAACTTCAAGTCATGTCATCATTCCCTGATGTCATGGTCCTCTTCAAGAACGAAAGACAAACACGACCTGTGAGTAGTCTTTTCCCTCTCCCTCTCCCGGTTCCTTCTCCTGCTCTTGCTTCTCTGTCCTCAGTCCCCACCTGTACTTCAACTGTGTGCTAGCCCCCTTCCTCTGCAGGAACATAACCCCCTTTCTGCCTGCTTTCCACCGTTCCCCATATCCCCAGGCAAATTTGCATTACATAAAATTTGCTTTAAGTACTCTTATGTAAAATGCAAACTCTTCGTATATAGGGAACTGAGTCAAATTTCTGAGAATAAGAGCTATTCCTCAGTTGAGAAGTGGTCAAAGGATATGAACAGGCAGTTTGCAGAAGAAGAAATCAAAGCTATCAATAGTCACATTAAAAATGCGCAAAATTACTACTGATTAGAGAAATACAAAATAAAACAATTCTGAGATACCACCTCACACGTATCAGATTGGCTAACATGACAGAAGTAAATGACAAGTACTGGAGGGGATGTGGAATAATTGGGACACTAATGCATGTAGAGTTATGAATAGTCCAATCATCTTGGAGAGCAATTAACACAGCAGTATCACTACTGTATCTTTATCCCAAAGAGATCAAAGAAATGAGGAAAGACCCATTTGTGCAAAAATATAGCCCATATCTATTTGTAATTGATGTAGTACAAAATACTGAGTTTGGAATCCTAAGAGTCCCTTACCATGCTACCTGCTACCTCTGTGATCCTGAGGAAGTCATTGTGCCGTTCTGAGTTTTAGTATTCCTCATAAAAATGAAAAGATTTTGATTAGATAGCAAAATTCCTTTTTAATTCAAAATCCTGTGATCCTATAATCTGTAATTCATGACATCATCATGATAGAAAAAGGATAGCATAAATAATTTGTTAAAATTTCTCACAGCTAAGGACTTGTCAAAAATAAATGACCTCTTATGAACTGAATAGTCACTTATAAAATTTCATTGTCACTTATAAATCAAGTTTAAAAATATCTTGTTATTTGAATGACTAAAGGTGCCATTAGCAAAGAAAATACTTTCTTTCTAGTGTGTTGATTATAGTTAGGTCTTCTTAGACTATTGTATTTTCACAGACATTTTTTACTTAGCAAACAATTAAATGCCTGTTTGGCATAAAGCACTATGCTAGGTATTGGGGAAGATAATAAGGTTTAGAAAGGGTACCAGTTCTCCTCTCCTAAAGCTTATAGACTAGTAAGGAAAGAAAATTTTATAGCCTTCCCAGCAACACTTCATTGAAGTATAGGGCTCTGGCAGAAACATAAAGTTATTCTTGGAATAACCCAGAAAGAATGATAAAGCACTTAAACTATACAATATTTTTTTCACTTGAGAAAAAGGCATTTGGTACTATTTCAGATTGTCATTTATACTATAATTAGAGCCTTATCAAAGTTCTTTAAATGCCATTTTCATGGGGAATGTTAAATTTTGGTCCCTAAAACTGGTAGAGATTACTTACACACATAGATTACAGAATCAACAAGTTCTTGTTCTATACATGAGATAAAGTTTTGGAGAACTATCCTAGGACCATTGTAATCTCAGTAGGGTTTTTATAGCTCTTTATCCAAAAGTTCACTGGCCTTTGGACCTCGGTACCCAATGAAAGAGAGATTCTTGGTCAAGTACCCAGATATACAAGCATACAAAATAATAAGAGTTATCTATTCCTCATTGCGATTTTCCCAGTGGCGGTTTCAACATATCTCAGGTCAGCATAAGAAATTAAATGGAAAATTTGGGGGAGTTTTGTGTAAGCAACACAGAAAAAGTTTGGAAACTCAGAAATGCATAAAGTATGTGTATATTATTGTATAGTGTCAACATGTTCTATTTTTAATACCATAATAATTTAGACTGGCACAAAGGGAGGGCCAAAAAATTTTACATGGACTTTCTAGATTGCAGGAGCACCACACCTCCTAACCCCCGCAATGTGGAATTGGTAACTGTTGTCAGTGTTTCACATTGTAATACTTGTTCATTATAGTTCTGGTTTCATCTATCTGTTATGCCCCAAAATCAGATCTGGTAAAGCAAAATAGAATGTAGTAAATTGAGCCCTGGACTAGGAATCAAGCAAATTTCTTTTTGATAAGACATTTATTACATGTTTTATATAGATTGCTGTGTTAGATACTGAAGAAGAAGAAGAAAGTTAATTCAATTTATCAACCATTAAGTCTCTACTATTCAAAAGCAGGTACTACAAAGACTGAAAAGAAATAATCTTTGTCTTTGAGGAGTTTACTGGGATAGATAGGAATGATGAAGTGACATACCATGTACACAGATGAGTGAATAAAAATATATGCAAAATATTGTTGAGGAACCACTAACAACTGGGGAAATCAAGAAAGGCTGTGATCCCAGACCTCATGGAGCCTACAGTCCAGTAAGGTGATAAGATATATACTTAGGGAACTATAATATACATATTATGCTGCAGTTGAGATGTCTAAAACAAAATGTTTTATTATGTTAAAGAAGAAAGGTTTCTTGCCAATAAGTGATGAGGAAAGGCCTCATAGAGGAGGTAGTGCTGGCATTGAGCTTTAAAGGATGGTTAGGAATAAAACATCTGCGGCCTTATCACCCTGAATGTGTGCAAACTCATCTTATCTCAGAAGAAAAGTAGGGTCTGTCCCCGTTAGTGCTTGGATGGGGGACCGCCTGGGAATATCAGGTGTTATGAGTTTTTTAAAAAGTGGCAGCTGAGGGCAGAGCCAAGGTATCAGCTGGAGGGAAGGGACTCACTTAAGCTCCCCCGCTAATCCCTCCAAACACCTGTAAAAATGGCTCTGAACAAGCTGTAGAGCTGCAGAACCCATCAAATAGCAGAGAGAAGCAGGTCTCCAGGCCAGGACAGCCTGGATAGTCCCTGAGAAGGTTTATCACACGGTATTGGGAGCAGAGCATAGCCCAGCATGGGCCATGCCAGGACCAACCAGACGGAAAGTCGGGCAGAGCAAGCCTAAGCGCCATGAATCTTTGAACTGCGGCAGTTACCAGACTTCTCAACCCACAGACGCCAAAGACCACACAGCAGGTTAGTGGGAAACTGCTGGATCGGGGTGAGAGCAGATTGGCCCCAGCCCTGGGGGTGGCGGAGGTGGCTCAGCAGTGGTAGTGGCAGCAGCAGGAAGCTTCCAGAGCTCCAGCAGCAGCTGCTTCTAGAGGCCCTGGCTCACACGGTGGGAGGAATCAAGCAGCGGATCAGAGTGAGAGTGCAAGGAGAGCTTTTCTAGTGAAGAGGTGGGTTCTGTTGCTGTGCCCTGCTTGGATCTGGGTCAAGTCCTGGTTAGTGGTTCTTGGCGGAGGAGGAGAGCTGCTGTGGCAGAGCTTTCAGGTGATGGTGGAGTAGAAGTAGCTCTGAAAAGAGCAGCCAAGCCCCTAAGGCTTGGGACAAAGTACTCTCTACTCTACAAGCAGTCACACCCTGACAAAAAGCTCAAGAGTCAAGTAGTTGCCTGGGAACATGGCCAGGCAGCGAAAACTGACTCAGACTCATACTCAGACGTTAGAATCTTTTTTTGGTGACAAAAAAGATCAAAACATACAGCCAGAAGAAGTCAATAAAGTCAAACAGCCTGCATCAAAAGCCTCCAAGAGAAATATGAATTAGTTTCACGCCATGGAAGAGCTCAAAAAGGATTTGGAAAAGCCAATAACAGAAGTAGAGGAAAAATTGGGAAGAGAAATGAGAGTGATGCAAGAAAACCATGAAAAACAAGTCAACAACTTGCTAAAGGAGAGCCAAAAATACTAAAGAAAATAACACCTTAAAAATAGACTAACCCAAATGGCAAAAGAGCTCCAAAAAGCCAATGAGGAGAAGAATGCCTTGAAAGGCAGAATTAGCCAAATGGAAAAGGAAGTCCAAAAGACAGCTGAAGAAAATACCACCTTAAAAATTAGATTAGAGCAAGTGGAAGCTAGTGACTTTATGAGAACTCAAGATATTATAAAACAGAAACAAAGGAATGAAAAAATGGAAGACAATGTGAACTATCTCACTGGAAAAACCACTGACCTGGAAAATAGATCCAGGAGAGAGAATTTAAAAATTATTGGACTACCTGAAAGCCATGATCAAAAAAAAAAGCCTAGACAATCATCTTTCAAAAAATTATTAAGGAAAACTGTCCTGATATTCTAGAACCAGAGGGTAAAATAGAAATTGGAAGAATCCACTGATCGCCTCTTAAAAAAATCCCAAAAAGAAAACTCCTAGGAATATTGTTGCCAAATTCCAGAGTTCTCAGGTCTCAGGTCAAGGAGAAAATATTGAAAGCAGCCAGAAAGAAATAATTTGAGTATTGCGGAAACACAGTCAGGCTAACACAAGATCTAGCAGCTTCTACATTAAGGGATCAAAGGGCTTTGAAGGTCAAAGGAGCTAGGATTAAAACCAAGAATCATCTACTTAGTAAAACTGAGTATAGTGCTCCAAGGCAAAATATGGACTTTCAACAAAATAAAGGATTTTCATGCATTCTCAATGAAAAGACCAGCACTGAATAGAAAATTTGACTTTGAAATACAAGAATCAAGAGAAGCATGAAAAGGTAAACAAGAAAGAGAAATCATAAGGGACTTACTAAGTTGAACTGCACATTCCTACATGGAAAGATGATATGTGTAATTCATAAGACCTTTCTCAGTATTAGGGTAGTTGAAGGGAATATTCATATATATAGACAAGACAGGGCACAAGGTGAGTTGAATATGAAGGGGTTATATCTGAAAAAATAAAAGGGATGAGAGAGGTATAAATTGAGAGAGGGAGAAATGGAGAGAGAGGTAAATTATCTCACTTAAAAGTGGCAAGGAAAAGCAGTGCAGTTGGAAGGGAAGCGGAGGCAGGGGAGGGGGAATGAGTGAATCTTGCTGTCTTCGGATTTGACTTGAATAAGGAATAACATACACATGCAATTGGGTATCTTACCCCACAAGAAAGTGGGAGGGAGGGAAGGGGATGGGGGGATGATAGAAGGGAGGGCAGATAGGGGGAGGAGGTAATCAAAAGCAAACACTTGAAAAGGGACAGAGTCAAGGGAGAAAATTGAATAAAGGGGGACAGGTTAGGATGGAGGGAAAAAGTCTTTCACAACATGATTATTGTGGAAGTGTTTTGCATAAAGATACTTGTGTGGCCTATGTTGAATTGCTTGCCTTCTTAGGGAGGGTGGGTGGGAAGGAAAGAGGGGAAAGAAAGTAAGGGGAAAAGGGATGGGGGGGTGACAGAATGGAGGGCTGATTGGGGAATGGGGCAATCAGAATATATGCCATCTTAGTGTGGGGGGAGGGTAGAAATGGGAAGAAAATTTGTTACTGAAAATCTTGTGGAAATCAATGTTGAAAACGAAAATATTAAATAATAAAATATGAAAAAAGGGACAGCTGAGTGTCACATTGGATAGAGTGCTGGGCCTGTAGTCAAGAAGACCCATTTTCCTGAATTCAAATCCAGTTTCAGACACTCACTAGCTATGTGACCATGGGCAAGTCATTTAACCTGTTTGCCTCAATATACTGGAGCAGGAAATGGCAAACCAGTCCAGTATCTTCACCAAGAAAACTCTATGGATAATATGGTCCACAAGAATCGCAGAGTCTGACACAACTGAACAACAACAGGAAGGAATAAAAGGGATAAAAGGTGGGAAGAGAGGGAAAGGCTATAGCATAAGTAATTAACATAGGCATGGAGTTCCGAAAACTATAAAAATTTTAGATGAAAACGTCTTCAGTGGTCATCTAATTTAACCAAAGGATCAGTGTACGGCACCCTTTCAAAGGCATGGTGGAGAAGGAAGAAGTTCAGAGACTTGGGAACAAATCCCGGAGTGGAATAAAGGAATGAGCATTGCTGACACTTTCCTTAAAATGGAGGTTCTTGGATAAATTGACCATTTAGAGAAATAGGCCTGAGGTAGTGATCTTCCATGGTAAGAATGCAGCTGTGGCATGATGTAGAAAGAAGTCCAGAGAATTAGGCATGGAGTGCCGAAAGGAATGGAGAAGAATCAGATCCAAAATAGAGTTTCCCTGTAGTGAGTTCGTATACTTTTTAAGGGATGAAATTATCTTTTAGGCAAGTCAAGTTTATAGAAACTACGTTTAACAGAGAAAGAGCGCTCCACTAGATACTTAGATGATTGAAGTCTCTCATCAGGCCTCTGTGCTAGACTTCTTATCTGTTTCCTGAATTTATCAATTTCCTCTTTCTGCCCAGATGTGTGTTCCAGTCACTTCAGTTTCCATCATTTAATTTTCATCTAAATAGTCTTCTCCCATGTCTTTCCCCTTGGTGCCTATATTTCCTCACATGAATAATCCTTAATATACAGCGTTGCCCCCGTTCCAATTCCTTTTATCTGTCCTATTTCTCTTGAATAAAATATAGGGTCTGTATAGGGTCAAATTCTAGTCACCACTTTCATCCTCTCAGGTATTTTAGAAACATAGGAGTTTAGTGTTGTGATTTTTTTTAATTTTAATATTTTTTAAAGTTTTCAACATTGATTTCCACAAGATTTTGAGTTACAAATTTTCTCCCCAGCCCCCCACCCCATGATGACATATTCTGATTGCTCCTTTCTCCGATCTGCCCTCCCTTCTGTCACCCCACTCCCCCCATCCCCTTGCCCCTTTCTTTTAGTGCAAGATGGATTTCTATACCTCATTGCCTGTATATCTTATTTCCCAGCTGCATGTAAAAACAACTTCTTTTTTAAACATTTGTTTTTAGAACTTTGAGTTCCACATTTTCTCTCTTCTTCCCTCACCACTTACCCTCCTTGAGAAGGCAAGCAATTCAACATAGGCCTCACCAGTATCATTATGCAAAATACGTCCATAATAATCATGTTGTGAAAGACTATTTTTCCCTCCATCCTATCCTGTCCCCCATTATTCAGTTTTCTCCCTTCACCTTGTCCATTTTCAAAAGTGTTTGCTTTTGACTACCTCCTCCCCCAATCTGCCCTCCTTCTGTCATCCCCCCCATGTTCTTCCCCGCCCCCGCTCCCCCCCCCCACTTTCCTGTAGGGTAAGATACCCAATTGAGTGTGTATGTTATTCCCTCCTTAAGTCAAATACAGCGAGATCAAGATTCACTCATTCCCTTTCATCTGCCCCCTCTTACCTTCCATTATAACTGCTTTTTCTTGCCACTTTTCTGTGAGATAATTTATCCCATTCTGTCTCTCTCTTTCTCATCCCAATATATTTTAATTTTCAGATATCATCTCGTCATATTCAACTCACCCTGTGCCCTCTGTCTGGATATATGTATATTCCCTTCAACTGCCCTAATACTGAGAAAGATCTCATGAATTACACACATCATCTTTCCATGTAGGAATGTAAACAAAACTGTTCAACTTTAGTAAGTCCCTTATGATTTCTCTTTCTCGTTTACCTTTTCATGCTTCTCTTGATTTTTGTATTTGAAAGTCAGATTTTCTATTCAGCTCTGGTCTTTTCATCAAGAATGCATGAAAATCCTTTATTTTGTTGAAAGTCCATATTTTGCCTTGGAGCACTATACTCAGTTTTGCTGGGTAGGTAATTCTTAGTTTTAATCCTACCTTCTGTGACCTCCAGAATATCATATTCCAAGCCCTTCGGTCCCTTAATGTAGAAGCTGCCAGATCTTGTGTTATCCTGATTGTGTTTCCACAATATTCAAATTGTTTCTTTCTGGCTGCTTGCAGTATTTTCTCCTTGACCTGGGAACTCTGGAATTTGGCTACGATATTTCTAGGAGTTTTCCTCTTGGGATCTTGTTCAAGAGGCAATCAGTGGATTCTTTCAATTTCTATTTTACCCTCTGGTTCTAGAATATCAGGACAGTTTTCCTTGATAATTTCTTGAAAGATGATGTCTAGGCTCTTTTTTTGATCATGGCTTTCAGGTAGTCCAATAATTTTTAAATTATGTCTCCTGGATCTATTCTCCAGGTCAGTGGTTTTCCCAGTGAGATAGTTCACATTGTCTTCCATTTTTTCATTCCTTTGTTTCTGTTTTATAATATCTTGATTTCTCAAAAAGTCACTAGCTTCTACTTGTTCCATTCTAATTTTTAAGGCAGTATTTTCTTCAGCTGTCTTTTGGATCTTCTTTTCCATTTGGCTAATTCTGCTTTTCAAGGCATTCTTTTCTGGCTTTTTGGAGCTCTTTTGCCATTTGTGTTAGTCTATTTTTAAGGTGTTATTTTCTTTAGTATTTTTGGCTCTCCTTTAGCAAGTTGTTGACTTGTTTTTCGTCACTTGTATCACTCTCATTTCTCTTCCCAATTTTTCCTCTACTTCTCTTACTTGACTTTTCTAAATCCTTTTTGAGCTCTTCCGTGACCTGAGACCAATTCATATTTCTCTTGGAGACTTTTGATGCAGGCTCTTTGACTTTGTTGACTTCTTCTGGCTGTGTGTTTTGATCTTCTTTGTCACCAAAGAAAGATTCTATAGTTTGAGTCCTTTTACGCTGCTTGCTCATGTCCCCAGCCAGTTACTTGATTTTTGTGCATTTTGTCAGGGTATGACTGCCTTCAGAGTGGAGAGTGCTCTGTCCCAGGCTTCAGGGGCCTTGCACTGCTTTTTTCAGGGCTACTTTTATTCTGAGGTGGTATGATGCTCCTGGCCTGTGCTCTGGTCTGTGAATGCAAGCACTCCTTTCTGCTGTGTAACTACTGGGAGGACTCCTTCTCCACAGTCACTGCAAGCTCTGCCACCCCAACACCCCTCCTCCTTCAAGAATCACCAACCAGAACTGTGACCCAAATCCAAGGAAGGCAAAGCAAGAGAACCCTGCCTCTGCACCAGCAAAGTGCTCCCTGAACTCCCACTCTGATCTGCTGCTTGATTCCTCCCACTGGGTGAGCCAGGGCCTCTGGAAGCAGCTACCGGAACTTCCTGCTGCTACCACCCAATGCCCCCACAGCTGGGGCTGGACCAAGCACTCCTCTCTCCCAGATCCAGCAGTTTTCCCGCTGACCGAGTGCTCCATTGTCTTTGGCATTTGTGGGTTGAAAAGTCTGATAACTGTTACAGGTCAGTGATTCAGGGCCCCTAGGACTCCTTCACCTGGTCTCCTCCTGGCATGGTCTGCACTCCACTCCCAGAATGGTGAGATAGGCCCTTCCTTCCCTGTGACCATCCAGGCCGTCTTGGGATGGAGACTTGTTTCTCTTTGTTATTTCATGGCTTCTGTAGCTCTAGAATTTGTTTAGAGTCATTTTTTACAGGTGTTGGGAGCAGTTTTGGGGAGAGCTTATGTGAGTCCCTTTTTTCAAGCCACCATCTTGCCTGCAGTGCATTCAATTGTTTTTGTTTTTAAGGAGAACTGTGTGTTTTTGTAGACAGCAAAGAAGTAGTTAGCAGTGGAGAAAAATAGTGATTAAAGGAAGAAGGAATGGCTGTATGATTAATTTGCTGGAAGAGTGCCAAGGGGATGAGATTAAATGTGTGTGACTTTGGATAGGGGAAAGACTACCTATTCATTTGAGACTGAAACTAAGGAGGAGAGGATGTTGAATAATATCTAGGGAATGTTTATATGTAGAACAGGGAAAGTAAGAGATCTCAGTGGCAAATGGACTTTTATTCACAATAAAATAGGTGATAAAGTCCTGTGCCAAGAGGGACTTTGAAGTAGGTTTGAGGAGTGAAGAAAAGATTGGGAACTACACTGAGGGAATGTAGTAATCAGTCACTTGGGAGAGGGAAGTAAAAGATTTACCTTTTAGCAGTGAGGATCAGGTCGAGATTAGATAACAAATTTGTAGTTGGTACAGTTAATAGTTTTGTGAAGTCTTCAGTACTGCTCAGCAGCGCAACTGAAGTTATCATTTTATATTTTACATCTGTACTCCTAGAACAAGCAGTCTCCACTTCTTTCCTCTTCGTAACACCTCATAATTTGGCTTGTGACTTCATCATTTAACAGAAATCTCTTCAAATTATTAAATCTTCTCTGTTACCAGCTCTAATAATCTTTTCAAAGTTCTCATTATTTTTTTGTTAAGGAAACCTAACTAAATGATCTTAAATGCATTTGACACTATTAACTTTGAGATACTATTTTTCTCAGGGTTCTTGTGACACTGCTCTCTTTTTCTCTCTTGGTTGTCCTACCTGCTTAGCAGCTTCTTATTTTCCTTTGTTGTATCATCATCTAAGTCCTGCTCATTATTATGAGTATATGCTGTGAGCCCTCTTTCTTTTCCCTCTCAACATTCTCTTAGTGATTTTATCAGCTCTCAGTTATTGGATCTTTCCAGTTGGATGTTAGGCATCCTAATTCATCATGTCCAGAACAGAATTCATTATCTTTGTCCGCCCATCAGTCTATCTAATTTAACTTTTGTCAAGGACATCACTAGCCTTCCAATCCCCTAGGTACTCAATCTAGGAGTAACCTTTAATTAACCTCTTTGTGACTTGCCAAGTCTATCTCCCTCTGTAACATCTGTCCCTTCTGCTTCCACTCTAACCTACTACTCTACTTGAGGCACTCCTCACCTTTCACTTGAACTGTTACAATAGTCTCATAATTAGTCTCATAATGGATTAATTTTCTTACTTTTCCAATGAATCTTCCACTTAGCTGTCAAAGTAATATTCCTAAAGGACAGTTCTGACCATATCATTAGCCTATTCAAGAAGTTCCAGTACCTCCCTTTTGGCTCAAGGATAAAATAAAAACTTTGGTTTGCAGTGCCTTTCACAGCTTGATTCTAGTCCTACCTTTCCAGAAATTTTATACATTTTTCCCTTTGTGCAGTGTTTCATCAGAATTAGACTTCTGCCTTCTATAAGAGCCTTTTCTAGTCTTAATATTAGTGCCTGTCTTCCGAGATTATTTCCAGTTAATCCTATATAAATCCTGGTTTTGTACATAACTATGTTGTCTCCCTCCTTCAGACTGTGAAGTCCCTGAGAGTAGGGACTGGTTTTTTTGCCTTTCTTTGTGTCCTCTCCCCACCCCAAAAAAAAATAAACACGTAGGATAGTCCCTGACACATAGTAGGTGCCTATTAAATATTTTTTGACCAACCGAACTTTTCCATTTTTTATCTTGTTTATTATCCTTACAGATTCATCTGTAAATACCATTCTGATGATTTAGTTTAGTTTGGTCTCTCACAAAATTTTTTGTATACTTATTTTTTTCTTTACTGCTTCTCAGTATTTTATATATTGAAACTGTTTGTGATCTTTCATCATCCTCCTTAGCAAGAGTCCCACTATTGTATTTGCTGTCCTGCCCTCATAACAGTGGGTTTTTTGTTCCTTCATCCCATGATCCAGGAGTGGGGGAGGGGAATCTCATAAGAGTATTTTGCTGTTCTTCTATAATATTTCCTAAACGAGTTTATATTATAACTTACTAATATGAGGAATATTTGGCTGATATATCCCTCTAATTACCTAGGAGATAAGTACTAACAGATAAGTTAAAAGTTAGAGATAGTCTAGAAACTTATTCTTAGTGACCTCTTCTCGCCCTTCTATCACTCTACCACCATTATATTACAGAAATATAAAGAGGTTACCCTGAACTAAAGACAGTTTTGTATTTTTCTTTGCTTCATGGATTACCATGACCAAAGAATTCATCATCAAATGCCCAGGTTGAGAACCATGATGAGGTTCTTCATACTTACCTAGGCTGGTCCTTGGAAAGTAGATATAGTCTGTTTTGAGATCACTACTCGTACTTGTGCAAAGCTCTATTCCACTGACTCCTTGTAGCATGGAGATGACGGTTCTAAAATGAGTAAAGTATAAGCTCAGGAGTAGATTCTCCCATGATAATAAAATTAGACTGCTTTGCAAAAATGAATTTTGACAGTGAGATTTTCAGTGTTCAAGATTATTGTATACCTGGTTATAATAATTAAAATTTTCTGAGTTAAGAATCTTCAAATGCAGATTTGTTCAAGCCTCATCAGTCCTTTTATATGGGTGAAAAAGATTTATGATCTTCTTTTAGTAAATATTACATAGAATTTCACTAGAGGGTGCTGTGTAAACATTTATCATACAATATGAAGAAAGCCTCTTTTATTGGTTACTGTTATTGGTATGGTTTGCCCATTTTAAAATATATTGACTTGTCACAGATCTTCATTTCATATTCTGTACTGTAACACCAACATAGAAGTTTGAATAATTGAAAACAAGTAGCTGCTAGTAACAGTATTAACAAGTTGTTCTCATTTACATATTGAATATTTTGTTTTGTTTTCTCTCTAGGAAATGTATGACTCCAATCATGTATGCAGCTCGAGAAGGCCATGCTCAGGTTGTTGCTCTCCTTGTTGCTCATGGAGCAGAAATAAATGCCCAAGATGAAAATGGTTATACAGTATGATTACTTCTATTCTCTATTGTTAAAGGCTCTTGTTTCTTCAACATTGTTAACACGTAGAAAATTCCTTCAGGGAATAAGAAAAGTTAGGAGCTAAAGACTCATTGGACATATTCTTTGCTGATGTCAGAAAAATGGCACCCGCCTCAGACAAACAGAACCTCTGCTTATTTACAAAGACTTAAGCTTGGCCCCTCAAATGGAAATATTTTATCAGAGAAAAATTTCGCACTAATTAACTGTTAATTAACAAGTCAATTGTGAATAAACTGTTAATTAACAAGTTGATTGTTAATTAACAAGTAGATCTTTTTATTCCATGGAACTATAAAACTTTGGTTATGTTTTACTTGATTTTTATTAAAATTGTGCTGTGACAGGGTTTGGAATTAACCTTAGGAGTAAACAGAGTTATAATAAGATGAAATTAATCCTATTTATCGATATTTGTTTAATAATGATTTCTTATTCTACTCAAAAGGATTTTCTGTTTTGCTCTTTTCTTCCCCCCTTTTTTTAGGCCTTGACATGGGCAGCACGTCAGGGTCATAAAAGTGTAGTTTTGAAATTGCTTGAACTGGGAGCTAATAAAACAGTACAGACCAAAGATGGAAAGACGGCAGGAGAGATTGCTAAACGAAATAAACATCCAGAGGTATATAATATATATATAAATGTATATATAAGATAAATATATAATATAGATTATATAGAATAATATAAATATACAAAATATGTATAAATGTAACTTGCAGAGATAGAGGAGGTGGTGAAAAGGGAAGATGAAGACAACCTGTTGCTTTGTCAGAGATAAAATGTTTTTGCCCTTTTATAAAAAAAGTCTTAATAATGAATCTGACAAGTAGTAAAAGGTTTAATTGGTGAGTCTTCTCCCCAAAACAGAATTAGTAAAATTTCGTTTAATACCACACTAATATTACATTTAATTGTCTGAGTTGCTGTATTTGAAATTTTATTAGATCTTGGCAAAATCTTTTAGGTTTAGAAATGAAATTATATTAAGATGTGTTTATTTCAACATACTGAATGTGAATGTAGATGGTTTAAAATTCATTTTCCTGTAAAGAAAGCCAACTGAGTGTCAAAAATTTGAACATAGGAAAGTAATATTAAGTTTTGCAATCTTAATTCAAAGAAATTAATTCAGAATATAACATTCCATTGTTTTACTTTCCACCTAAATAAATATGGAACAAGAGTATATAATCATGGTGCATATACTTGATCCATATGCCTTACATAAAATGTTGTTTGGCAGAGTATTACAATCATAATAATAAATATTGAATATTTGCATAATATTAATAAATTGCTGGATTGACATTAATATCAGGTCAGAATTTGAATGTTTTGACTAAAGGCTGTTAAAAATTTCTAGCACAAAAAGGTGATGTAGAATATTTGACTTGAGAATAAATTATAAAGTTGAAAATAAAACATTAAGAATTAGCTTTTTAAACCATGACAGGATGTAAATACTAAATTTGATTTTTCATATGTCATCATCAGTGCCTTGCGCAATGTAGGCACTTAATCACTGCTTGTTGAATGAGACCAAAAGATCATCCTGGTAATTAACGTATCGAAAACAGCTTTTGTTCTAATTTTTAAACATGAAATACAAAAAGAGACTTGGAGTTATTAACATCATCCATGCTACAAATCAAAATGATCCCCAAAATAAATTTTTGACATTTATGTCGTATTTCTTAAATATGGATAAAGCAGTCTTTAGCTAGCTTACTGCTAGATTAATTTACATATAGACTATATCTTATTTCTTATAATAATAATTATATTACCATACACAATTTACTTGTTAAATTATCCCCCAAAGATTACTGTGATTTTTTTGTTTGTGTGAAATATTTTGACATGACTATTCAGAATTGTGTACAATACACTTTAAGCACTGGCCAATTAGATTTAAATAGCTTTCTCTTTAAATTTTGACGTTCACGTTTTGAGTTGTGTACCTTTAAGATGTGAAAATGCATTTCTACATTGATATACATCTTAGTTTTGTTTTTAGAGGTTTTTCATTTTCTAATTTGGGAGATTTTTTATATTTCTCCTAACTCATTTTAATTTTAAAATATACTTGATCCTCTGTTTTCTTCAAGGAATTATTTTGGGAAAATGCTTTTTGTCTCCTTCACCTTACTAAAATTCTCAGTAAGGATATGAGTGAACATGTGCTTCAGTTAATTTAAAGTTAACATGGTAGACACCATTAATGTTAACTCTGTTTAAATGAGTTTGTTAAAATTTTCAGCTCTTCACTTTACTTTCTTTGACTGTGAATCCATTGCAAGGAAAGCTCCAACACTTAACTAAAGAGGAAGCTATATGTAGACTTTTGACAACAGATGGTGATACAGGAAAAGAACACAAATTTAGGTAAAGTTACATCACTAAAATTTTAAATAAATTTTAATTCAATATTAATTAAATGAATTATTAGAAATCGAATAACTGAGTAATCATTGAATAATATGAATATCGTAAGTTACTTGTTTTCATAATATTGTAATAAGATCGGATGATACAGTTAGAATAAATTGCATTTTAAAAGTTCACGAAAATCTCAAAACACACTCCACCCAGAACCTCCCACCTTCCCTATTACTGTAGAGGACATCCTTCCATTCCTTTAGTCTTGCAACCTGGGGGCCACCCTAGATTCCTCACCCCACCCCCACATCCAAGCTATTGCCAAGGCCTGCTGATTTTACCTTTGTTACACCTCCCCAATACACTCCCTTCTTTTCTCTGACGTTGCCGTCACTGTAGTACAGGCTTTCATCACCAGATGCTTTGATTATTTCCATAGCCTATGCATGGGTCTCTCTGCCTCAAGTCTCTCCCCATTCCAATCCATCCTCTATTCAGTCACTAAAGTGATTTTCATAAAGCTCAAGACTTAACCTCCAGTTAATATCCTGTGGCTTTCTATTGCGGGTTTCTTATTGTCTCTAGGAACAAATACAAAATGTTCTGTTTGACATTCAAAGCCCTTCATAACCTAACACCCTCCTTACACTTCTTCTTACACCTTACTCCTCAACATATACTGTTTGATCCAGTGACACTGGCCTACTGGCTGTTCCACAAATAAGGCACTCCATCACTCAGCTACTGGCATTCTTTCTGTCTCCACCTTGCCAGAAATGCTCTACCTCCTACAGGAAGCCTTCCCCAGCTCCTCTTAATTATTGTACCTCTTGTCTGTTAATTATTTCCCATTCATCTTCTATGCGGTTTGCTTTGTATATATTTGTTTGCATGTTGTCTCCCCCATTAGATTGTAAGCTTCTTGAGGGCAGAGACTGTCTTTTGCCTTTTTTTGTAGCCCTTGTGCTTGGTACAGTGGCCTGGCACCTTTTGTCGTTATTCAGTTGTTTCATTTATATCCAAGTCTTTATGACCCCATTTAGAGTTCTCTTGGTAAAGGTACTAGAGTGGTTTTGTGTTTCCTTCTCTGGCTCATTTTATAGATTGGGAGAAACTGAGGCAAACAGGATTAAGTGACTTGCCCAGGGTCAGACAGTTAGTAAATGTCTGAGCCCACAGTTGAATTTAGATCTTCCTGATTCCAAGCCGAGAGCTCTAGCCACTGTATTACCTAGCTACCCTACCTAACCCATATATGCACTTAATAAATATTTTCTAACTGACTGATTATATAGCACTTACTTTAAAGTTTGCAAAATGCTTTACAATATTATCTCATTTGATCTTCACAACAGCCTTGGGGGCTATGTATTATTATCCCCATTTTACAGCTTAGGAGACTGAAACTGACAGGTAAAGTGACTTGCCCAAGTTCAAACAGGAAGTATCTGAGACTGAATTTGAACTTGGACCTTCCTGACTATAGGTCCAAGATGATGTTCGGGGAATATTGTAACTTATTTTCCAGTTCTTCATCTTTTTAACAAGGTAGAAATTTTAACAAGTCAAAAAAAGTTTGGGGCTATTACAGTTAAATTAAGTAATTCGGATGAATGAATAGCCAACAGTAATGTTATAACTCAATACCAAAAATTCTAAACTAGGAGGTTATTGACATAGAGTTCTGTATTTGATCATCACAATTTTTAATACCCTTTATACCTTTCACACCTCACAAGTCTTGATACTTACTTTAATACATTCAGTGTCTATGTCTATAAAAATATCTTTGATTTCTATTTGATAAATATTTGGTTTATGTACTTTTCTCTTTTCTTCTCAAATTGTTATGAATATACATAGTTCATATACAGCTTTTGGTGATCTGGAAGTATTTTTACATGGACTTGGACTTGAGCATATGACAGAATTACTAAAAGTAAGTTTTCATTTGAAAAAAATTTTTAATGTATTTTACTCTGAAATTACATTCAGCAAGACTTTTACAATATCAAAGAATTTTATAAAAGTTGGGTTTTTTTAGTGTTTGAAACTTTTTTCTTTTTATAATGGACCTGAAAGTTTGCTTTAGTAACTGTTAAGTGCTACCTTACACATATATACAATATCGAGAGGCTTAGCAGTTACTATTTCCTGACACAAAGCAATTAGGAATGCCACAGCTTCTTAGCAAAACATTAGTTCTCTGAGAGTAGTTGTTCTCTTCATGTATTCCATTATTCTGTAATCATTTTTTCATATTCAGATATTTATAAGGAATTCTTTATTCTGATTGACCTTGGATCTTCATCTAGAAACCTCACCAACTAAAGAAATACTGAGTTAAGCAAATTCAAGGACATTTTAGTTTGATACAACATTAGAAATTAATTGTATTCTTGAAATAAAACTTCTCTACAATTTATTTAATAGGATTATATATTTTTGAGGGGAAACATCTAGAACTAAAGTTAAAAACCAACATTTATCTTAAGTTTTATATTCTGCAATATTTAAATTGTATATTTGTTATATTTTAATTTAT
The DNA here is from genome assembly GCA_028646595.1 of Phalanger gymnotis. Taxonomy (NCBI): domain Eukaryota; kingdom Metazoa; phylum Chordata; class Mammalia; order Diprotodontia; family Phalangeridae; genus Phalanger; species Phalanger gymnotis. The sequence goes on from CM053623.1 coordinate 107,818,636, forward strand.
GTAAATTTTATAAAGTGGTCTTTTGCCTACTCTTTGAGGGGGGTGGTTCTGAATATAAATGGAAACAATTTTTTCCTTCTGCTGAGTTAACAAACGTTTTTCTACTCAGGAAAGAGACATAACCTTAAGGCAACTTCTGACAATGAGAAAGGAAGACTTTACAGAGGCTAGTATTTATAACAACATTGAATTGTTTTATATTTTTGTATTGCCATAATTTGTTTGAAAGCTATTGTTTTTAATTTTAAATTATAGAATAGGGTTTCAATCAGTGATAGAGTTTTTACCATTTCTTTCTTTTTAAGTCACCAGTTTCATATACTTTCCTTTCTTAGCATCATAATTTGCTTTAGCAAAAAATTAAAAGGCATACTTCTACTGTTAATTTGTTTTTTATCTGGACTCGAAAGATGTCTCGGGGTAAAATGGTGTTTGCATTCTAAATACAAAATGTATTTATTAACCAGTAGGCCATTATTGAGTTTGACTCCCAGTCTATTTCCCAGACCCTGCATCTACTCTATAGGATCTCTGTGAAAACAGTATGATTGTCTTGCCATCTAGTGGTTTTAATGAGCAGCTACTACTTGTAAAGCATTTTACAATGATTGAATGCCCTAGTGAAGTTATACAGAGAAGATGCCTATAAAAGTTACTGCATTTAAAAGAATAAGGTTTTTGCAGTTTTGTTTGTGTTACTGTATCCCTAGCTTCTAGCACAATGCCTGACATGTAGTAAACAATAAATTCTAGTTACCTAATTGAATGAAAAATAAAGAGGTCCATTAAAGGAGAGGAGGAAGACTGTCATAATCCCTACACCACCTATTGTAGTGTTTAGTTTATTTGATTTTGAAATCTCAGTATTGTTTATTTTTAGATTCTATATCACAGTATAAATAATTATGTCAATAAATAATAAATATGGTAAAATAAATAAGTTCATAAAGTGGAGCATAAAGATACATACTAAAAATTAACTGAACTCTAATTAGAAACTTATTCATTTCATTTTTGCAATGTTATAATGAAATATATATATGTATATATATACAGAGAGGGAGAGAGAGAGAGAGAGAGCGCGAGCGAGCGAGCTGGCCTTGGACTCTAGTCTTCAGTTAAGTTCTACCTCTAACACATACTAGCTCTGTGTAAGTCAGTCTAGTCAATAAGTATTTATTTAAGCACCTACTAAGTGCCAAGCACTGTGCTAAGGAATGAGGATACAGAGAGGCAAAAGACATTCCTTATCCTCGAGGAGTTCACAATCTAATCAGAGAGACAACATGAGAATAACTGTACCAAAAAAAGCCACATAGTAAGATGGAGATAATCAATGGAGGAAAAGCAAATCAAATAACCTGTTAGTGCTCTAGACAACTCTTCAAGAATATAAATTGTGAAGAAGATACTGAGCTGCATTAGTAGAAGATTTTTCTTCATTCAGGAGTTCCTCGTATGAGTGAGACCCCAGGTCCAATTACTATCCATATACATTTCAATGTCTTATTCATCAAATAATTTGCTTTCTTAGAAATCTTGTGTATAACTCTCCTAATAATTATACCTCAAACATTTTTTTTAAATTTAGAATGGAATTACTAATATTAGAGACCAACAAAAAATTCTGGATGCTGTTAAAGAATTGAAGGTAGAGGAAATAAAATTGGGAGAATTGACTGAAGTGATAAACTTGGAAATCAGGTAAGATAAATGTATTTTGGCCAAATTGTAGATTAGAACAGAGGCGTATATTTTTTCAGAACTGAATGTTATTTTTAATTTGCTGATGATGATTCTGATTATTGAATAATCTTTTTTAGATAGACCTTAAACATTTTGCTAGGCAAATACTATTTTTTTAAATAAAATTTTCCTCAAAGAATTTGGTAGAGAAGATTCACGCATTAGGTAAGGGAGTTAGATTATGTGACCTCTAACTCTAAAATTCTCTGGATTCTACAAATTTTGGTTTTTTGCATCAGTTTTTAAAAGCTTGCTGCAAACAAGTGAAATAATATGTGGTCTAACGAGCTCACATATATTCTCTCTTACCTTTTTTTCTTATGGTGGCATCTTGTTAGAGGCAAGTACACAAATGACTGCTTACTTTTCTCAGTAGGACTCCTGTTTCTTTGTTTTGATCAGTCTAATGTTCATCTTGAAACTTCAATGTTTTGATTAATAAATGCTCGTTTACTTGACTTTGCTTGGAGTGTTAGAAAACAACACATATCCCTTTGATACTGACAGCCCTAAAGTCACTGACTTTCTGCTTCATGTGGCACTCTTTCTCATTCAAGGAGTTTTATGTCAAAAACTTATAAGAGCCAAAATACCAAGAAAATTCATGTTCAAAATTATAAATACTGTCAGGTTCTAAATATTAGTGACTGAAAATTGATAGTAAAACTTGATAATGCCATGTAGACCATATGTACCCTAAAACTATATAAAAATAAAACACCTACTTTTCTCCCTAATTTTTTGTTCAGACTTGTATCAGCAGAGAATTCCTTAGGTGTTAGCTAGGGCTATTCAGTCACTTGTTGAGTTTCATGAGTAAATGCCGTTCACCAAATACCAATACTAATAGTACATCCTGGAAAATACTCATTTAATGCTTCTCATGAATAGTACTTCTCCCGAGCAATGCCAGTGTTTAGATCCACAAATTTGTTCATTTCTTAAATCTAATCATCTGAAATTCAGAGAATTGACTTCATTATGATTAAATTTAAGAGCCAGAATGAAGTCAAGGACTGAACGTAGCTTCCATATAGAGGGTGGTATCTATTCCTGTTCCGTCATTGTGTCTTATGAATTTGAATTTCTTACCAGGGATTCATCTACGTGAATTAAGTCTTGTTGGTGTTACTATTGTTGTTGTTTTTCTTATTAACTCCAGTACACCAAAAAAGCATACAAAGAACACAAAAAAGTGTTTTATATATACATATATATGTGTATATAAATATATATATATACATAGATATATATATGTAACCATGAGTTTGCTTTTCATGCTGTTTGTTGCTTTTAAAAGGTATATAATTTCATTTTTGACTCAGAACTGTTCTAGTTGGCTCTACTTCGTTCTGACTTTTCTTCTGTTGTCTTATGTGCATTTTAAATGTTTCAATGGCTGCCTTTTTTTGTAATCGTTACCAGCCTCCCATCTCTACCCCAGCGTTGTTCCTGCCCCCATTAAAAATTGATAGAAAGGAAGAGAGGGGAAAACACTTCTGTCAAAGTGTAGTCAAACAAATTGAGTTCACACAGTGGCCATGTCAAAAAAAAATGTCCTTTTCTGTATCTCATACCTGTCACCTCTCTGTCTGGAGACATAGTTGGTTATGGCATCAATCAGATATCTTATGTCTTTTAGTTATTTTTCTTCACAGTTTTGTTCTTGTATAAATTATTCTCCTAATTCTACTCACTTCATATTACTTCATACTACTCAGGATTCTCTGCAGCTTGTCTTTTTTATTATTTCTTACTGTGAACTACCATTTTTATAATCTGTTACATCCGTATACTGTAATTTATTTGTTCAACCATTTCCCAATTCATGGCCAGCCCATTAGATTCTAGTTTTTTTAATTTCCTTTTTTTCCCTCTTTTAATTCTCTCCTGAGGATCATGAGGTTTATTTTGCTTAATGTGATTCCCTTATGGGTATTATCCTCCCTCTTAAACCCATCCCTTATACCTACTTCTTTCCCTCTTGAGTGTAATATATTTCTTCATCGAATTCTGTGTGTTCAGCCTTGCTTTGCCCATTTTAGAGAAGAGTGGGGTTCATTTTAGCCATCCCTTCCTCTACTTTATATTTTCTTCTTCTCATGTACCCCAATCACAAGAGATAACAAGTTCCATTCCCTTTTAAACCATTTGTACAATAATATATTCTAACTTTTTGTTCCCCATTAAAACCCTGATTGATAACTGAAACAATATACCCACAGGTCCTGTACTTCTCTTATGTCTCTTAATACCCTTTGAAGACATTAAAGTTCAGAAAGAATACTTGTTTCTTTTCTCGCTGTTAGAATGTTAGCACTCCATCATCATATGGGTCCATGTAGTTGTTCAAACAAATTTACTGTTCCAGGTTTAACTTTATTTTTACTTTTCTTTCAATAAATGAAAATCATGAAACAATTTGAGTATTGTGGAAACACAGTCAGAATAACCCAAGATCTAGCAGCTTCTACATTAAGAGATCGAAGGGCTTGGAATTACGATATTGCAAAGGTCAGTGGAGCTAGGATTAAAACCAAGAATCACCTACCCAGCAAAACTGAGTAT
>CM053623.1:107823449-107842100 GCA_028646595.1 Phalanger gymnotis
TGCCTGGCCATGTTCCCAGACAACTTACTTAACCCTTGAGTTTTTCAGCAGGGTATGACTGCTTGTAGACTAAAGAGTTCTATGTTCCATGCTTGGGGGGATGCGCCAGCTCTGCCTCACCAGCACTCCTCCTTCCCCAAGAACCCCCAACCTGGACTGGACTTAGATCTTCAGCAGGCTCTTCACTCCTGCTCTGATCCACCACTTAATTCCTCCCACCAGGTGGGCCTGGGGCCTGAAGCAACTGCTGCTGTAGTTCTAAAGCCACCCCACCTCCACTGCCCCTGGGGCAGTGGCTGAACCGCAAACTCCCTGTCCCTAGCAGCTTCTCCCACTAAGCTACTCTGTTGTCTTTGGTGTTTGTGGGTTGAGAAGTCTGGTAACTGCTGCAGCTTACTGATTCAGGGTGCTAGGGCAGACTCCCCCTGGCTCCTGGTCTCGTTGGTCCACACCACCCACGTTGGGCTCTGCTGTGCTCAGCTCTGCTCCTGTCTGCTCCCAGCTCCGTGCAGGATAGACCTTAGCCAGAGATTATCTAGGCTGTCCTGGGCTAGAGCCCTGCTTCCCTCTGCTACTCTGTGGGTTCTGCAGTTCTAAAATTGGTTCAAAGCCATTTTTTATAGGTTTTTGGAGGGACTTGGCAGGGAGCTTACGCTAGTCCCTGCTTTCCAGCCACCATCTTCGAGGTGCTACTATTATCCCCATTTTACAAATGAGCAAACTGATACATAAAGATTAATATTTTGCCTGGATCAGAGACAGTTTACTCTCTTCCCCTGTCCTTTATGGTTTATAGAGTAGAGATAGACAGTGACCTCAGCTAGGTTAAGGTGTTCACTCTTTGAGTCTAGTTACCACCCTAGTCCTTCAAGGCCCTTTCTTAAACATTGAAAAGGATTAAGCCTTTGGAAAGAGGGGAAAAGGATTTAATGCAGAGCATTGTTTTCTTAGAAGTTTGATTAAGTACTGATAAGGTTTTTCAGTAAAGTCTAGAAGAACTTAAGGTTAAAGAAATAATTCTTAATATTTTCATTAAGAGAAAAAAAGAAGGCATGAATATGCTTCCAAAGCAAGAATTTTTAAATCTGGTGCTCTTGTTTATCTTTTCCTTGCTGTTGTCCCATTTTACAGGAAAAGTATGCTGAGTGCCAAACAATTGACTTAAAATTTTAAAAACATGAATCCCTCTGGTCATTTGTGGAACTTCTTCTATAAAATTAATTTTGTGAAAAAAGTAATGTCAGTTCAAGAATGTGAAGAACCCTCAAATGGTTCAATTATTAGAAGTGTTGGATTTTTTAAAATAAAATGTTTAGACATATATATTCCAGGAATTTGACCTTGTTATTAAATCACAGGTTATGTTTACATGCTGTTATGGAGAAGGTTTTACTTCTCACTTGTTCAGAGTCATTTTTAGGGAAGAAAATTAGTCATTGTCATATAAAAACTAACAGAGAAAAAATTTGAACTGATGGATTATAAACTTCTAGTCATGTTGCTCGAACAATTAAGCTAATTATTTTGGTATAATGTTCTTCTAGTTGTTAAATTTATGGTTGTGTTCAATAGCATAGAGTTTCAGGTATGGAAATTTCTCATGTGGATGCAGCATCGTTGTACAATGCATTTACTACTCTGCATTAGTCTTGGAATCATTTTAGAATTCTGAAATGCATCATAAAATTTTCAAGCATTCTGTTACTGCTTTGGAAGTGTTTTTAACAAGTTCAATTTAGCTGGAGATTTAGCTCATATTTTTCATCTTTCTGTGGCAGTCAGCTATCCCCTGGAGGTGAACTCTCCACTGCTTCCATATGTATGTTAACTCTTCTAAGGTAGTTACTGTAATTTTCAAATGACTATTTCATTGTAAAAAAAATCCAGTTGTAATTTCATTGTAAAAAAAATCTAGTACTTACATATAATAAAATGATAATAAGTTTATGTATTTCTTTAGGAAGTAAAGTGAGAAGGAAGCTAAAATTCTGTCATTTAAAAAATCCTTTTTAGACTTTAAATTTAGTCAATTCATGAAATATTCCAGAAGGGACCAGCTGTTTAACTTTTGTCTTTGTATCCCTAGTACCCATCATGTTGCTCACTAGCACAAAGTAGGTACTTAAATAAATACTTAAGTAAAGGCTTGTTAAATTGAAATTAATGGTGTAATATGCCAACTAAAAAAGCTAATGCCATCTTAAGATATGTTAGGGGGATTATAATGTCTAGAACAAGGGAGCTGGTGATAATCTTGCTGCCCTGGTCAACTTCACTTTCTTTCCTTCTGCCTTGACTATGTAGTTCATCAGTTAAACTATTTGCTCTCCTGCACATTTGAATCCCTTGCCCCACTGGACTACAGTTATTCATGCTTTGACACACTCTAGCTGTGGTTTACCTTCACCATTCCTCTTCTGTTGTTATTTATATGCTGCTGAAAGTTACAAATTATTGATGGAGCCAACATCAGATTTGTTATTCATTCTCAGCTGGGCTCAGCACTCCTTTTACTTTTCCTTATGACACACTCCACTCACTAAGGCTATTGCAAACCTTTTTTTCCTCAACACTTCTTGCTCATCAACAGATGATTGCATGTCAGATTTTACTTGAGAAAAAGAGTGCAGTTGCCATTGAGTTAGTGCTGTCTTCTCCCTTCTTGTTATCTCAGAGTCCATTTATTATTATTTATAATCCTTTTTCCTTGTCTCAACTCTTCTTCCTAAGACCTGTCCTTTTTCTCCCCTCCCTCCCCACCAGTATCTTCTGACAGATTATCCCTGTAGCCTTCCCATTTCTCTCTCTGATCTTTGATCTCTCCCAATCTCCTAGCTCTTTCCCTAGTACCTTAAAAATATGTCCAGGTCTTTTCTATTCTTAAAAAAAAACTTCATTTGACCTTACTATCTGTCAAGGTATTGTTTTGACTCTCTTCCCCTCCCCTGCCCCCAGCCTCTATTTTCTATATTTTTACTCACTTTTTTGCTCTTGCAGTCTGACTTCCAACTCCATCAAAACTGTTCATTCACTTCAAGGTTTCTAATTATCCTGTTATTGTTTAATCTGATGACTCCTTCTCAGTCTTTAGCCTCAATTTCTCTGCAACATTTGCCAGTGTTGATTCCCCTCCCCTTCCTGGATCTTCTCCCATCCTTGGATTTTTTTATAATGTGGATTCCCTTCCTGCCTATCTGGTTACCCCTGCTTACATTGTCATCTGTGTCATCTGCCCTTAAAGTTTTAGCGAACCCAAAGCTGTGTGTTCTTCTTTAGTCTCTCTTGGTTTTCTCATCAGCTCCTATGTGTTCAATTATAATCTCTATAAAAATAACACCTAGGGCTGTATCCCAAAGAGATAATACAAATGAGAAAAGGACACACATGTACAAAAATACTTACAGCATCTCTTTTTGTGGTGGCCAAGAATTGGAATGCCTATCAGTTGGAGAATGGCTGAAGAAGTTGTGGCATATGAATGTAATAGAATACTATTTGCTATAAGAAATGCTGAGCAGACAGACTTCAGAAAAACCTGGAAAGACTTACATGAACTGATGCTGAGTGAAGTGAGCAGAACTAGATCACTGTACACAGTAACAGCAACATTGTGCAATGACTAACTTTGATATACTTGGCTTTTCTCAGCAATGCAAGGTTCTAAGTCAACTCTGAAAGGCTCATGATGGAAAGTGCTATCCACATCCAGAGAAAGAATTATGGAGTCTGAATGCAGATGGAAGCATACTATTTGCTCTCTCTCTCTTTCTTGTTTTGTTTTGTTCTGCTTTGTTTCTTCTTTCTCATGATTCATTCCATTGATTATAATTCTTCTTTATGACATGACTAATGTGATATGTTTAATATGAATATATATGTAGAGCCTATATCGGATTGCGCACCATCTTGGAGAGGAGAGAGAGGGGAAGAAAATTTAAAACTCAAAAGCCTGTGGAACTGAATGTTCTAAACTAAAAATAAATAAAGTAAAATTTAATTTTTTTTTTTAAAAAAAGGATTCCTTGACAGGAATTTCCTACACAAATGAAATCTCAGGACTGGACTAAAACAAACAAAACCTTAATACTTACTTGTGTAAGTACACACTGCATATTGCTAATAAAAAATAAACTTCTTGATAACATCTAGGTCTATATGTCCTAAGCTCCAGTTTTATATCATCTGCCTTTTGGATATTTTGAACTGGATGTCATGGAAAGCATCTCAGACTCAGTATAGGCAAAATAGAATGCATTATCTTACACACACACACACACACACCCCTCTGAAACCCGCCTATATTTGTTAATAGAACCTCCATCCTTTTCCATTCTCTCAGAATAGTGCTCTACTCTTTGTCTCACTGCTTATCACTTTTCCAGTTAGTGTTGTTGATTCAACCTCTATAACAGCTGTCTTATCTACCTCCTTTCTCAGTATTCATGAGGCTGTTACCAGGCCCTCTTATCTAGACTATTATAATAACCTCCTAATTAGCCTCTTGCCTCCAGTCTTTCCCCTCCCTCATCCATATTTCACACAGTTGCCAAATTGATATTCTAAAAGTAAAGGTCTATCACTTCCAAGAATCTCCATTTCCTTCCCAGTCACTTCCGTAATGAAGTAGAAAATTTGTCATTTAAATCCCTTCACAGTCTGGTTGCATCTTACCTTATGCTTATTATTTCACATTACTTTTCTTGACACATTCTATATTCTTTCCATACTGGTCTTCTTGCTTGTATGTGGCATTCCATCTTCCTTCTCTCTCTGTGCCTTTGCGATGACTGTCCTCTATACCTGAAACAGTAGCTGTCTAGTGTCCATGATCTGGCCATTTTCTTTCAGTTGATTCATTAAGAAGAATTTATAGTGTTCAACAAGACTTAATCCAATGAGCAAAATGGATTATTTAGAGAACATCACTGTAGGTAAAGAGTCTCTCTTTTGTTTAAACTACACAGGATATGTTCCATGACACTGGCAAATGCCATTAGTAAGCAAAGTTGTCTCTATTTGTGCCAAATTTGATGCTAATATTCAGCACAAAGGCACTTCTGTAATCACATCTTTCATAGAATCTTACGTGATTTTAACATATGCATGTGAAGGGTACCTTGTTTGAGATGAGCCCTTAAGGCTGCATTTGGTTCTGCTATCAACCAACAATCAACGCAGCAGTCTTCATTGATAATATGACTTTTAAAATGTGGAGTTGTAGGAAATAATCTGCCAGAACTTGCCTTTTTCCCATTTCACATTTTTATCAATGATACCCTTTGCTGCCTACGTGAGGAACCCTTTGGATCAGTAGTTGCTATTTTTTCTTGGTCACATTTTTTTAAGTACTGTCAGTGATCTTTTCCATTCTTTTGGGGCCTTCCCCTCTTTGAAATTTCTCAAAAAATCAATCACTGAAGGCCTTTGATACTATGTCATTTCCAACACAGATTTCTTCCATATGTGTTTGGAAGGCCCAGCTGTTCATCCCAACTTTATCTTCATAAGTATAATGGCATTTCATCACATAGTATATTGGGTATAGAGGTTTTGGAATCCAAATGTGGTCTCGCTTTTTTGTCACTGATAAAAATAGGCCATAGAAATACTGGTACTTTTTTTTTTCATTTTACCTATGTTTGTTACCTTTCCGGTTTTGTGTACAAATGTTCCCAAAAGGATCTGGCTTAGCCAGGGTCTTAGGATAATCTCTGATAAATAGACTAATTTTCCCCAGAGTTGCTTTGTTGGTGAGGCAATGATTCTTATGGTCAATCAATATTTCTTCTATGCTTCTTTGGTCCTCTTGTAACATTTTCTAAATGAACTTACCTACATTAGTGTTACCTTTCATAAGGAAATCTAGTTTTTACTAGTAGAGGTTGTTTCTGGGCTTTTATCTTCCTAAATGTGATGATCCATTATGTACCAGATAAAACTTATCTAAGTAATGTTGGTAGAAATATTGTCTTTACTTTGACCTATTAACCATTTTTTTTAATATTCAGTAGTTTGTTTAAAAGATTCTAGCCACTCTAATTTCACATTGCTTCCCATCCTTATCCTTTCTTCTGATTTAATATTGAGAAACATGATGTTTGTCAGAGTGCTGAATTGGAAGTCAGAGGAACCCACCTCGTTTATATATTTTACACAAAATATATAAAATATTATTTAAATACTAGATAAAAATGTTATTTCATTTAAAATATAAAACTATCATTTACTAGCTGTGTGACCTTGAGGAAGTTAGATCACCTTTCTGGATTCTAGCACATTTGTAGAATTAGGGGGATTGAATAGATGATTTCTAGGTCTTTATAATTCTAAATCTATAAATCCGTGATTTTGACCTTTTCAAGTGTCTGCTCCCAGCTGATCCTGAAATGATTGCTTTATCAGTAACTACTTATTTCCTGCATTAAGATATAGTAAATTTCATGAGTTGTAATTTGTAGATAGATAAAATACCCATGATGCATTGGAGTAGTCTCAAGTCTTTGGTACTGATACGTCTTTATCTGGAACCTCTTTTTTCCAACTTTATCTTCACTCTTTCTTTCCATAGTAACATTTACTTTGAAGTAAGTTGAGTAAGACATTGTTTAAAGGATTTTGTCTACCTACTCACTGAATTTCTCTATTTCTTCATCTTCTGCAAGATGGAGGCACATAAGCTTCCATGGTTTTGTTGATAATATATTTATCTTGCAGGGTGAGATGATGGAGTGTCCTATCAAATGATACTGCTCTTTTTGCTTTCAGTAGTAGGGCAAAACCAATTCCAACATTTCCTTTAGTCACCCCTTTCAGGAACACTTTCAAGTTGTCTTTCCATTTAGTTCCATGTTCATTACTCTTCTTGTTTTTAGTGGAAATAAGTAGAAAATGTCAGTATGAACATATTTCCCTGCTTTCAGTATTTTATCCTTTCATTGTCATTGGACAGTGATTGCACAATTAAAGTTCAACAGTTAAATTTCTTTATAGGTAAAAACTTTGTGATTATTTTGCCTCCATTTTCTTCCATAATCACTTCAGAAGTGAACTGATAGGGCTTAAAACTGTTTTATATTATACTGAATTTTACAGTTACAGTGACTCATCTTCCCACCCACCTCCTAAAAAAATTTATTATCTAGTTGACAGTCTCCTGGTATTTTTCTTACTTTTTTCATAGTTGGCTTGGTTTGTCTTTAGAACACAGAAATAATCTTTTGCCAGTGACTGTGCTCAAAGCCTGTCAGAGCTTGAGCTCCATTGGCATGGCCTTTGAGAACTTATATCATCACCTCCATTCCACTCCAACATAATTTTGTAGAGGAAATATACGTAAATGTCAAAATATATTCCATCATACTCATCTTTTATTTGAGGTCTTAAAATGTATGTGTTGGAGATAAACATTTTCTTATTTTTAAGTGTCATTTGCTTTGTAAAGTTGTTTTATATAAAATTATAATATTCTATTGAATCTTCGGTAGGATCCTAATATAATTTAATATTAATTTCATACTAAACCCATAGGTATCACAAGGAAAAATACTCAATATTGTACTATCAGTATTACTCAAATTAAAAAAAACACAAAAAACTTTCCCACTTTCGAAGGTTACTTACTTTCTTCCTCAAAAAGATAAGACCTGGTTTATCAAGTAGAGAACTATAAAATATGTATAGTTCCATGTCTTTATGTTAACTATTTCCTGTGCCTGGAATGCCTTGTCTCCTCATATCCACTTCTTAGAATCCTTTCTTTCAAAACTTGTCTCATCCACTGTATTCTATCTGAAGCCTTTTGTGATTCCTGCCCCACCCCCACCAGCTCCTATTGCCTTCACTCTCAAGATTGCCTTGTATTTGCTTTCTTTACATTCTTTATGTGCTTGTGTATGTGTTGGCTTCCCCCAGTAAAATGAAAGTTCTTTAAAGTTACAGATTTCTCATTTTGTCTTTGTATTCCCAAAACTTAGCACAGTACCTGGCACATAGTAGGTGATTAATAAATGCTTGTGATTGTTGATTGATTGATTTGACAGACATAGAAAGGATCCCTGCTTATTCACTGCAATCCCAAACAAAGATAACCATGAGAAGATTAGACACAAGGAAAATTAATAGAATCTTAATTAATGAGAAAAACTACTCTAGACTATATTAGAACTCTAATAAAGGGAAGAAAGGTACATTGATTCAGTATAGTACTACAAAGTATTAGTGGCTAAAAAATTCAGTGGTTTAAAAATGTGTGTAGTATGTGTACATACACATATATATATAAACATGTACACACCTGTGTATGTTGTATATGTGTATATGCATCTATATAAATATCTATATGTATTATCTATATAGATATATGCTTTTCCACTCTTATACTTCATCATGATATAGAAATGACTCTAGGTTATCAAAGACTATGCCATACAAGTGTCAGTTCTCTCAGTCCTACCAAGTAGGTAGGGTAGAAGGGCTTTAGGTATGGACCAATGATGACATATCTGACTGAGGTCCAATCTAGCTAACAGTAGTGTGTCTAATATGTGCCAACACAGTGAAAGTCTGATATAACAGAAATATAAGTTGAATAAAATAAAGAGAAAACTTATGCAACATTAATATTATGAATGATGGGGGAGTTATATCAAAGTGTCTAAAAATTAACTTCTCTGAAAATTTATTCACACATATGTATATACAGCATGTGTGTATAAGTATACATATGTGTGTACATATTTTATTTTTGGTAATACATGTCATACTGCCTTTGTTGATTATTGCAAAGTCTAGCACTCAGTTCTGCTCTCTGTTAATAAATGCAAATATGTAAAATAAACCAAAGTATAATGAGAACATTTTAGTAATTTATGTCCACATGGGAAGCTGTTCTGTTTTTAAAAATTCAATACCAATGCAGTAATGTCAAGGACAATTCATATAAAACTTGCCATTTTTTAGGGATATAGACAGTTTGAGCCTGTTGTGGTTCTACCTCACCTTAAATCCATTATCCCCTCTCCTAAATAGAACTAAATGACTTCTAAATCAAAAAAGGGTTGAACAAAAAGCATCTTATGTACATTTGTGGCATCAGATTAAATGGCTACACTGAAGAAAGTAAACAGCTCTGTCATCTTGTGGAATCTTTCTTTAATGATAAAAGAATGTCATTTGGACTTAATAAGTGTAAAATTCTTAACATACACCAGGTTAAAATAGAGACCAAAGACTTTGAGTTTGAATCTAGAGGTTACGTTGAACAAATGGCTGAAGGTGATACCTACATATACCTTTGTCTCTTCCAGGAAAGACATAAAAGGTTGAAGGCTATGGCTGAATGTAGTAAGAAATTGGCATCTTGAAATCAAATATGAATTGGAAGGAAATGTGTAATACCTATATAGTATCATTCTTAATATATATTTTAAGAAATGTAAAATAGACCATAACACATTTGGAAAACAAAACCTGTACTATGTCAATGGAATGTTAGACAGCTATGGAGGTGTTAACACTACCTTGTCAGAATGAAAGAAGAGAATCGATGTGTTCTTAGAGCAAGAATACATGAACAAACATTGTAATGGTGAAGACATACATTTGGAGCAAGTAGACATCAATTTATTGAGCAGTAACAAAGAATGATAATGGGTACATGCCATCAGATTTGTCAACTCTAACAGTGGTTTACCTCTGGATGGAGCCTGTGAAATGGCAAGATTCAAGAATAGAAGGCCCTTTGTGACTGACTTCCACATTAATTGAGCCAACATTATGTCATCAATTATTGAACAGATGCCTTGGTCTTCAGGATTTGTATGTGGAACTCAGCAAGTGTAATTCTTCTAGTAAAATGGAGAGCCACTAGATTTTGCCATCTGACCTGCCATTGCGCCCTAAGGACCACGAGGTCTTACATACTGCTATGATACCTTCGAGATCTCTGGGCTTTGCAGGCTGTCCTCAACTATCTGCTCTAATATGTGTTGTCTCCCCCATTTAGATTATGAGCTCCATGAGAGCAGTAACTGCCTTGATCTTCCATAGGGCAGTGCTTAGCATATAGTAAATGTTTAATGAGTGCTTTTTCATTCATTCATAGAAACTGTAAAATTTTTAAATAGCTCTCACTATAACAGTCCATGCTACAAGGAATAAAGACCTTTCAAAATATAGAAATCTCACATGGGACTTCAGAATCGTGGAACAAGATAGGCACACCTATAGAACCGTTGTTCTTTCTGCCTCTAGCAGTGTACCACGGCTGTTATCAGTGAGCCTGCTTTTATTCAGCTATAAAAAGCAGTTATTTTAACTTCATCTTCCTGTGTATTGAATACAAAAGAATAAATGTAAAATAATGACTTCTCAGAGCCATTCTAGGTGAACCCTATCAAACAAGATAATGTTAATGAAATATTCAGAATCATAACTGACATTTGTATGGCTATTTAAAGTTAACAAAGCACTTGCATACATTATCTCATATGAGCCACTTAATAACGCTGTGAAATAGGTACACTGTATGGCTCTTCAGATTTTAAAGTATTTTATGAATGCTAGTTATTATTCATATAGTTATTCCATTTAACAGATGAAGAAACTGCAGTTTAGAAATACTAAGTGATCTGTCCGTTGTTTTACAGTGTCAGTGTGATTTGAACTTAAGTCTTTCTTTTTTTTATAAATTCTTTTTTTTTTTTTTGCTTTTTTTTTTTGGCAGGGTATTTGGGGTTGAGTGACTTGCCCAAGGTCACACAGCTAGTATGTGTGTCAGGTGTTTGAGGTTGGATTTGCACTCAGGTCCTCCTCATTCCAGGGCTGGTGCTCTACTCACTGCGCCACTTAGCTGCCCCAACTTATCTTTCTAACTCCAAATGCAACACTACTACATAAACCATTACTTCAGGATAGGTCCTCATCATCTTAATGACCACTGTGCCTAAAGTCACTCCCTACTCCCATCCGTCCTCAACACAGCTGCCAAAGTGGTTTTTCTCAAGGGCAAATTTGACCATTTCATTCCTCTACTCAGCAAACTATAGTGACTCTCTACTACTCCTAGCATAAAATACAAAAATCCTCTGTTTGAATTTTGAAAAAGCTCCTTTACAATCTGACTACAATCTACATTTCCAGTTGATATTCTCCCTTCCTATATTCTGGTCTGGCTAAACTGGCCTTCACAGTTCTCACGTGAGACTCACATAAATCCGCTGTCTCCTTGCCTTTGCACTGAGTGTCCCCAACACCTGGGATGTATTCCCTCTTCTGCTGTACCTTGTAAAGTCTCTTGCTTTCTTCAAAATTCAGTTCAAGTTCCACTCTACAAGAAGCGTTTTTTGATATCCCTAGTAGCTAGTTCTCAGCTTCCCTAATCTACTTTGTATTTATTCTATATATACTTATGATACAAAT
Source organism: Phalanger gymnotis (assembly GCA_028646595.1). Classification (NCBI taxonomy): domain Eukaryota; kingdom Metazoa; phylum Chordata; class Mammalia; order Diprotodontia; family Phalangeridae; genus Phalanger; species Phalanger gymnotis. The sequence goes on from CM053623.1 coordinate 107,834,868, forward strand.
TGTCCCCCTTCATAGAATATAAACTCATTGAAAGCTAACACTGTTCCATTTTGTCTTGTATCTGCAGTCTAGCACAGTGCCTAGCACAAAGCAAGTGCTTAATAAATACTTGTTGGTTTATTGACTGCTTGAGTTCACTCTGCTGGCATAGCCTTCAAGAAGGCAGCATTACCTCCATGCTACAGATCACACACAATAGGGGACTGGATTAAAACTTTAATCAAGTGATTCTTTCTCTCCCTCTCCCTCCGTTTCCCTCTTCTTCTCCCTCCTTCCCTCTCTCCATGTAAGCCAAATGGAGTTTTCAGTAGGGAGAATGGGACAGATTTAGAAGCAAAAATGACAGGATTTATGGATTGTTTAAGCATGTGGAGTAGAGTCAAGCCTTGGCATTACCTCAACTCTTCTACCCTATCCAGTTATCATTTCATCTCTCTTCCTTTCACTAACAGATTTCTTGAAAATGTAATCAGATAGGGCAGCCAGGTGGCACAGGAGGACCTGAAATCAAATATGGCCTCAGTCACTTACTGGCTGTGTGACCCTGGGCAAGTCACTTAACCATGATTGCCTAAAAAAAAAGAAAGGAAAAGAAAATGTAATCAGACTTAATGCATCATCTTCCTTATTCACTCAGCCTACCTTCCTTTAGAATCTAGGGCAGCTAGATGGCACAGGACCTAGTGTTAGGAAGAACTAAATTCAAAACTGGCCTCAGACCCTTGGCAAGTCACTTAACCTCTGTTTGCCTCACTTTATTCATCTGTAAAATGGGGATAATGATAGTGACTACCTCCAAGGTTTATTGTAAGAATCAATTAAAATAATAATTGTAAAGTCTTTAACACAGTGCCTGTCACATAGCACTCGCTATAAATGGTAGCTATGAACTAGTTTCTCTTCTCACCGCACTACTGAATTTTTTCTCTCAAAAATCATTAATTCTGTCTTCCTTTTATAGTGACATTTTCCAAATTTTCCCCCTTGACTTTTTCGCAAGAATTTTTGACACTCATGGGCTACTCATTCCTTGTGACCAAATTCTTTCTTTCCTTCATTTGCCAATACTTTCTCCTTGTTTCCTACTATAGCTCTCTAACCATTGCTTTTCTGACTCTTTCAGTGACCTTTCCCAGCTCCTTAAATCTAATTGTTCCCCACAATTCCTTCTCTTTTGACTCCTTTAGCAATTTCATCCATTCCCATAGCTTCAACTGTCACTTTCTGAGAGTGATTCCCAAGTCCATTATCTCCAGCCTGACTTTTTTTCTCATCTTCCATGCCCATCTCTTGACTGCCCTGTACGACTAGGTCTTTCTGTAAATCCTTCTGGTAACTCGTTTTTACCATGTCCAAAATCAAACTTACTAACTTTTCCCAAAAATAATGCCACTTCTAACTTCACTGTTTCTGTCAGTAGTGCCGCTGTTTACCCAGTCATTATTTAAAATTTTAGTGTTATGTGTCATGTATAGGGAGCTAGTTTGGCTAGAATGCAAAGTGTGCAAGAGCTGTGTCTCCTCAGTAACATCCACTGTCTATTTGTTTCTATTTGCTCCCAGGGTATTGAGCTTCCCCCCCAAAAGTTTTGAAATCACACTTTAACCCACTGTAAATTTATGCTACATAAGACCTTAGCTATCTATACCTTATCTGCTGCTCAAGGCCATTCTATACTTTTAACTATATACACAGGCCTTCTGTACTATATTAATTCCCCAATTCATTTTTCATATAAACTCTTCCAGATTTTTCCCTTTTCATAAGCCTCCCAATCTCTCTAGACTTCCACTCCCCAAAACAAACAAATGACATGGAGAGTTTACTACTAAACTGAAAAGATTGAAGCCTCCAACAGGAGTTTCCTTAGATTTCCTGTTCTCTTCCTTAAAATTTCATTACCTATTTTTCCTTTCTTCCTATCCGAGGAAGAAGCTAGCTCTTCTCTTTACAAATGCTAAGATCCTCTTGTTTTCTTTATCCCATTTTCACCTCCAGTAATCTGTTCACTCTCTCATACGTGTTCAGTCACTTTTTCACCGCTGGGTCCTTCTAATATAACTGTAAATACTACCAGATATCCCTAGTCCTCTCAAATCTCCTTGATCTCTCTGTCATATCTAGGTACCTACCTAGCTTTCTTTTCCCATTCATGGCCAGACTTATGAAAAGTAGTTTAATCTCTTAATTTTCCTTTAATTGATCCTTTACTGTCTCTTTATGTTAGCTTTCCTTCCCAACCTCTCAAATTGAGAATCTAATTCTTTTTCTTTTTCCCTTAACCTCAATCACTTCCATGACTTCAGCTTTAACTTTGCACATAAGAATCCTATGTATCTGTATATTTGGCCTTGACCTCCCAAAATGCAGGCCTTTTTTTCCAGCTGTGCCTACATGACAGCTCCATCTTGAAGACTCTCCATAATTTCATATCTGGTATATCAATAACTCACTTTTTTATCTTTCAAAATTTTTCACTTTCTAAGGTATATATTTCTATAAATATTGTTTTCTTCACCCAGTCTCCTGTGTTTAAATTCTTGGTCTTATCTCTGAGTCTTCCTTTTCTCTCACTTTCTCCATGTAAATGACTACTCTCAATTCTACTTTGTCAGTATCATTCTTATCTGTTTTTGGTGCTCTCTCTGTTGTTACACTAGTACAAGCCCTCATTACAACTTGCTCATTTCACTGATAGATTAATCTAATTTTCCATAAATCTGTCGTGTCGCTCCTTTGCCCAAAGTTCTTGAATGATTCTTGCTGTTTTTCAAATAAAATACAAAGGTCTTGCTGATATTCTAGCCCCTACGTATGGTACCACCCTGCCCTTCCAACTTTATCTCATAACATATCTCCTATATACATATCCTAGGTTTCAATAAAACTGCATTCATTATTCCCCTTTCCCACTTTCCAGTTCTTATATCTTTGCTTCTGTTGTCCCTGTGCCTGGATTGTAATCTCTCTTTGCACCTCTAGCTATTCAAATTGAGCCTGTCCTTGAAAACCCCAAATATATGTCACCTTTTTCGTGAAGCCCGCTTGCCATAAGGTAATGTCACCCTTTCTTATTCTGTATCTTTTAATAACATTTATTGTTTTGTATTATGGTTATTTTTACATATGTGATTATTTCCCTGTTATATGGCAAGCTCTATAAAGGAAGTCATCTTATAATTTTTTATTCCCACACAATAGCAATTACAATGTATTGAATCAAATTGTTGAACTGACAAATAAAATAACTTAGTTTTTCAAGTAATTCTTATTTTGTTCTCTGTTTTTCCCATTTAGTGGTGATGAGTTCCTCAATTTTCTGCTGAAATTAAACAAACAATGTGGTCATTTAACTACAGCAGTGCAGAACATAATTAACCAGTTACCAGTAAATTCTCATAAGGTAATCAGCAATAGATGTCATTAAATGGAAACAAATGGTCAACAATATTTAAAATAACTTAATTATAAATGAAAAAACTGATTTGGTGAAATTATGTAAATCCCCATAATTATATGAGATATATTTTATAATAATCTGCTAAAAATGTTCTATTCTGTTCCTACTATATGAAATACTCATATGTTCCAACTTTTAAAAAAGATACTTACCTAGACTAAATTTTGAACAAAGTGATTAATGATTAAACTACTTTTTATTTCCTGATTGGGAATTTAATTGTTTAAAACAAAGTCCAAGTTAAAGTTGAAACAAAACATTGTGTTTATTGTTACAAATGATCTTTCATTAGAAATTTTCAAAAAATCTATATCTAGAAATGATCACAATTTTAAAATAGGAAACCATTTAGTGGAAACCTGTGACAGAATAACTTTGTAGTTTGTCTAGTCATAAGTTTCATCAGTTTTTGTTTGCAATTTAAAATGTCATGGCTTCTCTGGGATATTTCTGTATGATATATGATTCTAGCATGAGAAGCCTACAGTTTTTGTTTATGTTTTCATAGGATGGTTTGATGAAAATGTGTATCTAGATACAGATGTGCTTTATATGCCCATATATAATATGAACTTATTATATTCAAAAGGCTACTTTAATTTTGTATTTAAAAATTAATTTCTTTTTTCTGTACTTTGATTACGTTTCATTGTCTCTGTTCATTATGAACAAAGTAACTGTCTTTGTGACCATGGACTAGTCACTTAATCTCTCAGTATTCTAGACCAGTACTGTCAAACTCAAATATGTTGGATCCCTAAAGGCCACGTATTGACTTAGAAAACCAGAAATTGACATTATGTTTTGTTTTATTTTTATTCATTTTGTAAACATTTCCAATTACATTTTAATCTAATTCACATAGTACTGTTTTGCAGAGTTTGACACTCTGCTCTAGACAGCTCTCTAAGATTAAGTTGCAAGGAAGGTACTGGCCAGTATTGATAGAGAGTCTTCATCTGGAAATTCCCTATATCAGTGAAATCACAGGTCTAGTTTCTATCCTTACTCCTATAATATGTATTGTTTATTTTAAGAAATGTGTTTATTTGTATGTATAAAGATGGCAACAGTTGTTTTCCATTCTCTAAAATATGCATTTTGGCCGTCCTAACAGATAGTACTAGAATGGGGATCCTCCCAAAGGTTTACATCAGTTTGTGAAAATTTGGTTTCTAATGTTGAAGATCTGGGTGAAGAAGTCTGTAAACTAAAAGATTTAATTCAAAAGGTATGTATTTGCATTGTAAAATGACAATTTAGATTGCCCTGAATACAGGTATATGTGTTTTTTGCTTTAAGAGGACTGGATATATGAAAATTTAGTTTCTTGGAAAAGAACTAATTTAGTAAATGACAATCTGTATCATTACAGGATTTTTCCCTTATCTCATTTCTAGGATCAACTATCAACTTTTTAGTGATTATTATATAAATTTGATATACATAAATATTTTTAGGAGTACATTTGTTGTATGAAGTAAAATATACTTGTTATTTTATGTAGTTAAGACAAAAATAAGATAATCTTTAATGTAGGTTCCAAAAAGTTAATTGCCCTAAAATATTTATAACCCACAGCAACTCCAGACCACTTTATCACTTCCTAGTATGCAGTCAGCCCAAATCAGTCAGTCAGCAAGCATTTATTAAGTGCTTACTATGTGCCAGGCACTGTGCTAAACTCTGGGGATACAGATGCAAGCAGAAAAACAGTCTGCCTTGAAGGAGCTTTCCTTCTAATGGGGGAGGCCAACCCACAAAAGGAAGCTGTAACGGAGAGGTTAGAAGCAAGGTACCCAGGGCAGAGGCATAGTAAAGTCTGGAGTGCGTCCTGGAAAGGAATGAGGCTCTGGCACCTTCCTTAAATGAAGCATCTGATAGGATCCGTCCAGTCAGAGAGAAAGGCAACTGCATGAAGGTTACTTCTAATGTGTGAATTTCAGTGCTGGAGTAAGCATTCGGGATGAAGATGTTTCTGGTTCATGGTAGAGAAACTCCAGGGTGCAACTTAAGGAGGAAAATAGTAATGCATAGTAATACCTCACTGCATATGTCATCTCATTCATGTATTTACTTCTTCTTATAGTGGAGATTTAAATCCATTCACACCATCTCATTTTTTGTGACTCTTGTTCTTGTCATCCTGTAAATTCTCTACAATCCATTCACTAGTTAAGGAATTATTCTTCTAGTTAAGGAATCTTTGTCTGGATCTTTTCATAGATTATCTCTTGCACTTGCTACGTAATTGGTTTACCTCCTTTTCTAGTTGTAGATCTCTCTGAGAGCATCCTGTATTCTGCTTAATTCCATTTTTCCCCAACTCCTCAACAGTAATATGTTTCATCATTCTCATCCCTACCATGTACCTCTAGTTTGCTCTTTGGGTGGCCCTCACCATGAATTCTTCTGAGATTGTTCTTCCATGACTATCATACAGCATCACAGGAAGAATTTTGATATTATGGGTCTTTGTTTCAGGGAGCAGCTTGAGGTTATTAAAAGCACTGTCCAGTTTTCCAAACACAGCACAGCTCCTTTTGTTCTTCCTGTTCTGGGACTAGTTTATAACCACAGTGTTGGTGTAAGATATATGTACTGATGGACTATGAGTTGTGTATCTATTTACCTATCATAGTTTAGAAAATATGATTCACATTAATTCATCTTGTTTTTTCCTATATAATTATGTCAGGTTTTTTTTTATGAGAATATATATTTTTTTAAGGATTTACAATCTCACTTTACTCAAACATACATATATCATTCACTTAGTTCAGGGAGGAAAGCCAGCATCCTGAACTTCAGAGCAAATACAGATAGAAATTACAAACAGATAAAATATAAATAGAGCAAATAACACAAATCAACACACAGGCTTTGTCTGATCAGGACATCACATACATAGTTACCAGAAAGAGAAGCACCAACATCTGTGTTTTTAAAGCTGGGGGACTTTGAACAGTGGCTTAATCCAGAGTCTTAATGGCTTACCTAAGAGTCTCATCTGGTCAAATCACATGACACTCTTCCAGTGAATGAGAGCCCCAAAACAAACCTCTGACCTCAGATTTCGTATACCCTTCTCAGGTTCAGAGGGTGTCACAGCCATGACTCAAACTTATGTGAACTAGGCTTTCTTGTTTCTTAAGCTGGTCAAAGACTCTTGATTCAATCAAAGAAACAAAAGACAACATAAAGTCTACTTTGCTTGCCATTACATTTGAAAGGCAAGGCTCATCAAAGGTACTTGATTACCTTAGCATTCTAAAAGAGAAAACTAAAAAGTCCTACCCTAATTACCTTAACAATCAGGTTAGAGATGACCATTTCCTTATTAATCCCCAGTATCTGTCCTTTTTTGAGATACTTTTTTTTCAGCATGATGAGATTCCATAGTTTGAAGAGGATAGCTTCGGTGTAAGACCTATTTAAGATCATTCTAGCAGGCTTCTTGCAGCTTTTGAATCTGACTTTTGCCAGAGACTTTCCTCTCCAAAATTTTCTTTTTTATTATGAACTTAATTATCAACAGACATTTCAATATACAAAGGAAGGAGATAAAAGAAATTGTGAACTTCTGTTATATATACTTTTTAAAAGAAACACATAGTAAATATATATATATAATTCAACAGGTTAGTAGGTGATAAAACTTAAGGGACTTTTTTTCTCTCTCACAACTTATTTTTTTTTTTTACCTTTGAACATCTGTTTTTTAAAACTTTGAGTTCCAAATTTTCTCCCCTCTTCCCTTCCCACCCACCCTC
>CM053623.1:107842200-107855252 GCA_028646595.1 Phalanger gymnotis
TATGTATAACCCTTCCACAATACTCATGTTGTGAAAGACTAACTACATTTTCCTTCTTCCTAACCCATCGCCCTTTATTGAATTTTTCTCCCTTGACCCTGTTCCTTTTCGAAAGTGTTTGTTTTTGATTACCTTCATCCCCATTTGCCCTCCCTTCCTTCATCCTCCCCTTCCTTATTATCTTCCTCCTTCTCCCCTGTGGGGCAAGATACCCAACCGAGAATGCATGGTACTCCCTCCTCAGGTCAAATCTGATGAGGGCAAGATTCACCCACTCCCCCTTACCTGCCCTCTCCTCTCCTCCCACAGAACTGCTTTTTCTTGCCACTTTTATGCGAGATAATGTACCCCATTCTATCTCTCCCCATCTCCCTCTCCCAATACATTCCTCTCTCATCCCTTATTCATCTTCAGCTCACCCTATGCCCTCTTTCTCTCTCTCTCTCTCTCCATATATATACACATACACATACATATATATATATATGTATATATATACATAAACACATCCACATATATACATACACACATATACACACATGCATATTCCCTTCAGCCACCCCAATACTGAGGTCCCATGAATCACACACATCATCCCTCCATGCAGGAATGCAAGCAAAACAATTCAACTCTAGCAAGTCCCCTGCAATTTCCCCCTCCTGCTCCCCTTCTTGACCACCCCCTCATGTGTCTCCTGACTCCCGTGTTTGAAAGTCAAATCCTCCACTCAGCTCCGGTCTTTCCACCGAGAAAGCCCGAAAGTCCTCCATCCCACTGAAAGTCCATATCCTGCCCTGGAGCACGACACCCAGTTTTGCTGGGTAGGTGATTCTTGGTTTCAATCCCAGCTCCATTGACCTCTGGAACACGGCACTCCAAACCCTTCGATCTCCCAATGCAGAAGCTGCTAGATCCTGAGTCACTCCGATCGTGTTTCCACAATACTCAACTGCTTCCCTCTGGCTGCCTGCAGCACCCTCTCCCTGACCTGGAAACTATGGAACTTGGCAACAGTATTCCTAGGAGATCTCTTCTTGGGATCTATTCGAGGAGGTGATCTGTGGGTACCCTCAATTTCTATTTTGCCCTGTGGCTCTAGAACATCAGGGAAGCTCTCCTTGATAATTTCTTGAAAGATGACATCCAGGCTCTTTTTTTGATCATGGCTTTCAGGTAGTCCAACAATTTTTAAACTATCTCTCCTGGATCTGTTCTCCAGGTCAGTGGTTTTTCCAATGAGATATTTCACCTTGTCCTCCACTCTTTCATTCCTTTGGTTCTGTTCTACAATATCTTGATTTCTCATCAAGTCACTAGCTTCCACTTGCTCCAGTCTAATTTCCAAGGTAGTACCTTTCTCAGTGGTCTCTTGGACCCCCTCCTCCACTTGGCCAATTCTGCCCTTCAAGGCACCCCTCTCCTCATTGGCTTCCTGGAGCTCTTTTGCCATCTGAGTCAGTCCATTTTTCAAGGTGTTGTCCTCCTCAGTATATTCTTCAGTATTTTTGTGGGTCGCCTTTAGCAAGTCATTGACCTGTTCTTCATGGTTTTCTCACATCCTTCTCATTTCTCTTCCCAATTTTTCCTCTACTTCTCTAACTCGCCCCTCCAAATCCTTTTCGAGCTCTTCCATGGCCCAAGATCAGTTCATGCCTTTCTTGGAGGTCCTTCTTATAGGCTGTATGACCTTGTTGACTTCCCCTGACTGCATGCCCTGGTCCTCCCTGTCACCAAAGAAGGATTCCAGAGTCTGAGACTGAATCTGGGTGTGTTCTCGCCGCCTGGCCACGCTCCCAGCCAACCCACCTGACCCTTGAGTTTTTCAGCAGAGTATGACTGCTTGTAGGCTAAAGAGTTCTATGTTCCAAGCTTGGGCAGATGCGCTGCTGCACCAGCACTCCTCCTTCCCCAAGAACCCCCCATGCGGACTGGGCTTAGATCTTCAGCAGGCTTTTCACTCCTGCTCTGATCCACCACTTAATTCCTCCCACCAGGTGGGCCTGGGGCCAGAAGCAACTGCAGCTGTAGTTCTGTAGCTGCCCCAGGGGCAGTGGCTGAACCGCAAACTCCCTGTCCCCAGCAGCTTTTCCCACTAACCTTCTCTGTTGTCTTTGCTGTTTGTGGGTTGAGAGGTAACTGCTGCAGCTCACTGATTCAGGGTGCTAGGGCAGACTCCGCCCAGCTCCTGGTCTGGTTGGTCCGCACTGCCCACACTGGTCTTTGCTGTGCTCAGCTCCGCTCTCCTCTGCTCCCAGCTTCATGCGGGATAGACTTTACCCAGAGACCATCCAGGCTGTCCTGGGCTGGAGCCCTGCTTCCCCTCCGCCGCTTTGTGGGTTCTGCAGTTCTAGAATTGGTTCAGAGCCACTCTTTACAGGTTTTTGGAGGGACTTGGTGGGGAGCCCACGCCAGTCCCTGCTTTCCAGCCACCATCTTCATGTCAGGTTTTTTTGAGTAATGAATAATCTCATTTAGAGGGCTCTGCAGTTTTCTGGGGCTCGATCTATACAGTATAATGTCCTCTGAAAACAGGAGCATCTGGTGTAACTCCCTATCTGTTGAGAATCCCTCTTCTACTTGGACTGTGAATTGTGTATCATTTGTGAAAGTGGGCAGACATCTTTGGGAGAATCTTATCTGTTTATCTTATACCATGTTCGGCAAAAAAGTGGTCATCAAATTTGCCTCTGTTGTTACTTCTTTCAAGAAATTTTATATTTAACATCAGAGCTACTCCCAAACAGTTCACAAAAATGAATACATGACTCTATCGTGCTTATTCTTTGTTAACTATAAAAAAGGATTTGATTTAGTAGAGCAAAATGCCCCTTTATCGAGATTAATTAAAAGAAGTAACAACAAATAACATGTATGAGAGACATTTTCTTGTAAAGTAGAATTTTGCTGTACCAAATCAAATACATTTTTATAGTCAACAAATAATGAGCACAATAGAATCATATATTCACCTTTTTGTTGGGCATGTGAGTGTAAAGTTATGTTCTGCTTTGGAATATTGTTTGCAAAAGCCTGCCCATTCTTTTCTCACACCATCATCAACTGGTCCTCAGAACCCTCTTGGGGTATTACAGAGATAGGAATTAGGTCTATGGCTTGGTAGTTACTGATATTTTCTTGTTCGCTCTATTTTTGGCTATTTAGAAGAAGGTGGTTATTTTGGAATTTTTAATGCTTCTTTCTTATATCTTGATCCCATGAACTTATATGGATCACCTCTAGCGCAGATCTCTTCTTATACATTTGTTAATCCAGCTACCCATCTTATCTTTTTTTCCCTCAGTTTCATGTCTCCTTCCTTATATTTGAAATCCAAGCCTTTTATGTTAAGAGTTCAAATATAATGGAACCATTGTATTGCTAGTAAAGGATCTGTTATAAAAATCTTTACAGATATTTCAAATTTTTCATATCTTCTTGCCCTTCTAATTTCATCCTTAAATGCACTCAAGTTGATTTTACTTGTTGGGTCTCTTAACAAGCTTCCTATAAACTTGTTTTTCCTTTGACTGTTTCTGTTTTATGAGATGACTCTGCTTATTATCTTCCACCATCCTCCATAAGATTTTGCAAACAAGTTTATATTTTACACCAGTATTACCCTTGTCTTCCATCTTTCTCCTCCTGGCAAGAAGGTCACATTGAAGCCGGTTCTAATCTCTTTTGATCTCCTTTCTGGAGCAATTGCTTTATATCATTTAAGTTTCTTTAGGAAATGGTAACATCTGTTGATTTTTATTTTTTTAAATAGGCTAGGTTAGAGTTGCTTGACTTGAATGCCACATCTCCTTATTTTTAGTTCTTTTTCTAATTTTCTGTTGTTGTTTGCCTATAACAAGGTCCGAAGTGGACTGTGCATAAATAGATGAAGTAAAAATGACTCCCACATCTATAACCAGTCATTTCTTGTGTATTGGAATACAATTACTTTAATTTGGGGGAAACATTATTTGGTGTTCAACATGCCCAGTGCCTACTTTATTTATGAAGACAGTATTCATGATTAGAGGTGAGAGGCTACTGCATAGTCTACGAACTCCAAGCGTCTCATTTCTTTCTCTTGAACCATATTTTCCAACATAATTTTCACTATCATTCCCTGTGCTCACCTTTGCATTGGAGTCACCAAGCATTAAAGTACATGTCATTTCAATTTAGACTGTCTTCTTATGGCCTTCATAGAGTTTCTGTACCTCCTCATCACCTATAAGCTTTTTGCCATGTTAGTTCTCTTCATGATGGTTTGGGATGATGAAGTTTGTCTGTTTCATAAATATTCATCTTGAGCACTGCAGAATAATACAATTAACTATCCCATGAAATGGTGCTTCTTGCTGCCTTTAGAAATATCAAACCAATTCCACTGACTCCTTTACTTTCCTCTTTGAAGGATCTATTTTCCAATTAGCTCTAACTTCCTCTTATTTCATTTATAGCAATAATCTTAATAATGGCTAGCATTTACAGACCATTTTAAGGTTTGCAAAGGATTTTAAATATGTTATCTCATTTTATCGTCACAAAAACCTAGAGAACTAGGTGGTATTCTTAGCAAGTATCTAAAAATTGATGTGATTGAGGCCCTCCTTTTTCATTGGACAAAATATCTCACATTTATAGTACCAGCAGTTAATGTCTATAAAAGATTCAGAAACCATTATTCATAGAACCCAGTGTCGGCTTTCCTGTTACTTTTTTATCGTCATACCAGAAGTAAAAAGAGGTCCTATACAAAACTGAGAGCTACTTTGTATTTTTTCTCTGATTTCTGAAATTATAAGATTTTATGGATTCCTGAGGCCAAAGAATCATCACCTTGTAGCCAGCCTACTGGTAATAAGCTGACCCAAACTTGGCTAGGCCTATCCCCCAAATTAGATATTAATTGGCTCTCAGGACCTCACTAAAAAGCTTTCCATCATGGTAAAACCTGATAAAGCAAGCACTTCGCTGACATAGATTTTTGAAAACTCAAGTTTACCTCAGTACTTAAGAAAGATTTGGAAGTGGGACCCTAAAGGCATGCATAGTAATAACTTCTCTATTTAAATAAATGCCAATAAATTTTGTACAAAATAACTGTTCTCAAAAAAAAAAAGCACAAAAGACTAATAGATCCATATATTACAAATTCCATATGAAAACTTTACTTTCCTAGGAGGCAGAGGCAGAGAACATCTTAGGAAAGGAAATATCTTCCAGTTATTCATGGACAGAGCTTAAGCTTGATGTCACCATAATCGAGATTTATAGAACTAGCCAAGCCACTTCAGGTACAGAGAAGCAAAGGAGAATAGCTTCTGGAGTTGCATTTATTTTAAAGATATTTTTCAAACTTGGAGTCTAAAAATAAATTTAGAGTGCTTAGTAGAACCTGTTCATGTAAAGCCACTGTACACCTGATTAGTGGTGTCATTTTTGAATTGTGAACTACATATAGATCATAGAACTAAATCTGGAAGGGCCTCAAAGATCACATATGTATGTAACCACCATGTTTTGATTCTTAAATCTCTTTAAGTTCATATACTTCATACTTCCTTTTCTGTAACACTGGCTTCAAGTAATTGCCATGAAAAGAGCAAAACTGTAGAGCTCCTAATATATTTGGCAGTAGCCCCTCCAAATGAAATGAAAGCCGATTTTTTTCCCCCTTGGAGGATTTTGACACTTTGGAGTGAGGAAGATGTGATTACTAGATGAAAAACATTTTGAACCATTACTTAAGGAACTAAGACTCTAAAACACAGCGATTATAATACAATCAGGGATGTAAATATTCATTTTTTAAAATTCTGAGTCACTCAGAAATTTTCTGCTTTCCTTGGTTTGCTCAGGGTCCTATTTTTTTTTCATAAAGTCCGATTTTAATACATTTATGTCCATGAAATGAGCAAATATTTTGTGGATCTGTATGATACCATGGGGCAGGCGGAAGGGGAGCAAAAACATTTAAAATAAGTTACAGAACCAATATCTTGGGTCATTTCCTAAGAGCATATCTGTGCCTTTCTCAAAACAAGTGGTCATGATGAGATTTTGATTTGGGGGAGTGTCAAGGTTATAAGATTTGAGGACTGTGCCACTGTTCCTGTTATAGTGCAGAAGATACTAATAATGACTAGTGAGTACTTTTTTCAGGAAGGTATGAGTTGTCAGAGATAAGTGTACAGAGGACAAAGAAAGAGGGTAGGGGAGAGGTCAAGGCTAGACGTTAACACCACATCACTCACTTTCAAACCAACACAATGACAGGCTCTTGTCAGAAAGGGTCATTTTAAGTAATTGGTTAGTAAAAGGAATGACCATCCCAGGATTCAGTAAATGGAGCATCAGTGTCAAAAAGGAATCTGTTACTGAATGAAGCCATGTGGAAGTTAAGCTAAGAATATAGTATTAATGTGATTGGCATTGAAGTCCTTTATTCAACTGTAATTTAAAATTAATTTTGCAGACTTCTTTCCTTAAATATTTACATTGTAGATTTTACAAGTAGTTACTTCTGCTAAGTTGAAAATATTTATAGCACCAGTCCAGCACAGGATGTTTCCAGCAAATATCACTCTATAAAAGTGCCTGCCTTTTTTTTATCTTTTAAATATCTTTAATTTTATGTTTTGTTTGTTAATGTGGGATCCTCAACATGGAATTTGTTTGAGGGGTTTTGGCGAAGTTGGGCAAAGTAAGTTTTTTCCAAAGAGGTGTTAAAGCAGCCATTAAAATTTTTAAATTAAAAACAACGTTTAAATACCTAATTTCAACAACTCTTGGGTAAATTCCAGAGTACAAATTTTCTGTAGAAATATTTTGTAATTGTATATTGTCCTGTATATCATTGATGTTTAATTAAAGAGAAAGCGATATAGTGTCTATCAGACAGCATTCCTAATAGGTACGTTTTTCAAGCCACACCTCAGTTTTCTAACCAATTTGAAATGAAACTTAAGATACAATTATATATTAAATTATTTATCTCTAATAAAATATTGACGCATTTTTTCATAATGAGATATTATTGAGAGTTAGTCAATTAGAAGTTTTTTAAGGCATTTATCTTCATTCAAAGTCTTCCTTAAAAATAGCAAAGCTTTCTTTGTTATTTGTATTTATGTGGAAGAATCTATTACTGTAATGCCACTTTTAGTCAAATACGAAACAAAAAACACCACCACCTTTTGAAAAAGCCTTTGGGTTAGATGAGCTGTACTCAGCCTTGGGGTATCCAATATCAAATGTCTTCTAAAAATTTCTGTATTTTAGTTCACTGATTTCTGTTTCTTTTCTCATATCAAATATTAGTTGCAAAATGACCAGAAAAATGATCCTTGTCGTGTACTGCCTGTTGAAACATATTCTACCTGGAATAGCAGATTTTTGAAGAGGGCAACATTTACAGTATGCGGATTTGGGTTTCTCCTCTTCATTTTCAAGTTAACTTTTCAGAAAAGCTGATGTTGATTGTTATTTTGAGCAATGTGTATAGTCAAGACTTTGGAAGAGAGTTGAGAACTACCATTTATGTTATTCTATACTCTCAAACACTTTGAGAAACATTTCAGAAAAAGGTTACTCATGTTTCTTTACAGATTTTTTTTCTGTCACATTTATAAATCTAATTCGTTAATTTTGATCAAGATATAAATAACAGATAATTCTGTGATTTTTTTAAAAATTCATTTGAATATCTTATATGACTATTCATCACCTTCCAATAAAGTTTTACCTAGTTTGTCTTTGATCTGCCATATTAATGTGTGTGTTTTGCGCAGAAATGAAAGACTATGCCCATGTGGAATACATTTTTCCCCTATAATTTGGAAAATATTCGCTAAGGTGTTTATGTTGATATGTCTCAGAGAAATATAAAGTGCTTTCTGTTAGTCTATAATCCGCCTTTCCCATTTGTAAGACTTTCCTTTGGAATTTTATATTGGGCCTTAAGACAAAATATTCTCATTTATAAAATTTGCAAAATAAAATGGTTTTGAAGCATTTTAATCAGCGTTAACAAAAGTACCAATGAAATGTAACATTTTTAGAATTATGAAACAAAACATGGGAAAATACCAAAGAGTGGTAACAAATTAGATAAGTAATAGCTAGTAAAATAGTAATTTTGCCAAACTGTGAATATGATTAGTGATTTTATGCTTAATAAGGTTTTTTAAGGTGTTATTTTAGATTTATAGTGAAAGTGGATGTTAACTATTATATTTCTCTTGCCATTTTGCTGCAAACTAATTCAGTATCCATTTTACTTTCCTTCACATTCAAGATTAGGGATAGGGAGAAGAGGTATGGACAAACAAAAAGGAAAAGAAAAGAACTAACTTAACAGTGACTATAGGAGTTAATTTTCTTCTGGCTGAGTGCCATGCTTACAACAGATGTGGTTGATCTGCAACTGCTTGAAAGGTAAACAAGAGAAGGGAAGAAATTGTAGCAAGAAATAAGAGTGTGAGGAGATATGATGAGTAGTGATTTCTGTGTGTCAGTTCTACAGAAACAATAGAGCCAGATTAATCATTCTGTTTCTGAGAACGTGTTCAACCATGTGAAAGCAAATGATCACACCATGAATCAGTGTCTGAGATGAGACTTTAACTGTTTCTCATTTGCTCTTTAGCAAAGTGAAGCATCTCCTTCATAAACTGAATTAGGCTTGAATGGCTTGGAAAATAGATTAGACTTAAGATAGAAAAACAAAATTTAGACAAAACAGTCATCTTTTGTTAATAGCAGATTGTCATAGGATTTAGAGCTGGGAGCAGATTGTTATAGGATTTAGAGCCTTGTAGATTATTTAATGCAACTCCCTCGTTTTTTCAGAGGAAAAATCTGATCCTCAGAGACATTAAATGACATGCCCAAGGTATCACAGTTGGTGTAGTAGCAGAGCCAAGAAAATCCAAACCCTCTGGCTCCATATCCATTGTTCTTTCCACTACACAATAGTCCTATTACTCTTTTAAGGGAAAATGACTTAATCTTAAGTGTACACAGATATAGCGTATAGTTTTTCCAGTTGTAACAATAAGGAGAAGAGGGTTAGTAAAAAACAAGTTTTCCTATTACTCAGAATCATTTTCCTTTTTCAGTAGATATATCTTATAGATAAGTATCTCTTTCACTAGCTACATTCTTCTTTTGGCTCTAAAAAATTAAATAGCATGAATGCAATTATTACAACTATTTGAAAATGTGTGGACATTAACAAAGATCAGAAAACTACTTGGAGAAATGTAAATAGTTAAGTTTATTAGGTTTTTCACACACCAGTAGTGTTTATGTTTATAATTTAAAACAAAGAAAAATAAAACTGCAGTTCTATTTTAAGGTAAGCAAGCACTGTGGTAATTTGCTTTACGAAAATGTATTCACCACAAAGCGATTTTAGATAAAGATCTCTACTTACTATGCTTAATCTCTGCTTAAAAACGTTTCAGGAACATAATTGTCCCAGTAAATGAGAAACACCTGTATATTTTAAGCATCAACGAAACATAGAGTAAAATCTTACTGACACATCTAAAGCTGCATTCATTAGCAATATAGAACAGGGATTGAGCTGAAATTTAATTTTCCTTTAATGTATTATTTATTCATAGGCTAAAATAAACTAATAATGTTAAGAAAACTTAAGGATAATAAGGCTTCTGAAGTGAGTGTGAAGTCTTTTCTCAAAAATTCAAATATTATGTTAAATTAGATAAAATAATAGTTACACTTGAAGGTTCTGGCTCTGATTATACGATCTGATTAAAACACTTGAGAAAAAAGTCTCATTTCATTTTGAGGTATCTGCAAGCCTAAAAATGATGTACTACATATCAATTGTTATAAATTTATTAGAACGGGTCTTTTTAAGCCCTAGCTAATCCAGAGTTTTTAGTGAATTTTGTCAGTCTAGTTTAAGTTAGTTTTATGTATTTGAAAGTAATAAAACCTAATGTCTTTAACAGTACTTAATAATAGAAACTTTTAAGTCCTTGCTTCTGTTATCTTTGATTAGAGAAATGTTGATGTACTTTCTGAACTGCCTTATCTGTAAGGTGGAGGGATTATAGCATCATATGTACTTTGGCTTTTAATAAATGTGTCTTGATTAAAAATAGTTCATCAGCCTGCCAAAAATGTTACCATGCCACTATCACTAGAAATACAACTGCTTGCCTGTGTCCTTGTGTCACTTTAAAGACTTACCTAACACACCTCTTAGCTTCCTTACTTTTTCATCTCCAATGACTGCCTTAATAAGGCATATCTATTAGAAACTAACATTTTCTCAAAAGCTATTAATTTCTAACCAAAAACAAACTTTTTTTTTCTTTTTAAGTCTTTCTTGGTAGATAAGAAGACTTCTCTTTGACTTTCTCGAAACCCTTAATTCCTGCCATCTTCTTCTTGTATCTTTTTTCCGTACTTTAATCCCAAATTGTTCTTTCCAGCATACTTGGTTATGTATCCACCCCAAAGCAGCTTACTAACACAAGTCCCTGCCTTAAATGGATCCCTGGAAGGGAAAGTGGCTAGAAGCTGGTGATTATGCGTGTGAGTGGTCAGTTAGAAGATGAGATTTCCAAGAATATTGTTAACTGTGGAGACTTTATTGAGGAAAAAGGTATGTCAAGCTGATAGGAAACCTTTAAACAAAAGAGGTTTTAAAAAATGAGAAGCTGTATGACCTTGGCTAAGTCACTTAACCCCAATTGCCTTGCCTTCCCCCCTCAAAAAAAGGCAAAAAAAAAGTTATATTAAAAAATGAGAGGGGTTCTTAATGAGGGAAGTGCTTGGAAATTAAATGTATGCAATACATACAAGCAAAGTAATAGCACTATGCAGTTCAGCACCAGTTAGCTAATACACATAAAATACTTGATAAATAACTAATTAATTTTATTTTACCTGCTCCTTTCCCCACATCCCGACATTTGGATCTCAGCAGGGCATTCAGTCTCATATATGGAATGAGCATTCATCATAAAATATTTGAAAGAATATTCGTTAAAGCCAATATCTATATTATCAGACAACACTTTGTTAGCCATAGCTGTTCAGTTATTCTGTTAACATGCCTCTATTAATTGGTACCAAAAAATACTAGCTAACATGTATGCTTTAAAATTTGCAAGGTGTTATATATGTACCTATATGTGCATCCGTGTGTTTATGTGTGTCTATAAAAATACATGCTAAGCAGCTAATATTCAAAAATCCTAGATAGAATCCCAGGCCCAGAAGCTTCTTAGCATCTGTACTCAGCTACTAAAATTCCGAAACTTTTGATAAAAGTAAGTTTCAGACATCTTTTTTTAAGAGATTGCATCTATAATTTCAAAGATTTCATCATTTTTTGTAGTCCCTCCACAGACAGAATATAGTCTGTCTGCTTCTTAACAGATAGACTTGAGTTGCTCTTCAATCCTAGCGCTGAGTCTGCTGATACATGCTTAGCTACAGTTGTCTTGGGACAATTCAACACAAGGTCATACTTAGTGCCTTTCCCGATAGGCAGGACCTGCCAGAGGTTGTACTCTCCTATCAAACTGAATGAACACCACCACTTTAAAAGAGAAGATACACTCTTTAAGGACAGGAATTGTGGTTTTTTTCATGCAGCCTAGCATGTACAATGCCAAATGTACACAATTAAATGTTTATGTCTAATTGGCATAGCCTTTGAAAACTCAGGACACAATTATAGCTTACATTTACATTAGTTCTGTATATACATCATCTCATTTGATGCTTACAGCAATCCTGTCAGATATCACTACTCTCATTTTACAGATGTAGAAATAGTAATTTGCCCCTGGCCTCACAGCTAGTAAATGACAGAAATTGAATCCAGGTCTCTCCTGATCAAGTAATCTTTCTATTCGACTATACAGCTTCTTCTGGAGATAAAAACTACATTAAACCATCAAAAGGCAAGGATAGTGAACAGGCACTTGGACAAAGACTATAAATTTTTTTTGTTTGGGGGGGCCAGGGGTGTTGTGCTGGTTGTAAGGTATGGAAACAAAAAGGCCTGTTTAACCCAAACATTTAATTTCTTGAGAATTTCTTAAACTTTCCACTTTGCATCTCTTTGCTTCCAACCTGTTGAAACACAATTTAAAACAAAGAAGGGCAGAAATGGATATTGATTGAAATGGTATTCTAGGTTTATTTTAAAGATCTAGGAACAACTTGAGATTTGTTTTTAATAGTTGCTATAAACCTGATTATATCAACTTAATTCTTTGCTCCATTTGGTTTCTAAGATTTCCCTTTTCCCTTTCCCAATTTATACTTAACCTATCAAACAAAATTTTTGAAAACAACTTTTTCATGGGTTTTTGCAGCTTTATACTTGGTGCTTGTCTAAAGATTGAGTAAAGGTTTTATTTAAAGATCTTCTAATTTTATTTCTCCTAGTGGGTTCATCTTGCTTGGCTATATTGATACTGTTTGGTGATCTGATTATAGGTTAAAGATTTATGGTTGGTTCAAGTATATTTCTAGTTTAGTTACGTCACAGATCAACCAATACAAGTGTTCACTCATGAGAGCCCCCTAGGCATCAGGTCCAAATTTCTTAGTCTACTCGAAGCAAATGGAGATAGTGTGGGAATAGCAACGTGGTGAATAATAAGCAAAACAGTTTAAAAAGCTGATTCCATTCCAAATGTTAATTCTTATATAGAGACTAATGGATAAACTGATGAAGGTCTTTAAGATGTGAAGATTTGTCATAAAATGGATTTTCAAGAGTAATTGTTGGAATCTCATGCTAAACTAATTTATATGATGTAGTCAACAGAAAAGTAATGCTTCAAATAAGTTCCAGATGTCTGTTATTTTAATACTTTACCTTACATGCAAGTAAGAAAAATAATACAATCTTTTTTCTACTACTTGATAAAGATACCTTAGATAATTGGGTTGACCACAAACCCTGAATTTTTTACTACGTAGTGTTGATTTGAATTTGTTGTCATCATTGTAGATAAATATTAATTCAAGTATGTTTTATAACATTTTCATTGTAT
>CM053623.1:107855752-107887428 GCA_028646595.1 Phalanger gymnotis
AGACGACTCAGCTGGCTACATTGCTATACTGGAGCTGAAAATAAGCTAATACAAATCTCCAGAAAAGAATTGGTTTCCACATACTGTAAATGAGCTGTTACAGTAGCCGCTAAGATTTGTCACTGGGGTATACTGAAATGTTCCGCTTTGATGGAGATAGGCTGCAACCCTTTCTGAAAATTCCCTTTCCTTCTCAAAGATGTAGTCATCTACTAGGAGCCAAACCAGAATAGACAGTAACACTTTAGGGACGAGTACATGGCATATCCCCATTTTCTTTTCCTATTAAAATGTCAAGACTTTGGGTTGTGTGTCAGAAATCTTCAGTTTTGCTGGAAATCCACAATGGAAAATGGTTTGCTGCCCTACAGCAGGTTCACAGTATGAGATTACATATGTTGGCAAAGCACATTTACTCCACCACTATTTTAATGTAGTGTTAGTGCTACTCCATCTATAGCGAAAGAAGTGAAAGATTCACTAGTGTGGCATTCCACTCTGGCCCAAGAGTTAAAAGGTTGGTGGGGAAGTTTAACATTCCATATTATTCATAGTTCAGTCTTCCATTTACTCTTAAAGTATTGGAAAAGATGACTGGCCAAGAAGGGTGGACATAGGGGAGCAAACATCTAGTGGCCTAGATGGGAGGACATGTGGGCTTTAAATTGAGGAGCAGAGAATGCTAAAGAGGAGAAATTCTTTAGATATGGAAGGCACAAGTGATGTGATATAGCCTCCCTTTGAGGTCTAGAAGGGGTATTTGGGTGAACTTTTTCCCACTTCTGGAGCTTGCCTTTCTCTCCAGCTATTTCAACCTTATGCTTTTCACCAAGCCAGATTTTAGTCCTCCCTGACACGTGGCAACTTCTTCTGCCCCTAGGATGCAATCGGGAGTGGATTTAATCAGTTAAAGAATTCTTTTTCCAGGAGGTCTGTTTCAGGTTTAGGTCATTCCGCGGAGCCGCAAAGTTACTGAAGAAGGGCAAGTCCCATGGTCATTCAGTAATCTTAGGCGGAGGGGAAGGGCTTTTAAACAGATTGTTGAACGCCCCATCATTTTTGATTCCCCATGGCTGCGAGAGCAGAAATGCACGCCGGAGGGAGAGAGGTTTATCCTTTAGTAAAGAAGTTGCTTTGCTCTTCACTACAAAAAATAGAATTTTAAGATCATAATTGTCACGTGAGACGTGACCGTCGCCCTAAACTGCCCCACCATCCCTTTCTAGGCTACTGGGGAGCAGAATCCTGGGGGGATAGGGGTGGGCAGTGCTTCCCGCCCCCCTTTCCTAGCGTCTCTTGGGCCGTACATCCCTTGGAACTTGAGTGGGTGATGCTACTGCACCCCCAGTTTGCATCGTGGACGAAGCCCCAAGAACATATGCATTTCGGGCACCAGAAGCAGGGTGGGGGTAGCCGAGAAGGACTTCTGCAGGGGCTTGCCTAAGGTTGGTGGTGGCAGCGGCCACGCCGCTCCCAGTCTCCCCCCACCCCCAACGCCCCCCCCCCCTTCCCCAGGCCAGGCGGCTTGCTTCCTCTGGAGTGAGCCCGGCTGCATTTCCTCCGCCCTCTCCAGCCGGCACATACCGACCAGCACTTCCCCTGGGTCTCGCCCCAGCGATACGGAGCTGCCCTGGCGCGGAGCCCTGCTCTTCCCAGAGTCGTGGGTGGCGCGGTCCTCGTTTTCCTCCCCTCCCTTTCCGGACCCAAATGTGGATGTATCTGGGTCAGCCTGGGAGGGGCCGGAACCTGACCGGGGCCGGGAGGGGGGAGGGGGGAAAGGGGGCGCGAGCTGCGCTGACAGCATCTTCCAGGTTTTTGGCATCTTCGTGTTTCATGCCCCCATCCCCGAGGGATTCCAGCCCACCCTCGTCCTATAATTCTCACTCTCTTCTGCTCTTGCTCGGGCAGGCCTCCTGGGGAGAAATGCCACTCCTCTGCATCCTGACCGAACCCCCGCAGGAGGAACCCCAGTGCCTGCGGGGCGGAGAGAGCTTTTCCTATTGTCTTTCTATCTTGAAGTCCCCACGCCCCGGGAACAATAAGAGATAAAACTGTAGTCCTGCCCCCCACCTTCCTCGAGTGCTCGCTGGGTGGCCCGGGAGGCGCCCCCCCCGCGCCCCGAATACACACACGCCCCAGGAAAAGCCCAGTGAATCTTCGGAGAGAGGTTGCTGAAACACCCAACTCTTTCCCGGACGTGGCGAGTTGTTCACCTTCCTTTCCTGAAGATGACTAATGACACTTCTTCTGGATGGGTCAGTTGGGATTGGAGGCTCCCCCCCCCCCGCCCCCTGCCTGGACCCTTCGGTTTCACAGAGGCATCAACCAAGTCTTGGGGATTGATTTCCTTCATCTTGGCGGTCTCTGTCAGAGAGGGAGGACCCCTACCCTCTCCCCAACGCACGCTCCATCTGTGGGGGGGAGTAGTATTTGGAGAGTCGGGCTCCCTTTACCTCCTGAGGCTATTTCTCCTGACTTGTCAGTGACCGACTCAGAAGAACGAGGTGTGAGAAGAATCTAACTGGCCAAGAGTTATTGACGGGTGAAAGTTGGGAGGAGGTCAAAAAGGTCAAGCGAACGGGATAATATGCTCGTTGCTTAGAAACCTTTGGGCCGTTATTAAAGATGATGCCGAAGGTTGAGTCCACGTTGTCTTTCTTCGTTTCCTATTCCAAAAAATTTTAGTTGTACAGGTTCCACAGTCATTCATTACTATCTCTTAATTCTTAATTCTTTCATTCTAAGAACATAAGTTAAACACCTATTGTTTGCCAAGCACTTAGGCGAGGTGTACAGGTTCCATAAGCATTCATTCCTATTTCTTAGTTCTTTATTCTTTCATTCTAGGAACATTTATTAAGCACCTATTGTTTGCCAATCATTTAGGTTAGGCTCAGAGATTGCATAAAAAAAAAGAAAACAGTCCCTAGCTCTCAGCTTTAAGGAGATGAATGCAGAGATGAAAATTCACTGAATTACTTGTCTCTACCTTCCTGACTATCTGCCTGCCTGCTTTCTTATCTGTTTTGCCTTTCTGCCAGCCTCTGTCCATCTACCTGTCTGCTTGCCTATTTGCCTGTCTCTTCATCCCCTCTACGACCAGTGTTTGTGTGGACTCCCCTCTTCCTAACCCTTCGCGTCTGTGTAAATCACGCCCCAAGAGATTTCTGTTTGCAGGAGGGGTGGGGGGTGTCTCCTCTCCCCAGCCGGTGCATTCCACCTAGCCTTACACCAAGCAGGAAGGCTGGAGCTCCTGGGGTTGTTCTCTGTAACGTGACTGCAAGGTGACTGCTGGCCTCCTCGGGTTTTTTGAGCCTAGTCCGAGGTGTTTCCCCCTTCCTTCCCTCCTTGTCCCCCCCGCCACCTCCCACCCCACCCCTACCCTGAACGTCTCTTGACATCATTTCATCCATCAGAGCTTTAAAAAAAAAAAAGCCACCCACCCAGTGTGTAAGCAGAACCCTCCTCATCTCCACAGCCGTGCCTGCGCTCAGGCTGCGGAGGAGAGAAGAATGGAAACAGGGGCACAGGAGAAAAGAAGACGGGCCCTCCTCGTGCGGTCCTTTCTCCCCGCAGCCTGGGAATTCGCTTCAGGGTGAGGCGCTCGCTCGGGGGCTGGAGGTCATCCCTGACCTTGAGCTCGCTCACTCCCTCTCCGTGTGAAACTTATCAGCTAGTCTTGCCACTCGCAGACGCGAGAAGGGGGCGGGGGAGAAGTAGGCTGCGGTGACGGGACGGGACGGGACGGGACTGGACTGGAGACGCTCCGCCGCGGCTGCCGAGTATCTCTTGTCCCCGTTATTTCTGTTCCATGGGATGGACCCCACACGCACGTTGTGTCTGACCTGATGCGGACTGAAGGGTGTTTAATATGAACTCCTCCTCTCTCTTTGGAATCTGGCTTTCTGTTCCTCTGATCTTATCCTGGGTAACCCCACAAGTCAGCTCTTCATGGTGGTAAGTTCAGCACTTGACAAGGACTTCCTTTACTCGATGTGATTTTTGGAAGAAGGGAGCTGGCACAGTCCTGGGCCAGGGAGACCCTTTTCTGGGGGCTTTCTCCCGGTCAGAGACTGATTGATGGCCAATCTCAAATTCCCCGCTCGCCCCCCCCCACCCCATCCCTTCTCAGCTGCAGTCCAACCTCAGAGCCCCTTCTTTTCCCACGACACGTCCCCATCCTGCGCCCCTTCGCTCTTCCCCGACAGATCATTCCGGCTTTGACAACCTGGAAAAAGCCAAATTCTTGCTCGAAAGAGTGATCGGATGTTGGTTTATTTGGATCCAGGATAAAGGCAGCAAAATGAGTCAAATTCACATCCTGTGGGGAGAAAGACTAACCGAATCTCTGGCACATACGTATGTGTCTGTGTGCGTCTCTCTGTGAGTACAGCCATGGTTATTAACCTCCCAAAACCCTGAAGGGCCGATTGAGGCAGGGCTTCATTTTAGCCCGAGGAACAGTCAATGAGTGCTTCTGCATCATTTGCGTCCTCCCAAATTCCTAATGCCCTTGCCTTAATCCGGCAGAAACTCCCTATTCAGATTTGGTTTTGTTGCCTCAAGGCAGAGAGGTGACTGCCCTCATTCCATCTTTCAACCAATGGTCTTTTAAAAAAAAATTTTTTTTTAATCAAGGCAATCTTTTGCAAAGCCATGACACAACTTTGGTTCTGAGCTTTGAAAAGTCAGTCTTCGACCCACTTGGGGGAAAAAAAATGAAATGACGTTTGGTGGCAACAGGTCTTCGGATCCCTAGACAGCTGTTCCAATTGGGGGAAACCTTTCCCTGCCCCAACCCTCCACTATTTAAGGACTCCATAGTTGAAAACCCCTTTACATCCACTGTAACTAATAAGTTTAAAAACAGAAATGGGAAGGTTCAGAAAGACCGTTACCTTGCGCCATTTATAAAGGATCTGACAAACCTAGCTTTTCTCAAACCCAATAAAGTAGATCTGACTGGAGATCTTCAAACCAACAAGCCCAAGCTGCTGATGGGAAGAGGAGTTCAATTCCGGCTTAAAACCACTTAGAATGGGGAAAGCGTTTAGCCTTGACATTGCTGACATAGGATCAAAGATTGATTTATCAGACTAACCATTTTTCAATAAAATGACTATTTCTGTTTCCATAGGTGTATAAACATTATTTATTGCTACGGCTTTTTGTCACGTTGTCTCTTAGCTGTCACTTAAATATATATGTTTGGAAGTCACAGCTTCAACGATTTTATGATCATATAAAATAATGAAAATACAAGAAAAAGACATTTTGCCTGTTTGATCGCTTCAAAAGACACCTATGGCAGCTTGGGTTATATGAAAGGTACCTTTCTAAACAGTGCACTACTAATAGAGAACATCTGGGTACAGATGATGATGTAATTTAATTTTTGTTAAAGTTTCTTTTCAAAAGTCCTCTTTACCCGAGCTATAACATTCAGTTTGATTCTTCCAAATATTTCATGTCCTTAAAAACAATAGAACAGGGCTTTTTTTTTGGTGAAGATAGTCTTTTAAAGAAAACAAATAAGCTGTAAAATGGACTTTTAAAACTGAGTGTTTAGCAACAATAGAAAACTATGTCTATAATCATGATTTTGCATCAGTTAACACAGATGCAACAAATTTCTAAAATATTTGATTAATCTTTGGCAGGAGAAGGTGTTCTCAAAGACAGATTTTTCCCCAAAGCAGAGCCTGAGCACAGTTTTTTTCTCTTAAGAGCCTCACTGAGACTCTCTTAAGCTTTCTCCCAAGAATACATTATATGTCTCCTTTATCCTTCTCTCCCTACCCAGTCCAAAACACCTTCCTTCGCAGTGAAAGCCCAAGTCACTGTTGGTGGGCTTCCAGTTAGCTTCTGAAGAAAAGGCAGAGTTCACAGCATCACAGATTCAAGGGACACCAATGGTCAATTAGTTCAACCCTTCATTTTACAGAGAAGGAAAATGAAGCCCAGAAAGATTAAGCAATTTACCCAAGATCAGATTGTAAATAGAAGAGCCCATCTTTGAACCTAAATTCTCTAACTCCAAAACCAACATTTTTTTCCATGTAGTGCTCTAGACTCCTAGATTTGTTTTGCCAGATTACTTCATTATCACTCAGGTTATCCAGTAAATAATGATAAGATAAGTCACTTTAGGACCTAATATGAAGCACTTTCCTCACAATACCCCTTTGAGGTAGGTATAAGACAATTATCATTATTACCGTATGAGATGATAATTGCGAAGCACTTAGCACTGTCCTGATGCATACTAAGCACTATAGAAATCTTAGTGGCTATTATCATTCCCATTTTACAGATTAATAGACTAGGTTGCTAGGTGACTTGACAAGTAAACAGCAGAAATGGGATTTAAACTCAGGTCCCTTGACTTCAAGTCCAGAGCTACATTGGACTAAGAAAGTATACTAGAGTCCAGCCCCATGGATTTCCAGAATGGGAAACTGAGGCTTCCTCATAATGTGTACAAGGTCACACCACTTGCTAATGGGCAGAGCTTCAACTAAAACCCCAATTTCCTGACTCCTATCCAATGTCCATTTCACTACATACAATGACTACATTACAATACAATACTACACTGACATTTGCTCCTAATTTGCAAGAAGTATGTATTTAATAAGTGCTTTGAGTTCTTATGACCCAAAGTAACAAAAATGATTATTTTAACATAATTTTTTAAAATTACTTAGCAGAACCTTCCCATCTTGATTTCTGCAGGTATCCTTAAGTAAATCCTTCTTCCCTTCGGGTTGACTCCTTGCCTGGTAACTAGCCACACTTCCTTAGAGTCAGTCAGAGTCCAAATGTCAAACTCAGATAGGAACTGGGGCCACTAATTGGTACATTAGGATTCCCTGCAGCCTGCATTGACTTTAAAAATCACATTATCTGCACCCTATCATATTTTTATTTATTTTGTTAACTGTTTTCCAGTTACATTTTAATCTGGTTCATTTGACACCTCTACCATTGAGTTCTCCTTCAGGAGATCCCAATCATACCCACTTGTTCCCTAGCTGCTCTCTTTCCTGTGTTTGCTGCCCACAGGTACATGAGAGCTGTGGGCTCCTCAAGGGTCATGTGTGACAACGTGCCAGGCCTGGTCAGCCGCCAACGTCAGCTGTGCCACCGGCACCCAGAGGTGATGCGCTCCATCGGCCTGGGCGTGGCAGAGTGGACTTCGGAGTGTCAGCACCAGTTTCGACAGCATAGATGGAATTGCCACACCCTAGATAGAGACCACAATCTCTTTGGCAAGGTCCTCCTCCGAAGTAAGTACCTTCGATGATCAGAGGGCACGGACTTCATCATGTTCTTCCTTGCATCAAAATGGCACTTTGTATGCTTTTCAAAGCACGTTGACAAATTTGGTTTCACTTTCCCTGCACAGTGACCCATTTGACAGATGAGGAAACAGATTTTTGGCAGTTAGGTAACTTGTGAAACCTCACACCTCACACCTAGCTGGTGTTGGCATCTAGGCCTCATGACATCCAGCCCTGAGCTCTGTCCATTCTACCATACACATGCATTTTCTTTCATCCTCAGGACAGACAATACAGTAGAGTCCCATTTAGATTTCTTGCCTCCTCTTTCTACAGCTTTGGTCTCCCAAAGGGACATATAAGCAAAGGATCAGGATGATTCAAATTCACTGGCACAGAGAGGTGTCCATGTTTGGAGTTTATGCTGTTATTATTTTTTGTTGTTGAGTCATTTCAGCCATGTCCAACTCTTCATGACCCATTTGGGGTTTTCTTGGCAAAGATGCTGGAGTGGTTTGTCATTTCCAACTCCAGCTCATTTTACAGATGAGGAAACTGAGGCAAACTGGCCCAGAGTCACACAGCTAGGAAGGCTCTGAGGTAGGATTTGAACTCATGAAGATGAGTCTTCCTGACTCCAGGTATGGAACTTTATCCACTGCACTACCTGGCTGCCCAGTGTGGCATTCATTAGCCTTCATTATAATAATGTCTCCTGTTGATTTAGCCTTTTACAGCTGATGAAGAACTTTCCTCATTACAACTCTGTGAGGCCCCTGGCTCAAGTGTTGTTTTCCTCACTATATAGATTAGAAAGCAGGCTGAGAGACTAAATAATTTGCCGATGGCAGTACAGTGACCAAGCTGGCCCTTGAACCAAGGGCAAGTATTATTGAAATGCTTAACAGTTACTTGGATGGGGTTCTCCTCCTCACTGTCATCCTGTACAGGGAAAGATTCTGTTCTCCCTCCGATTTTACTAGCAAGGAAACTAAACCATGGAGCAATTAAGCAAGCACTCGTTAAGTGCCTACTGTGTGCTACTGTGCTGGGCACTAGGGATGCAGAGAATCAAAGTGATCCAACAATTTAGAAGCTAAAGGCAAAATGTATTGGATCTAAAATGAAAAGTTCTGCTGTTTACTGACAGGGCCAAGGCAGATAGGGGGCACAGTGGATAGAGTGCTGGGCCTAGAGTCAGGAAGACTCATCTTCCTGAGTTCCAATCTGGCCTCACACACTTACTTGCTGTGTGACTTTGGGCAAGTCACTTAATCCTGTTGGCCTCAGTTTCCTCATCTGTAAAATTAACTGGATAAGGAAATGGCAAACCACTGCTGTGTTTTTGCCAAGAAAACCCCAAATGGCCTCTTGAACAGTCAGACATGACTAAAACAACTCAACAACAATAAAATTTACTGACTACCCATCTGTGTCACCTTGGGCAAATTACTTAACCACTATCAGTTACTTTCTGAGTACTCTATGAGTATGTTTTCTTGTGTATAAAATCGGAACATTGTGTCAGATCTTTAGATCCCTTCCAACTAAGTTCTATTGCTTTTTAATACACCCTCAAAACCATTGATTTTCCCATCTGCTACTAAGCCCATGAGTCTTTCTCTAAATCAAATTATAGACTTGTAGATGGGAGCTTCCTTAAGGATTTTCTAATGATATAATGGGAGGAGGGTGTTTTTAAGACGCTAAGAAGAAAGCCCAGCTTGCTAGCTAGAAATAAAGGGAAGGTGATCATTAGAACTTATTATCTATTTAAGAGCCTCTTTCCCAGCTCAAATGAAATGCTTAGGTTTCTCCACAAAATGCTGCCACTTGGAAATCTGACCAAAAGCAAAGCATCCTCTGTGTGAATATCTAAAACAGGAAATTTTGTACTTGTTTGCGCCCTGCCCACCTTATGCACAGAATCCCCTCCCCTCCCATGCCTAGGAAAATCATCGGGTTGTGCACTCTGTAATACTTAACAGAGGGTGTTTCTATCATGTATTCATCACACCCCTAGGGTTTTATGAGGCCAAATGCATAGCTGAATGGCTGTAAAATCCCCCAAGGGAGTGATAGGCTCACTGTTAGTACATCCCTAGAGCTAATTTACTGCGATATTGTAGGAACTATATCCTTCTGCATTCCTTTTGGAGTTTCGATATGATGTAGCAAATTTTTAAAAGGTTAACAGCAATTTCAGTTGAATGGTATTTCAAGGCTTCACCTAGATTAGCTCACCAATGAATCAATAAAAGTTGTGATTCCTTTCCAAAAAAAAAAAAAGTTTATAGGTGCTGATGCCAATATGGGGAATCATGAGCTGTATTATGGGAACGCCTTCAAAATGGCAATTAAATTCAAGATCTAGTGGGCTTTTTCTTGTCCAGAGTGTTTACAAACATTCTCCATGATAATGTGCCAATTCAGATGATGTTTGTAAAATTATTCCAATTAAAAGCTGAGCCTAGGATAATGCTTTTAGAAATTTCCATAGTGTGGAAACTTTCAGACCCCAAATAGAACTAAATAGAAGCAGTTTCTGATCGTTGGTTTCCAACAATAGTATATTTATATAAGCTGGGGGATTCATTCATAAAATACTTCGAATAAATCCTGCCAATAACTTCATTTCAGTGAATTCTGTAGAGTCAGTGGGGGCTTGGAAGAGAGGCTCAATGTACTCTAAGATTTAACATAGTTTTTGTTTTTACTCTAATAGCTTCAGATTTTTTTTTTAGATGAAACTAGATTAATTGAATAAAAGCACTAAAAAATAGAATATTCACATGAGAATTATGTTTCTTCCTTCTCTTCACAGAAGGCCAGATTCCATCCTTATATACTCACCCTCATTCCCATTCAAGTCAATGAGGATTTCGTGTTGAATATGGGAGGGCAGAATTTGGCCCAAAGCGATGTATTCTGGAAATAATCATGAAATTCCATTGAAGCCGTCCAAAAATTTTAACAATTAATTGTTTGATGAGAAGTTCCCATCTCAGAACTGTGAAGAGGTCTGAGAGTTTTTGTATTTATAGTAATCATAGCCAGCATTTATATGGTGCTTTAACATTTGTGGAGTGATTTACAAATATTATCTCATTTGTTCCTCAAAACAACCGTGGGAGATAGATGTCATTATTATCCCCATTTGACAGATGAGGAAACTGAGATAAACAGACGTTAAAGGACCTTCCCAGAGTCATGCAACTAATGTCTAAGGTCAAATTTAAACTCAGGACTTCCTGACTCCCTGTCTAGTGCTCTATCCACTGGGCCACTTAGCTGTCACCAGCTAGATAGATAGTAAAGTCAGAGAGTGGAATTGTTTATATGAAAGGGACACACAAAATGTGGGAAGATTCTGTCTTTATAGGGGAGCCAGAAAGTTTCCTTTTGCTCCAAGGAATTAGAGCTTAGAAAGGATTTTGTGGAGTGGGTTTTTAGGGGCTTTTCATAAATTAACTCATTTCACAAACCTTTATTAACCTCCCACTTCATGTATACAGGACTCTTTGCTAGGCACTGTATCAGGTAAGGGGAATAGTTTGGGGAACTTTCAGTGAAGACTGACAAACTAGTGATGGCCAGAATATTCTTACTAGAAAACCCCAAAATTTGAAAATGAAACTTGCCTTGCTATTAGTACTGTCTTTATGGCATAGATTCCAGTTGAGGCAGTCAGAACTTTTTAGCTCTAATGCCTTGCAGTTTATTCTTAAACTCACAATTAGATAATTTTCCATGCATTATGCTTATATGCCCTTAATAAATATTTGATTTACTTTCTTCAACTACATTTTGATAAGGTAATTTTCTGAAATTAGGAAAAATCTAAAAGTTACTCTGGAATTACTAAACTCTTGCTACTTAAGCATCCAAAAGATTTGAGATTGATAACTTTTAACAGATTTGAAAGGAATACCTTTCTTTTTTCCTTAGCAGAGGATCAGAAATCCAATTTGGTATTGTTGCAAAATCACATGCATAAAATTCATAGCATTTTAGTGATTCATTTAAGGCACTAAATGCTACATCTTAAGACCGTGTTACCAGGACACAGAAGTACATAGAAGACAATGAAAAATCCGATTCATCTTCCCAATGTTTTGTTTAAACAAACATACCTCTGGATATGTGTCATTGAGATGATACAACTTATGTGTACAGGAAGTGACATCTTTAGAATGTGATTATCTTTGGAAAGTTTTTTGGGAGGGTTAAGGGAGGCCAGTTTAGTTCTACAAAAATACTACAAAAACACTTCTACAAAAATAATTTTTCTTCCATCCAACAATTAATGTAACTATTATTTGAATCATTGATGTAACTATCATTTGTACACTAGACCAGGTTTTTCTACTAGCAGAAACATTCTCCTGCTCATTTTAAAAAGACCTTTTTATACATTGCTTAGAACATCTCTCCTTCACAGTACCCCTTAGTACACGTATCTATGCCCATGCGTGTGCATGGGCACCCACACATGAATACGAGCATGCATACACACGCACACACACACACAGAGTAGATTTTGATTTGTTCACAAGATATTTGAATTAAAAGTTATTTGGTGGTGGCACCAAAAAGGGTATGTTCACAGGAGCCCCATTCTTAAACAACCACTGTCACCAATGTAATATCTTCATATATCCTTGCATTCTCTAGACTAGACTTCAAGACAGGAGACCTGAATCATGATTGCCACAAAGTCACCTACAACTGAGTTGCTTACTGTTACTGAGCTTATACTTTGTTTTTAGTAAAATAGAAATGCCAGGCAGCTAGGTGATGAAGTGGATAGGGTCATGAGTCTGGAGTCAGGGATACCCGAGTTCAGACACTTACTACCTGTGTGACCCTGGGCAAGTCACTTAATCCTGTTTGCCTCAGTTTCCTCATCTGTAAAATGAGCTGGAGAAGGAAATGGCAAACCACTCCAATGTCTTTGCCAAGAAGACTCCAAATGGGGTCATGGCCGAATAACAACAAAAATGTATTGTGCTTTAGCTTGTTTTGTTTTCATCTATTTCCTGTTGAGAGTTGGATACTACTGGCGCAGGGCACTGAGAGGTTCAGCATCTGGTTGCATAGCTAGTATATGTCAATGGCAGTACCTGAACCCAGGTCTTCCTGACTCTAAGACTGGCTCTCTACCCACTACCCCACAGTCTTTCCTAGAGCAGTGTGGACTTGCAATTTACTTTCTAGCAAGACTGAACGTAGTCCATCACGTCTGTGAACGTGGACTAAACAAGTTAGAAAAAGCTTTTTTTCCCCAAATACCACCTTTTGGCAACATATATTGGTCTCTATTTGACTTATTTTACAAAGCAGCTGGATTTCACTTAGGCCCATTATGAGTCTTACATTGTAAGTTGGGATAACTTTTAAAAAATGACATATGATCATCACATTCCTCTCTGGGGAACACAAACTGCTACTTATGGCAAATATTCACGCAACTTATTTTCACATAACTACATGGAAATGTTCTATATTTTTTTTGAGTTGTTGGGTTTGGGGGGTTGTTTTTTAAAGACTGAGGTAAGTGTCATTTAATACAGTGAGGATATGTTTTTTTCTGATTTTTAATAATGAGGCTAGCAGAGCAAATATTATAAAGAATGTATAATAAATTTTAGCCCTGAATGACAAATGGGAATGAGCAGTACTTCAATGCAAAATGGTGGTTTGTTCGCCCAGATGTATGGTTCAAAAAGTCATACTCTTCTTGGTGTACCTATTGGATCACCTAATGGCAATCTGTTTTCAGCTTTCCATTGGCACTAGGTTGTTCAGCTTCTATTCTGGTTGTTAATATATTTACTGTGGCAACCATTAATAAAAAACCATGCTAATAACAATGAAATACAGCACCATTTGAAAAATGAGGTGCACAGGGACCCTAAAGAGTCTTATATCTGTCATTATACCACAACACTGTATTATGAGTTACTACAGATTATTAAAATAATTTAATGTAGTTATTGCACTGAAATATGTACCTTTGAGTCAGTAAGTGAAAGAAAACTTTGCTCTAATAAAGAACAATTCTAAGAAAGCACAAGAAATGGCTCGTGCACAAGTCTAATTATAGGTGGTAAATTTGTTTCTTCCAGCAAAACCTTAAAAATCTCTTGACTGTCTTTTTTTGACCAGTAGCAATGCTTAGTGGAGTCATTCCAGAGTAAAGTCAATATTCACCTTACTAGTTAGCCATAGTAAGTCATTCAATGATAGTGCCTTCTCTAAACTGTTGTATAAACGTGGAGGTAGAGACAAAGTTCTTTAGAATTAAAACAAGAGAGCAGTTTCTGTCTCTCCTTTTTCCAGCCTTTAAACACAGTGTTTTCAATTCAAATCAGTTCTTGTATCTGTGAGGTTGCAAAAAAAAATTTAAGCATGTTTTGGAAGGTAGATATAGAGGAAGGCTTAAGCACAGACTTTTAGAGCTAAAAGGCCCTCAGTTCTCTCATTTTGCAGACGAGAAAACTGAGGACCCATTTCGTACACTTTTTAAAACATTTACGGATGCCTTCAAACCAAAAAATATTTTAGCTTGCCATTGCACTAATGTATGTTTTTGTTGTTCAGTCATGTCCAGCTTTTCTTGATCCCACGAACATAGCATACCAATACTGTCCATTGGGTTTCTTGGCAAAGGTGCTGGAATGGTTTGCCATTTCCTTCTCAAGGCAAACAGAGATTAAGTGTCTTGCCCAGGGTCTCACAGCTAGTAAGTGTCTGAGGCTAAATTTGAACTCAGGTCTTCCTGATTCCAGGACCAGACCTCTATCCACTGAGCCACCTAGTTGCCTAATATGCTAATGTATAACCACAGTGTATCCCTAAAGTCTGGACACATAGGAAAAATGCATATTTTGAAATATTTGGAATATTAACAGACCTTAGCCGCCTTGACTTCTTTTTCTGGGGTATGCTAAAGGAGAAGGTGTACTCAATGAAAATCACAGATGCAACACACTTGATTGAACACATAAAGGGTGAATGTGCTAAAATTGACGGCAATGGTGAGTTTTTGCATCGAGTTCACGTGAATTTTGCAAAGCGTATCAATCTTTGCATCACAAATGATGGAAATCATATTGAAGATGTTATTTGTTAATATTCCAATTAAATAAAATGTTGTTGAAAATTTTATTCATTTCATTTCTTGAAAAATATGCATTTTTGCCCATGTGTCCAGACTTTAAGAACGCCCCCATATTATCAAAAACCAGTCTCACTGCAGAAAAGAGCCCTTTTGCCTGATTTTATTAGGGTCTTCATGGAGGTACTGCCTTGCTTTAAGAAAAGTTTGTGAATATGTACTTAATCTTGATACAAACTAAACAAATTAGATGATCTGTTGAATCACGAAATCTTTACAAAAAGCTTCCTCCTCAGCATCTGCTTTGCAAACCTTAAAGCACTTTGTATTATATTATCATTATTATTACAAAATCATGAGCTTCTCCAGAGAACTAATAATGAGATGTGGTTTGATATGCGCATAACTTTATAGGGACATATTCTTTACATAAAGTGAGGTCTAATGACACGTTCTGGGAAAGAAACAAAACACCCCGCAGCACGTGGGTTCTCCAGGAGCACCAATGCCTCAGGCTGAAGTCATACGGAGATAGGAATATCAAACCTCTTTTAAAGATGACGCTTTGGATTACAGGTAGTCGAGAGGCTGCCTTTGTGTATGCCATCTCCTCCGCCGGAGTCGTGTATGCCATCACCAGGGCCTGTAGCCAGGGAGAATTAAAATCTTGCTCCTGTGACCCTAAGAAGAAAGGAACTTCCAAAGATAGCAAAGGCACTTTTGATTGGGGTGGATGCAGTGATAACATTGACTATGGGATCAAATTTGCCCGAGCATTTGTGGACGCCAAGGAAAGGAAAGGAAAAGACGCCCGAGCGCTGATGAACCTTCACAACAACAGAGCCGGAAGGAAGGTAGGCAACCAATAATTATTGTACATTTTGTAGACTCTGCTGCAATTTTCAAAGCATTTCATGAAAACTTTTCTTTAAATTTCCCTCCATAGTTGCTTAAAAATGCACACATTGATCCTGATTATTTCTTTTACTCAGTAGGCTCACACAGAGGGAGAGGTAGGCACCATCAAAGGAGTAGGCTGGAAAGAAAGACTTATGGGCGGGTTGGGTTGTGTCTAAGCAAAACTATCACAATCAGCCAAAAAGCAAAACTTTCAGTCTATCTTGGTTGTTTATACCAACAACCAGCACACTTACTAGTATCCCCTATCAGAGGGTCATTGATTTCAAGCTGGTAGGCCCTTAACAGTTGCATGGTCCAATTTAGGCCTCACCAATTTAACTTTATTATTCCTCCTTTGAATTGGCCAGATCCACCGGTTGTTTTTGTTTAGATGCTGAAATCACAACAGGTATTTTGTGGTCATCTGGGAACCCATCTAACCTCCAAAGAGGCAGGGACATGACATGGCAGATCACCTATTCATATTTAGGGTGATTTCAAGGCATCTACTCCCAGATAGCTCATAGAACTCACTGTGCAACATGTATAGCGCGGTAGTCTCCATTTCATTCATAGGTCTTTCACTACCAGGTCGAGAGCTCACTAATGTAGAAAATGACAGATTTTGAATTTATGGTGGTAAATGAGCTCATGAACCAGAGACCCCATGACCCCAAAGTTGCACATGAGGCCCTGTTTCCAATGTCCTGGAGGCTAATGGGTCATGTCTATTTGTAAATGATCTATAACATTCCCATTAACTCCATCTATCTACATGGCAGTATGACTGAAATGACTTACATAGCTGGATTTCTGTTCTTTAGACAAGCCACAGCTGACTGGGGTGAGCCAGTGTTCTAGTCAGGATTGTTCTGTAGTAAGTTTCACTGCCAAGCAGGTAGACACAGTCATAATCTTTGACTTTCCTCAACACAACTTAAGAATGTGCTCAGGAATGATATGTAAGAAAAGTCCGCATAAAAATAAAAAGGTCTCAGTGGGGCTTTAATGGGAAAAGGAAATAGAGAAGGATGGAAATCTGTTTGGATGAAAAACCTTTTAGTGAGCCCATAGAGAAAGCAAGTCTGATTTAAAGAAACTTGGAAAGAAAAAACTCTTGGTCAGCACAAAGTATGAGATGAGTGTGATCTAAACTGTTTACAAATAGTACCTTTCTTATTTTTATTAATTTGTGGACATATGGTGATAACTGCCAAGAATATAGACTATCATTGTGCAATTCTACAACTACAGGCAATTACTGGTTGTGCAATGGGATGGAAAAAATGCACATTGACCTTTTCTTTGACATTTATACAGTTAAGTATAGAAGTTGTAAAATACAGTGTTTTTGAAAGGGATGTGCTGCTTACTTCTCAGAGCTCGGTACACGAACATGAATGTTTGAAAAGGAAGCGTACCTGGAAATGTGTCAGAGAAGAAACTGACTTGCTAAACTAAAAATCTTAATTTTGATGAATGTACATTGTCCCTTGTAGTTGTTGTAAGTTCTGGAGGACCAAAGACCTTGAGCTTTTTACTTTCAGAGATGAACAGCTGCTAGGATTTAGCCCTTGTTTTGTTTCCCCTGCCGTCTCACCATTAGTAGGCTGCTTCTGATCTTAATAAAAACGCACATGCAAGCTTCGTAAAACATAGGTTCAATTCATAATGGGTGGTTACCGTTCATAAAAGGAGCCTAATTTCATTAGATGTGAAATTGAAGAGTTAATGTGCTGAGAGGAAGCGTGGTACAGTGTAAGAGACAGAGATCTGGATTCAAGCCCCACCTCAGATATATATTAGCCGTGTGATCTCTGACAAGTCACTGAAAATCTCAGTGTCTCGGGCTATGACTATATAAAGTGGGGAGCAAGGAACTGTCTATATTGGTAGGAAGATCCCCTTCAGTGAGAGTTCACTATATCAATGAAATCACTGGTCCAGTTCAAAAATTTTTCAAAAATATATTGAAATAGATATACAGTCCTCTACTCTCTGCTTATAATCCATATACCTTCTTCCTCTGTGGTCACAGTAGGAAAAAAAAAAAAGGAATTGTTGGAAGAACCTCCTGAGCTGATATTTACTGTACAGATTAGAAACTAATTTCTGATCTAAGCCTTTAACAAGGCCAGGAACGGTGAATATACAGATCTGTGGGTCTTGAAGGAGCATTAAGATGTCATCAAAATCATAGATTTAAGACTGGAGAAGATCTTAGAAGTCATCTACACCAGCCTTCCAGGTTAGGAAACTAAATCCTATAGGAGTTACATGCCATGTCTAAGGGTCACAGAGGAAGTAAAATGACAGAACTAGATAGAATACAAAGCAAGGACCCCTGACTCTAAATCCAATCCATCCTACTGCCTCTAGCCAATCTGACCTTTCCCAACTCCCCTGGCCTTCCCTTTAATCCAATTAACTAATTGGATTAATTCCAGTTAACACTAATTAACATAGAGTGTTTATAGAGAGTTGTTTGCATGTTGTCTCCCCCATTAGATTGTGAGCTCCTTGAAGGCAGGGACTGGCCTTTGCCTTTCTTTATATCCCTAGCACTTGGCATAGTGCCTGTCACAGAGTAGGAACTTAATAAATGTTTATTGACTGACAGACTGGAAAAAACATTTTTTTCAACATTTTTAATAAATATCTAAGAATTTATCAAAGCAACTAGTTAAAGAATCCTCATATAGTTCCATGTGCCTACCTTAGTTTAAGTCTTTCAAAGCATTTATAATGCGGCAGTTAATATTAAAACCATATAACTTATAACAAGTTTTTTCACCTCCATATTTTTTTAAAAGCCATGAGCTCCGTAGTCATTGTACTCATCTATTTTTTTCTACCTCTTGAATGATATAGTAGATATAGCATGATATAGTAGAGAATGTATGGGACTTGGAGCCAGGAATACCTAGGTTCAAATCCTGCCACTGATATTTATATTTGTGACTTTGGCCTCTTAGAGCTCTTGGAGCCTCATCTCTAAAATTAGTCATTTGGATGATAGGGCCTCCAAGGTCCCTTCTAGCTCCAAAGCTGTGATCCTATATGATCCTACTTTTGCTAAACCATACTAAGAAGAGCAAAGAGGAAAAAAAAAGATCCTATTGAAAACAAATTCTAGAAAGGAGAATTCCACAGCTTGTCTCAGAAATTCTTTTCCGTATCTTAAGAAGCCATACTATTGAAAAATTCTTCCTTATAAATAATAGCAATTGAGGTATAATTTTAGCCCCAGGGAAAATGATAAGTATTCTCTATTTAACAGCCTCCTGTGAGATCAGAATTGTTTTTTAAAGTAACTGTCCAGCCTACTTTTCTCTAGATAGGCTAAACCAGGTTGAAGGTTAACCAACAGGCCTCAAACCCTGTGAGTTAGGGGGATGTCTACCCCAGGCATGTGAAGACTATTCCCCCACCCCGGGAAGAATGCGGATACTCCAACAGCCATGAAGGTGGCTGAAGCAGGTGCCGTGGAGTGCTTAGAGCTTGGTCAGACATTAAAGACACCAAGATCATCTACTTACTGCATTCCCGTACGTTGCCAGTCAGATATCTTGACTGGCCAGACATCCTGCCACTGGACTTCAATGGCTAGGGAAGAGAGAGTGAGGCTACAACTTTGTGCAACTCAGTCTCACTTAAATCCAATTCATGAGCAAGTCAAGATATCACCTGTGATGTCATTGGTCCTCTTTGAAAACAAAGGATGCATAACAACAAGAGCAAGTAATCCTAGTCATATTGTCCCTTCTTAAAAAGGGATGTTATTTTAAACAATTCTGTCTAAGCCCAGAGTCTAACTTTCTATCATTCTGGAAATTTCCTTAATCAAATAATTATTCTTGAATTCCTCTCTACGAAATTTCCATAAATTTTACCTTCTACCTCATACTGAATGCAATTTTTTATTAATTATGCTTACAGATTTTAGCTCTATCCACCAGAGCCAGTAGGAACCAAATCTCCAGTTTCTTTTTATTTAAATTGAAAGTTCCAGTCCCCACTATTTGTGGGGTCCTGTCCACATCCCTGTAACAGGAGCAGGCTAATGACATCAAATCTGAACTTCCACTTCTGATTGGATCTTCTATTCTGTGGATTCATGGAATCCTGTTCTTTGAAAATTTGATGTGCTCAAGATTTGGAGAGAAACTAGTATCTATTTCCCTTTTTCTTGAAAAACCAGGCAGCAGTAGCATAGATAAAGATGACTCACCTCTACTACTCTTAATCTGAGAGGGAGTGAAAAAGGGTGTTAGGGTGGCAGCTCTATGAGCAGAGAGAAGGGGATATATGTGAGAGATGTCATAAGGGTGACTGTTTGGGCAAGTGGGATGATAGGAAGAGAGGGAGGGAATAAGCCTTTATATAGCCCCTACTGTATGCCAGGTACTATGTTGAGCACTTTACAAATATTGCCTCTTTTGATCCTCACAACAACCTGAGAGGGTTTTTTTTTATAGTTGAAGAAACTGAGACAGAGAGAGTGTAAGTGGCTTTTCCAGGGTCACACAGCTAGTAAGTGTCTAAAATTGAATTTGAATTCAGGTCTTCCTGACACTAGGCCCAACGCTCTATCCATTGAGCCTCTTAACGACTTCTAATGATGGATAGGGAAGTGTCAAAGATGTTTAATATCAAAGTCTGAATATACTGTGGTATCACTGACAGAAACAGTTGAAGTCAAAGGTTTAGGGAGAAAGGTAATAAACATCCTGAGATTTGAATGTGTTGAGTTTGAGGTGATACCTCCACATGGCTATGTCTTAGAAGCAGCTGGAGATGGAGGTCCTAAGATACGAAAAAGAACAGGTTAAAGATACTACTCACTATATAGCAAGGAAAAAATGTGAAAGAGCTGGATCTGCTGGCATGAGACAAATTTAGACAGAAAGAATGATAAAAGTTTTTTTTAAGTGTAGGAATTTGATAACATTTGGTATAAATAAATTACAAATGTGTTAAGTTAAACCAGTAGTCTGTGATCTAATCAATAATCTTTCCAATGGTACATATCATAAATTGTCTATACCATTCTATTCTGTGCCAGTCTTATCTGTCTTCCTCCATAATCTTCCACAGAGGATTTCTCCTCTCCCTTCCTTCCCCCGCACCTCCCTTCCCTCGTCTCTCAATACATTGGAGGTTTTCCTGTAGATATTTGACATTTGCCAAGTACTACTCTTGTACTTGTGCTATTCATGTTTTGTTTTGTGTCCCCAGTGCCTGGCCTATAGTAGGCAGTTAATGAGTGCTTGCTAGTGGATTAATTGATTAATGATACATGACTAGCTGACATCCTTTCCCATCATGAACCATTTACTTGATGAATAATTTTGTCGCTTTTATGCTCATCATCGGTACGCTACTGCCTGTTTACACCTAATACATCTCTCCATTACTCTATAGATCATCCCACAATTTTGGTTCTTTTGGAGATGAAAAAGTTCCATTATTTCCAATCATATAACTTCAGCAGGAAATGTTAAAAAGATGGGCTTTTCCATCAAGGTGTAGCTTGAAATCATGGAAAACACAATGCGAGTTGCCAAATGAAATCCCAAAAGCTCCCCTTTTTTCCCATCAAATTCTTGGCTTAGCTATTCATCCCTCTGTAAGTCCTGTCTAAGATATATGTACTAATGCACTATCTCACTGAGCTACCTACCCACCTACATGACATAATTTGGGTGCCACACATTCATCATCCACTTGGTTTTTCTATGTGAATTGCTAGGCCAGTCTCTTTGGAGTGACTGTGATTAGCAATGAGAAGACACGTCCATGACAATGGGAAATACCTTTGGAGGAATTATGTCTTCCTGTTTTATGCCTCGTTGGGTATAATTAGGGGAACATTAGACAATATTACTCTGGTTGGATCCATCAAGGAATCTTACGTGATATTAATATGTGCATAGGATACGAGATTGCTTGCCATCTTTGGGAGGGGGGGAGGAGGGAGAGAGAGAGAAAAATTGGAACTCAAAATCTTAAAAATGTGAATGTTGAAAACTGAAAAAACTAAAACTAAAAAAAAAAATGCATGGGAGACACCTTGCTGAAGTGAAGGGTACATCTTGACCCAGCCAGTTAAATTTTTGTAGTTGTTGTTGCAGGATCTTATATTTTTCCACACCCTTCAATTATGTGGCTATGAAAATGTGTCTGCTGTAGGAAATGATCTATGACATCTTCATGTATTTTCATCAAGTATGCCCTTGATTCTCATAAAGATTTCATAGAAATGAACATGAAGGGATATGAGTAGGTAGTTT
Source organism: Phalanger gymnotis (assembly GCA_028646595.1). Taxonomy (NCBI): domain Eukaryota; kingdom Metazoa; phylum Chordata; class Mammalia; order Diprotodontia; family Phalangeridae; genus Phalanger; species Phalanger gymnotis. Next base: position 107,877,349 of record CM053623.1, read on the forward strand.
TGTTAATCTCTTTCTCTCTCTGTCTCTGTCTCTGTCTTTGTCTCTCTGTCTCTGTCTCTCTGTCTCTCTCTCTCAATGTTGCTATTCATGATCGCCACCATATTTTTTTATATCTTCCTCTTGACATATCTTGAAGATTGACTTCTGAGTGACTTTAAACTTGTATCACCTTCACTTGAATTTCCTCCCTGTGTATTTGTTCATGTTCAGCCACTCTTCCCCAACATTACCTTCTTTCAATGCCATTTATACTTCCTCATATAGCACTTTGAGTACAGTGATGAAAGTAGGTTAGAAGCACCAGTGAGCACAGAACTATGGTCAGAGCCCAGCGGAAACTAGGCCAGATTCTGAATAGTAATACCAATAATAGTTCACCCTTATTAGTGCTTTAAAGTTCATAAAGCTCTTTGCTCATAGCAACCCTCTGAGCTAGATATTCTAAGATATCCCCGATTTAAAACTAAAGCTGCTGAAGCTCAGAGGGGTTCACAAAGGGTCACACAGCTAGTAAATGTCAGAATCAAGACTCCAACCCAAGCTTTTGTCTTGAAATAATGAGGTGCAGCATTATTACTATATTAATGCTCACTGCCAAAAATACTTCATCATTATTACACCTATTAAGTATGAGAAGGTAAAAATTTGGTTACATTTTGCTTGTTGAGAGACATTTTGAACCTAACTCTAGGACCAGTTTATATCGTTTCCTCATTACAATCCTCCCTTTTCTCCTCCTGAGCTCAGTAATGCCAATCTCTGACACCTGGATAGAAAATTACTATAGTGGTCTTGTGGATAGTACAAGAACCAAAAAATGAATTTTATGTCCAAGATTTTGGGATAATGTGTCTTTTTTTCCTAAAACTCCTAAACTAAGCTCAGATTATGAACCACCGCTGAATATTGTCATTTTACTATCTTTAACAATTTGATGGAAGTTAGAAGGAAACAATGTGATTTTAGTTTACATTTTTCCAACTGTTATAGAGTTGAACATTTTTATGTAGTTATTGATAATTTGTATTTTTTCTTCTGTGAACTTCCTCATCCAGATTTTTTGTCTACTCGCATTATCAAGAATATCTCTTGTTCTTTATACTTTGGAGTCAGTTCCTTATAAATTTTCAATGTCAGGCTTTTAACTGAGGGGCTTGATACACAAATTTTTCCTGGTTTATTTTTTTTTATAATTCAGGATACATGGATTTTTATTCTATAAAATCTTTTTATTTTTATATATTCTTTCTCTATTATAATTCCATCCAAGTCACGACTTTTTAGAAATCATGAGGAATAATTTTGGAAGTATTAGTCTGTTCTATTTTTAAAATTTTATTTAACATTTCCACATTCATTAAAGATATTGGTCTATAGCTCTCTTTCTTTCCCAGGTTTACATATCTGAACCATATTTGCCTCATAGGAAGAAATGGGTAGAGTATTATTTTTATTTTTGAAAGCAGTTCATATAGTATTAGGATTTTTTTTTATTTAAATGTTTAATAAAGCTCATCTGCGAATCCATCTTGTCCTAGTGAAGGCCAATTCAATTTCTTTTCCAATATTGGCTTGTCTCAAATATCTCTTTTTGTTTGATACACTTGCATATTTTATATCTTTAAGGGCACTCATTAATTTCTTTTTTTACAGTTTCATTATATATGAAATATAAAATGAACATACTTGTACACAACATTCTCTAATAATTTCTCTTATTTCTTCACCATCTGATTTAATTCCTCCTATTTTTTTTTGATAATTTGGTGCTCTCATTATTTTTATTGTTTTACTAACTGTATTGCTCTTTAAAAATAATTCTTGGTTTTCTTTATTAAATCAGTTTTTAGCATTTTGAATAGTTTTTCTTTTGATCTTCATAATCTCTTTTATGAGGCAACTAGATGGTAGGGTGGATAATGCAATGGACTGGAATCATGAAGACCCGAGATCAATATTTACAATCTGTGTGTGCCTGCACAATCACTTAATCACTGTCTGCCTCAGTTTCCTCATCTGTAAAATGGAGATACTAATACCTCCAGCCTCCCAGGGTTGTTGGGGAGATAAAATAAGTAGTATTTGCAATGGCTTTACAAACCTTAAAGCACCACCTAATTGTTAGCTTTTATTATCAAGCTTAATTAGATTGATTTATTATTATGATATTTATAATCGATCTCTCTTTTTTTAACCAAAGAGAACTATGTTCATTAGCCTTCTCTTTTCCTCTTTGTCTAGTAGAATGTAAAGTCTTTAAGGTTAGACTGTTTCATTTTTGCCTTTTGTATCCACAGTGCCTTGTACAGAGAAAGTGCTTCAGAAATGATCATTGAATTGGATTGTTAATATAAGCATCTCTTCAAAATACATTTGCCTTTAAGCACTTCTTTAGTTGCCCCTCATAATTTGTTATAGAATTATTATTGTTATATTCAATATATTTTTATTGTTTCCTTCATCTTTAACACAATCATTTTTGAGCAGTCGTTTTAGTCACCATTTAGACTTTTATCTTTTAATCACATCTCTTTTACTGATTAGTATTTTAATTGCATAAGATCTATGAAAGTAGCATTTTTAAATGTCTGATTTTTGCTTTTATTTACAAGTTCTTTATGCCTCAGATTGGGTCAATTTTCATCAATGTCCCCTGCATATTCAAGTTGAGGAAATTTTCTAATAAGCCCATTCATTTCTCTCAATGTAACTATGACATCTAATTTTTTTTTCCACATCGTTGTCTAATTTTATAACTTCTTTTTTGTCTTTGTTTAACTTAGCAGATTCCCAACTTCTGACCATTAATATTTTCTATCTAAATCCTATTGTAATTCAGTGTTTCCTTTAAAAAGGTGGCAGAGCAGGATGGGCGTGGGGTGGGGGGAAGGAGTGGAGCCAAGATGGTGGAGATGGCAGGGACTTGCCTGAGCTCTCTCAAATTCCCCTTCAAACACCTCAAAACAAATTCTGGAGCAGCAGAACCCACCAAAGGATGGGGTGAAATAATTTTCCAGCCCAAGACAACTTATAGGTTGCCAGGAAAGGTCCTTCGCACCAGGGTGAGAATGGAGTGCACTTCACGCACTTTTACTTTCCACAGTCTTTAAGTAGCATATTTTTCCCTTGTGGAAATGTCTAGAAATGTTGTGGAGAATTGAATGCATATTTTTATCTTCGTACTTTATTCCCGGTTTTCCTGGGTTAGGATTCCAGAGTCAAATCAGATTTTCTTTGATATGTTGTAAATCATTTCCCAGTATTTTCTTTGTTTTCTCAAGATGAATAATCCTATGGGATTCAAATTGGGATACCTTGATAAGCAATCTTTTTCATAAGCACTTGTAAAATCCTTTATATTGATGAAGTTATGAAGTTTAAGGACAATTAGTCTGGGTAAGCTAAAGTCAACTTTTGTCTCTAAAGATGTAGGGTGAATTCTATTGTTTATCTTTTGATTGAACTAGTTCTGGGGAAATTTTTTGGGCAATATCTTGAAAAATGGTGGTTAGATTCTTTCTCAGGTAATCCAGTGTTTCTTAGATTATCTCTTTAAACTGTCTTCAAAATCAATCGTCCTTGCACATAAATTTTTCAAGCCTTTTCCCAGTTGAATTGCCCTCTGAGTTTGTTTTGATGCATTTTCTACCATTGTTGCCTATGGATTTTATCTCCCATTGATTGTATTCCTTAACTCATATTTTTTGAGGCTTTCCCCGTGTTGCTGCTTTTGCTATCAATTTGTTTTATTCCTGTTTAAACTAATGATGGATCTCATTATAGACACAAGGCCATAGATTTAGAGTTGGAACATGCTTATTTTACAGATGAGGAAACTGAGGCTTTCTTTACCAATGCCATTTCTTGAAAAGTCTTTATTTTCCAGTTTTATGTATGTTTTTCTAGATCCAGTTTTGTTCATCAGACAGTTTTTAAAAGTTTTATTATTATTTTTTCCTATTCAGTGACTCAATCTCCATTGAAGGAGAGGGAACAAAAGAGGCATCTCCTCAGACATCTCATTTCCTACTATGTTGCACTCATTCTGGAATTCTTTGTTTTTTCTGGTTGCTCTCATTTTGGATTTCTTTGACTTCTTCACGATGCCCATTCTTTTGTGTGTTTGTCCTCTCCCATTAGACTGTAACCTCCTTGAGGGCAGGCACTCTTTTTTTTCTTTTCTTTTCCAGTGTGTGTGTATGTGTGTGTATTTGCTAACAGCTAAGTTAACATTAGCGAACAGCCTAAAAATGGTGGTATGTTGCGTTCCTCCTCTGCCCCTACCCCACTTTTTCAACCACTCTGCCAAAATCACTGCAGAAGTATTTCTGCTCATTTCTGTTCCACAGCATCTCTCATCTTTACCCCTGCCCCTCTTTTCAGCTTCCTTTTATTTATCATCTTCTCCCATTGGATTATAAGCATTCAGAGGGTATGGATTGTCTTCCTTTTTCTTATGTGTATCCCCCGTGCTTAGCACAGTGGCTGGCACATAGTAGGTGCTTAATAAATATTTGCTGATTCTTTCTTATTAGAGTGCAGCTGCTCTTCCAGATTGAAGCAGGACAGGATGAATTCAGGTTTCTGAAATCTCTGATGAACTGTGGGAAAGAAGAGAAGAAAAGAGAAGAGACGATGTGAGGAGTAGATGAAAGTCGGGTTTCTACCTAGATAATAACCAAAAGAAGCTGCTGTTTGCATTAGCCCTTTGTCAACAATCTACCCTTTAGGATCAACGGCAGCTAAACAAGCTAAGAGCAGGTCCTACGGAAAGGCCCTCTCTGTAAGCCTCCTTCAGAACCCTGCGGTGGCTGGGTCCCCAGTGAACTGGCCTGGAAGGCAGGAAGTTTGCTGGAGCATTTCACTGTGAGAATTAGCCCCAAGAACAGCAGAGGTCTGAGGGTTTATCTCACTTCCAGCAAATCGGGAAGGTGAGAATGATTTAATTGTGATCTTCAGAGTGTGATAGCTATGCAGAAAATACAAGCTGTTTTTTCTACTAGAGAAAGTGAAAGGGGTGGAGAAAAGACCTCCATTCTCAAGGTTCTCTAAGAAAATGCTCCAAGAATGAAAGAAACCCTCTGGGTTGCTGTGGCAACCATATTCCATGCAATTCAGGTGCAAACTTAGAGAATTTTATTTATTTTTTAAAGGCAAACATTTATTAAATACTCAATAAGAGGATATTATTCCCTCCCCCTCCCCCATACCTTAGATAAGCCCCTCCAGTTCAGTTAATAAGGTGAAAAGAACTGTTAACACTGGAACAGAATCTTTAGGGACTTAAACCATAATCACTAAAGTGTGCTGAGGCTTTGCCTCCAAAAACTCTTGTTTTGAAATTTGTGTGTAAACACCATTTAAAAAAATGTGTACAAGGAGTAGAGAAAAAATGTCTTAATGACATTCAGGGCAGAAGAAGTTAAGGTCAGACCAGAGGAAGTCCCACCCAAATAAGACAAGTGATTTAGAAAACAGGAGGACAATACGCTTGGTGGTCTGGTTGTTTGTACATCTGGTGCCAGCAGCTAAATTATCCATGGCCACCCATTGGGAGAGAAAACGGCACCTCTCTAAATTTCCTTTGCTTGGAAAAGCTCCACATGCCCTGCCTTAGTTCTGGCTTTGCATTTAGTGTTAGCTGTTGTTGCTGTTACAGTCTCTGATTTCATTTATCAAAGATATCAACATAGATAAATTGCTGCAGTATTCTGGCCCACTTGTTGGTCAACAAACAAAGATCACATTTTCAAATACCAACCATTACGTAAATGAATTTAGTTGATAGATTCTTAACACTCTCTGTTCTCTTTTCTGCTATTCCACCGCTTTTACATTGGTAGGAAGAAGGGGCCTACACAGACCTGGGGGCCACTTTGTAATTGTGTTTACTTTATTTAATCAGTTTATTTAATATTTATTTAAAAATCCATTTGATAATTTAAAGTTATTTAATTTAAATTATTTATTTTATTTATCTAACTAAACAGTTGATTGTTTCAAGTCCTTATTTGCACTAACCTCGGCTGGTCCTTGAAAAACAGACATAATTCTTCTCTGAGGCCATTTTAAAACCTTTCCAGGTTGGTATAGAAAATACTAGAACTTATCAGCCCAGCTTTCAAGAACTCACAGCTATCTTCAGCATCGAGTCATAGCATTTCTTTGTTCAAACCAATAGATCGATGGGGTAATGGAGAATGGGGGCACTAGTCTTAGGTGTAGAATCCTTACTCACACACATTCTAGCTGTGTGACCCTGGATCTTTTCTCAGCCTCGATTTCCTCATCTGTAAAATGGGGATGCGATCATTCCCTACTTCATCACCTAATACATCACCTGCTTCGTAAGGTTATTGTTAGGACCAAATGAAATAGTATATATGTGAAGCACTTTGCAAATCTTGAAGTATTTCAGTGTTGGCTGTTATTATTATCAAATCAGTCTCATGGGTTAAATAGTTATTGCTTTTCAGGAACAGATAAAGTGCTTAAATTTCATAAGGCACACCTCAGGGCACATAGTTAGATTCATTCATTCAACAAATAGTTGAATACCTATTATTTTATTCAGTTCAACAGGTATTAAGTGGCTAAAAGGAAACATGGAATAATGGATAGAGAGCCAGCCTTATAACCAGAAAGGCTTGGGTTCATGTCCTGGCTTTCTAGAGAAGATAGATTTCAGTTGGACTCTGCAGGATTGGTAGGATTCAACAAGCAGAGTGGGGGAAGGGATTCTTAGCCCAGATAAATGTGAGCCAGAGACCCAGAGGCAGGAAAGCATAGCGTGTGTGTAGAGTGGTGGAGAAGAGATTAGAGAACACAAGGAGAGTTCTAGGATGAGAAAAGGTTGAAAGGGCAGGAAGATGTGCAGAAGTTCATCTTTCAGACTCCTGACGCCATGCTGTCCTGATGGGTGGGTGGGTGAGTGAGTGAAAACTCACATCCACCCACTGTATCTAGCCAGCCCCAAGAAGTGCTTCATGTCTCATCTAGCTATCTCGTCCCATCCAGCTATCATCCAAAATCCAAAGCTATCCACCATGAACATCTTTCCTTCTAACCAGCCGTGGTGCACATTCCACCTCCCACCTCTCATTCTCATCTTTGGACCTTTTTCTCTATGAACAATAATCAAATAGAAACTACCATTGCTACTGGAAAGGGTGTGATAATCTACTGCCCTATAGTTCCCATTCACAGTTCCTGTAACAGGCTGACCTTCCTTTGACTACTGCCCAACTATTTGAGCTTTTTTTTCCAAATTAGAATGTAAATTATTCTAGGACAAGGACTGTCTCACTTTTGTATCTCTGTCTCCCTAGTTATGATTCTCCATGCTAGTTATGATTCTGTAAATGGCCATCCAGCTCTCACTTGAAGGCTTCCAGTGATACGGAACTCACAGTTTCCCTCACTTTTGGAAACTATCTATGAACATAGCCACATCTAGGTTTGGCTGGCAAATGCTTCCCCGACCACTTGTTCCTTAAGTGTTTTCTTTCCACTGCAAGGAAGATGGCACAAAAACTACTATTTTATCTCTAAGCTACCCTGTGACGAAGGGGACCAAATGGTTTCATTAGGATAGTGCAGTTAGCTGTGCTTGCACCAATACATTAAGTCTTCTTAAATGGACTGTCTTTAATATGTTAAATGGAATAAGTTGGGGCCAGGCTGGTTATGAGAAGCCTATAGGACCTTCACTTCACTTTACTGATTAAGGGTCTCATCCCCTAAGGCTCTCCAGACTCCAGTCTACATGATTGACCATGGACAGAGTGAAATTACCATGACAAACCTCCTACGAGTGAGTGCCTTCTGATTTCTAGAACTAGGACAGAGGCTGGTATTTGGTGAGGTTGGATCCTGAGAGACGTGGGTTCAAGTCTCAGAATCAGAGGATTTTATACCTTTATACCCTTGGGGAGAGGGTACAGGAGAGGCAATCTAACAAGAAGGGGGAAATATCTGATAGATCATTATTCCTGGAGGCCTCTCAGTCATTCCTTTCCTAGGCATATTCCTCCTTTTTACCCTCCCAAACTGGAATCTCTGTTCTCTTTCCCCTTTCCATCTTTCAACTTTTGGCTTTGCCTTAGGAGGATTCTTCTGGCTTCCTTAGACCCTTAACCTTATGTTCCAATTGCACAAGACAAGCCTAAACAGTAGAATATAGTGCTATTCACACTTTGACCAGTGGAGCCAATTAGTAGGTTAACTGGGAAGAAAAACATGGGCAAAAGGAGATCAGAGGCAGAAATACCTGTAGACACATACTTTGCTATAGTTGTTTAGTTCTTTTTCAGTCATGTCCTTTTGGGATTTTCTCAACAAAGTTACTGGAGTGTTTTGCCATTTCCTTCTCCAGCTCATTTTACAGGTGAGGAAACTGAGGCAAACAGGGTTAAGTGACTTGCCCAGGGTCACACAGCTAGGAAGTGTCTGAGACCAGATTTGAACTCAGAAAGATGAGTCTTTCCAACTCCAGGCCCAGCACTCCTATCCTGTGCCACCTAGCTGCCCCCAGACAAATAACATGAGAATAATAGAGAATTGAGGTTGGGGATACTGGTTCCTATTATGTTAATTTTTCTGCATATGCATGAAAAACAAAAAGTAGTATGGAGGTATTTTGGGCTGTGTGTTTTTGTAGATTAAGGGGAGCATTTGGCAGGCATTCCATAACAATCTCCTGCCCCAATGCCTTTGCATAGGCTGTCCCCTATTCCTAGATTGCTCTCTCTCCTTTTCTCTGTTTCTTCAAGCCTCTAGTTCCCTTTAAGGCCCAGTTCAAATGCTACCTCCTTCAAGAAGCCTTTCCCGATTTCTCCTAGTTCTTAGTGTCCTCAATCATAGTGTCCTGTGATTTTAAACTGTGTGTGGAAATGTTTTATATCCAAATATGTGCATATATGTATATATGTAGAGATATATGTATATGTGTTTATTATATGTACATATGTATGCATAACACACACATATATACATATGTGTGTATACTGGTACTTCCTTAACTGAGATGTTATTCAAATGTAAGATCCCTGAGATCAGAGACTCTCTCACTTTCATATTTGTATCCCCCTTTCCCCCCGACACAGTAGTGCCTTGTCTGCCACATAGTAAATACTTAATAAATGCTTGTTGATTAATTGATCCATTACATTCTTGCATGTCCAAAGCTTTGGATTCTCCTTAAACATATATCTTTATCTATCTGTCTATCTTTATATATGGCTTTGCTAAGTAAATGAATAATATAAATGTAATTGAAATGACTAACTTGCTCAAAAGAACCAACTGTTTTGTAACACAGTACGTGAGAGATTGTTGTGTTTGTCCTTCATTTTTCGAAGAGGACCATGACATCAGATAAATGATGACATGACTGGCAGTTGACTTTGATTTGAGTGAGGGAGGGCTGTGCAACGTCACCAGCCTCACCTTCTCCTCCAGAGCCATCTGGGTCCAGTGACCATATAGTCATCAGGATGATTGGAGATGGCCCAGGATATACATGAGAGATATTCATATACAAGAGAGAGGGAGTGGAGTTGCCTTCTACCACACACACTAGGTGACAGAATCATAGAAAGTAAGGGAGAGATTACAGGTAATGAGTATTTTTTTTTTTTATACTGGAAAACTTTTTATTGTAGATGGAGTAGGATAGCTGGACAGTTTAGATGATTCCAATTTTGTTGGCAACATCTAAAGCATCGTAGTCTGGAGCAAGTCGGACATAGGCCTTCTTCTCTCCATCGGGCCGGATCAGTGTGTTGACCTTGGCCACATCGATGTCATACAGCTTCTTTACCGCCTGCTTTATCTGATGCTTGTTGGCTTGACGTCCACAATGAAGACTAGGGTGTTGTCCTCAATCTTCTTCATAGCAGACTCAGTGGTCAAGGGGAACTTAATGATGGCATAGTGATCCAGCTTGTTTCTCCGAGGGGCACTTTTCCGAGGGTATTTGGGCTGCCTTCGAAGTCTTAGTGTCTTGGGTCGCCGAAAGGTGGGGGATGTTCGGATCTTCTTCTTTTTGTGGCTGTGGATACCCTTCAACACCGCCTTCTT
>CM053623.1:107887928-107929464 GCA_028646595.1 Phalanger gymnotis
CAATCTTCTTCATAGCAGACTCAGTGGTCAAGGGGAACTTAATGATGGCATAGTGATCCAGCTTGTTTCTCCGAGGGGCACTTTTCCGAGGGTATTTGGGCTGCCTTCGAAGTCTTAGTGTCTTGGGTCGCCGAAAGGTGGGGGATGTTCGGATCTTCTTCTTTTTGTGGCTGTGGATACCCTTCAACACCGCCTTCTTCAAGGCCTTAGACTTGGCCTCTGTCTTCGGGGGGACAACAGCTTCCTTCTTCGCCTTCGGCGCCATCTTGGGGGAAAGGGTCTTCCGCGGTGCTTCTCTGGTAATGAGTATTAATATGCTAATGAAGTACAAATGCCTTTCAATGCCCTGACATCCTTTTATGAAGAGTGAAGGAGTTCCTGGCTTCAATTTCAATGGCAGCTGGCCATTAATTGGGAAAAGATTGGTCCCACCCTGGGAAAACCTTTATAAAGCTGATTTTGCCATATCCTGGAGACATTTGAACTGTCTTAGAGTTCAAGGGATGGAGAGCATTTGTAGAATGTGACCCCTGTGCCTCTACTAGGGCATCTACATTGTAGGACAGGGATTTTTTTTTAAGCTTTCCTTCCATAGTAAAGCATATTTGACCAGTAGGAGATAACCAGTAGGGAACAATTCAGAGAGTCCAGCCATTCAAGGTAAAGAGCAGACAGGCTCTATATAAAGATACAGAAAGGCAGCATTTAAGGTGAGAAGGTGTGAACAGAGTGAGAAAACTGACTATGGATTCAATATCCTGGCAGTTGAGAGTTGAGCTTCAGGGAAAAGTAGACCTGGGGAGGGAGGCCAGTGGGGTGATCCCCCCCTCACAGTGAAGCTATGCCCAGAGGGGAGCCCCATGAGGAAACCAGGACAAGAGAAAAAATTAGGGCCCTAAAGCACCAGAGGTGTGATAGCCTTGTCCACGTGTGCCTCATTACCGTTATACTCTAAATTTGTGCCCACTCTTCCCACAGGTGCTGTGTGTATCTATGGGAAAGTATGCCCCAGGTTTATGGGGGTAATGTTTTATAGCTACTGTTCTTACTATGCCACCTTAGTAAATGCCTTTGCTTTGAGCTAATTGTATCTACTGGATGACTATTAAAGGTAAGCTAACCAGTGGGGGCTTAGGAACCATAGCTATAGGAGTATAGACCCACAGAGTCCCTTAGAATCTGGAAGTGAAAGTAGCCACTCTTCTGGGGACCCAATCTTGAAACCTGTGATTATGAAGTTGGAAATATAACCCAGGAAAGGTGCCACATACATATAAGTCAAGTGCTACTTAAGAATTATGCATTAAAGAAACCCAACTTGGCAATGGCTTGGTTAGCCTAATTCAAGTTATCATAGTATATTATTAAGCAAATTATTAGTATGATAACTAATATGTATGCAAAACATTTTTGAATAATTTATTTCTTTCCTAATTGCATGTAAAAACAATTTTTAACATTCATTTTTAAAATTTTGAGTTCCAAATTCTCTCCCTCCCTCCTTCCCTGAGATGGTAAGCAATTTAATATAGGTTATACGTGGTATGTGAAGTATTAAAACTTCATTTCTTTATGAAATATTTTATAATTCATTCTTTTCACTGCTTTAGATTGGTCTCCTCCTGGTGAAGGTTTACCATATAGATGATTGGCAATGTGGCTCAGTGGAAAGAGCACTGGTTTGAGCCTCAGAGAACCAAGGTTTTAATCTTATCTCTTGTCTGTGTAACCCTGGGCAAATGACTTAATACTAGGCTCCAGTTTCTTCATCTATAAAATGAGGGGGTTAGATTAGATGGCCTTTTTCTAACTCTAGATCTGTGTTCCAAATGGAATTAAGCCTCTTTGCCCTCCCCCACTTTAATTTTAGGAAAGAGAGACTACCTGGCAAAGTGTATAGAGTGCCAGGCTCTGAGCCATGAGGACCTAGATTCAAGTGTGACTTCTGATACAAATTGGCTTTGATCCTGGGCACATCATCTAGCTTCTTGGTGTTCCATGGACCCCTTCAAGATTATAAATTATAGACTGGTGGCAGATCTTCATTAGTGGGTGGGTAGAATCACAGCTTCCATAGCTCTACCTACCTTCCTAGGTAAATAAATAAATAGCATTGACTGAACCCTCTCTATCATCCTCTACACTGGCTGAGCTTTTGAGCCCTTGCTATAAAGCATCACTCAAAAATTATCCTAAGATTTCAGGTGCTATGACTAAATTCATAAAGGAGAAGAGATAATGTAATATGTGTTACTTGAGTACTTGGGTCCATTCATCTCTGCTGATACTTTGCCGCCTTTTCTAATAGGCCGTGAAGCGGTTCTTGAAACAAGAATGCAAATGCCATGGGGTGAGTGGATCTTGCACCCTGAGGACCTGCTGGCTGGCCATGGCTGACTTTAGAAAGACGGGAGATTATCTTTGGAAGAAGTACAACGGGGCCATCCAGGTGGTCATGAATCAAGATGGCACTGGTTTCACTGTGGCTAACAAGAGATTTAAGAAACCAACTAAAAATGACCTGGTCTATTTTGAAAACTCTCCAGACTACTGTATCAGGGACCGAGATGCAGGTAAGCCCAAATCACCTTAAGCAAGTATCACCATTCAGATTCCCAGATGACACTATTGAAGTAAAGCCCCATTATCTACAGCTGATTCTTTGAATAGTTTTACTTCATCGCTTCTGTCAGGCCTAAAGCTCACATATTTTATAAATTTCATACTCAAAAGTATAGAAAGATTTCCCAAATCAACCAAACAGAGAAAAATGAGCAATGATTCATTAATCCTATATTGCCATAACGAACCAGAGTTTTGGGGGAAATGGGGGAAATGTATAGGGTTTAAATACAAAGAGTACTTTGCCTCAAAGGAGTCTAACTAGACATATTTTTTAATATATGTATATGTAGGTATAATATATACATGTCAACTTATACAGGGCACGAGGAGAACAACTGCATTCTCTTTTTATTGGAGGATTTTGGACAAACATTCGTGCCCACTCAATATTTCTTGTGTGCTTTCAAATTAATTCAGGGGATCCAAGCAGAAGATACTAAATGGAGACTTACTAATGACATTCTGAATAATCAGTAAGCCAGAGAACAAATCATAGAAACGATGAATAAATATGTGAATAAAATTGATAACAATGAGCTAACATACTAAATTTCTGGGATGCGGCTGTATCAGTCCTCAGAGGAAAAAGCATAGAACGGAAAGATAATTAACAAAATTTTTAAAGGGAGGAGTAATGAACTGAGTATGGAATTTTTAAGAAAACTAGAAAATCAACGTGCTTTCAGAGTACTTAATGTAATTAAAGGAATTACCGTGAATCTGCTTTCCGAGGGCAAATTACTTGATATTTCTATCATATCACACTGGGACTTTGAGCTGATTCCTTTTCCATTTCTTCACACAATAGCAGATCCATACAGGTCATATATCTGGGTAGCTACCTGTCCATTTTGGCATTACCTGTATTATCTTGATTATTGCAGTAGACATGTGAGGGATTAGAGGGCATGACTTGTAAAAGCAAGACTGTAACATACAGGAATAAGTGACTTAATACTCTTTTAGACAAAGGCTTTATCTACACACACAGATGACCATTTTAAATGAGTTGACTAGTCTTTTCAATGAGTTAATTCAGAAAAAAAAATAAAGAAATTGGGCGGGTTGGTTGAAATCAATTGATTTTTTTTCCCCTTGACTTTTTTTTTGTCCCTGAGGCTATGCCAAACTCATTATTTAATTCTCTTTGTCTTTTTTTTTTTTTGGTCTTTTTTTTTTTTTCAAAGTCACTTCAGTGAAAAAAACAGCCAGTGGTTGTATGGATTCTTAACTCAAGTACTGCAGCTTTCAGGATTACTTTCCTGTTCCCTCTCTCACCCGTGCCCACCCCCACCCCTTCCCCTGCCAGTTCCAGTCAGCCTCCAATTTCAACTTATCTTGTATGTTCTCATTTTTATATGTTTCTCTCCTATTAGAATGTAAGTTCCCTGAGGGCAAAAACTGTTTTTGTTTTCTCTTTTTCTTTGTATTGATAGTGGCTAGCAAAGCCTGGTACTAAGTATGTGCTTAATAATTCTTGTTGATTGATTGATTGGTCATATGGACCAAGTAACAAGTTATTTTTTAAATTGGTTTCATTTTTCACTTTTCAGTGAAATATGTGGGTACAGCCTCAACTAACAAACTGCATTTTTAGGCGTTGCTTAAGCAGGCAGATACAGACACAAATACAGCTATGTAGAGACTGACTTGGAGCAGGTAGGTGGTGGAGGTGGATAGAGCACTAGGCTTAGAATAAGGAAGACTTATCTTCAAGAGTTCAAATCTGGCCACAGACACTTCTTAGCTGTGTGACCCTGGACAAGTTACTCAACCTTGTTTACCTCAGTTTCCTCATCTGTAAAATAAGCTGGAGAAGGAAATGGCAAACCATTCCAGTATCCCTGCCAAGAAAACCCTAAATAAGGTCATGAAGATTCAGACAGGACTGAAAATGGACTCAACAGGAGACTTACTTTGTCGTTTTTTTATCTCTGAGCATTTCATATTAGTTAGCAATTATTGTGTCAAGAAATGCCTTTCTGCCTTAAAGCTACCCATTTAGAAAGTAACAACAAATAACATTTAAGATTTGCAAAGTGCCTTAAATAATGTTATTTGGTGTAATACTGAGGTGTCAAACTCGCCTCCATCAAGTGGCCCTCAAAACTCCCAAGCGCAGCCTGAACCAAATGAGGATATAATCAAGGAATGTTTAACAAAAGAAATAAAAAAATACAACACAACATATATAATGTCAATTTGTGGTTTTCTATGTCAACACACAAACAGCAGAGATCCATTTCTATTTGAGTTTGACACAACTGTGTAGTAGACAGGAAGACCTGGGGCTAAGTCTCACTGGCTCTAGCATGTATCAGCTGTTTGACTCTCAGCAAGTCTCTTAACTTCTCTGTGTCCTAGGCTGGTGATGTCAAAATCAAATAGAAGCCCACTATGCCATACATGCAGATCTTCGTAGCTACGTGTTGACTTAGTTTTAAAATGTAATGTTATCTATGTTTTATTGTATTTGTATTTATTTTGTTAAATATTCCCAATTACATTTTGATCTGGTTCACACAGTACTTGGAGTGTTGAGTTGTGTATTTGACGCCTACGTTTTATAATTATCTTCCCAATTAATGGTGCTGGGGAGGGGTTTTGAAGCATCTGCCACAGATGGCTAGATAAGCTGTTGCTTCCTCTGGGCCATGGTGCTCTGCTAGTCCTTGTGACTGTCATCAGAGGGGCTGCATAAGCTATAGCCTATGCCAATCTGTGTTAGGGAACACGCCTTATTGCCTCTGCCACTGTACCCTAAAGGATACATCTACTTCACCACTGTCCAGGGCTTCCACTTCCTGTTGCTGTTCCTTATTGAATCATGCCTGAGAAAGAGTTTGCCTTCTGCTAGGTCTGGTGCTAATCTCTTTTTGGTAATCACTCACCTTTGAGGCGTCACTCACAGAGCATCAAGGCTCTCACCTGCTGATGCCTTTCTGTCCCAGTTGCCAATCTAATATTGATAAACGTGGGCTGAGGTACTTCACCCACTCCCTCTTGCTAAGGGGCCCCTCTACTTTGGATCCAGGTCTGAAGTCTATTCTCGGTTCGACCCTAGAAGAAGCCTGGTCTCTAATGAAAGGGGTTAGGTTCCCTTTTCTCACACTCTTGGCTCCTTAAACCTCATTCTGATACCCCAGAGGTAAAGTATTTAAAGCTCAGATTTAGACTCATGTCCAAAGTTTCCCTCCAAAAGTGTGGGAGGAGGGGAGTAGAAAGGTAAACAAGACATAACATGAGTCAAGTATGGGACAACAGTTTATTTACTAAAGAAATGTTAAGCACAAAAGGCTCTCTCAAGTGTGCATTGACAGTGAGACTTTATTAAACAAACCATAGGGCTAACTACTGTTATACCAGTCCAGAAAGTTGATACTTAAAACCATCTAAACACAAAGCAGTTTGTGGCACTGCTAATTAGGCATTTTACATTTCACCTTTACTCTGCACTGTCTTCCTCAAAATTCATGTCTTCTGGCAAGCCAGGCCAGGGCTCCTCTTTTTTTTTTTTAACTGGCCGTTATCATTGATACAATAGCTGTCCTTGCAGCTGGTCAGTTCTTCTTACTGGATCCAAGGCCTTGAAATCTCTCAAATTCACAACCTCAACTCCAAACCTGATCATATCTACCTCAAAAACAAGGTTCAGTCATCTAGAAAAGTGAATAGTATTTGGAAAAGGCGCCGGGGGACTAACTACAGGTTGGACTAGATGAATTGTGTTCTACATGGAGCAGCATCAGGAATTGGGGAGAGCATAACCCATCCCCTCACTCCCATCAGGGGAGAGTAGAAAAAAACAGGAAAGCAGGAAAAAAATGAGCAAGAAGCTATCTCTCCTTTTCCAAAGGTCCACTGAGTCATTGGCTCCTCTGGCTCATCAGTAAATGAGAGCATCACTTTATTATTTGAAAACACCCATGTCCTTCAACCCCAAGCCACCCCATGGCCAGAAGCAGCCAGGAAGTTCATCATCTCAGATGGGCCCAAATGCTGAGTCACCAATGCCCCTTGGAAGTTTCCAGGAGAGCTCTGGATCACACTGACTGGGATAGCCTCTATAGGCCAACTCATCTTTCATTTCTCTAAAAAACTGACATCATACCACGAAACAGATGAATCTTCCAGTAGCATTTCTTTGGTCCTTCTGTTCTGTGGATCAGAGTCTGCCAGGTAGTGGGTAGGAAGCTGAAAGGTCATGTTGGTCAGCAACTACTGGAGAGATTGGAAGAAGGAAGCTGGGGTCAGATTGAGAAAGACTGGCTCTGAGACATTCATTTGGGTCAGGTTAAGGCGGATACACTCAAGGAAGCAAATTAACTAGCTGTTCTTAGGAATTTGTAGGGAAAACCCGAGCCCAGCCAGATGGGAGAATCTGAGCTGAACCAGACAAACTATAATGCAAAGAAAAGACAACAGAGCAGAGCAGGAGTTGTGAGCAGAAAAGCTGTATATCCACTTTCCTGAGCACACCGAGACAAGATCCGAGACAAGTTGAATGAAAACAACTGGGAGCATCTTTCTCTATGGACACGAGTTATTCAGCTACACAATGAAATTACTCAAAGGGCTTCTTTTTTAAAAGAAGCTAGGCTATCTTAGAGATGGCCTCATCCAAAGGCCTCAAAGGAGTCCACTATCCTGATACTATTTCTCTTCCAGGAAGACCTCCCTGGGATCTGAGGTTTGGGTTTCATGGAGTAGCAGGGATAGAAAATCTTTAGAAGTGTGAGGATGCAGTGGTTTTCCTAGAGTTCCCTGGTCCAGTCCTCTGTGTTCTACCTTCTCTAAACATCCAGGGGTTGTTTCTTCTAGCTCTGGTGTTCCAGGATGACCAGGATAACTGACTTTTCTTTTCAGTCAATATCACGGCAGACTTCATTAGGGAGACACTGTCTGACAACAAGGTAAGGCAATTTACCAGGGCAGGCATTGCACTTTTCAGTGTCTTAAGAGCCATGGTCTTGGCAGCCCAGGAGCCAGACACTTCCACTTCGAAATGTCAGTGCCTCTTTGGTACACTGAGAGAAGTACATACTTCTTACCCTGAAATTTAAGGTCCTTCATGATCTGTTTCCACCCTTATTTTCTTTTTTTTTCCTTACATTTACCTCTAAATCACGATCAAACTAAACTACTGTTCCCCATGAGTTGTGGTGCTTAGATCACGTGTGCACACATGACTTGTACTTCTCTGATTTGGTGCTTTGACAATGTTCTTCCCTTTATCTGGAATGCCATAATGCCCTACTCTCCTGCCCCTTTTTCCCCATAATAATAGTTAATAATAATTGTGGTAATAATAGCTAACATTTATATAGCATATACTAGGTTCCAGGCACTGTTGTAAGTACTTTACAAATATTACCTCAGTTGATTTTCGTAATAACCCTAGGAAGTAGGTGCTATCATTATTCCCCTCTTACAGATGAAGAAACTGAGGCAAGCCAGAAGGTGTAAGACTTTTGGGCCTTCAAGTGATATTGCAGTGGGGAAGTCCTTGGCTTTGGAGGCAGAAGGCTCAGGCTGTGCCATTCATGGACAGCGTGACCTTGGTCAAATTACTTCACATCTCTGAGATTCAGTTTCCTCATCTCAAAAATAGAGATAATGATGGTTGTACCACCTACCTTACAGTACGGTTGGGAAAATTAAATAAGATAATTTATGAAAGTGCTTTGTAAACTACCAAATATCATAAAAGTGAAAGCTATTATTTGACTATCAAAATTCTTTATTCCACAATGAAGAATAAGTTTATCATGGGAGCAGAAATCTCCATTTTCACCACTACTGTCTGCCTTCCATACTCACTTTTTGGTCAGCTTAAGTGGTTGTAGAAGAAGACAATCCCATGACAGTTTTCTTAGCAAAAAAAAAAAAAAAAGTAAAAACCTATACTAGGAAAAAGTTCTGAGTAGTCTTGAAAGATAGTTAAATATCTCTTACACAGTGATGAAGGGCTGATAGAGGGATCCAGCTCCCACCTCTCCTCTCCCACTTTGTAAATTCCAGATCTCCCATACCAAGCGATGGCGGGAGTGGGAAAGGAGGCATTCATGGAAAGCCTTTTAAAACACATTGAGCCGCTTCCGAATTGCCATACATCACACACCCTTTTTCTTTTCAGCCTGTTCAGGAATCACCAGCTGCTAGAATGAGCAAAAACATAGGACAGCTTGTGCTGTACGTGGGAAGTAGTGCGAGGGTTGTGTAAAAGACACTTCATTTATTAAAACTTTACACTTCCCTTCCCCAGAGGGGAACCCTTACCTCCCTGATGCGCTTCACCAGCACCTCCAATCAGCCTCAAATCGGCAGCTGTTCACACCTGTCCGATTTTTACAAATGTGCTGTTCCCTCACCTTTCACTCTCCTCCAGGCCACAGGGGGTGGGATCAGTCTTTGACATTGAACACCAAGTACAGCAGATTTTCTGCTGGAAAATAAGAGCAAATCCATGCCCGAGTCCATAAGCAGTGGTATCACTAAGGCTGCCAGCTTGGGTCTCCCTTCTGTAAAGGTCTACCACCTGTAGTACAGCCAGAAATGAGAAAATATATAGGTTCCACTGAAATCATTCCCCAGGTTATGCTCTGAGCATGTTAATCTTTCTGAATTAATTGCAATGAAATTGCAAAATGAAACAGATTTGGTGTTTGGAAACAAAGTCCTCAAATACAGGAAAAGTGAAATTTCCTGCCAAGTTTTCAGAACACAATGATTATGAAGCACAGTGTTACATGTTTATGGAATGGAATAATGGAATCATTTACACACACTCACATACAACCAGCCTGATTGATCATAATAATCAGGTTTGTTCGAAAATGGAAAGAGAAGAGTCAAGTATGGCCCTAAATTTGGGTGATTGGGAGTACAATGATACCTTTAACAGGTAGAAAAGTTTAGAAAATGAAGGAGTTTAATAGGGAAGATTATGAGGTTTTGATCATCGAAATAGAATACTTATGGTTGATGGTGAAAACTGGTGTGTGACCATGGCCATGTGTGGCTGCTGTGGAGTGCAGAAGTAGGTCATGGGATTTGATTGAGAAGAGATTGAGGAACTGGGAGGTAAGCAGTTTAGGGGAGCATTCACATGTATGTTGGAGTGCCCTAGTAAGAGGTCACCAGTTGGGAAGGAGGGGAAGATCATTACCCAACATCTTGAAAAAGGCAGTAGAATACCTGGGCTAGACAACAACCATGGTGGTCTGAATTGGGAGATACAATTTGATAGAACGAATCTGAAGGAAGAACAAAGGGAAAGTCTAGATGGATATGGCCATGGGGAACTGGAAATACCCTGATTCTCCCTTCAGGACTAGAGATATGAGAGGGTAGCCAATGCTGGAGAGGACAGCTAGTCTCCTAGGATAAGCAGGATCTCTCTCTGGTAAAGTCATCAAGATGAAAATAGCATGGAGAGTTTGTTACTCATAGAATGGGAACTCCAGGAGCCATAATAGGAACAGGCAGAGTTTCAGGAGAGAAGGGGATAAACTCCCAGATTAAAAGGGTAGAGGATGAAGAAGAAGGTGCTTTATTTAATTTATTACCACAGAGGTTGAGATGGAAACAGGTTGTGGTCATTTGTTCCTAACAGGGGACAACGAGAAGTGGATGTGGCTCTGCAGAAAGATGAGAATTGTCTCTGGGGATCTTCCTGCCATCTTAGAGATGAGAGGAAAGAGAAAAGACCCACCTAACATTACCAGAGCAAATGAGTAGTGGAGATAGGGCTGAAACTTAAGACTTGGCTCTTTCTACCAGCCCAGGCTGCTTCTGTTGCCTGATGGTAAACAGCATGGTGCATGCACCACTGTATTCACTGACTTTCTAAGAAGAGACAGTGATTTCTTTACTATTTTAACTCTGCTCTGCCTTATCTCAGTCATAACTATAGCCGACACTACCTTATTAAAAAAAATTGAATTCGAACATAAATGTTTCAGCTCTGTCTGGTTAGTGTTTGGTGTCGCTAGGCATACGGTAGGTCTCTGTCAGAGTTCCTGGACGATTTTGTTGTTGTTTCATAATTTCGGTCACGTTCGACTCTTCATGACCCCATTTGAGGTTTTCTTGGCAAAGATACTGGAGTGATTTGCCATTTCCTTCTCCAGACTATTTTACAGATGAGGAAACTGAGGAAAACAAGGTTCAGAGACGTGACCAGGGTCACACAGCCAGTTAAGCGTCTGAGGCCAGATGTGAACTCATGAAAATGAGTCTCCCTGACTCCAGTCCCTGTGTTTTTGTTGTCATTGTGTTTGTCCTTTGTTTTTGAAGAGGACCATGGCATCAGGAAAATGATGACATGACTTGCGGTCGACTTGGATTTGAGTGAGAGAGGGCTGTGCAAGGTCCCCAGCCTCACTTTCTCCTCCAGGGCCATCTGGGTCCCGTGGCCTCATATTCATCGGGATGACTGGAGATGACCCAGGATGCAATGGGGAACCCTGGCCCTTTTAGACTAAGGCCTTTTCACATACTCACTTAGAGTGAAGTAATGCCCAATCAGTACCACCCAGTAGTCCCATTCAATTGCTTGGAATATACATACAATGAGAGGCAGCAGGATGTAGTAGGCAGAGAGCTGGCCTTCGAGTCAGGGAGGCCTAGACTTGCGTCCTCTTTCCGGAATATGTCGGCACCTGCCAGAATGAGCAAAAAGATAGGATGACTTGTAGGTGGCAAGTAGCGTAAAGGACGCTTCATTTATTAAAATTACATACTTCCCTGGGAAAAACACTTTTTTTTCTCAGTATTCTAGGAGCTTTGGGACTTTGAGTCAGGAAATCATGAGTTCAAATCCAGCCTCAGACATTTACTAGCTGCGTGACCCTGGGCAAGTCACTTAACCTTTCTGTGCCTCCTTTTCCTTATCTGTAAAATGGTGATAATGGTAGCCCCTACCTCCCAGTGTTGTTGTGAGGATAAAATGAGGTACTTGAAAATATATTTACAAGTCACAAAATGCTATATAAGTGTTTGCTTTTTTTAGCTAAGACCACAAATTACAGAGAAGGTGCCAACTTGCATTGATAGGTAGGTAGATAGCTCACTAGAGCTTTTTACACTGCTGAAATCACAGAGCTAGTACACACACACACACACACACACACACACACAGAGCCATATGTTAAAAAGATGTTACCACTCTTCTAGTTTTGCCATTGGTAAGCCACAAGAATGACAAAGAATTTGCTTATCCAAACTGTATTCTATTGGGAAGACATTACTTTTATTTTAAATTATAATGACCATGCCAGATCCTTATGACCCAGGGTGGATGGAATCATGAATAAAGTAGTTAATTAAAATGTTCATTTTTCATGTTTTAGTGTTATGCTTTTACCATCATCTGTGGGTAACGAGATTGCTGCAGTAAAACCTTTTCCAAGAGCTGGCTGCTGAAACATCAACCCCCCCCCCCAGTTGACCCTAGGCAGAGGCTTAACCTGGCAAAAAGGATTTTGTCCAGTAGAAATCCCACCTTCGTAGAGTATTCTTAGTTAAGTCAGGTAAAAGTCCAGTCTACTACAAGTTGACATAGCCAAAGACTGTTATCATTCTAATTTCACAGTATCATGGAATGTAGGGCTGGAGAGGGAGCTTAAGGATCACTTACTTCAAAACCCCCATTTTAAAGATGAGGAAACTAAGGCCCGGAAAGAAGTGATTTCTCTAGGATCTTCTGGTTCCAAATCCATGCTGTTTCCACCCTTCCACAAGAACTCCTTTTATATTTTTTTTCTTTGAACTCTGACATGTCCCTGATATCATGCCTGCGGATGCTTTCTACACCAAGCAGATCACCATCCCCAGGCATGCCTTCTCATCCTCCTGTATAACTGATGGTGTCTTTCCTGAAATACCTGTAGTGAGTCTACTCCATGTGCTGGATGCCTTCCTCTGGTCCTTGGGTTGACCATCTATTCATTATCCTTCAGTCTTGCTACACAACCAGCCCACCTCCTTTTTTGTAATACAAATGCCAAATAGGAGATGTTTTTTCCATAAGGTATATAAATCATTAATAGAATCTCTGACCGGCAAGAGAATATCACATCACACCAAGAAGAACCTATTTTCCAGTAAATGGGACTACCAGATGTTGAAATTGGGTTATTAACCACAGATACCTAGGCCCTGAGAAAGTCAATGTATTACAGTACATTTTAAATCAAATAATATATGATTTCTCATTTTAGTTCCCCCATGAAGTTTCATAATAACTTGGCCTTAATATTATATGTATGTAAGAATGGATTTTTTTCTTTCCTTTTTGTTGCTAGTAGGAGACAAGAATGAGGGAAAGCTCAGTTGGTCATTTTCTAAGTACTTTGCTGAAGGCAATCTACATGGTCACTAACCATTTTGAATTCCAATGTATTTTTTAAAAAAAAAAATAACTGAATTTGCTTGGATATTTTTTTTTGGAGATGTGTGTGTTGAGTAGAGACACAGCCCAAATGTCCTAACTCTTTCCTTTCACAACCACAAGTAGTTTGGTTACCACATTCCTTTGCATTAAGGCTCCAGAAGACCCCTTTTAAAATGTAAATTTTACTGGGCCTAAAAGCAGTCATTGATTAAGAAAGCATTAAAGCTCAAATTTCTCTATAATTTAATCTTGATAATTAATCTCTGAAGAGGCAACACATTAAGGCTATTACTGGGCATTAAAACCTTAGCTTAAATTATTTTAACTGAGTTTAGTAAACCAGACTACAAAGCCCCGTGGGAATGAGACCAGAGACACCAGAGATGGGTTCTGCTAGGAGGAGGAGGGAAAAGATAAGGAACTGTCTAGTAGGGTAGACTGGCTGGGGAAGCTTGGGGTGGGGGAGGCGGAGGTCTGAGTTGTCTGATGACAATACGAGGGTGTGGGACCTAAAGGGACCCCTCTCTAAAGGTGTAAAGAAGCAGAGAAAGGGATGGAGGAGAGGCCATTGAAAATAAATGTCAGTAATTTCATAATTTTGATTAGGACCACTCTTAGAAGCAACTGTTCACAAATCCTTTTACTTTCTTTTTCCTCATCACACTACTTTCATACGCCAACCATCTCTTAAAAAAAAATTCCAAGGAGTAGATATCTTGGTACACCTTGTCACACCAAGAAATGGCAAACTGAAAACATGAAATGTGATAAAATTCATAAGGTTAGACATATTTTGTGTGTGTATATATACATATATATATGTGTGTGTGTATATATATATATATATATACACTTGCGTATACTTCCATGTTATTTGCACGTATATACAGGGTGGTAGTTCTTGTTCATCCTTTGTCATCAAAGAAGACCAATGGCATCACTGGATGATGTATCGACTCATTTGTGACTCTTTTCCAGAGTAATTGAAGCCCAGTGCCAAGACAAAAGTCAAGGTGACTGCCCAGGATGTAGTGTGTGTGTGCGTATTCATTATATATGACACATATGTAATTTATTACATAGGCAAACTTCCTCCTTTTACAGATGAGGCCCAGAGGCCTCAGACTGTGACACCCAGGTGGAGCTAGGATTCAAACCAGGGTCTTCCAAGGCCCAGTCCAGTACTCGTTCCACTTTTATCCCATATTTTCTTCTTCAGTTGAATTAAAGCCGGGATGTCTCATCTATAAATATTCCCTCTCATGGCTCGGATGCTAAGAGTGCAACTCCACAATGTTGCTGTCCGTGTGACATTTTGCAGACCAGCGGCTTCATCAAATTGCAGGTTAGATCTTGAAAATCGGATTTTCTGGGACAGTTGTTCTGTAGACTCTGCCGTTATCTTCTGTGGTTATTGCACCAGGCATCTGGAAATCAGGGGAAACCTTTCAAGTTAGAGATAGGTTCATCTCCAACTGGAGGAATGCTCCTCTGGCCTCCTAAGAAGGGGTCTGCACCTAATCACAGGCCACTTTCAGCAGTTCATAATGTCAGAGTGCTGACCTGAGACCAGGGTCACACTGCGGTCTCCTTTCCAACTCTGGGGAGCCAACAGGGCAACCTTTTCTCCAGTCAAGTTCAAGAGAGAAATGGAGAGGAACATTTGTTTAACTTGTTCCTTATTGAAAGAGGGATACCTGGCTGGCAGCTGCCTGACTGCGATGTGGGGCGTAAGCTATCAGATACCAGATTTGTTTCACAGGAATCATACTTCAGCAAACTGGGTTCATAACCCATGGAAACCCGATCCCAATGCCAGTACTCATGGAATAGTATTCCAGACTGGCTGCTGTGGGTGGACATTATGGGGTTCATTTAGAAAACACTTCTTCACTGCCTCCTGTGCAAGGCACCTGTACCAGGAGCTGGGGACTCAAAAAATAGGGCACAGACTTTGCTCCCAAGGAATTTCTGAGAGGGAAGAATGACATAGATACACAAATACCTGTGATTTGAGGAAGAATGAGAGAAATCTGGGAAAGAGGTGACAGAAATGTCCTATGAGAAATTGAGAAGGCAAAGATCATTTTCACCTGGGTAGAAAATTTTTTAAGACAGAGGAGAAAAGATTAAAAATAGACAATATTTATAAAGATACATGATAATATATGGATAATATACATACATGTATATGTATACAAACATACCTAGACATATATACATCTATAGCCACACGACATGTGTATATGTATGTGTATATTTATATATGTATATGTATACACACATACATACACATACTTGTTTTATTCAGTCATTTTCAGTCAAGTCAGACTCTTCATGACCCCATTTGGGGTTTTCTTGGCTAAGATACTGGAGTGTTTGCCATTTCCTTCTCCAGCTCCTTTTATAGATGAGGAAATTTGAGACAAACAGGGTAAAGTGACTTGCTCAGGGTCACACAGCTAGTAAGTGTTTGAAGCCAGATTTGAACTCAGGTGTTCCTGACTCCAGGCCTGGCTGGCATCCACTATCCACTGTACCACCTAGCCACCTACACACACACACACAACACACATGTGTGGTATGTGTGTGTGTGTGTGAATCTTGACTTTTGTTGTTTAGGATTTCACTAAACTGATGTGTTATCATTTGATTAGGCTAGGTTTCAATGAACTTCCCCAACACCTATGATGGATGGATGGATGGGTGGATGGGTGGATGAGTGGATGGATGGATGAAAACTAATTTATTCAGGGCTCACTCTGTACCAGTCATTGTACTAACTGGTAGGATTACAAATATAAAAAAAATACTAGCCAGTTTCTACTCTCAAGGAGCTTATAATCTAATTAGAGAAGATAACACATAAAAGAAAATTCAGCTTCAGGGCACATGGAAAGGCCTCAGAGTCTAAGGATGCAGTATTGGGATGGACAGTAAGGTCAGAATCCTTAGATTATAACAGTAGGTTGGGTGATGGTGCTACTAATCTGCAGAGCATAGAAGAAGGACAGATGATAAGACGAATTTAGGAGGCAGTGTCAGGGCAAATGGCAAGTCCAGGTCGTCTTCTATCTGATCAGAAGCAATAGAATTGTTGACCTATCTCACTAAAAGCTGTGTGAAGGAGTCACGCAGCCCAGGCAAGGCGGAAAGGCAGGGAAGGCGAGTACCTTCAATGAAGAGAGTGAGCTGCAGCCAAAAAGATGAGGTTCCTTTGGACCTTTGAGCTCCATTTTGTGCTCTATCGAGGGGTGCTCCCCTCTGTTTGGTCATCATAGAAATGTGAAGAATAGCTGGTCCCTCCCTACCTCAAAGGATTAGTCAAAGGATTTAGAGCTACCTAGAAAGGATCTGAGATCTTGAAGCCCAACCCTTGATTTTATAGAGGGAGAAATAGGGGCCAAGAGAGGTCAAATGATTGGCCTAAGGTCAAGGTAGTAAGCTGCAAGATTTATAGCAGCAAGATAGTAAGCACTCAGATCTTCTCATTCTAAATTTCTGTGATCTTTCCTAATGAGCTGAGGTCTGAGGAAAGATTTTCAGGAAGCCACTAGGCAGAAAGCCAGGAGGGAGGCAACGTCTATAAGCATAATATATGTCTAAAAATAATAACAATAACACCTTGCAATTGTTAAGTGTTTTGTAGTTTTCCAGGCTTTTGTCGTGTTGTTTCATGTGAACCTCACAACTGCTCTGTGACATAGAAAGGGCAGATGTTTTTATCCCCATTTTGAGGATAGGGACACTGAGGCTCAGAAGAGTTAAGCAAGTCATTCAAGGCCACAGGGTTAGTATGTAGTAGAACCAGGACTAGACAGACCCTCTTTTCTCCTATCAAGTTCCGACCAGTTACCACCGCACTCTCCTAACCAAATATTTGGACGTGTTAGATTATGCTTACAACATAATAGATGGAGTTAACTCTAAATCGTTCGTGGGGCTGTAATTATAATTCCCTGGGACAATAGTAATTATTTATCTTTACCGGCTGTATTAGATGCTCTTATCTTCATTTTTTAAATGAAGAGATTGGGGCTCAGAAAAGCAAAATGTCTTGCCTAAGGTCACACAGCTAAAAGTTAGTGGAAGATCCAGGGCGAGAGCTGAGTTCTTCTGACTTAGTTTAAGGGTTCTTTCCACTACACCAAGCTGTCTCTCTCTTCCAACCCTCTGCTGTCTTCAGGAGGCTATAAAGGTGTAGATCATAAAGTAAATTGCCTCTTGAGGCAATTGATCAATAGATGTACGATCTCTATCTGGTGATTTATAAGAGCTACCACTATCTCTAACCATTATGGCTGGTGTTAAAATCACTAAGACACTAAAAACTTCCCTTTATACCCAGTGGTACCCAAGATGACAACAGCAGCGACGACAGTAATAGCTAGCATTTACATAGTACTTTAAGGTTTGCAAAGTATTTTACATATGTAACTTCATTTGCATGTAGCTTCATAAGCTCTGTGAGATTATTTTCCCCATCTTACAGAGAAGGCGACTGAAGCTGACAAAGGCTAGGTCATTTATACAGGGTAACAAGGCTAGTAAGTGTCTGGGGAAGGGTTTGAACTCACTTCTTCTTGCCTCAAAATTCAGTACTTTCTGTACTATCATACCTTTGTTGCTTCCTCCATATTCTCTGTTTCTTCTCCCATCATTTTCTGGCCCTCTCCTTCTTTCACTCTCCTTTCCCCCCCTTCTCTCTCTCTCTCTCTCTCTCTCTCTCTCTCTCTCTCTCTCTCTGTCTCTCTGTCTCTGTCTCTCTCTCTCTGTCTCTCTCTCTCTCTTTCTCTGTCTCTGTCTCTGTTTCTCTCTGTCTCTCTGTCTCTGTCTCTCTCTGTCTCTCTCTGTCTCTCTCTGTCTCTCTCTGTCTCTCTGTGTCTTTCTCTCTCTCTCTCTCTCTCTCTCTCTTTCTCTCTCTGTCTTTCTTTCTCTGTCTTTCTCTTTCTCTCTCTTTCCCTCTGTCTTTCTCTTTCCCTTTCCCTTTCTTTCTCGTTCCCTTTTTTTCTTCCTTCCTTTCTTTTTTTTCCTCCTCTGGAGACCCACCATTGTCATCCAGTGGCATACCTGATGTACCTCAAAGCAGAAGGGTTTCACAGGATCATTGATTTAGGATTGCTTAGGACCATAGAGGTCATCAGATCCAATCCCCTCATTTAACAGATGAGGAAACTGAGGCCCGGAGAGACTAAGTGACTCTCCAGGTGACAAAGTTAGTCAATAAGCCTTTATTAAGTGCCTTCTAGGTGCCAGGTGCTGCTCTAAGCGCCAAGAATATAAAAAGAGGCAAAAGACAATCCCTACTGTCAAAGAGATCACAATCTATTGGAGAAGACAATAAGCAAACAAATAAGTACAGATGACTTACATACAGGATAAATAGGAAATAAGAGAAGAAAAGCATGAGAATTAAGAGGAGTTGGGAAAGGCTCCCTCTAGGAGGGGGACTTTTCATTGGGACTTGAAGAAAGCCAGGAGGTGGTGATGAGGAGAGAGAGCATTCCAGGCACTGTGACGGCCAGAGAAAATGCCCAGAGCCAGGAGAGAATGTGGAACAGCAAGAAAGCCAGTGTGGTGGGGAATAAGGTATAAGAAGGCTGCAAAGGTAGGGTGGTATTAGGTTATGAACAGATGATTTTCTGTTTTGATCCTGGAGGTGATAGGAAGCCACAGAAATATACTGAGTAGTGGGGAGCTGGTGGGGAGAAGAGTGACATGGTCAGACCTACACTTTAGGAAAATCTCTTTGGGGGCTGAATGGAGGATGAATTGGAGAAGACTTGAGGCAGGTAGACCCACTAGCGGGTTATTGTAGTAACTCAGGTTTGAGATTTGCACCAGGGTGGTGGCAGTGTCAGAAGAGAGAAGGGTATATTCAAGAGATGCTGCAAAGGTGAAATTGGATATGGGGAGTGGGGGTTGGAGTGGAGCTGAGAAAGTGAGGTGTAGAGGATGACATCTAGGTTGAGAACCTGGGGGACAGAGAGGATTGTGGCACCCTCAAGAGTAACAGGGAAATTTGGAAGAGGGGATAATTTAGGGGAAAGAAATGAGTGCAGCGTTAGACATGTTGAATTTAAGATGTCTACTGGGCAGCCAGTTCAAGATATCTGAAAGGGCCATGTGAAACCAGAGGTCAGCAGAGAGGTTAGGGTAGGATAAGTAAATTGGAGAATCATTGGCATAGTGATGAAGATTAAATCCGTGGGAACTGATGAGATCACCAAGTGAAAAAGTATAGAAGGAAAAGAGAAGATGCCCCAGGACAGGGACTTGTGGGACACGTAAGATTAGTGGGCATGACTTGAATGAGGACCTAACAAAGGAAACAGAAGGAGCAGTCTGATAGGCAGGAAGAAAACTAGGGTTGAGTGACATTCCAAAAACCTAGAAAGAAGAGAGCATCGAGGAAGATAGTGTGATCAGCAGTGTCAGAGACTACAGAAAGGTCAAGGACAGAGAGGTCATTGGTTTTGGCAATTATGAGATCATTGGTAACTTTGGAGAGAAAAGTTCTGGATTTCTACATGGGAGCTTAATGAAATAAACACATGAGATGAGCAAGAGCAAGGAGAGATTCAGTACCAAATCATATGGTTCATGAAATCATAGAATCTTAAGAGTTGGAAGGGAGCACAGAGGTCATTAGTTTAACCTTAGCTGAAATATGTATCTCTTCATAATATCCCTGAAAAACAGTCAACTAGCCTCTGACTAAAGAAGTAAAAAAAAGGAGGAGCTTACACTTTTAAAGGCAGTCACTTCTTTATTTTTGGATAGCACTAAATGTTAGGAAATTCATATCTGTATATATACATATATATACACACAGATATGTGTGTATATATATGTATACATATACATATGTACATACATAAAGTACATACATACTTTATGTATATACCCATGAAAGTTTTTATTAAAAAATTTTCTTTTGAGACTGAGTCTCTCCCAGGCTGGAAGTTCTGCCACCTTTCAACATCCCAGTCCCACTCCTGATCAGCAGGGGAGCTTTGACCTGCTCTCTTTCTGACTTTGGCTTCTAGGTGGCCCTGTGAATAAAGCCCATGACTTGGAGTTAGGAAGATCTTAGTCTGAATCCTGCCTTACTACCTGTGCCACCCTGAGCTAATCACTTAACTTCTTTGTGCCTCAGCTTCTCTATATGTAAAAGGGTGGATAATGAGAGCACTTACTTCATTCAAATGAGTTAACATGTGAAACACTCAGAAAACCTTGCAACTCTATATAAATGCTAGTTATCATCATCATCATCATCATCATCATCATCATCATCATCATCATCATCATCCCTCCTTAAGCAGCCTTGTGGCTTCTCAGTCTCAGGGAATCACCATTTTGATGCTGAACTTAGGACAAAAAACTGATTGACTTCAGCCCTACTAAATCTCAGAACTCCTGAAATAAAAATATCCACCAGCCTCAGCCTCCCCCAGTAGCAGGAATTATAGATGTGTACTCCCATGCCCAACGATTTCTCCTTAGGTTGAGCCACAGTCTGCCTCCCTATAATTTCCATCCCTTGGACCTAGTTCTTCCTTCTAAGGTTAATAATAACATTAATAGATGTATAATATAATATAATATAATATAATATAATATAATACAATACAGTATTATATAATATAATGTAATATAATATAATATAATATGATATGATATGATATAATATAATAAGTCTAATCCTTCTTCACATGACTACCCTTTAAAAATTTCCATGTGCCCTGTAGGACTTTTCTTATCCAGGCTAAACAGCCCTATGTCCCTCTCCCTAACCTTTCAGAAGACTCGGAAAAGAGGAAGGTTGAATTATAGATTTGTCAGAGAGGGCCTCGTGGATGAGGTAGGACTTGAATTAGGTCTTGAAGAGTATGTATAAATAGAGGAGAAGGGAGGGCATTCCAGTCCAGTGTAAGAATACAAGCAGAGACGTGAAAGCAAAGATGAACATAATGAATTCATGCAACAGCAAAAAGATTTACTTGACCAGTATGGAGGGAGTCTGTTGGGAAGTAGTGAGGGAAAAGATTGGATGGGTTGGGTGGAGCCAGAGTATGGAGAACCTTGAAATCCAGGCAAAGGAGTTGAGACTTTTATCATCTCTTGCCTTGACTGTTGCAATAGCCTCCTAATCTGGCTTCTTACTTGCAGTCGTTTCTCCTTCCATTTCATCCTTTACCAGCTGCAAAGTTAGTATTCCTGTTTTTAAAATTTTCTCCCCCTCCCTCCCCAAGATGGCATGCGATCTGATTTGGGCTCTACACACACATTCCTATTAAACACACAGAATTAGTATTCTTGAAAAATAATTCTGACGATGTCATTCTCTGCCCGCCCCACCGAATCATCTACAGCTTTGCCTCTGGGATAAAGTACAAACTCTCTACTTAAAACCCTCCGCGACCTACCACCACCGTATTGTTTCTGTCCACACATACAAACTGAACTATTAGCTGTTCCCCAAACTCGACATTCCCTCTCCCATCTCAGTACCTTTTCCCAGGCCATCCCCCGATTCTGGAATGCCCTCCCTCCCCACCTTCATCTCTAAGAATTCCTTCAAGGGTCAGCTGAGGCGCCCCCTCCTAATACAAAGCCTTTCCTGATCCCTGCCTCCCCTGCTCCCTTCTTCTTCAGAAAATCCTGTATTTCATATGTTTACTTATCCTTACCACCCAACTCCCCCAAAGAATGGAAATTCCCTGAGGCCAACAGCATTTTCATTTTTGTCTTTGTATTTCTACTTAGGGATAATTTGTTTCCCTATAAAACTGCTTAGTTTCAACTCCCTTGAGTTATGAGATGGGTTCATGAATCCTTGCTTGTTTGTTGCATTTTTTAAATGGTATTGGTGTTGTAGGAAACAAAATAAGACCTTTCGAATTCATAATGTAGGTCAATTTGACATCATATGTTTACCTGCTAAATCTGTCTCTAAAATAGGAGTACGTGAAATAAAAATGTTTTCTGTTAAGCTGAAAATGGCTTTTTAGCAGGTTTGAGTTTTGAAGTTGATGTTGCGAGCTGGCACTGAGCAAAGGAAGTATGAGAGTGCGGGGGTCTCCATTTATCTTTGGTTCTCTCCCATTCGGTTAATAAGCTTGTGCCATTAACGCCAATATTTAAGTCAACTGGAAGTATCTCTGATAAACCACCGAAATAGACATGATAATTAAGTGCCCATTGGCTTAAATGGATCTTGAAGTATGACCTAAAAGGTCAATATAACAGGCCTCTGTCAGTGGGGAGTGAAAGGAATTTCCAAAGACAGGGTCCTTTCCACGGGAAGAGCCCTAACACTGGTTCTCTGAGGTGTGAATCTGGGAACTGTTAGCCGAAGCCCTCTGGTCCTTCTCTGCTGTCAAAAACACGCATAGAAGTGGAGACAGAAATGTTTTACTTGGGGAAACCTAACTATATTCTTTTATCACTTACAGAGGGGGAGGGAAGGTTATCTCCTAGTCTTTTTTTCCTTCCCTGTAAGCTTCTCTCTTCATTTTTATTACCAAAGGAGGGACAGATGGTTGGACTAATTGGACCCTAATAAAAATTGAATTACTTTGATTTCTTTTTCACTGTGTGGACAAGTGAGCTGTTGTATGTGACAGAATGGGGGACTATTCATCTGTCAAAATAAGTGGGAAGAGTGAGTCTCAAAATAAGTATAATATAGTATTGTACAAGTTATAATTTATAACATAAAGTAGCTTTTTATTCAACCCTCTTAATCTTACATGAGACTGAGGAAAGGTATCTACCTTTGGTTAATTGGACCAAAGATTTATGGCTCACTCAGCAAGTCCTATTCCCTCTTTTATTTTATTTTTATTTTGTTTTTCTAACTTGTTTTATTTTAAACTAGCCTGGTATAAATCAATAAACTTCTTATAAAGTTAGTCTGTTGGGGAAAGCATCATTTTATATGGAGCAAGACTACTTAGTTTCAGCAGTTCTTGGGATGTGATCAAATGCTTTGGTCTTTCACACTCATAACTCTTAACAAGGACGATAGTATCACAGAATTAGAGGATTGAAAAGATCCTCAGTGATCATCTAGTTAAATGATTATCTGAACGGTATTCCAGGCTATAATCTACCCAAAAGTAGCTCTCCAACCTTTGCTTGAAGCCCTCAAGTGAGGGGGAACCAGCCACCTCCTGGAGCAGATCTGTTGGATGACTCAAATTATTAGGAAATTTTTCCTTCTATCAAACCTAAATTTGCTTCTCTGTAGCTTGCACCTTTTGTTCCTAATTCTGTTCTCTGGAGCCAAAGAGAACAACTTGAATCCTTCTTCCACATGGCAGCCCTTCAAATACTGGAAGCTAGAAAGTATGTCTCCATAAGCTTTCTCCAAAAAGCAGTGTGCCATGATGGATAGAGCACTAGCCTCAAAGATAAGAACACCCGGGTCCCATCTCTGCCATACTGATTTTGTGACCCTGGACAATTCACTATACCTCTCTCAATGTTCCAGGTAACTTTATGACTGTAAATTGCAAGGAAAGAACAGATCTTTATCAATAGAGGATATTCATCACCAGACCTCCCTTGCCTTATGAAATTATAGGTCCGATGATTTTTTTAAAGATTTAAATTTTTAAAGTTTTTAAAAGACTAATTCCCACCCAATTCTTTCAGCCAATCTTCACATGGCACCAACGTTCCATCATCTTGGTTTCCTTCCTCTGGATACTCTAGCTCCGTGGGTCTTAAAGTATTGTAAATACTTAAGTACTATCGTATGAAATCCCTTGGAGTAACTGAGGCCATTACAAGGTGTCCATCCCATTATTTTCATAATAACACCAAAACATTTTAATATCTAATATGCTAAATATTGATAGATATAATCCACATAGACAAAAGCTCTTTGGGGGGTGTCCTCAAGAATTTTTAAGAGCATAAAGGAGTCCTGAGGCCAAAAAGGTTGAGGACTGATGCTCTAGGCTTATCAACATCCTTCCTTAGATGTGATATTTAAAACTGAACTGTATTTCATTTGTCGTCCAACCAGAGAAGAGTGCTGAGGAAATCTCATCTTCTTGGTCCTACTTCTTTATTTTTCAGATTAAATAAATGGAGCCAAGGATACTAAAGTGTGTTGCCAAGGTCACATACATGGTCAAGAGCAGAGCCAGTATTTGAACCCATGCTCTGTGCTGCTACATGTCAGCACTTTTTCCACTACATAGTTTTTCACCATCTTCATGATTTATCCCTCCCTCAGCATAGTGGCTCCCACTAGATCCATTCTTTCCTTGATCCACATGGAGACCTAGATTAGGAAGAAAATTATAAGATGGAAGATATGCCACCTTTTCAACACTTATTATGACAAATAAATAGACCTCTAACATCTGCAAAAGAAAGCAAAAGAAAGCCTTAGATTATTGAGTTCCGTTCATTGCATTCATTCATTCCACAGCCCTGTCAGTCATATGGCAAAAAAAAGATGAACCAAAGACTTCAATAGATGAAGAAAAGTCAAAATGAGACTGTAGAGTATTGAAGCTGATTTTAAAAGAAACCTATCAGGATTTCTGTCTTTAGATCGCATTTCTACCCTCAGAGGCCATATACTTATTTTAATATGGCTGTGTTTGCTCAAATTATTCTGCAGACTTTTCAAACATGTGGAACATTATTGAGAGAGCAAATAGTTTGCCTCAGTCTGCATTCAGACTCCATAATTCTTTCTCTGGATGCACATAGCTTTTTCCATCATGAGTCTTTTGGAGCTGTCTTTGAACCCTGCATTGATGAGAGGAGCTAGGTCTATCAAAGTTAGTCCTTACAGATACTGTGTGTTTGTAATCATGTATAATGATCTCATGGTTCTGCTCCCCTCACTCAGCATCAGTTCATATAAGTCTTTCCAGGTTGTAAAGAAGTCCGTCTGCTCCTCATTTTTGTAGCACAATAATATTCTATTACATTCATATACCACAATTTGTTTAGCCATTCCCCAATTGATGGATATCCCCTTGATTTCCAATTCCTTGCTACCACAAAGAAAGCTGCTATAAATATTTTTGTACATAGGGGCCCCTTTCCCACTTGTGCGATCTCTTTAGGTTATAGCCCTAGAAGTGGTATTGCTGGGTCGAAAGGTATGCACATTTTTATAGCCCTTTGGCCATGGTTTCGATAAATAATTTATTGATTTAAAGCCAATAGGGTTTAAAAGGGCAGGTAGATTATAAAATGGGTCCAGAAATAAAAACTCAAAATTCAGAGTTGCTTTTCGTGTTTAGTATACACTAAAACATGAACATTTTCAAGAGACACATATTGTTATGATGGGAAGACCATTGGATTTGGGGTTGGGAGACTTGGTTGAGTATTGGCTCTCATACTTAGGCTCTAGTATGTGAACACTGTAAGTCAATTAACTTCTCAGAGTCTCAGTTTCATTATCCACAAAATAACCATTAAAAAAACAGAACTCAGATCTGTGGATGGACTTGCATAGAGGCATATTTCAATTCGATATGAGAAAAAAACTTCAGAACAATTAGAGTTGTTCCCAAATGGAATGGAATTACCTTAGGAAGTTGTTGGTTTCTAGATGTTGGAGATCTCCAAGGACAGGTTGGGTGACTATGGGTTAAGGATTAGAGCCAGCTCCTATAGCTATTGTTATATTTTCACTGTGAAATGTTTGCACCTCAGAAATCAACAAACACTACACATCGGGGCTCAACTTATATTTTCATGATTGCCTAAATTTAAGAAAGTGATGGAGAAATGCCAACGCAGAGTAAAGGAATTTTTTTAGCATGCCAGTTGTTAGACATTTACTGGCACCACCCCGGTTAGGGATGTTTTACAGGAAATTCATACTTAGGAACTGGACCTCTGAGGTCCTTTCCAATTCTGGAGTTTTATGATTCTATTTGTACCTCAGAGTTGTCGTGAGAAAGGCATGTTATTAAACAGTAAAATTGTTATGTAAAAGGAACTTATGAATAGAAATCTGAACAGTGTGGTGAGTAATGTCAAATAAACTATGTTCTACATGAACATACCAGAACTTTGAAGCTCACTGAAAATCTTGATTAATTTAGTAAATGAATGTGTAAGTGAACAATAAATTTACACTTGTCTTAAAAAGGTTATGATGGCCTTTAATGTGAAATATAAATTGAACAGGGAATGAACATGCTATTGTTCAGAAAAAAAAAAATTAGCCCGTAGTGAGTAATAAGTAGTCCCTTCCTCCTTTTTACCTGTAGGTATAAAAATAAACACAATTTTGAATGCCGGAAATCTTAGCAGCAGAACAGGTGGTACTTTAATTTGGAATGACCTCAAAGGGGAAAAAAATAATCATTTAAAAAAACTTTAGCATTCATTTGATTAAAAAAATTGAGTTCCAAATTCTCTTCTCTTTTACCCCTCCCCCGCCCATTGAGAAGCAATATGATACCCATTATACATGTGAAGTCATGGAAAACACATTTCTGTATTAGCCATGTTGCAAAAAAAGGAAGAAAAAATAAAGAAAGCAGAAAAAATACTCTTCAATGTGCACTCAAAGTTCATTTGTTCTCTCTCTGGGAGTGGATAGCATTTTTCATCATGAATCCTCTGGAATTGTTGTGGATCATTGTACTGACCAGAGTAGCTAAGTCATTCACAGTTGATCATCTTTACAATGCTGTTACAGTGTGCGGTGTACTCCTGGTTCTGTTCAAAAAACAACTTTTTCAAGAAACAAATCAGCTCCATAGGCCCACTGGTATAACCTTGCACCCAAGGAAGGCTTTCATCCTTCGAAATCCAAAGGGTTAGGTGTCCACACTGGCCTGAATATTCTGCTGTTCCAGTATTGACCCACCCTGAGATGTCCACACTTCTCCAGTTTCTCAGGAAGCCACAAATAAGTGGATTAGGTTGAGTGAAGAGGGCAGCACAGTGATCAGATATGGAGATTCTGCCAACATCTCTTCCCTTGTTCCTGCTCCCCGTCTCATGCTGGTGATGCTCTGGTGAATATTAATAAAATAGGTAGTTTTTGAAGAGCAAAGTTTTGTGGAGAGGCAGTATGGTGTTACAGAAGATCCAGAGATTTGGGGTCAGAGGCCCTGGGGCTCCAATCCTGGTTCTTCTGCTTACTAGCTGTATGACCCTGGACAAGTCACTTTACTCCTCTCATCCTCAGTCTTCTCATTTATAAAATGAGGGTGTTGGGTAAGATGGACTCAAAGGTCCCTTCTAGTACTCCATCTGTGATCCTAAAATTTAAGTGATACTTTTTCAGGCATAGGACTGAAGAGGGCAAAAGGCTGATCATGTACAATTCTTCATGGAAGAATTCCCTTAGAATCATTGCTGAAGAGAAGAAAAATGAAAAAGAGAGTGAAGGTGTGGTTCATTGACTTTTAACCTTAAATAATATTTCTTTAGGATAAGAAATCTAGATGAAAATAGGAAATTATCCATTGTCTAATCATTTGTCTTCATTATATCAAATATGGATATTTGGAAGCCTTTAAATTTTTAACCACTTTCATCCACATGTTTGATGTGCTACAGATATGGACCAACACCAAATGATTAGACAGAAAGATCTGGAGAAAAAGACATCTTCCATCTTTGACGAGAGGGAACTTTATATGTGAGAGACCAAAGAACTGAAGACAAATTTATTTTCTTTTTTTCTGGATTTGACATGAGTCATAAGATCATAGATTTAGAGCTGAAAGGGACCTTAGAGATCATTAAGTTCAACTCATTTTACAGATGGGGAAACTGAGGCACACAGAGGTTAAGCAACCTGCCCAAAAAGTGTTTGAGGCAGGATTATGAATTCATTTCTTTCTGACTCCTGGTCCAGTGCCCCATCTTTTATGCAATGATGCTTCTCCATTAATAAATAGCTTGTCCCTTCTGGAGTTGCCTCTGTTTTCTCTTAATATCCTTGTGAGAAAATGAGTACCTGTGGAAATACTCCAAAAGGAAGTCAAATGGATTATCTTCCTTTCTTTTCATGATAAACTCCATTCTAGAAATTTTATCATATTTATTAATAAAAGTGGATGAATTCACCAGGAATGTGAATTTCATATTCTAAATTGCTAATGTGATCAAGTGCTTACACCAGATTTACTCACCAATGATGAATAATCTGCTAGGGGCTCCTACCTATGTAGATAACATCAATGACATCTGTGGACTGTCTGTGAATCTCCATGTTCCACTGTGGGAAAAAGGAGAGTACGCATCCTCTCCTTTTAAACCAATCAAAGGCATTCTCCTGTGATGTCCTCAGAGAAACTCTGCCTCCACTTCCATTTCTCGACTCTTTTTCATTCATACTAACTTTCCCTTTGGCACCAATCATATCTAGAAAGAAACAGAAGAGTCTTCATGGGAGGAATCTGAAGTTTCTGAACAATGATAGATTCATAGGAAACTCTAACCATCATTATCAAGAGTTGAAGGCAGACAGAATAAGAAATGAAGATGTTTCCTTCTGTACTATGAACAGATTCCCCTGTCCATCTATTGTTTTTAATCTGGGAGAGATGGAACAAAAGGAAGGGAAAAAAGAAATTGGATGGGACATTGGGAGGAGAAAGGAAGAAAGACACCCCTTGGTTTGTATTAGCTCTGAAGTAATGGAACAGTATTTAAATAAAAAAACCAAACAAACAAAAAGCAAAAAAAAAAAAACAAACAAAACCCTTGGAGTTTCTCTTACCTTTTCTGTTTGCTCAGGACTCCACAGCTACTCTTGCTTTCTCTTTTGTCTACTTTTTGGTACTGTCAATCCTGGACTTTTGCAGTGGTAATGTTCCTAGAAAATGGCATGAAAGTCAAAATCACAAATGTTATTACATTGAACCTATGGGAAATAGGGGTTAGATGTCCACAACCACCAAAAACTGTAATCTTGCTGCAAGAGATTGCTTAAAAATACTTTTCTGCATGCAATTCTTTATAACCAAACACTAATTCTGATGTGTACTTTTTCTAATACAGTAACTATGAAATAACCCATAAAATGCAGTCCACAAAATAAAATTGGTAACATGCAAAACATTTTTCTCACTAGTAATTCCCTAGAATTCTTTTGTGCAAGCATCTCAATAAAAAGCCATTGATTTCAGACAATATTCAGTTTTCAGAACGCATGAAATCTACAGTAATATTGTACAACAAAATAAAACTTCTAAACCTAAAACTTTTTTTTAACATCAGTCTTAACCTTCCACTTGTGTCAGATGGTGGTGGAGGGCGTTGTGCTTCATATCAAATTGTTGCTTCATTAACACCAAACTCACACCACCAGCAGCTGAAGACATTCTAGCTTGAAATTCATCTAACCCTTTTATTTTCTCACTAAGCCACGTCATTGACTTTGCATGCTTGGGCTTAGAGCCCAAAGGACATGCCCTACACTTTGGGGGCATAATTCCTACACAAAATTTGAGTTTCAAAGGCAAACAATGAAAATATGGACTGAATGCATATGGACTTTTTTACAGTGGTAGAATGAACAAGACCAGAGAAGCATCTAGCAGGAGACCAGCCACTCCACAAACTTGCTTGCATCACGCCTTTCATTTTTTCTCTACTGTGCATAGCCAGGAATGTGTATGGTTGCCAATGCAAAAGTGAAAATGAGGTTACTAATAAAATTACACAATGCTTGAAGTCACGAAAGTTAAATGCACAAACACTGAAGAGTGACTACATATTTGTTTTATTACTTTTCCGCCTTCATTTCAGTGTCTGATGAGGTATATGATCTTAGTGTCATAGATGTAGAGCCCATAGAGGTCACTTATAAACATCATCAAGCCCAGTCCCATGTGGGCCCCTGGCAGTCCTCTTATCATCTTGCAAATTCCACCTCCCCTTTGTAATGAAGCTTCCGTGACTTCTTTCTAGGTTCCCTGGGTACT
Organism: Phalanger gymnotis; assembly: GCA_028646595.1. Classification (NCBI taxonomy): domain Eukaryota; kingdom Metazoa; phylum Chordata; class Mammalia; order Diprotodontia; family Phalangeridae; genus Phalanger; species Phalanger gymnotis. The sequence continues at coordinate 107,917,890 of CM053623.1, forward strand.
GCAGGTCGTGTGTGCAACCTGACTTCCCGTGGCATGGACAGCTGTGAAGTCATGTGCTGCGGAAGGGGCTACGACACATCCCGAGTCACCCGAATGACCAAATGCGAGTGTAAGTTCCATTGGTGCTGTGCCGTGCGCTGTCAGGACTGTTTGGAGGTGGTGGACGTACACACGTGCAAAGCCCCCAAGAGTCCCGACTGGGTGGCACCCACATGACCCACACATCAACCAGCTGCCTTTTCTCCCCTGGGACTCAATCTGATCTGCAGAGACACTGGACTTTGGGGTTCCCCTCCAGGGGGGCATGTTTCTTAAAGTGTATGGCAGGCACTTTGACTCACCAGAAACCACCTCTCCCTTCCTGGGTGCCTCCAGGACTGTGTAGTGCATAGAAGTTATATCCTATTCTATTTACATTACCGGGTTGTAACACTTCCCTGTAACATAGCTATGGAATATCACGAGGTCTTTTGTACTATTGGGAGGGGTTTTGTGTGGGGAGGTGGGGGAGAAGAGATAGAGCTTGTCTTTGCTCTACCCAAACTTCCCCTAAAAAGTTGACCAGGGAAGAAAGGAGTTCAAATGATGTTTCTCTGTCTTTCAACTGAATGCTCACAGCTAAGTGATCTCATGAGAATTTCATACAACTTCCACTAAATTATCTCATATTTCCTAGAAGGACCATGACAAGCCTTTTTACTTTGCTGTTTTTGGTCTGATCAAGAGATTTTGAGAGACGCCCGTATCATCTGGTAATTGGTAACTAACATGGTTTAAATACACAGCAAATTTGAAATGTATGTTTTCCCAAGGCCATTTGAATTCAGCATTAGTACCCAGTGTAATAAAATGGGGGAAAGCTCATGCTGAGTGATATTTTAATTCCCTATTATAGCATACCTTAGGTGAAAAAGTGAATATTTTATCTTCTATGTAAAGATGCTGAAATTCCTGGGACATGAAAAACTCATTTGGAGAGGGACTTCCTTCTTTCCCAATAAACATACATAAGAGCAATGTTTTCTGCTTCTCAGGTAAGGTAATTACAGAAGACAAGGATTTCATGATTGAGCACCTGATGATGCTTCTGTACAGATGAGCCAGAAAAATGGGAATCAAATTCCTGTTTGGTGTTTGCCATGTGAATCATGGAGTCTTATAACTGGAACAATTCGATAATGATCGCTCTTGGGATGACAGGGCCAGGAATGAAAATGCTGATGACAAGGTTTCCATAACTAACCCAATAACTGCGGAAGCCTTGAGTATAAACAGATTGCAAAAGGATGGCCCAAATGGTATAAGGAGTGCCTCTGAGGACCAGCAGTACTAAAAGTACAGTTTTAACACCCATTGCATTTAATTTTAATCATGCTTGTTTAACGATTAGGAGATGATGTGGTCCTGACCTAAGGCAAATGACACATAGCCTTGCTTATAAACTCCATATCCATAATGTATTATATTGCAAAAATATGAACTTCGAGAACTACATTAAAGTGGCTCAGCTGTAATTATGGGAATATTAGTATGCAAATTGTGATCTCCTGCTTTGAGTTAAAAAATGGCATTTATGGAAGATGACAAGGCTGACTGTTAAGCTAAATGAAGGAGAAGTGAAATGAGTGAAAATATTCCTTGCTACCTCTGGCTACTAGATTCTTGTTCTAAGCATAATCTCCAGTACAGAAAATTACTCCTAGCAGCATACCATCAATATGCACACTGTAATAATTTTAAGAAATCATTGATTTAATCAGGATAGGTATTCCCTCCAGTTATCTCTTAAGTTGGTCTCTTCTAAGTCTTCCTCCTTCTTGACCTCTCCAATCCAATAAACATTTATTAAATACCTACTATGTGCCAAGCACTATACTAAGCACTGGGGATACAATTAATAAAAAGATAGTCCTTGCCCTCAAGGAGCTTACAGTCTAAAAAGGGGAAATGACACACAAAAGGAGGCAGGGAAGGGTAGGGAATGAGATACCAGGAGGTACCTGGCATGGGGCATCTTGTTCCATGGAGTTGAAACCAGGCAGGGCAGTAGATGCAAAGTGGAGTGCTCTCTGTAGCATCTGACACTGTTGATCATTCATTCTATTCTCTCGGATACTTTTTCTTCTTTGGGTTTTCATGACACAGCTCTCTCCTGGTTCTCCACCTATATCTGTCTGACTATTCCTTCTCATTCTCCTTTGTCAGATCATGATCCATCTGCCACCCCTGAAGTGTAGATACACTCAAGGCTCTATCCTGGAGCTCTGTTCTCTTCTCTCTGCACTTTCTCTCTCAGTGAACTCATCAACTTCCATGAGTTCAGCTATCAACTCTGTTTAGATGATTCTTCCATCTACATCATCAGTCCTAGTCTGTCTCCTGAGCTCCATTATCTCCTCACCAGCTGCCTACTGGACATTTCAAACTGGATGTCCTGTAGGCATTAAACTCAACATGTCTAAAGTAGAACCCATTATCTTGCCTGTCCCTCTTTCAAAAGTCCCTATTTCTGTTGAGAGTGCCAGCATCCTTCTAAGTCATTCAGGTTCATAATCTGGTATCCCCCTTGACTCTTTCTTCTCCTTCATCCCTATGTCCCATCAGGCAGCCAGTCTGATTAATATAACCTCCACAATATTTCTTATTCTGATTTCCTTTCTCTCCACCCACATGGCCACCACCCTGGTTCACACCCTAATCACTTCTCATCAGAGCTATCACAATAGCCTCCAAATTGGCCTTCTTACCTCCAGTTTCCCACCTCTCTAATCCATCCTCCACAGAATTGTCAAATTGTTCTACCTAAAACACAGGATTCTGCAATTGTTCCCTTTACTTTGGGGATAAAACTTTATCTGGCATATAAAGCGCTTCACAATCTGGTTACCTTTCTAGACTTGCTGCACATTACTATACTTCACATACTTGATGTTCCACCCAAATTGTCCTCCTTACTCTTCTCCACATAGGACATTTCATCTCCCATCTCCATGCTTTTGCACCGGCTGCCCCTCATAGCTAAAATGCACTTTCTCCTCACTTCTCCCTCTTAGAATCTCTAGCTTCCTCTAAGGCTCAGCTCGGGTACAACCATCCTTCATGAAGTCTGTCCTGAGCCTCATATTTGCTAGTGTCCTTTCCCCTAAGATATTATTTATATTTTGTTTGCATGTGATTTACATTTTCTTACCTATGTCCATGTTGTGTTTTTTTTTCTCAGTAGAGGGCTAGCTCCTTGAGGGCAGAGATGATGGTTGTCTTTGCATCACCAGAATCTAGCACAGTGCCTGGCACACGATCGGTTCTCAATAAATGCTTCTTGAATGAATGAATTGATAGAAGTTGCAATTCCTCCCTGACCTACTGGATGGTGTTTATGAGTTTCTGTGGACAAAAGCAATTAATCACTTCGTGGCTAACCTTCCAAGGATATGCCTGGCCAAACTTAATTAGGCTAGCTAGACCTTTAATGACAGCTTTATTATATCCATATTCAAAACCTTTCAAGTTTGGTAGAACTTTGCAAAGCTTGTGCATCATTGACACAGCCTTAGGCAATCCAGGTTCACCTTTATGTCATGATAAAGCATTAAGATGGGGCTTAAGAGGAGGAGCTATAAATGCATTTATTTCTTATTACCTGCTGCCAATAACTGACTCTTTCTTTTTCCTTATTCTTTAGCCCTTTGGTACTTGGCGTCTCCTCTTCTCTACTTTACAATAATTTTAGGGGGATCACTGAAAATAACAGTTCCAGGAGCTTAGTAAACTCTCATCCATAAGGACCTTGCTGTTGCTGTGTTTAGTTGGCACTTTCTGACATTCTTGAAAATGGCAGGATTGAACTCTGGCTATGGCAGTGAACACCTGTCACCCCTGCTTCCAAGGAAACTGAGGCTGTTAGATCTCTTGATCTAGGGGAGTTTTGAGCTGCAGTGGGCTAAGCTGATTGGGTGTCCTCCCTAAGTTTGTCATTAATGAGGTGAATCCCTGGGAACAGGGGTGTACAAGGTTGCCTAAGGAAGAGTGAAAAGGTCCAGGTCCAAAATGGAAGAAGTCAAAGCTTCTATCTTAGTCAGAGTGGGATCAGATCTGTGCATCTGATATGAGATCTTATTCTTCCAAACTGGATGAAAGAGAGGAAGAAAAGGATGAAGAAGGAGAAGAAGGAAGAAGGAAGGTTATGATAGCAGCAGGATTAAAGCAAATCTACGTTGGCTACTTCAGGAGAGTGTTAATTATTGCATGCAGTAAGAAGAAAATGGGCATATTGTCTTGAGATAGCCTCCCTGAACTAAACATGGGCATTCCATGGACTACACAGATAGCCCAAGGGGAGCGTGAATGGGCCAATAGACAGTGATGGCACTTGGCACCTGTGGATTTATGTAAGGTTTGGGAAATAAGTGAACCGTTAATAATGCATTAACATACTAACAACATATCTTCAGAATCAAGGATTTCACCGAATTAAAAGTTCTTTGGATGCTAGAACTTTATAGATGAAATAGACCTTGTTTAGTCCAAATCTGTTATTTTCCTAAAACCAACAACAGCACCAGCAACAAGAACAACAAAACCCTTGAAAGACTAGGATCCATCTCTCTAAGACTCGGTTCCTTCCCCAGTAAAATTTCCCAATCATCTCACTTCTAACTACATTCTAAGAAGCAATAGTCTTTAAGAATGACTCATTGTTGTTTAGGATAATCACCTTAATATCTTACTCTTTTTAGAAAATGCTTTCTTTAAGAAATGACCCTATTAGAGGCTACATAATTTAAAGTCTAGAAAGAATCTGTAGGAATTATTGCTTAAGTTTTACAAATCTTCATCCCGAAGAATTCCACAGAAATCCCTCAGCTTCTTAAGGGTTGACTTTTGTTTCCACTAAAATGTTTCATTCCTGGGGAAAGTGCCCAGCTCTTTTGGTCCATCAAATCATTGCTGATACTGGAACATAAGTAAGAATATGATTGTCCATGACCTAAATAGCAAGGAGACTTAAAAGACAGAATAAAATTTGCTAAAATTAAAAACTTTAAGGCAAAAGCCATCTCTTAAAGCTGTCTCCATAAAGTATCTCGTTTGAGTTATAGACATCCAAAATGATAAAATTTAGAGTGAGAATCAATCAATCAAAAAGCATTTTTAAAGTACCTACTATGTGCCAGCCAATGTGCTAGAAGGAATCTCAATGACCATCTAACCCAACCCCTACAAGTAGTCATCCAGCCTTTCTATGAAAACTGCCAATAAGAGAGAATGTAAGACCTCTTCAAGGTAGCCTACTCCACTTCTGGAGAGCTCTAATTGTTAGTGCAATCTTCCTGATATAAACCCTAAATTTAACTCTTTGCAACTTCTCACCCATCACTCCTGGATCTACTCTTGGGCAGAACCTCTTATCCACATGACGCAGATTCTCAAACTATCTTTTCTTCAAGGTAAACACCCACAGTTCTCTTTATCTTATATTCAAGGTCCTTCCTCATCCTGGTTCCTCCCCTCTAGACATTCTCCACCTGACCAATATCCTTCTTAAATGATGATATCCAGAATTGAACGTAGAATTTCAGATGTGGTCAGACTAAGTAGGAATTTAGAGGGACTGCTTTACCCCTCCGAATGCAGCTCGATATCACATTAGCCTTTTTGGCTGTCATATCTAGCTGCCCATTAAGGCTCCTTGATATTCTTTACTCCATCCAATGTCCTAACAGGCTTCCCCCATTTTGTACTTGTGAAGTTGATTTTTTGAACCCATGTATGACTTTACATTTATCCCTATTGAATTTCATCATATTAAACTCACGCCAATGCTCTAACTAGGTGAAGTTTTGGGATCCTGGCTCTCTCATCCAATATGTTAGCTCTGCCTTCTAAGTTATCTTCATCTCATCAATCCCAAGCAACCATTCTATCCCTTTTTCAGTCCCCCTTTTTCTCTTTATTTAGTTTTAAAAAACCATTATTTTCCATTGCTTCTCTTGCCAGTCTCAATTCATTCTGAGATTTTGCACTTTTGGTACCATTTTTATAAAACTATATATGGCATGTTCTATTACTTATCTTTGCTTCCATCTTCCATAACCATCATTTTAAAATTTAAATTAGTTGGTGAGTTCCCTGTTTTCCATCTTCATTAGAATTGTTTCCCCTTATGTTTTCAGAGCTTCATTTTTGAGAGTTTCCCATCCCTCAAAATCACTTCCTGGCTCTATGCTTCATCGGAATCCTTTGAAATCTGCTTTGCCAAAATCTCCAATACATCAGGCTATGCCTCTCTGTCCTGTATCACACACTCTAGGAGGGAGAGGTCATTTCACCCCAAGTTTCCCATGATTTCCACCCCTATAACCAGTTCCTCTCTATTAATGAATGTAAGATTCAATATAGAATTTCCTGTCGTTGGTTCCTTCACCATTTGAAGGATAAAATTATTATTAAGACAAATCAAGAAGTCATTAATTAATTTCTGCTTTTGACAGAAAAAGAATCCTAATAAATGTCTGGTTAAATGAATGACCCCAAAACTTCTACATCATATGCATTTGTTCCAGGTTTGTGATCTATTTCCCCAACTCCTCATCAATTTCCTTTTTCTAGATAGTTTACTCTGATGACAAAATCACTTTTGCTTCTCCCTCCTTTGACACTTCCCAAATGCTTTTCATCATAGTCCCTTTCTCTGGTTCCTTAAAGATATACCTTCCTAATGCTACCTAGCCCCCACCCCCAATCTTTTCTACATCCTATTTCTCTTGAATAAAGTATACCTATCTAAAGCCATATTCATGGCTTCATCCCCTCCATATTCATGGGTTTCATCCCATCAAATGTCCATGATATGTATGAGGTCAAATTTGCCTTCTTGCATTAGGACCTATAGTTCCTCTTTCTTTTATGTTGCCTAAACTTTGGACAGTTGCATATAGATATTTGAGCCCATGGATTTTAGTACAGAATCCTTTCTTGGATTTTGTCTCCTCTTTAATTCTTAATGTCTCAATTCTTACTCTTTGTTCATTGTAGCTATGGTATCTAGCTTGTTGAATAGACATAAGTGTTCTTCCTCCCCATTCTTTTTAAAGTGCTTTTGGTTAAATTCGCAAGGCAGCCAGCAAATACATTCTTATTGGCCTTTGTTAGGTGTACTCCATCCCTGGCCAAGAATCTGCCATCTCTGTATTTTATGCTACGGTCTCCCAACCTCTGAGGTAGCTAGGACAAGAATTATTATCCCCATTTTATACATAGGGAATATCAAACCCTGAGACATTAACTTACTTGCCTGTGGATGTATAGTAAATTGATGGAAGCATTGGAACTATAGCCAAAGTATCAAACCTTATTCCTTCTACTGTGTTAAGAATATCTCCTGAGGGCTTAGGTTTCTAGTTGCTGCATCCTAGAAGGTGCTAGCAGGAAGAAGGCTGATATCTTATAAGAAATACTCAGCTTCAATTGTGAATCAGTGAGATTCCAAGTTTATATCTTCTGCTTGCTGAGAAAGGGGGGTTATGTCCCCAAATCCTTCTGTGTCTGCCCAGTACTAAGAGAGCCAGAGAGTGGAATCTTATTTTATACTAACTCCTTACATACTGGAAAAGGAGAACATGGGAAAATCATCTGTATATCGGGAAACAGGTTGTAGGCCAGGATGGGCAGGGATTATTTTGAACTGATTTAGAGCCTAGTATATTTGGGATGTGCCTCAGGCAACTCCCTAGGATTTATCTACTAAGTCAGAGATTTAGTGGAGGGTGTTCCCCACCCATGCTGGATGAAATCATAGCTCCTTCCTGTATTCCTGTGATAATAGCTGACATCTCTGTAGTGTGGTTTTTAAGTTTGCAAATGTACTTTACATGCATTCTTTCACTTAAACTTCACAACAACCCGGTAAGGTAGGCATTACAGTTTTAGTTTTCTACTTTACCGATGAGGAGTCTGAAACTGAAAAAGGTTAAATGACTTGCTTTGGGGCCAACCACTCAAAGTTATCCAGCAAGTCCATGTCAGAAAGCAGATTCACACCCAGGCCTTTCAAACTTCAAAATTCTATCAGCGCTACAGAGCTGCCTTCCATGATTCTGAAATGGGAGTTGGGGTGGAGGGAAAGGAAATAGGCATTTATATAGTGACTGTGTGCCAGGCACTGTGCCAAGTGCTTTACAATTATCATCTCCTCTGATCCTCACTGAGAGGTAGGTGCTACTATTATCCCCATTTTAAAATTGAGGCAGTCAGAGGTTAAGTGACTTACTCAGGGTCACACAGCTAGTAAATGTCTGAGACTGGATTTGAACTCAGATCTTCCTGACACAAGATCCAGTGTGCCACATTGTGCCACCAGCTGCCTCTGTGCGGTAAACTCTTAATTATCTTTTCCTTTGGAAGGCACCTGCATTGTAGATGTGATAAAACATTCAAGTCATGTAAATTCATTAATCTGAAACTGCCAAAAATTCTATCACAGTGAAAACCTTTGAAAAAGAAAAAAAAGATTTAGATGCTCGTTATACAAATATTTAACGCAACAAAATTCTGTACTAAAACGAGGCCTCTGACGGTCATTTGGAGTGTGCTAGCAAAACGTCTTGCTGATGTTTGGCCTCAATAATGTGAGTTTTCCTTACTTCCGTAATGTTTTTCCCATGCGAATTATTACTTTATATTCCTTTTATATTCCCTACACATACTACCTGACAGCCAGAGTGGGCAAAGTCACAGGCAGCAATTAGAAGCCAACCTGGGATTAAACATTAGCCATGGAAAATCCATAAACTATGGAAAATTAAAAGCTAATTATAGTAATAATAGCGATGATGATGATGTTGAATTCCAGTTTATTTGGTGCTCAATTCATTCTACAGTTGTGTCAGGTGACAGCGGAGGTGCATTATCTCTCTTAAAGCACTAAAACTTTCCAGCTATAGCATCCTAAATGGTACTTTACTGGTCTTAAAAAGTTACTTTTTCCCCTTATGTTACCTTTGTGACCTAAAGTCTCTGGCATACTGTACAGAAATATAGTAAGAATAAGAATCTTTGGATGTTATCCCTAAGTACAGTAAGGACCAGACACTGTTCTGCTCTAGCTCAGGATCCATGTATATTTTGGTAGGAGTACAGAACCAGGTGCCTGAAGATCTGGTTTCAAATTCAGAGTTCTCATCTTCTCTATTAATACAAGTCATCACCTCCTTTGCAACATATCGTCTTAGCTGCTGCGACTTGCCCAGGGTCACAGCAGTACATGTCACTGGTAAGACTCTAACCTGTGTCAATCAAGATAATACGTGCCAAGCAATTTACAAACCATAAATGCTATGAAATGGTAGCTATTATATCCATGATTCAATAATACTGAAAAAAATAGAGTTGTTATACAGACTCCCAAGTGGACCAGAAAGCATCTTTTGTGTTTGTTGTGCTTTAGGCTGGGTATCTTCATCTCTAAAAGCAAAAACCAAACATTTGCATGATGGACCTCACTGACTGAAACTACAGCCTTGCTAAGTTACCATAGACACTCGAAACAGTGCTTAGAAAGACACACCTCCTAGTGTGAACTGACAAGTGAGACAGGCTCATGTTGACGGTCCACCTACCTGGATAGAGAAAAATTCCACTCATCACTGTGAATACTTGCTCAACATAGCAGGTGGGGGCAAGGGTGTGATTCTCAAGAAGTCTCAGTTATTCCATTTATGATTTTCATTTCTAACTTTTCTTTGCTTCCTAATATGAACATGGATTCCTGGTTCCTGACACCTCCAACTCTCACCCAGTGGACACTGTTAATGTCATCATGATGGATATAGACAGTATGATTGTTGTCTACAAGACCCTATTTTTCTGTGAAACTGAAACATAATAAAAAAAGGAGATAGACTTTCAATGTTAACTCAATATTTCCAAACTTTAATAGTATCCTTCAATCCTAAATTTGTGCAGGATGGGGGGGAGCACTATGAAGAAGTCATGGAGTTTATATCTCTGATGCCTGTCAAAGGCTACACCTTAAAGTGCCTAGACAAATGGGTATCTAGACTGTTTGTAAAGTTTTTCAGAGATGTCAGGCAATCACCATATTTGATCATGTTTTTCGTGTGTGTGTGTGTGTGTGTGTGTGTGTGTGTGTGTGTGTGTGTGAGAGAGAGAGAGAGAGAGAGAGAGAGAGAGAGAGGACTGAAATATTATCCCAAGTTCCATTCAGTATTTTCTAGTGATTACACTGAGAAGCAGCAACTTAGAGTAGAAGATAGAGAGCTGCTCTTGAAGCTAGGAAAATCTAGGTTCAAGTCCTGCCTCTGACACATACTGATTGTGTGACCCTGGGCAAGTTCTCAGTGTCTAGGAAGTTCTCTAAGATTGTAGGTTGCAGAGGAGGTGCCAACGTGCATTGGTAGAAGTTTCCTCAACTTATACCAATGAAATCAAAAGTTTAGTCCCCATCCCATACATTGTTTAAATTCTTCTAATTAAATGTTACAGGGCACTGCCTTCACTTCTCACTTTCTTTGTCCTTAGACTTCACCACTCTAAGGAAACTATTCAAAAAGCCAAGGATCTTTTCTCAGTCTTCATCCCATTTGATCTTTCTGCAATTTTTGACACTATTGACTTTCTACCTAAGCTCTCTCTCTTCTCTTGGCTTCCATAACCCTGCTGTCTCATAGCGCTCCTGACACCTGTGTGTCATCATCCTCAGTCTCCTGTGCTGGATCAACGTCTATGTCTGCTGCCTTTTACATTCCTAGCTTTCCCCAAGGCTCGGTCCCTGTTCTCTCCCCTCCCCTCTCCTCCCTTCCCCTCTCTCCTCCCCTCTCCCCACTCCTCTCTCACCCTCTCCCCACTCCTCTCCCCTCCCCTCTCCTCTCTTTTCTGTTAAAATATCATCTTTATGTAGATTATTCCCCAGTCAATACATGCAGCCTTCATCTCTCTCCTGAACTGCAGTCAGCTTCCTATGGATATTTTCTCAAGGATCCCTGTCGGCCACTCAGATACATGTCCAAAACAGAACTCGTTATTTCTCCTCTCCTCTAAACTTCTCTATTCCTATTGAAGTTGCCTCCTGGCATTCCTCCCAGCTACCCAGATTTGTAGCTGCAGAGACAACCCTTGACTTTTCTTCCTCCTGACCCTTCATATCAAGTCTTATGGATTCTATTTCTACAACATCTTTGGAGGAGAACCCTTCTCTCCATACCTGGAACTACCACCCTCTTTCAGGGCCTCTTTGCCTCAGTCTTGAATTATTCCCACATAGTCACCTCCCTTTCCAGTCTATCCTCCACACAGATGCCAAAATAATCTTCCTTAGGCACCCTTATGTCTTGTCTGTCTCATTCCCCTGCTTAGAGATCATTCATGGCTCCCCGCTGCCTGTAAGGAAAAATACAAATACTTTTTTGTTTGTTTTTTGTTTTTGAACATCTATTTTTTAAAACTTTGAGTTCCAAATTCTCTCCCCTCTTCCCTTCCCACCCACCTGCCCTAAGAAGTCAAGCAATTCAACATGGGCCACATGCGTATCATTATGTATAACCCTTCCACAACACTC
>CM053623.1:107929964-108059589 GCA_028646595.1 Phalanger gymnotis
GAGGCTTTTGTTGTAGGCTCTCTGACTTTGTTGACTTCTTCTGGCTGTATGTTTTGGTCTTCTTTGTCACCAAAGAAGGATTCCAGAGTCTGAGACTGAATCTGGGTGCGTTTTTGCTGCCTGGCCATGTTCCCAGCTAACTCATTTGACCCTTGAGTTTTTCAGAGGGGTATGACTGCTTGTAGACTAAAGAGTTCTATGTTCCAAGCCTGGGGGGATGAGCCAGCTCTGCCACACCAGCACTCCTCCTTCCCCAAGAACCCCCAACCTGGACTGGACTTAGATCTTCAGCAAGCTCTCCACTCCTGCTCTTATCTGCCACTTAATTCCTCCCACCAGGTGGGCCTGGGGCCAGAAGGAAGTGCACCTGTAGTTCCGTAACTGCTCCACCTCCACTGCCCCCAGTGTGGTGGCTGAACCACAAATTCCCTGTCCCCAGCAGCTTCTCCCACTAACCTACTCTGTTGTCCTTGGTGTTTGTGAGTTGAGAAGTCTGGTAACTGCTGCAACTCACTGATTCAGGGTGCTAGGGCACGCTCCACCCAGCTCCCGGTGTGGTGGGTCCACGCCTCACACGCTGGGCTCTGCTGTGCTCAGCTCTGCTCCCCTGTTCCCAGCTCCGTGCAGGATAGACCTTAGCCAGAGACCATCCAGGCTGTCCTGGGCTAGAGCCCTGCTTCCCTATGTTATTTCGTGGGTTCTGCAGTTCTAGAATTGGTTCAGAGCCATTTTTTATAGGTTTTTGGAGGTACTTGGCAGGGGGTTCACACTAGTCCCTGCTTTCCAGCTGCCATCTTGGCTCTGCCCCCAAAATACAAATACTTTAACCTAATATTTAAAGCTCTCCACAATTTTGTCGCCACCTATGTTTCTAGCCTTACTTTATACTACGTTCCTTCATTAGTTTTATGTTCCAGCCAAACCGGGCTTCTCTCTCTCTCTCCTTCTCCCTCTTCCTTCTCTCTCCTCCCTCTCCCTCCTCCTTCTCCCTCCTTCCTCCTCCCTCCTCCCACCTTTTCTGCCTCTCTCTTCTCCCCATCTCCCCATTCTCTTTCTCTCTTTTTCCTTCTTTTCTCTTTCCTTTTCTCTCTCCCCTTCTTCCTCTCCCTCTTTCCTTCCTTCATCCCTCCCTCCTTCCTCAAATTACTTTTTATTTCTCTGTGTACACACTGTGTGTCTACTATGTCCCTCCATCCTTTCCTTACTAGAATACTCTTTAAAGGCAGAGAGCTTTTCCATTTTTCCCCTGTATCCCCAATACCTAGCACAATGCATTGTACATAGTAGGCATTTAATAAATGTTGGTTATTGACCTGAAAAGAAGAAAGTTACCCAGTGTGTCAGTGATGATCATTGTCCCACTGACATTCTAGGGCTTCACAAATTTGGGATAACCTGCAATAAGACTGGCCCCATACATGTGTGACATAAAGGTGGCCGACATGATCCAGCCCTGAATTTGGAGTCAGAATCCTGCTTTACTAACTGTGTGACTACAGATGAGGCCAGGAACTCTTAACCTCACGTTAAGATTTTTTGGGGTGGTGGTGGGGTGGTTCATCAGCTAGGATGAGAAAAAATACATCCTTATTTTCACTAAAATTTAGCATTTTCTTCAATTATTTAAAAACAAGATTTTGAGGAAGGCTCAGTAGACTTCACCAGGCTGCCAAAGAGATCCATGACACATGAAAAAAAGGTTAAAAACCCTTGAACCTTGATGATCTCTCATGTCCAGTCCAGCTCTGTTTCCAATGACCCATCCAAAAGTTTGATATGTTTTTAAAAATAAAATTCTGGATTTCTTATGTCAGAATTTTGATGAAGGGTGGATGTCCCCCTACTCTGATCACTGGGCTTTGGTTTCTCCCCCAGTGGTCCATAGATTCCCATTTCAAATAGTATTACAGTCTTTTTCCTAAGTTTCACAAATGAGGGGGATCACATGGCGAAGCACACGTAGTTCAAATAATTAAACAACAAAGACACCTCCAGAGTTCAGCTCAGGCAGAATATCTCAGACTGATGAATACTACAGGAGGCAGGGAGCTTCGGAAACCCCAGCTGTGAATGCTTAGGGGCTTCATATTACAGGTGGAGGTCGAAGGCTTTCAGGAGAAATAGCAGGAAATAGAGAAAAGCTAATTAGAATCAGAGGGTCCCAAAGTCAACATGCCCGTGTCAGCTTTGGCATTCGCTCCTTGATCATATTCTCTGCTAGTAATAGAGCCTTTGTGAATGGCTCCAAAGGCTGAGTCTTCTTCCTGGTCCTTGTTTAATCAAGACAAATATTCCTAGCCTAAAAGTAAGTCATTTCCAGAAGGGTCATGGCTTTTTTTTTCTTTTCTTTTTTTCTTTTTCTTTTTTACAACACAAATGAGAAAGGAAATGGGAGTGTCATTTTCCTATACATTACTGTAACTATAAACAATGCCTTATCTTCTTAGCAACTATCATAAAACATGAAGTATTTAAAATATTTACACCAGCCCTTGGAGATTTTCCTCACAGCGTTTTTGGGAGGCTCAAATAAGATAATGTATACAAAGTGCTTTGCCAACTTGAAAAGCACCCTGGAAATGTCAGTTATCATTATTAGACATAAAACTTTCCTATGGACAGTTATAATAAATTCTTACTGCTCTCCCTACTCCCAGGCCCTCCCTTCTCCAATCCTTCCTCCACATAAAATGACAAAAGGACAGGATAGGTCTGATGGTGTCACTCTCTATTGTTTGTGAGTTCATATGCAAACTCCCCCACCTATCATTTAAGTCCCTACTTGCTGGGGGACCTTCTTTTCCAGCCTTAGGTCATATCATTTCCTTTCACTTACTTTAAGCTCCAGCCAAAGCAGACTTTGAGATGTTTTTCAACCTTACTGCTCCCTCTCCCATCTCTGGGGCAGCTAAGTGGCACCATAATGCACAGAGTTCCTCGCCTGGAGTCAGGAAGACTCATCTTCCTGAGTTCAAATCTGGCCTCAGACACTTACTAGCTGTGACACTGGGCAAGTCATTTAACCCTGTTTGCCTCAGTTTCTTCATCTGTAAAATGAACTGGAGAAGGAAATGGCAAATGACCCCAGTATCTTTACCAAGAAAACCCCAAATGGGGTCACAAAGAGTCAGACCGACTGAACAATAACAACATAGTCAGCTATTTACAAAACACTCATTAACAAATATTTAAAATATGAAATAATAACCCATCATAACTATTATACTTTCCAGGGAGGTAACGACAGCTTTGTATGACTGTGAAACAGATGTTTCCCCTTCACTTTAGATCTACACTGGCCTAGCAGCTCATGAGAACCCCCAGGTCCTTAGGCCAGCTAGGACATGGCTTCTACCATTAGTAGATTATCTTGCCAGAGGTGCTACTTCTACTCCTCCAAGAAGTAATGCTGCTTTAGGAATCATCTGCTGGGCAGCCGGTACCTGTCCTGACCTCTTGAACTCATGAAGTTGCTGCCCAAGCTAGAAATTTCTACTTATCAGGCTTACCATTTGGTGAAATGAGCTCAAAGAAAGAACCACCAAACTGAAAAGGTAGCCAGGGACTTGTGGTCTAGGCTCTGCTTTCCGATGCATTTGCCCATCATTGCTGCTAGAGGTGGGGGAAGAGAAATCCCAATCTACTAACTAAAAGTGTAACAGAGAATCTGGCAGAGATCCAAACAATATACTGCAAAGAGAGGGAGTAAAGTCTTTCTAAAGCTCTTATGGCCTGTCGAAGGGGTGGCTCTTCCCAGCAAAGTCACCAATCACCCTCCACACCCAAGGGACCAAAGGAAGGCTGAAGCATCAGCCAGGAGCACCAGTTGCAGGTTCTTTAATGAGGTGCCAGATCATATATCCAGCTCCATGGAAAGGTTTAAGTCTAGCAAATCAGAGGGTTCTTCCCATGACCCACCATTGCAGGGAAAAACCAAAGGTTTAGGCTTATTTGTTGTTGTTATGGAGCCATGTCCCTCTTCATGATGCCAGTCATTACATGGGGTTTAACTGGCAAAGATACTGGAGTGGTTTGCCATTTCCTTCTCCAGTGGATTAAAGTAAACAGAGGTTAAGTGACTTGCTGTGGATCACACATTTAGCAAGTATGTGAGGCTGGATTTGAATTCAGGTCTTCCTGACTCCAGGACCAGAACTCCACCTAGCTGCCTTAGCTTTGAACTTTGACTCTATTTCTATTGGCTGCCCATAGACTGAATGGTCACATTATATTTCTAGAACCCTGAAAAGGAGGAATCAGAGAATGTTGGGGCTGGCAGGTCCATTATGGGCCAAGCGCTTCAATTTGCTGATGAGAAAACTGGAGAAAAGTATTTCTAGTTGGATCCACAGGGTCCCATATTGGACCCACAGATTTCTTTTAACCTCCTTGGAACTTTTTCATCAAAGGAGAAGCTTTTGTCTCCCTCAGTCTATAACATGAGATTCAGCTGCCAAGAGGGCAGTTTGTCTGGTAGCCTTTGGGGTAATCTACACCTTTTGCTTTGAGGAAACACAGTTAAAGATCGAAGCTAAAATAGTATCTGCTCTAACCTCAGACAATGTGTTGCTCTATTTGTTTCAAGTTTCCTACTCTATGCATGAGGTTAAATTCACAACATGAATATTTAACAAGGCTCTGGAGCAGAGATATCAAACACATGCAGCTGGCAACACTCCTGAGTGGGCTTGAAGCCAACTGAAATGTAATTGGGAAATAATTAACAAAATAAAAATTTAATAGAACATAGATAATGATAATGTGTAGTTTTCTAAGTCAATGTGCAGCCTTCAAGTATGGTTTAGTGGACTTATTTCTATTTGAGTTTGACACTGTCACTAGAGAATCCAAATATCCATGTCCAGCCGTCTAATGTGAGGAACCAGTTAAGAAAGGCCGCTTGGTTCCAACACCTGAAAAATATCTCCCAATAGTCTTCAGTTGTTAGAGAGATACCTTGAAGTAGTGGCTGTCCAGTTGGCCTCATAGTCAGGAAACCCTGAATTCAAGTCCTGGTTGTGTTACCCTGAACAAGTTATGTCTCAGTAGCCCAGGTGACTGTGAGTACAGAACTACTAATAGTGCTAATAGTGGAAGGGGTTTCCTTGCACATTCCCTACACCAATAAAATCATAGGACCAGGCAAAAAAGAAGAAGGAGATGGAGATGGAGAAAGAAGAGGGAAGAGGAGGAGGGGAAGGAGGAGAGGGAGGAGATGGAGAGGAAGGAGAAGAAGGAAGAGGAAAGAGAAGGAGAAGGAGGAGAAGAAGGAGGAGGAGGAGAAAGAGAAGAAGAAGGAGGAGAGGAAAGAGAAGAGGAAGGAGAAGTAGGAGATGGAGAGGAAGGAGAAGAAAGAAGGAGGAGAAGGAGTAGAGGAAGGAGGAGGAGGGGAAAGAGAAGAGAAAGAAGGAGGAAAGGAAAGTGAAGAGGAAGTAGAAGGAGGAGATGGAGAGGAAGGAGAAGAAGGAGGAGAGAGGAGGAGAAGGAAAGGAAGGAGGAGGAGGAGGAGGGGGAGAGCTAACATTTATACAGCACTTTAAGGTTTGCAAAGCCCTCTACATTTATTCATTTCATTTGATTCTCACAACCACCTTGTAAGATTGATACTCTTATTATTCCCATTTTACAAATGAGGAGAGTGAGTTTGAAAGAGGTTAAGCGACTGACCCCAGATCACAAAGCTAATACAATTTCTGAGGCAGAATTTGAACTCAATCCTAAGTCTGGTGCTTTACCCACCAATAATGATAATAAATAGCACTTTAAGGTTTGCAAAGCAGTTAAAATTTATTCTCTCATTAGATCCTCCCTCACCACAGCCTTGAAAGATTGATGTTATTAATTATCTCCATTTTACGGATCAGGAAATTGAGTCAGGAAGAGATCGAATTGCCCAGCTAGTAAGGGTCTAAGGCAAGATTTGAACTCAGGTCTTCCTGAATCCAAAGGAGACGATGAACGTGCAAGTACTTTAGGAAGTATCAGATGCTCTTATTCTCATCTTTCTTCTTTTTTCATGTTGCCTGGCACAGGATGTCCAGAAGCATGATGTGGTGCACAGTTAGGGACACTTGGGGTTTAATCCTGCCTCTCCTTTGTGACTGTAGACAAGTCATTTGAACGTGACAGATCCCTAAGATTATAAATAGTGCAAGGAGTTTCAACATCAGGAGGTTCCTGTGCTAGCAGCATCTCAGGTCCATACCAAAACACAACCCTACAGGCAGAAAATAATAAAAGCTCTTTGCTTTTTTATATAGCACTGACTCTGGGCCAGGCACTGCTTGAAACACTTTCAAATATTTCATACGATCGCAACAACCCTGGGAGGTAGGTCCTATCATAATCCTGGTTTTATAGATGGGGAAACTGAGTCAAACAAAGATTAAGTGCCTTGTCCAGGATCACATAGCCAGTAAGTGTCTGAGGCTGGATTTGAGCTCAGCTCTTCCTGACTCCAGGTCCGGCACTCTATCCACCACAAATGACCTTTACAAAAGAAATTGGGAAAATTCTCAAAATGCTAGGCTACCAACTACGGGAGTGGGGAAACTGTCTATCTCCTCACTCTCTCATCATTCTGCTTGAAAAAGACCCAAAAATGCAGTCTACCAAACAGGCCCCATTGCATTTTAGAATAGCATAATCCAGCCAGCAAGGTATTGTTCCTGACTTGGCAGAGAGACGGCTGAGTCTGGTTTAGAAGGAGAGGAAAAGCTTTATCTGTGTATGCTGATTCATGAAGGAAGGAGATGAGGGAGGGAGAAGGACAGTGCGATGCAACCCTAGAAAGTGAGGGAGCTTGTACCAGAATCGTTCTGAGAGGATATGGAACAGATTTATACTCATGTTTATTCATGATAATGAAATAGCTGTCCCCAGATAGGCATTTTAATTTGGGAGAAAGCTGCAAGGAAATATGTGCAATCATGGAGAAGGTAGATATTTTTTCAAAAAAAAAATTAAATAAAATCAGTTTAATCCTGCCTGGAACATGATTCATTCTTTTGGAGCAAGAAGTGGTATGAGATAGTGTCCAAAGGCAATTTTCTTTTTTTTTTCTTCTTGGACATGAAAGAACTTTTTCCTTAATCAGAATAACAAGCAGGCTTGGTGGACTGTGGAAACACCTATGTGGTGTTAAGAAATTTTATCAACCCCCATTACTCGCCTCCGCCTCCAGACCTACCACTAGGCCTGACATTTCAACCACTAGTATAGTAAGTCCTTTGGGTTAAGGCGTTGTCTTCAGAAAGCTTCCACCACCATGCATTTCTGCTATCTGGGAGGGGCAGTACATTAGGAAGTTAGACTGTCAGGCTATTTGGCTATCTAGCAAAGGGTAGGGTTCTGAATGAGTGGAACATGGGACAGATAAGTTTTAACAGAGGAAAAGGACTTGGCTTACTGGGAAGGCAGAACTCAATAGGGCACCACTGAGTCAAAGTCTAGGGAGCAACGTTGAGGGTATGGGTTAACTTTGGGGGCACAAGATGAGGGCAAAGCAATGTGGCTCAGGCCTGTCTCCTTCCAGTTTTGCTCCTTAAATTTTATCCACTTTACACATTAGCTTAGGACTGTCCCTGAAGGACTCTATGATTTTAATTAGAAATGTTTTTCTTTTTTCCTTTTTGGATTTTATCAGAGACCAGATTTTTCCTCTGTAATTTTAAAGTACCATTAAAAATGGACATAGGTAAACATTTGTTGATTGAAATTTTAGCTCTTTACAGAGTCTTGGTCACAACAAGGGGCTTAACAGCCATTACCCGTTCCCTCGACTGTCCTGTTACCCAGAAATCTAACCTGTTATACTGACACCAAGGTGATGGCAAAGTATAAATTCGAACAATAATCTCCCATTTTGAACCTGGCTTCTCAACAGGGCTGGAGGTGGTGACAGGGTTAAACCATCTCCCCTAGCTTACTTTAGTCACCTTTAGTTTTCCAAAGCTCGGTTAGCATCCCTCCCATGGAAAAATTTAAAGAGATACATCAATAGCGATGACCTTAGTTTTCACTACATCATGGGTATCAGATTAGACTGAAATGCAGGAAAAATTGGCAGCCCTTACTGAAAGAAGGGAATTAGAATTTGTTGAATTAATCCCACCATCTTCCACCAATATTTTCTGTTTGTTGTTGTTATTCAGTTGCGTCTGACTCTTCATGACCTCATTTGGGGTTTTCTTGGCAAAGATACTGGAATAGTTTGCCATATCCTTCTCCAGTTCATTTTACAGATGAGGCAACTGAGGCAAATAGAGTTAAATGACTTGCCCAGGATCACACACTTACGTGTCTTAGGCCAGATTTGAACTCATGAAGATGAGTCATCCTGACTTAGTGCCTGGTGCCCTATCCACTGTACCACCTAGCTGTCTACACTTCTGTTGTGGCATAGATTATCAGATATTCCTTACATTGCCTCCTCCATTCTATATCCCATGCCTTTCTTAATCCATGTTGTTAACATTAGCTTTTTTGGGTGCCATGTCATACTTATCATAAGATTATCATTCTAGAGTTTAAGGGAACTTACAGATCATCCAGTCGGTTATGAGAAATGAAGTGATTTGGCTAATGTCACACAAGTAATAAATAGAGCTGGATTTCAACCTTAGGTCCTATGACTCCAAATTCACTGTTCTTTCCACTGAACTACACTGCTTTCATATTGGTGCACATGGAATTTCCAGTCTACTGAATCCCTAAAATAGCTTTCACTTCTACTGTTGCCTAATATTACTACTTTCATACAATTGATTTTTTGAGCCCAAATGTAGGAATTGACATTTATCCCTAGTAAATTTCATCTTGTTAGATTCAGCCCATCATTCCATCCTGTTGAGATCTTTTTGGGTCCTCAAATCTGTCACTCAATATTTGCCATCTCTTTCAGCTTAATGTCATCTCCAAATGTGGTATACATGCTATGTGTGTATTCCTGCATGTTAGTGATATGATCATTAACAACAACTCAGACCTAGGGACAGGTTCCTATAGTACTCTACTGAAGACCTTCTTTCAGCTTAACATTGGCACTCTGGGTCTAGTCGTTCAACAGTTCCAATCTCACTTTCAACATTTTGAAAGTCTTTAAGGGGTAGAAATAGATGATAAATATTGATTTTTTTCAGCGTTAAATTGGTAGCCATTAACCTAGAATAAACTACAGAAATGTCGCTTTTATGGGACAGCTAGGTAGGACAGTGAGTAGAGCACCAGCCCTGGAGTCAGGAGGACCTGAGTTCAAATCTGTCCTCAGATACTTGACACGCTTAACTAGCTGTGTGACTTTGGGCAAGTCGCTTAACCCCAATTGCCTTGCCTTCTCCCCTCAAAATAAAAAAAGGTAAAAAAAGAAATGTCTCTTTTAGACTATCCTAATTAAGTATTTTTGTGGTGTACTGGATGACTTGAAAATGTTTTCTAATGTCATGGGACCATAGATTCAGAGCTGGAAGGGAACCGTAATGGTAATGTAAATGGAAAGCACATTGGTGCTACAGGAACTTAGAGGTCATCTAATCCAACCCCCTCATTTTATAGAAGAGGAATCTCAGAAGAGGCAAAATGGCCCAGGATCAACATAGGTCATAAGTACCAGACCTGGGTTTTGAGCCCATATATTTTGACTCTAAATGTAATGCTCTTTCCACTGTCAATCCATGGATCATTTAGGCCCCTGAGTGATTCTCACGAAATGTCTGAAATTCACAAGGGTCTTCAATTAAACATTGTGATGCCCTAACCATGAAGTCTATACTTGCAGATTACCTATATGGGTGTGTGTATGTACGTTTATATATATATACACATATATATGTATGTATATATGTATGTATATATGCATACATATGTATGCATATTTATAATGCAATCTAGTAAGAACTATTAATCTTTTGAGTGACCTTAGAGTTCTTAACTTGACCTCAAAGAATGTAAAAGTCATATAATATTAGATAAAAGACACCCACTGGTGCCATTCCTTTTATAACAGATTTCCTTATCACAACAGATATTTTTAGTTTATATCTTATAGCTTTAAATCTTCTTTCCCCAAGTCCAAGATCAGCTTACTCAATCCCTCAAGAAGATGTTATGATCTTTTAAGTTTTCCTTTGGGGCAGCTAGGTGGCATAGTGAATAGAGTGCTGGGAGTGGAGTCAGGAAGACTCATCTTCCTTAGTTCAAATTTGGTCTCAGACACTTACTAGCTGTGTGACCCTGAGCAAGTCATGTAATCCTATTTGCCTCAGTTTCCTCATCTGTAAAATGATCTGGAGAAGGAATAGCAAACCTCTCCAGTATCTTTGCCAAGAAAACCCCAAATGGGGTCACAAAGAGTCAGATACAACTGAAAACAATAATTGAGAACAACCTACTGAAAACCTTTCATTGCTTTGGATTCCAATGGGAACATCCATGATAGAAGCACATGTATACAAGAAATTCTAAGGTTCACTTGTAATTATTTGAGGAATGGGGATGATATAAGGGCATTACTCGTTCCCCCCAAAAGGAGATGGATGAATTTATGCCAATGCATATAATGTTTCTGGATGTGGAGATCTAAGATATCAATATACCAATATGTCAATATACCCAAGATACCAATATACCGGATCTAGTTCAGTGATGTTAATTTTTTGGAGATGATGAGAGAGAGAAAGAAAGGGGAGTCTGACTGTGTATATCAATGACAAAGTGAGGATAAATGGTGGTGGTTTGACACTCAGTTACTATCTTCCACCAAACTTCTTGCCAAGTGAAGCACAGACAAGAGGATTAGCAAAGGGATGAATGTTGAACAGGAGATCAAAAGAATAACCCAGAGGTGGCTGATGTTTCAAATATGGTGGTAGAAAGGTGTGGTGGCACACACTTGTAGTCCCTGCTTCTGGGAAGACTAAGTAAGGCTAGTGGATCATTTCATTAGGGCAAAAAGCAATCAGGTACCTGCTCTAAGTCCTTTACCAATCTGGTGTGCCTTTGCGAGAGATGGTGGGGATGGGGACAACAGGGTCATCAGGCTGCTTAAAGAGGGGCAAACTAGCCAGAAACAGAGTGGATCAAAGCCAAAGTTTCCATCCTGATCAGCAGTGGGGTCAGGCCCAGGAATGGTGGCTGCACTTCCATGCTGGATGAGTTGGGAAAAATCTGTTTCGAAAACAAAACAAAAAAACAAAAAAACCCAACATGGTGCCTTCTTCCTTCTTCCAAAGAACAGAGGTGCGTGATCCATGACTGATGCTTGGCTCCTGAAAGGTAGTCACACTGGTTCAGGGATTAACTGTATCTAAAATAAACTACAGGGTGTTCCTAAAGCCTGGACACGTAGGCAATTGATGGCAATGTGGAGTTCATCAAGTTCACGTGAATCTTGCAAAGCGTATCAACCTTTCCATCACAAATGATGGAAATCATATTGAAGATGTTATTTGTTACTATTCCAATTAAATAAAATGTTGTTGAAAATTTCAATCATTCATTTCTTGAAAATATGCATTTTTGCCTATGTGTCCAGACTTTAGGAACACCCGGTAGTGTCTTGGTGTTCTCTATAATTCTTGGATTCTGTGACTCTCATTCTCTTCATCTTTTGATTAATTATAGTTGTATGCTTTGCCCAGCCTCCTTGGAAAGCTCTGTAGTGTTATTTATGTTCAATGAAATCTTACTAATATAATTCATGTAAAGGCTTAGTAGATGACCTCGGGAAGTTCTTTCTAGCTTTCAGATTCTTCAGATCAATGATTTTTCTTTCAAAGTATCTGTAGCATTTCTTCATTATTTTCCTTATTAATTGAATTAATTTTGAAAGGTTAATAAGTAGTTATTTTCTCTACTTCCCACACTCCCTCCATTGAAAAAGAAGAAAAAAAGAAAAGACAATATTCTTGTAACAAATATGCAGTCAAGTAAAATAGTTTCTCAATATTCTAGAAATGATTGGACTGAGACCCTCTGGGATTTTTTAAAAAGTTTTTTTTTGTATCGTTTGTTTTTTTTTTTTACATCCTGCTGGTTTTCCTAACCCTTTCCCTTCTCCTCCCAAAATAGTATTTTTTAAAGACAGAATAAGAGGAAAAAAAATCAGTACAATCAATACATTGAAAAAAGTCCTAACACCTGTGCAATGTACAAACCGGCCCTAAAGCCTCAAGTTATTTAGCGAATGTGAACGTATGTAGAACCTGCAATAGTAGGTAAATGTCAGTGGTTATTTTTATTTATTGTTCTTACAATGATTTCATTAATATAGAGAATTCCCTATGTGGAAACTACACCAATGCAGATCAGTAATATATCTGCAGTTTAAAGTCTCAGAGAATTATCCGAAGGCACTGAGAGGTGAAGTGATTTGCCTATGGCCACATAGCTAGTATGTCTCAGAGGCAGGATTTGAATCCCCATCCACTATGCCATGCTGTTTTTCATGTAGATAGATATAGATATAGATGTAGATGTAGATATCTTCATGAGCTCAAATCCAGCCTCAGACACTTATTAGCTGTGTGACCTTGGGCAAGTCACTTAACCCTGTTTGCTTCAGTTTCCTTGTCTATAAAATGAGCTGGAGAAGGAAATGGCAAACTTCTCCAGTATCTTTGCCAAGGAAGTCCCAAATGGGGTCACAAAGAGTCAGACAGGACTGAAACAACTGAACAACTCTCTCTGTGTGTATACAAATACATACATATGCATTCACACATGTATATATATATACACATACATACATAGACACGTATATACACATGTGTGTGTCTATAGATAGATACACACATATATGTCACTTTTTCTACTTGATCATAAGTTCCTTGAGGACAGCAAGAGTGTACTGCATTTCTTCATTGCCCTCCCTACACCTAGTACAAATGGTAGGGATTTAATAAATATTTGCCATATGAGGAACCATACTTCATCTGACCATTTTAACATCTGGATCCAATAACATCTGGAAAATGTAGTTTTATGGCCTTCAGAATAGATGCTGAAAAAGGACCAGTGGGTTGTTTGCTCTTTAAAGGCAGCAAAACAGAAGCCTTAATAGCATTTTATATGAATATTGTATTCAACTTATTAGACAGGAAAGCATTTCTGTAGGTTCATAATTCAGTTTTATCAGGTGATGTTTCCTCATCGACAGAATTCAATATTAAAAGTTATAAATAAAGTCCTTACAGAACAAAACATCTTAAGGAGGCATTCTTGTTTTTGAATTTCCTTACAGACATGGGGCTGGGATGTAAAAATTGCCTATTAGGCAAAGGGGAGATGGAGGGTAACACAGAGGGGAATGACTAGTCAATGAAAGCTGGCATTTGGCAGCCTTCGGGAGGCCGGGGGAGGTAGCACAAGGTGCCTTTCTAGCCAAGGCCAGGTCTTCCACGTAAATGACCTGATTACCATTGCTGTCCTCACCTCACACACACACACCCTTTCCCGGTAGAGCCTTAGCTTCTTTTCCCAAGAAGGTGGGCTCTGGACTTTTGAATCCTTCGGTAGTAATAAGTAACGTCCAATTGCAGCTGCAGGAGTGATGACAGAGAGATGGGAACTGGAGGAAACAGAGGAGCCAGGTTTCCTGAGTTAAAGAAAAGCAGAGAATTGAGGTAATTAACAGAGGTGATGCAGTCAGAAAGGGGATTGGGCCTCAATGACCTAACTTGCTCTTGCTGTGGGAAGTGCCGACTGAAGTGGCCTAAATAAGACAAACAAGGCCTTCCATTCTCCAGATACTCGCCTTCTCTTCCACGTGCTTTAGACCGGGCTAGTTAACAAACCTGGAGAACTAGGACAGTCTTCCCTGACTCAAGGGAACCAACCAGTGGCTCTGCAGAAAAGCCTTTGATGCAAAAAAAACCAACCAACCAACAAACAAAAAAAACCCCAACAAAAACAAAAAAGGAAAAAAGAGTTGGCTTTCTTCTGGGAGAATTCCTCTGAAGAGAAGACCTCTGAGAGAAATGGGAAACTCAAGATTCCAGGTGGAGAAGGGGAGGGATAAACACACAACTTCTTTTCTTCACACATAGCACTAAAGGGGATAAGAAATCAACCCGAAAAGAAGCTTCACTGTGTTGAAACAAGGAGTCGACTGTCCTGATAGGAAATCGTGAGTCAACATTATGGCACAGGGGTTAGAGAAAGGGACTGGAGCCTGTCTAGGCCTAAGTTTGAATCTAGGCTTTGATAATTGCCTATTTTATGACTTTAGGCTAGTCACTCAACCTCTTGGTCTAGTATCTTCACCCATAAATTGGAAGTTGGGAGGGAGTGGGAAGGGGTTGGACAAAATGACATCTAAAGTCTCTTCCAGCCCTAAATCTATGATCACCTTTGGGTCTGGAACTCCTGGATCTCTGGATCCTCACTTTGTAGGCAAAGGTTCCAACATATAGGTTTTTGAAGTCATAGAAATGATACATCCAGAATTTCTTGAGTCAGATTCTCCCTGTATGTAAGCTGCTCATTCTCTTGGGATCGTAGGCACCTGTGGTAGATTTTTGTGTTCTTCTTTCTCTAGGCCCCAGGGGTTCTATTTTGTAAGATGTTGTTCCAATCCATGGCATGAATGATTCCAAACGTTTTCATGCTTTAAGACACTTAATGTTTTATAGTGCATGGTGGGCTAAGGAGGAGAGGGTCCTAGGGACCTGGTGTGATTAAAAATTGGTATCAGGGTAGGAGAAGGAAATGAAAGGGGGGGGGGATACCAGGAGAAATAAACAGTGGCCCATTGACAATTTTTACCATATGCTGGGGTGGTGGGACTCGGTGATTGGGAAACATTGCCCTAATGAAGAAAGAGTTAACTGCAGTCAGTTACCAGGGATAGTCCTAGGTCCTGAGGCAAATAGGAATTTGACTTGAGTAAATTATATCAAGGTTTGTAGGTGGTCCAGAAGAACATCCAAATATATTGGAAGGATGCAAGGGGTCATTACATGAGTAGTAGAGAGTCATCAATATGAATAAATCACAATGTATAATTGCCCACTTAGACTTAGACCCCAGGAGTGGGGCTATAAACCATTTACTCTGGGAACTCCTGACTCTATTACCCTTAAATGCCTGGATTCTGGAAGGGGTGGGTAAAGCAGAGTCATATTCTCTTATGGCTCTGAATAACTTCTGCCCCAATTTCCCTGAGCATTTAACTGTTCCCACACACACGTTATGTTGAACATAATCTGCAATCCACAAGGGGGCTGATGTTGGCATATTGTTTCCTGGGTTGAATGTCTTGCCACTGGCAGAATGTCAGCTATTTCTTCATGAATGAATCATTTGGGTCTTCATGGCATCACTGAGATTTCTTTGCAGCAGCTTTCATGCATCATTCAATCATAGGATTTAAAGCTGGAAGGAAACTTGGAGATTAGACTGCAATTTTCTCATTTCACAGATGAGGACATTGAAGCCTAGAGAGGGAGGGAAAGTCATTTACCCCAGGACACAGATAGTAAAAAGCACAGCCAGGATTTGAAGCCAAATCTATGCTTTCTTCTGAAATAGAAATTACGGGTAAAGTCAGGAATCAAATGGTGGGTTGGCTGTTCTTTCTTCTAGGTGCGAAGATGGCAGCATCTATCCTTCTTAAAGTGACCATATTACACTTAGAAAGAAATGAATAGGATCATAGGAATTAAACCTAGAAGAGAACTTGGAGATGTCCACCCCATTCAGTTTACAGATGAGGCTATTAAGGCCCTGAGTGGTGAATCAGCTTGTCCAGGGTTTCACAGGTGAGCAAGTCATGAGCTCTCAAGTCTTGTATTTGTCACTTATAGTCAGTCTTATTGATATTCCTCTGTTTTCTGGGGCTTCACCTTTTTGCAGCAGTTTCCTTCCTTGTATTTCTCTAACATAAATTTTTATTGATGTGTTTTGTTGTTGACATCATCATAGTTTTTCCCAGAATCCCTTCCTCTCTCTACCAGAGAAGCATAGTATTTTTTAAAGACAAAAAGTAAAAGGAAAAAAATCATCACAACCAATCAATACATTGAAAAAGTCTAAAAATATGTGCAACATACAATCCCTGCGAACCTCTCATTTCCCCTAGGGAGTGGATTGAGACTGTCTTCTCAGATCTTTTCTTTTGGGTCATGCTTGATCTTCATAATTTTGCAATATTTCATTATGATTTTTGTGTGTGTGTGGTTCTTTTCATTTTCTTTGTCATAGTCATTGTATATATTGTTTTCTTGGCTGTGCTTCATTCTGAATCAGTTCAAGTAGATCTTTCCATGCTTCTTTGTATACATCAATCACATACAGTATTTCTTACAGCACAGTAATATTCCATTGCATTGATGTACCACATTTTGTTAGGCCACTCTCCAATCAATGGAAATCTACTTTGTTTCCAATTCTTTGCTATCAAGAAATGCAGCTCTAAATATTTTGGTGTATATAGGGACTTTCTTTTTATCAATGGCTTCCTTAGGGTATAAGCCCAGTAATGAAACATCTGCATTAAAGGTCATGGATGTTTTTAGTCACTTTATTTACTAATTCCAAATTGCTTCCCAAAATTGCCTGTACCAATTCACAGCTCCACCAACAATGGATTAGTGTGTCTAAATTCCCAACTCCTCCAACATTGACTGACCACTTTTTATCATGTATGCCAATTTGCAGGGTATGAGATGAAACCTAAGGGTTGTTTTAATTTGCATTTCTCTTATAATTAGTAATTTAGATCATTTTTATTTAGTTGTTAATATTTAGCAATTCTTTTTTTAAAAAAAAAATTTGTTCAATAACCCTTTGACCACTTACCTGATGGGAAATGGTTATTAGTCATACTGCTTTTCAGTCATGTCTGACTCTCCATGACTCCATGGACCATACTGTCTATGAGGTTTTCTTGGCAGAGATATTACAGTGGTTTCCTATTTCCTTCTCTAGTGAATTATCTTTTGTCAGAACTCTCCATTATGACCTGTCTGTCTTGGGTAACCCTGCATGGCATAACTCATAGTTGCATTGACTTATTCAAGCCCCTCTGCTATGACAAGGCAGTGATCCAGGGAGGGGATTAGTCATATTAAAAACTTTTATATAGATAGATAATATACATGCATGTATGTACATTCATACATATATATGTTTGTGTGTATGCATATATGTGTATATATACATACATATTTATATATATGGATACATATATGGACATGGATATATATGGATATGTATGTGTGTATATATATATAAGGTTGAAATCCAGCTCTGCTATTTATTACGTGTTTGACATTAGCCAAATCACTTCATTTCTCATAACCAACTGGATGACCTGTAAGTTCCCTTAAACTCTAGAATGATAATCTTATGATAAGTATGACATGGCACCCAAAAAAGCTAATGTTAACAATATGGATTAAGAAAGGCATGGGATATAGAATGGAGGAGGCAATGTAAGGAATATCTGATAATCTATGCCACAACAGAAGATATAAATGAATGTTAAAAATTGTCTTTACATGTAATCAGGACAGAGAGGCCAATTTCAATGCAGTACACTGTATCCTTGTTGCATATACTTGCTCCATTAGGGCAAAACAAACCTTCTTTGTCAAATGTTGAGAAAAAAAATGCTGTTTCATTCATTCCTTTATATGATGGAAAAAATCGTTCCCAAGATTGCAGGAGACTGGCATCAAGCTGACTTAGGAGAGTTGAGAAAAGAAAATAGGCAGCAAAGGTTAGAATCAGGAAAAATCCTAGATTTGGGGGAAGGTGAGGTGGTGTGCATTGGGTCTGGAGTCAGGAAGATTTGAGTTCAAACATGTCTTCAGATCCTTTCTAGCTGTGTGACCCTGAGCAAGTGACTCAACCTCTGTCTCCTCAACTGTAAGATGGGGATAATAATAGCCCCTATCTCCAGGGTTGTTGCGAGGATCAAACGAAATAATATTTGTAAAGTGCTTAGCACAGTGTCTGGCACATAGCAGGTGTTTAATAAGTACTTACTCCGTCTGATTTGGAAGGCATTGTAGAGATTGTCCAGTATAACCCCAGCTTAAAGCATGATTCCCTTCTATTATACCCCCACAAATTGTCATTCGGCCTCTGCTAGAAAACCTCTGATCGTAGGGTCCAAAGAAAGAATGGTTTCTGAGGCCCCTTGTTGTGTGGGCACCTGACTCCCCGGTAATCGGTTAATCAAGCCTTTTAATTGAACAGACCCAAAGACGTTCCTCTCCAGGAAGTAGATAACTTTAGGCCGCAAAAGGCAGTCATGAAAATAAACATAGTGTCATCTGTATAGGTTGGCCCAGAATGTGTCTAGGCTTTACAAATTGTCCATAGTCCTTCACATATATCCACTTTACAGGTACCTCATTTCAAAAGCATCAAAAAGGGCAGTGAGAATATAGAAGTTAGTTTATTTTGATTAAAAGGCATACTTATCCAGACACTGATGACTTTCAGACCCAACCCGATTTCTTTGAGCTCTTGGACTCTTTGTACATCAATATGCCCAGTCGTTCAGAAGAGAGCCCTTTTGAGCCCTGTTAGGCGAACTACAGCTGAAGCAGCATCCTAAGAGCCAAGAGTCTCTCCTCTGATGACAGCTGCAATGACATCACAGCCAGACATTGCTTAGTGAATTAAAGTGGCTTATAGGTTTTCCTTGCTCTTAAGAGCCTTTCTGATAAACGGCACTTGACCCGTTCCTTGTATGGTCGTAGGCAGCCCTCAGATGAGCTGATTTATTTTGGACAGGATCTGGTTCCTATTTCTCAAGAGCCTTTGGCATCTTGCTCTTCAGAAGGGTAAATTTCAGTGGGTCCTAGATTCCCTTGAGTTCTGGTCCCTTGGAGTCAAATGTCAGATACATTTCCCATATTATCTTGAAGAGCAGAGGTGCCTGGGGCTTGTCACACTTCCCAGGTCAATGACTGTCTTGTAGCTTGAAAGAAGCTTTCATCTCTAGGGGCATTCAAAAGGCCAGAAGGAGACCTCTGAATGATAAATCATTATGGAAGATCTTCCATATTATAGTGTAAGCCCAGCTTTTCTTCCTTCCCTCCATCCCCCCTCCCTGCAAGACTCTCTGGTTTGGAATATCAGACATTCCTTTCCCCCTTTCTTTCTTGCAAAGACCTTTAGACTTTCTGGCTTGGAATGGAGAATCAGGCATTAACCTCTCAGACATCTGCCCTCTGGCTGATGGGCCCAGACAATGGAATCCACTAGGAGATAGTCCCGAGCAAGGAACAGGTAACTCTTGGGACAAAGGACAGGAAATTCCAAAGCTGCTTCTGGAGGACCTAGCCAGTTCTCAAAAACAAAATGATTGATAAGATCTTCCCCTCCTGAGGGGAGTGGCTGCCCCTTCTGGAGGGTAACATCTGGGACAGTTAGCAGTAGGCCCTCCTTGTTGAGGAAGCTATAAAAGTCCCCACATGGAACAAGCTAGTGGGGATCTCACTACGGAGAGGAAGCTTCCTGGGATCAGTTTCCCTTTTGGGCCTTGATCGAGCTGGGCTGTGTAAACCGGGACCCCACCTCAGCTTTGAGAGCATCAAGTGCTGGAGTTCCCCCGAGAGTTGATGAATCTATGTTGTTTGTGTCTTTGTCTTTGTTGTGTTAACTGTGTTTGTTAGAGTATCTCCCCTGTCTTTCAATAAAAACCATGTTCTCTCAGGAGTGTGCTTTATTGCCAGTGCGAATCCGAATCCGAACCTAACTAAGCTTAACTGAACAACCTCATAATGATTGTGGAAGAGAAAAGAAACAGTCATTGTCTTCCTTTTCCTTTAGTTAAAATCACAGAATCTTGGAAGAGGTCTCAGACTTCAGAACTATTGTAGCCAGCACCTGAACAAAGATCCCCTTGACAAAATACTGCTCATGGACCCTTTACTTGTTGGAACTTTAATTCCCATCACCTCTTTGTGAGCTGGTCTATTCTACTCACATCATTAGTAAGTTTTCCATTACATCAAGCTAAAATCTCTTTCTTTCCACAAATCCCACCCATTATGGCTCCAAATTCTGCCTGATAGGGCCAAGTACAACAAGTCTAATCTTTCTTCCAAGTTATCAAGTCAAGTCTGAAAGCATTTATCAAGTGCCTACTATGTCCTAGTTCAGGGGTGGGGAACCTACGGCCTTGAGGCCACATGTGGCCCTCTAGGTCCTCAAGTGTAGCCCTTGGACTGAACCCAAACTCCATAGAACAAATCCCCTTAATAAAAGGATTTGTTCTGTAAAACTTGGACTCAGTCAAAAGGCCACACCCAAGGACCTAGAAGGTCATATGTGGCCTTGAGGCTGTGGGGACCTAAATAGTGTGTTAAGGGCTGGGAAATATCACTTCAGATACTTGAAAACTTGGACTTTAGACTAAATATCCCCAGAATGCAAGTCTTCTCTTCCTCAGACTAAATATCCCCAGTTCCTTCAATGTTCATATCTTCATATGGCATGATCTTAAGGTCATTCACCATTTCAATGACCCTACTCTGAACATTCTCTAGCTATTCGATGCGCTGCCCCAAAGATGGTGCCCACAGTGGAACACAATATTCCAGATGCAGTCTAACCAGGCCAGAGTTCAGCGGGCCAATCATCTCCCTCATTCTGGATACTATCTTTCTTAATAGCATAAAATCACTTTAACTTTCTCAGCTGCCATATTATGCTATTGATTCACATTGAAGTTTCTGTACACTAAAACTCCCAGATATTTTTCAAACAAGCTACTATGTATACTATCTAGGTAGAGCATTCAATGTTGCCTAATGATCGCTTCTCAATCTTGTATTTTTATTGTTGATTCTTTGGGGAAGCTAGGTGGTGTAACGGATAGAGTGTTGGGCCTGGAGTCAGGAAGACCTGAGTTCAATTCTGGGCTCAGACACTTACCAACTGTGTGACCCTGGGCAACTCGCTTAATCCTGTTTGCCTCAGTTTCCTCATCTGCAAAATGAGCTAGAGAAGGAAATGGCCAACCACTCCAGTATCTCTGCCAAGAAAACCCCAAATAGTGTCATGAAGAGTTGGACACAATTGAAGAAAAATAGTATCTAGCTACATTTCCCACATCTTATGCTTGTGAAATTGATTTCTTGAATCCAAGTGTAAAACTTTACATTTATTTCTACTAAATTCCATTCAGTTCAATTTTACCTAACATTTTAGTCTAACATATTTTCTTGATCCTGTCATCTGACTTGTTCATTACCTAAGAGAAATGTGCTAGGTGTTTATCCAAGTTACTGATTAAAATATTAAACTTCCTGAGGTCTAACAGATGAATTCCACTAGAGGCCTTCCTTGCTGACAGCAAGCCATTAATTATCATTTATGGGTTCTAGTCATTAGACCAGGTTAGAATTCATCTAACTGAAGCATTGTGTGGTCCACATCTCTTCGTTTTTTCCAAAAATACCATGAGAAACTGTTAAATGTTTTGCTGAAATGTAAGTAAACTACATCAAAAGTATTTACTTGATGTATCGGTAGTTAGTAATCCTGACAAGATGAGGAATGAGATTGGTCTCAACCCCTAACTTATATTCCAGAGAAAACACAGATTCTGGGTTACAATCTTGGTTTTCCTCTAGTAGTAACTGCAGCAGAATGGTCATTTATTCCCCACAATCTTCCCATTGTTTCTACCTTAGCAACCATTTATCCTGATTGGTCAGAATCAGGTTCAGAAGAGCAGTTCCCTCCATTTTCCCTTTCCTTTTGAGTAATGAAGTGATCGGTTAAGGCAAGTCAAGAATTTGCCAACTGCTTTGTTTTTGGTAGGGAGAGATTTCTACTAGATAGTAGTAGTTCTAGGAGATGTCTTGATAATTGAAGTCCTTCGCCACTACTGTATCATTCTCCTACACCAGGCTTATAATCTGGTGCCTGTATTATAATTCAATGACAACTTTGCTTCTGTGATGATAATAATAGCTAGCATTTATACAGCACTTTAAGGCTTACAAAACACTAAACAAATATCTCGATTGATGTTCACAACGATCTTGGGACCATAATTATGCCCATTTCATAAAAAAAAAAAACTGAGGCAAATAAAGGTTAAATGATTTGCCAAAGGTCCTTACAGTTAATAAGTATTGGAGGCAGGATTTCAACATGGGTCTTCTTGACTCCAAGTCTAACATTCTATCCATTCTACTACCTAGCTACCTTGATGATGTTCACCCAAATAGCCTCCACCAGACTACGCCCCTCCCCCAAAGGGAGAGCCCTCTGGTTTGTTGATGCCCTCACATGAGTATTTGTTGTTGTTGAGAGTTGTTTCAGTTGTGTCTAACTGCTCGTGACCCCTTTTGGGGATTTTCTTGGCAAAGATACTGGAGTAGTTTGTCATTTCCTTCTCCGGCTCATTTTACAGATGAGGAACTGAGGCAAATAGGGTGAAGTGACTTGCCCAGGGTCACACAGCTAGTAAGTGTCTGAGGCCAGATTTGAACTCATGAAGAGGAGTCCGGTGCTCTATCCACTATGCTGCCTCACCGTCCCCAACAAGCCTTCAGTGCCTCCTATTTGCAAGATGCTGTTCTAGGTGTTGGGGATACAAAGACAAATAATGAAAAATGTCAAGATTATTATTATTTCCTGTATCAAAAAACATTGGTGAATATGATCATTCGCTTTGTTGTGGTTGCATCATTTCAGTCATTCTCTATCCCTCGTGCCCCCTTGCTGCCCTACGTGAGCTTATCCTCTTAATACGTTGTGCTTCACCTCCTCTTCCTATTCTGTATATTATGCCTTTCTGGAGCCATAGTGTGGTCCTAGATTCCCTACCACCAACTTAGTGATACTCATAAAGTCAGATTTGCCTTCTAGGATCAGATCACCTGGCTCGTTATCCAGACTTCGTGTGTACATATGGGAATGTATCTGAGGTCATGGTTTGTTGTTGGTAGCTCTTTTTTGGATTTTAACTCCTGTTAATTTCTGCCTATCTTGACTCCTATTTTTTCCTATGTGATAGCTGATGTCTGTTATTTAACTTGGTAGATCTGTGGACCCAATTTTTTCCCACTTTCTTTTTAGTTTAACACCCTTTATTAGATTTGCAAGATTCCAGTTAAATATGTGCTTGCCAGCTTTATTAGATACACTCTATCCCTGCCCAAGAACCCATACCCTGCCAGCCACAGTATTTTAAGTTGTGATGGAAAAATCCAAATGCTGTTCTCAAAAATTATCTTCTTAACCAGCTGTTGACATCTCAGTGAGTTCATGGAGAGTAACTGCATAGGATCCTCAAGAGATTGGATTATTATCATCCATAATAATTTGTTTTTAAAAATTTATTATCTAATTCATTTATACACTTTATAAATCCTTTTTCTGTTGTTGGCTGGCTAGTCTACTCTTGTATGTCATAATATTTTGAGGCTCTAAAAGGACATAATAGTGATTAATATTGAACTTCTTTGGTCCTTAGGCCAACTGGGAGAACATGCACATCACCTGTTTTGGTTTACCACCAATCTACAAAAAAGTAAATCTAAAATGGTGCTGCTTTTTGATGAGATCCCAGTGAGAAATATCATGATAGTTTCTTAATGAAATGAGAGTATTAGTTGGTCCTTAAAGTTTATTCTATCTTGAAAATTCTATGCATAGAATTCTTAATGAAATAAACCTGTTGAGATTTTCTTATTACAAACATGAACTTCTTCAGTAACATGCCCCTAATACACCTAGAGATGTCTAATGGTTATTGTCATACTCTGAGAGCTACCACTCTATCCCAGACAACAACTGAAAGACCTAGGGCCACGTGGCTGGCTCAAGTGTTTTATGGGTAACGTTTGAAGCCACTAGAAATTATATTATTGCTGTGATCGAAATAATATTATGTCCTTTTAGACTCTTAGGCCTTAAAATATTAGTATTTTAATTAACCAACAATAGATAAGAGGGCTGAATAACAATAGCTAACATTTATACAGTGCTTTAAAGTTTACAAAATCCTTTATGTAAGTTATCTCATTTTATTCACATAACCCTCTGAGGTAGGGACTATGACTATTTCCATTGTGTAGGTCAGAGGTTCCTAAACTTATTTGGCCTACCGCCTCCTTTAAAAAAAATACTCAGCAACCTCCTGGAAATCTACTTTCTCTAACCCTTTAGTGAATTTTTAAAAAAAATTTTCGTCATTTCAAAAAACATTTTTTTAAATGACACATCTTAAATTTAATAATTTATTGTAAATTTGTGGGGTTTTTCTTGCATGGAAATTTTGATGATGCAGTATTCCATCATATAACCATATAGTATCATATTGTAAACAAGTCATTCCTCACATATATTCCTTCCAATGCATGCTGGACTTTCTGACAATATGCGACACACACACCTGCCAACATTTGCTTGTTAAGACCTGTTGGCCAACTTGATTACTGATTCAGTTGATTATAACTTTTTGTATGTTTATTTAGAAAATAATGTAATCACTACGACTTTAACTCTGTTATACAACAGATGATAACATGTACAAAGAGTTTTTCAAAATTTTCTTCTCTTCTTTCCTTACGCTTCCACTGCCCCCTTATTTTTGTTCAATGCCCCACAACCGTACCTGAGGCTACTACCGCACCCCGCCCCAATTATTCCAGCGTACCCCCAGACAGCAGTATTGCCCACTTTGGGAACCTATGTTCTCAAACTGAGGCTGACAGAGATTAAGTAACATGCCCAGGGTCCCACAGCCATTAATTATGTGAGGTAGGATTTGAAATCAGTTCTTCTTAATTCCAAGTTCAGCATTCTATCTATTACACCCCCTAGCTGCCTTCTTTAAAAAATTGTAAAGGAATTAGATGTTAACATTTTTGAAAACAAATTATCATGGACATTCTTGGCTCCAATCTACCTTTCCAGCCTTGTTTCACATTACCCTTCCAGCCTTGTTTCACATTACCTTTCCAAGCCTTCACTATATTGCTTGATACTTCTCCTTGGAAATTTACACATTTCTCCTTTCTCCCCCTATACTCTCCTGTGCTTAGAATGGATTCTCTCTTCATCTTTGCCCTTTGAAATGTCCATCTTTCTTCGAGGTCTGACTCGGATGTCACCTCCTGTTTGAAACCTTCCTCCCCAGGCATTGCTGCTCCTCTTCCCAACATCATCTAGTTTGACCTGTGTATGTGTTATGCCTCTTCCCCTTCCCTTGGTAGACTAAAAATGTCTTAAGAGCAAGTACTATTTGATTTGTGTATCCCCAGTGCTTAGCATGCAGCCAATACTTAATAAAGTTTGTGTTGAACTGTCAGTAATATTGGTGAGCTCTCGTTCATGCCCTTGACCCGGACCATCCTCCCCTTTCTTTACGCTTGCCTGTATTCACGTCTTTCCAGGTAATTGCTGATTTCTAGCTCTCTTCAGTTCCCCTTCTTTCAATACTCTGATAATACAAGTTTACAGTTATACCAGATAATAGAGTTTATTTACAGATTGTACAAATCTTCTCCCCCACCCCTCAGCAGAGTCAAAGCAGGGAAACAAAATGCTCTACAAATTGATGGAAAGAATCTTTCAGGGAGCATGAGGAGCCATGGAAGAAACTAAGCCAGCTCTCTCAGGTTAGGCTTATGGCAGTCCATATTTAATGGTAAATTGTAACTGTGGAGTCAGAGTTATTCATAAATGTATACCCAGGGGTGTAAAGAGCTATAATATATGAACTGACTTTGGAGTAATATGTAATATGCTTAATGTAACATTGCAACCAGGGGAGCTATTTTTTAAGAATAAAACAACTGGAGAGTGTAAATATCATTAATACAGAATGAGTGACGTGGAAGTTCTCAATGAACAGGGGATTTTCTCACTCTGACAGACTCCAATTGCAAGGGGACTTTGCTGCTAGCCACTCATGTTTTTAAAAAATTCATTTAAGATGGAATTCATTTGAAATAAGCCCCACTGGGACTGGGGGTGGTGGAGGCTTTTGAAATATTGTTCTCACTTTGCTCGGGACCCCTAGAGAGCAGCAGCCACTGGTCACCAAGGCAAAGCGGAGGAAGTAAAGTGAGTCCAGTGGCTCTTTCAGGTGAAGCCATTGGCTTTTGCAGGAATCATTCAGACAACTCAAATGAAAAATAAATATTGAGATCCTTTTTGTTTAAATACACAGTTGCTCCATTCTCCCTGATTTCTCTAAAGTCTTTGGGAGTAGGTGTCCAGCAGAAGTCCTGGATCACCACTGGGCAACCGACGTCTAGATGCAGGGGTGGGTGGGGAACCTATGGCCTCAAGTCCATGTGTGGCCCTCTAGGTCCTCAAATGCATCCCTTTCACTGAATCCAAACTTCACAGAAAAAAATCCCCTTAATAAAAGGATTCGTTCTGTAAAACTTGGACTCAGTCAAAAGGTCACACCTGAGGACCTAGAAGGCCACGTGTGGCCTCGAGGCCGCAGGTTCCCCCACCCCTGGTTTAGAGCCTTAGACGGTCCAGAATTGGCATCTCTATCCAGCATTTGGGTCTGTCTGCACATTGTAGACCCTGGTCATCTCAATGGAGGCCCCCTAGGCCCAGGACTTCTACTGGATACCCACAGCCAAAGACCACAGAGGATTCAGGGAACAGGGTGGCTATCTTTATTTGAAAATAGCTGTTCCATACCAGGGATGGAGAAGGGATCACTCAATCTGTTGATCCGAAGAAGAAGCTCCATAGTGATTTCATTTTCTTTCCTCCCTGGGTGGCAGACTATTAACAATTCATGTTGGGGGAACTGTACCTTCTATGCCACCATGAACAACTTAGTTGTAGGACATGTGATTATTACTCTATTTCTCCCAAAGTTAGGGAGGGAGAGGAGGAGAGACCTATAGAGTCACAGGCTCCTTAGAGGGATTCCCTTTCTTTGGTAATTAGAGCAGCAACTCTAGAAAAGATCTCAGCATCTTAAGTAGCCCCTTCATCTCTAAGCATGACTGGTCCTTTTCTCCAATATTTTGTAGATAATTTCTTCAAGCTATCCAAGGATAAGTCCAGGATTTAAAACATATTTTGAAGTCACTTGGTTTACCCTTCTATTTTGCCTAGATAATGCTTCTTGCCATGTTTTGGGTTCACAGGCTCATAAATCTACAGCAAAAGGCGGACTTTCAGCTCATCTGGTCCAATCTTCTCATTTACTAGTTGAGGGAACCAAAGCCCAGAGAGGTCACACTGACCAGAAATGAGGGAGCCAGGATTTACCTCCAGGATGGCTAGGTGGCTCAGTGGATACGGTGCCAGCCTCAAGTCAGGAAGATTCATCTTCCTGAATTCAACTAGCTGTCTGACCCTGGGCAAGTCACTCACCTCTGCTTTCCTCAGCCACCTCATTGTAAAATGAGCTGTAGGAGGAAATGGCAAACTACTCCAGTATCTTTGCCAAGAAAATCCCAAATGGGGTCACAAAGAGTTGAACACGATGGAATCAACTGAATAGCGACAACCTCTGACCCAATCCAGCGTTCTTTCCATAGTACCACATGGCTCATCAGGGTTTGAGGTTAGTTGGTACCATTTGA
The DNA here is from genome assembly GCA_028646595.1 of Phalanger gymnotis. NCBI lineage: Eukaryota > Metazoa > Chordata > Mammalia > Diprotodontia > Phalangeridae > Phalanger > Phalanger gymnotis. Next base: position 107,957,501 of record CM053623.1, read on the forward strand.
ATAATGGCCACAACTAACATTCATGTAGTGCTTTGAGTTTTGAAAAGCATTTTATAATAACCCTTGTTGGAGAGAGGCTGTTATTAATTAATTAATTATTAATATTAATTAATTGATGATTATATAATACATAATTATATAATATATTTATATGATTATATAATAATTGCTAATTATTGAATTACATTAATAAATTAAATTAATTTATTAAATATTAATTTAACACATAAGGAAACGTGTGTGTGTGCGTGTGTGTGCGCATGTGTATGTGTGAGTGAGATAAGGCCTGGAGGAAAATAACTAAAATTGACCAATGTGGGAGAAAAAGTGCCATGTAAATTAACAATTATAGTATTGCAAGGATAGTGGAACAGGGAAATTGTATTGCATAGTGAGATCATGTTTTTAGCTGATAAGAGCCCACAAAAGTTGTGTTCACTTGCCTTCTTCCATAACAAAACAAGTTGGTTTTGGTCTGGATCTATGATATTATGGCCATAGGAAACAATGTGGAAATTCCTTCCACCCAAAGATTATCAATCAGTGACCGTTTATTAAGCACCTACTATGTGCCAGGCTCTGAAGTGATGGGAAAGGTAAAAACCAATTCCTGCTCTCAAGGATCTCACAATCTAGTGCAGGAGACAGCATGCAAATAACTATATACAAGCAAGATAAATTGAATGCAAGCAGCAGAGAGAAGGCACTAGAATGAAGAGAGATTAGAAGGTGGGATTTTATCCGGGACTTGACGGAAGCCTGGAGACTGGGATGAGGAGGGAGAGCATTGTAGGCATGGGGAAGAGCCAGTGAAAAATGCCTGGCTTTAGGAGATGGAGTGTCTTGTTTAAGGAAAAGCAGGAATTGCAGAGCACATGGAAAGAAGGGGTGTGGACTGGAGTGTTACATGTGAGAAGACTGGAAAGGTAGGGAGAGGCTGTCTTCAGAAGTAAATTAAAAAGGTACTCGTCAAGAAGAAATACTTATCAACCAGTAATTATCCATCATATTCTTCAGACAATTGGAGGCCGCTAGGTGGTACAGTGGACAGAGTGGTGTACCAGGATTCAGAACACCTGAGTTCAAATTCTGCCTCAGATATTTATTAGCTTTGTGACTTTGAGAAAAATCATTTAGCCTCCTTGCCTCAGTTTCCTCATTCGTAAAGGATAATAACTATAGTCCCTTCCTCTCTGGGTTGTTATGGGGATCAAAGGTACTTTGCAAACCATTTAGTGCAGTATAAATGCTGGCTGGAGGGCTAGGTTTTGATACCACCATCACTCCTTCCTTTGGCCTCAGGAAGTAGTCTCGTGAACTCCTTTGCCTTCCTCGCTACCCACCCACTCTCTGATTCCTTTCACGTAATTCCTTTTCATGCCTACTAAAATCTCTCTCAAAGGTCAGCAGCAGCCTCGATTACTCAGTGTAAGGCCTCTACTTAGCTTTTACCCTTCTTGGCCCTTCTTCAGCATCTGACAAGGTTTACTAACCCTTATTGGAAGTCCTTTCTTGACTTCTGTATCATTTCATTGCCCCGATTCTCCTGCTGCTTGGATCACTTTTTAATTTCTTCCTCCCGGCCCCTAAGTAGAGCCGTTCCTTAGTGTTCTATGCTAAGCCACTTTTGCTTCTATCCCTCTAATTTTCCTTCATTAGACAACTTCTAAATCTACATCTCCCAGCACTTAACACTGACCGTGTCCCAGATCCAAATCTACTTCATTCCCCCCAATGCACTTCTCCCGACATCCTCATTTTCTGTCAACGGCACCACCATCGTACCTGGCATCCAGGCTTGAAACTTGTAAACTCTATGACTTCTCCTTTCCCGCACCTCTCCCTCTCACTCTTCCCATCACAAAGCCTTGTTGATTCTCGCTCATATTGCTCAAATTCAGCTCTTGCCTTCCATTTTGAATGCTGTAATCTCAAATGAGGTGCTTATTCTTGGAATAGCCTTCTAACCAATCCACCTGCTTCTAATACTTATCTCCACTAATCTAATGGATATGCTAGTGCAAGATTCATTTGGCAAATTCAGGCTCTGGTCATAGACTATGGCTGCAAAGGTCCTTTAAGGTCACATGGAGAGGAATTCATCCTACACATCCTTGAAAGTAATCATTTAGTTTTGCATGAAGACATCCAACAACAGGAAAATGCCTGCCTCCTAGCTGAGTGTTAGAAGTCTTCCCTTACTTTGAGCTGAAACAGGCCTTTCTACAGCTTCCTTCTATTGCCCTAGTTCTAGTCTCTGGATCCGAACAAAATGTTTAATTGCTCTTCCACACAACAGATCTTTCGATTGTGTTGTTGTTCAGTTGTTTTAGACTCTTCGTGACCCCATTTGGGGTTTTCTTGACAGATACTGTAGTGGTTTGCCATTTCCTTCTCCAGCTCATTTTACATATGAGGAAACTGAGGCAAACAGAGTTAAGTGACTTGCCCGGGGTCACACAGCCAGTAAATGTCTGAGGCCAGATTTGAACTCGGGAAGATGAATCTTCCTGACTTCAGGTTTGGCACTCTATCCACTGCACCACCTGGTCGCCCAGTCTTTAACTACTTGAAGACAAATGTCTTGTCCCCTTACCCCTAAGTCTTTTCTTCTCCAGTATAAATACCCCAAGTTCCTTTAATCAATCCTCACATGGCATAAATTTTAAAATATTTTTAGTTTTATTTTATTTGTAATTTATAGAATAGGAAAAAAAGGGAAAAATTTACATGGTTTAAAAAATTGTTGAAATCATTGATTTTATTAGTGCTAAAATTCACATTTTTAACTCACTAAGTTCAGGAACTAGATGAACCTGTTGCCTAAATGAACTTTTGATGTGTAATTTATAGCTCATAGCTATTGTCTCCTAGCTCTGCTCCTGATTACTTGTTTGACAATTGACTTTCTTCTCTGTAAACTGAGGGAGAGGCATCCCACGATCTCTAGGCCTCTTCCAGCTCCATGTCCTTCTTTTGGGCCTGGGCACTTGAACTCACTGAGGTCACCTGCATGCTCTCATTAACTCCTGTATCTTGTGTTTCAAAGGCCTGTTTACTCTTCTTGTTCTAGCCTTCCTTGTCTGAAGATGATTCTCCTTGGGGAAAACACACACACACACACACACACACACACACACACACACACACGCAAATGCCAAAAAGGGCTCAACAGGTCTACCTTCTTTTTTTATCTTTACTCTCCCATTCACCTCAAGGAGCAATCTCACTTATTTTTTTTCTTGCTCTTGTCCTCAATGTAGGCAGACGGCGTTTAGATTTAAAGCTATAAGGGGTCTAGAGGTCATTTAGTGCAACGTCCTCATTAGACAGATGAAAACACAGAGGCCTAAGCAGGGGAATCGATTTGCCCAAGATAACATGGTAAGTGGCCAAGCCAGGTTCATATATTGGACTTCCAACACCAAATTCGGTATTCTATCACTTTCTGAATCCTTATCATTCATTACAAGCTTCAGCTTATTCTGAGGTTAGTGTTCCTGCCAAGCTTAGATGACCACTGGGATCAGGGCTGGGCCTGTGATTTCATTGGTATTGGGAACTCTCAGATGAACAAATTCCCTTAACAAAAACAGCTGGGTATCTTCTCAGAAAGAGGCGGCTAGCTGGCTCGGTGGATAGAGTGCTGGGCCTGGTGTTGGGAAGACCCAAGTTCAAATCTAGTTTCAGATACTTACTAGCTATGTGATCTTGACTAAGTCACCTAACCTCTGTTTACCTTAATCCACCAGGCAAATGGCAAACCACTCCAGTACCTTTGCCAAGAAAACCCCATGGACAATGTGGTCCAGGGATGGGGAACTTGCAGCCTCAAGGCTGTATGTGGCCCTCTAGGCCCTCAAATGCAGCCCTTTGACTGAATCAAAACTTCACAGAACAAATCTCCTTAATAAAAGGATTTGTTCTGTAAAGCTTGGTCAAAAGGCCACACCAGAGGACCTAGAGGGCCTCATGTGGCCTTGAGGCCACAGGTTCCCCACCCCTGGTATGGTCTGTGGGGTCATGAAGAAACAATTGAACAACTCCTCTGTGAAACTTAGTCTTAGCTCCTTTTATCATTGAAAGGTTAAGTGATTTTCCTAGAATGTTTCGATTTTGAGGCCTGCTCTCTCTCCCTTAAGCTACATTGCCTTTTTACCTTCCCTCATTTATACCTATCTTACAAGTCTTTTAAAAATCCAAACTGATCCATTTCCTGCCTTCTCATCATAATTATTTGTAGTTGCATTGTAAGAATTTTACTCAAGATCATCCCATCTCTCTTTGGCTAACATCCTCTGTGGAATATCTCCCCCTAAAAACCTTGGTGGCTTTCCACTCTCTAAGTTGGGTCTAAATTGTTAAGGTTAAGATTTAAGGCCCTCCACCGCCTTTTTCCAGCCTTACTGACCACCACTCCCTTGTCCATACTGCGTGCCCCCGCCCCACTTGCTGTATCCCATTTTTTCTTGCCTTCCTGACAATGTCTCTCTCCATCTACAATCCTTTCCTGACCTCTCCAGCAGGAAGAAATCTCACCTTCTTCTAAAATCACCTGGCATTTTTTGGTTTTCCCAGTACTTATTACATTCTACTGTGTACTGTAAGTGTTCTGCACACATGTCCTCTTCCCTTCTAGACTGCAGGTTTTATAGGAGTGAGGAACTGCATCCTATTTACCTCTGGGTTGGGCAAATTACATTATACAGCGTTGCCCACATAGGAGATACTCCATGTTGAGGGAATAAGCGGCCTTCTCCACTCTTGATCTTACCTGTTGAAGTGACTCTGTTTCCCCTGGATGCAGGCATGCCCTGAATAACCAGGGAAAATAGTGAACAGAAGTCAAAAAGGAAGATTGTGTGATACCTTCTACAGTTTACTTCAACTGATTTCTAGGCAAATAGTGACCTTTATTAGCAGTGAAATTGGGGGTGGGGGGAGAGACATGAAAGAATGACTTAAGAACCACTCTTCCTTGTTCTTAGTAGGTGTCTTCCTCAAGTGATGATGGTTGTAGGTCGTCTTCTTCTTCTACAAAGTGAAATCCTTGAGTGGTCAGCCATGTGCTGTCTCTTGCACGTATTCTGTACTGGCTTTTTAATTGGTACCTTGTCCCCTAGAGCAGATGAACCATTTCCATTGAAATACTTCTCCCATTCATTTGTCACCAAACAATCATGCTAATTTTAAAATTCAGCTATTAGTTAAAATGACTAAATGAGTAAAAGTGTCAATATTGGTAAAATGCTCATGTTCCAAACACAAGCCATTATGATGCCCAGCTCAGGTTTTAAAAAAATATACATATACACATTATCATCAGAGGTCCTGCTTCCGTAACTTACTACCTGTGCGACCCTGGGCAAACACTAAGTAATTTGACCTCTCTGGGCATCATTTACTTCACTTCAAAAAGGGAGAGATGTTGAAGCAGTTGGCTTCTAAGGTCCCTTGCAGTTGTGAATCTACCATTTTATATCTCCATGTCACAAAGACTTTTCAGATGAGTCAATAAATGAAGTGGTTCTGAAACAACTCCATTGGATACCCTCAAAAGCACATTTTGAGTGATAAATTGTACTGCTATTTCCTTCTATCTTTTTGGCCTATGAGGACAGTCAATTTTGTGGGGAGGAATTTCTAAATTTTAAATAAAAAATTAAGTCAGGGGTTCTTTTAACCCTTGGTTTTAAAAAAAAACTTAGATAATTGTATTTCAATGTAGTTAGTTTCTTTTGTAATATTGTAAATTTTGTTAATTTAAAAACATTACTCAGAGAAGAGATCCATTCACTTTAGCAGACTGCCAAAGAGGTCTGTGACACAAAAAAAAAAAAAAAGGCTAAGTGTTCTTGACTTAGGTAAGGACTTCATTTTCTAGGCCATAGATTGTGAGGGTTCTAACTTCTATCAGCAATGATGTTACGGTAAGAATTTGAATCTACAAAGGCTGATTTCCCATAGAGGAACCAAAGTTCTTCAGGGACACCAAAAGCTACAAGACATTTGAAGACTTAGTAAGAAACAACTGGTTGCTGCAATACACAAAAGTTTATTTTTGAGTTTTTTTTATCTTTTCTGAAGGCAAAATATAATAGAACTGAACATCAATGTATTTTGTACAACAAAAACTTTTTTTAATATGAGAACAGACAATCCATGAAGAATTTTTTTAAAGTCTTAGAACGGCTTCCCTTTAAAAAAAAAAATCATGCTTTCTCGCGGTCAACAAGGAGTCGGCATGGAAGATATCATGGCAGTCGGGTCGATGCTGGGGGTTGGGGGGACAGAGAGTTGGGGGAAGGCAGGGGTGGGAGGGTGTTTCCCTTAGATCCTTGTCAGCTGGTGCCACAGACTGGATGGCAGGATACTTTCTACTTTCTCCATGACGAAATTTAAAGGGGCAAACAAAGTGCTGAGGAACTGCAAAGAAACCAGAGAGACATGAGAGTCAGAAGATAAAACCTCATCCAAGACTGACGACACACATCTGTACTCTGCACTGTACACCTTCGCAAGGTAGGCAGCCTCCCAAGAGAAGCACAGTTTATTTGCATATATAGGAAATGTAAATCATATGGTGGAGAGCCTGGAGGAAGGAACCTCAGAGGCCAGCTAATCAATTTACAGTTGGGAGAATAGAAACTCATCCAGGTTAAGTGACTTTGCCAGAGTCACACAGATATTCAGTATTGGAGGCAAGATTTGAACCCAGGTCTTCTAGACTCTAACCACTCCATGCAGTATGTTGCACTGCCTCACAAGTGGCAGGTCTAGGATTCAAAACCAGGTCCCCCAACCCTAAATCTGATGCAAGTCTGGTGGACAGAACTTGCATCCCAGTCCTTTGGTTTGGATAGGTAAATGGGCAGTGTCTGCAAAGAGCCTCCAGAACTTGGAGTGCAGCTCTTTGGCATGGATAGGTGAATGGGCAGTGTTTGCAAAGGGCCCCTCTGCTCCTCGGACAGTCATCATTCCAATAGTTCTACTATGCCTGTGAGGCAAACAATGCACCCATCTAATAGATGAAGTGACTGGTTCAAGGCCCCATGGCAGGTGATCGCTGGGACTAAAACACTGCATCCAACTCCTCTATGCCTCCCTGCTTTAAGTGGGTTCTACTGAATACATCAAGGCCCTGGGATTTCATTGGTGTGGATAGTCCCTCCACTGACATGGTGGGCAAGCCTGACTTGATTTATAAGACTATGTACAAAAGCAAGGTTTATTACACTCTGACCAATCTGCTAATAAGCCTTCGTAAACAGAGTGAGGCTGGGTCCCAGACAACAGGAACACAGTCCAATCGGACTAGTGGTCAAAGCCTTTCTCTCTTGGATGGCACAGGCCAAAGGAGAAGCTCCACCAGCATAGTCCTTAAGAACTAAGAGCTCTCATGGAGGTCTGTCTATCTAAGGGCATCTTTGTCCCTTTCAACCTTACTATTAAACACAGTATCCCCTTAAAAAAATCCAGAATAAACTTTTTTTGTCTCTATCTTGTTAACAAACTAAGAATCTATGTTTAAGTGAGAGAATAAGTCTATATTATATTTTATATCAGAACTGATCTACCAACTCATGTTTAACTGTACTTTTAATCTGCCAAACTGACCAGCACCTGCCAGAAAATCAGATCTAATCTATACAGTGAAAATAGCGGTATTTGGCTCTGCCAGAGCCATAGCCTAAGTCTCTTGGGAGGTACCATGCCATTGCTTGCCAAGTCATCCATTTATACCACAATTGCTTCTATCTCCTTACTTATATCCATAACTTGGCATCAATTCTTCATTACTATATATATGTAGCAGAACAAATTGGGACAGAGTATAAGTATTAAAGAAAACATTTGGTAGTCTAGGTAAATATATTTGGCTCATTTCTAGTTAGTTCTGTAAGTTTTGAGGGTTTAGCAGAAAAGCATAATGTGTGTGGAGAGGTTTCTGATAACTTCATGTAATCACTCTCTGCTGAAATTCAATTCAACATTTGTGCCTACTCTGTGCAAGGCACCACACTTTGTGCAAGGCACCACACTTTGTACAAGGCAAACACACTGAAATTAGCTGATCCATAGCCCGTTTGTGTTTAGGAACTCAGGTTCTCAAGTGCTGCAGGGGGTGCTTTACCCTCAAAATTCTGAGGTGCCACCTCATGGGTCATTTTAAGAGAAGTGAGTCAAAGAATGAGCACAGGGATGGCTCCACCGAATATGATAGCAGTAATGGTGTATCCGTAGGGACAATCCTTCTAATACCATAAATACAATAAGGAGAAATTTGGCAAACAAAATCACCAGTGTCTTCTAAAAAATTCTACTTTTGCCTATAAGATGATATCACATTACTGGGGAATTGGGTGAAAGACCAGGGGATGCTTAGTCTGGAGAAAATATAGGGTGGAATGATGTCTTTTGGTATTTAAATGGTAGTCAGATGGAAGCACAACAGGTTGCTTGTGGCATATGATTAATGATGACTTACATGTGATAAATGTCAGAAAATGGCATGCCATCAATGATATGACAAGTAATCATGACATCAATGACATGTAAGATGGCAAAGGGAAGTAGGTTGGACATGTAGCCAGAGGGAGATGAGGCGTCTTGAGGAAGGCCTCCAGTAATTATCTTGAAACCCAAGATAAACGATGAACTGATAGGAGAATATCTGGCTGTCTTGAACGAGTTGAAGTTGCCCAGCCCAGATGAACAACATTGTAGAGTACTAACACAACTGGTAGATATGATTGCTGCATTGCTATTGTTGGTCGTTAAAAGATCATGGGGTGCAAGAAAGGTGATAATCCTGATTTTTTTTAAAGGTGAAAGAGCAGTCTATGCACTATACCCAAATCTGTTAGCCTTAGATTCCCACAAAACTCTAAAACATTGAAGGTATAATTTATAGCATTGATTTAAAAAGTGTTATTAAAAACCAGCATGGTTTCATCAAGAATAACCAGTCAGACTAATTGCCTGCCTCATTTAATTCTTTTCTCTACCTGCACTGGGTTACTGGACTGGGGAATCAGAGGAATGTTGTAGGTTTTGGTTTTTTTACCTAGATTTTAGTGAAGTATTTGGCAAAACTTTATATGCTAGCTTTGGGGACAAGATGAAAAGATGACAGTGCAGTTAGGTGGATTTGAAACTGGCTGAATGATCTGATCCAAAGAGTAGTCAATTAATGGACTGGTAACAGCTTGGGAGATTCAAGTGCCCCAGGGATTTGTCCTTGGTCCTATGATGTTTAACCATTTTTACAATGACACAGATGAAGACAAAGATGGTGTGCTTACTGAATTTGAAGACAGCACAAAGCTGAGAGGCGAGAGATAAAATGGTGGATGACAGGATCCCCAAAACATAAGCAACTGAAATAGAACAGGGGCAAATGCAAAGTTGTAAGTGGGTGTCCATTGATTAACAGTTGAACAAATTATGGTATTTGGATGTAATAGAATATTGAGCTATAAAAATGATTATGAATAATTCTGACAAATTTGGAATTGCTGGTATGTACTAATGCAGAGCAAACTACATTGAACCAAGTCAACAATTCATATTATGTCCAGAATAATGTAAAGTAAAAAACAAATAGAAGGCATTGAAACTGTTCAATACAGTGACTTCATACAATTGACTGGTAGTGAAGCGTATCTCACCTCTTAGCATAGAGGTAGACCTAAAGTGTGGAATTAGGCATATATTTTCAGACTTGGCCGACATCCTGATTTGACTACGTGTACTAGTTCCATGGGAGGGTTGCATTCAGAATGGGAAGGAGTCATAAGGAATTGCCAATGATGACAAAACACACACACACACGCACATGCCTGCATGTGCATTTTTTTAAAAAAGAAACAAAAGTTCTATACTTAAATTAGAAAAACAAACATCCAAATTCAGGATTAGACATCTGCAAATGAGATCATGTGCAAAAGACCTAGGAGTTTTAGTGGACTGTGAATTCAGAAGCAATCAGCAGTGTAACTCAACAACCAAGCTGATTTTATCCTAGACTATTCTGAGAACTGCAGTGTCTGGAACGATAGAGGCAATATTCCCACTCAGCTAGGTCCTAGTCTGACCAAATGAGGAGTGTCATATTCTATTCTGGGCACCACATCTTAGGAAGGGTATTGGCAAGCTGGAATGCTTTCTTAGCCGGGAAACCAGGATGATAAATTGACTGAAGAACATGCCATGTGTAGAAGAATTGATGAAACTGGGGATGGTTGAGTCTAAAGAAGAAAAGACTTGGGGTAGACAGGATAGCAGTCTTCAAAGACCTCATGCCTTGGCATAAGAAAGGAGAATTGTGCTTGTTCTGCTTGGGCCTTTGCTGTAGAGCACAGATCTAGGAGCAATGGATAATGTCGCAGAGATACAGACTGTGGCTTGATGGAAGAATAAGCTTTCCAATGATTAAAATTGGCCCAAAATGGAAACAATGATTGATTTTCTGAGTAGAGCTTTTTAAGCAGAGGCTGGTTCACAATTTTATTAGACATGTTAAGGGTTTTTTTTAAAAATTAAAGTATGGACTAGATTGCCTTTAACTGGGATGGCCTTTAATTAAAGTTGGACTAGATGGCCTCTGCAGAGCTTCCTTCTAGAATTCTCTTTCTTAGGTAGAATTCATGGAAGAAGATGGAGAAGAATCACATATCATGAGAAGTTTTTAGGTTGCTATCTGCACTAGTGGAGTGAATAGCCATCATGATGAAATCACAGACCCACTGAAGTAGTGGAGTCACGTGGAAGACACATTAGTTTTTTTTTTTTCCTATTTGTTCGAAAAGCAGAGTCAGGAACAATGAATGGAACTTTTAGGCCTTAGCTCACCAGAATTGTTCAAAAGTGAAATGGGGAATAGTGGGCTTTCTCTTCATAGGTTGTTTTCAGTTAGAGAATGGATATTGTTGGTTGGATCCTTTTTCAGGTACAGATGTGAATAAATAATCTCAGAGGTTCTTTCTAATTCATGGTTCTATGATTACAAGATGAAACTTCATCAGGACTGGCTCAGAAATTTTAATCGGCGGGAGTTGGGTATGAAACTGCCTCACATCACCCTGGAGGCTTACAGAGAATTACTAAATTTTCAACTCAGTATACTAATGAACTGCTAGGCCAATGGGCTTCAATGCAAGGTATCACAATATTTACACTCGCCAAAATATGGTTTATGGAACCACAAATGAGGTGACAGGAAGGTGAGACTAAAAAATTTCTTAGGAAGAAATGATTTTCCCTAACCTCGAAGTCCTCATCAAAAGATGAACCAGCATGCCATGTAATATTTAGAATCTAGAGGTGGAGGGTCTCTAGAGATTATCCTACAGTCTAAATTCTACATTTTACCAGTTAGAAAAGATAGGACTAAGTATAGATCCGAGAGGTCTTTGCCCCAAAGTCATGCTGGATGAGGAGTGAGTAATTAGTGAAGAAAGGTACCAAACCTGGGTTTTCTGACTTCGAATGCCACTCTACTATGCTGTGTCTGTGAATATGCTCATGTTTTACAATCAACCAATGTTTCTAGACACAATCAATTAACAAAGGAAAAAAGCAGCTTCATTTATAGTTTTGGAAAGGAAAGTTACCTACAAAGTTAAGCCTAAATTAAGCACAACGGATCACCCTCCTGGGCCTGGGTAACAGCTTGTTTATCTCAACGTACAAAATTTCTGTTCAGATGGCAAAGACCGATTTGTCAAGTCTCAAACTGAAACTCACAATAATTAAATCAGTGTTTCATGGTGAGAAAAAACAACTGAAATAATAATTAGAAAAGGAAGAGTGACACTTCAGTCTCTCTTCCCTGAAATTCCATTATCTCTGAGAAGGTCACGGCTCCCTATGTGCATCCTTAACATTTGAAACGCTCTCACTTATCTGAAGAAGTTCCAGGTGCCCTATAGCAATGCGACAATTGATGTTTCTCTGTAATCAATATCTGACTTCAAAGAGGCTCTGGCCTATAACTGAAGAAGAGAGGCTAGAGTCTGGGGTGGGGGTGGGAGGCGGTGCTCAGTCTCAGGACAGAGAACAGAAGAAGCAGAGACAGGACACTTGAAAGCAGAGAGGGTCAGAATGCTGACCTTCCCACATTCTGTGTGAGCTTAGGCCTGGAATGATAACTTATTTATATGAGGAGCCTTATCTTAGTAACCAAACATAAGATGAGTTTTTTAAGTCGCAGAGGCGGATAGCCTCTTCCCCTCCCCCCTTTTAAAAACAGCTAAATGCCTTTAATTGTACTATTTCACAATAATAATACACAGCTCTTTTGGTTTTTCTAATGTCAACAGATCGACATGTTTGTGGACGGGAAAACATATAAACACAATGGACATTCCTTAAGTTCAACACAACTCGCGGGGTGGCATACAGGTAGTCGTTCAATCTCGTTTGCACTCACAAAAATGACATTATCCCAAGGGCATTATCTATGTCCAAACTGAGAAGATCATTTTCACAAGCTGAAAATGCTTGCAAACAGCCCACAGGGCAGCAGCGATAACCTATGGGGAGTGTCTGAGCAGCCTGATGAGGTGACAGGGGTGATGAATGTGAAGAAGACATTGGGGGCAGGGCGGGGAACCGAAGTGAGATTGTGCTCGTCTCATCCAGGCAATCCATCTTCAGTTTCAACGAAGTACCTTCTTACATTTTGGAATCTGCTAAACCTTAACGAGGGGTAAGATGAATGTGACCCTCTGGAGTTAGCGTTAGGGCTAACATAACAACAAACAACAATAAGGTCCAAGAGTTAAACAAACTGCGACCCATGCACAGAACCCTAAATTCAACTCAACCCAATTAAATTCATTTATTAGGCACCTATTATGCATGAGGAACTGTGCTAAATACCCAGGACACCACGATGAAATAAGACACAGTCCCTGCCGTCGAGGAGCTTACAATCTAATTATATTTCAGAAAATTTATCATTTCATGATCCAGACATAAAATCAAGGCTCCTGAAAGCTGAAAAAGGAGAGATGTAGTTGGCATGAAGTCTACAACGGATAGAGTGCTCCAAGACACTGGAGGGACAGCTGTGTATTCAAGATAGGCTGGTCCTCCTCTCGGCAAGCACACTATTGTGTCTCCAGCTTTACCTCTCGCTTCCCCCTCTCATCCCGACAAAAACAGACAACCCAACGACGAGAGTCCGAAGTTAAGCTTTTTCATGGGCAACGATGGTTTTGAACAGGAGAGGCTGATCGTAACCAGGCATTTACAACAGGGCTGGGTGTTACTCAACTTGCAACTCGCACTCAAAGTCTTTGTGAAACGTGTTATCTTAATGAATAAAACAGATTCAAAGACCTTTTTTGAGTAAACCTTTGGTTTGTGGGGTTTGGGGTTGGAGGGGAGGGTTTGGGATGCGAAAAGAAGACATGAATGGTGCAGTGAAAAGAAAGCTGGACTTAGAGTCAAAGGTCCTGGGTTCAAATCCCAGCTTTGCACTTTATGTCCTTGGAAAAGTCTTTTCACTTGTCTGGGTCTCAGTTCCTTCCACCGTAAAATGAGTGTTGGCCTGGACAATTGCTGAGCTCCTTTTCGGTCCTGAACCTGATGGAGATGATCAAGGTGATGCAAATGGATCCTGATTTTAACTTTTACTAATTGGATTTCAATCTTCAGAGTTTAAGCAACTTATTTATGACTAGGCTGAAATGGAAGGAAGTATGGATAGTTGGACAGACAAACTGGAGGGTGTTCAGAGGAGTGCAAAGGGTTTATAAACCATGTGCTGTGAGAAGCAGCTGAATTCAGGCTTTGGGGACATCTTTGTTTGGAGAAGAGATGAGAGGGGAATGACAGCTGCTTTCAAATACCTGAAGGGCTGTTATGTGAAAGAGAAAAGACTTCTGTGTTACTTCTTGGGGCAGAAGGAGGATCAATGGGTAGAAATAACAGGGAAATAGATTTTGAACAATTTTCTAGGCATTCGAGCCGTCCGACGACAGACTCGGCAGCCTTGTGAAGTAGTGAGTTCTCTCACTGGAAGTGGTCAAGCTGAGACTTGGACACCGTGTGTTGGAGATGTAGAAGGGGTTCTTGTATCAGTGAAGGGATTGTACTAAATGAGCTCTAAGGTCCAATCTATCTTCAAGATTTTATGATTTCAATTATCAATGGGAGCAGGGGCATTTGATTTGAATTCTGATTTTTGTAAGAACCAATATAAATGCAGCTAAAATGAGCTATACCACCCCCACAATTCCCCCACCTCCCACCACCCCCCCATTCAAGTCGTTAGCCAGGCTGATTAAAAAATCAGTCACTAAAGTCAAGAAATCCTCCTCCCCACCCCCACCTTTTTTTTTTTTAACTTTGCCTACCTTGACATTTAAAGGGAGAGCCAGAGAAACCCAAACCCCATGGTAATAATGTGTTTTCTTATTTCTTTTGTCTGATCATCATCTGTGTGCAAATCTGCAAACCGTTCCTTCCAGCCCATGTTGTCTTAGACGATCAAATGACCTAACGAAAAGCATTTTCTATAAGGACAGCCACTGATGTGTTTTTGTGCCTTCACGAGGGATCGCCCAAGTCACTAAGTGACTTCTTGGCAGTGCCTTTCCCCTCTGAATGGCCCTACCAACTTAATAGTAGTCTGGGTTGCATGTGAGCCCATGAGTGGATGGTACAACTCTGCACTTCCCTTCAATTCATTTCCTCAAACGAGCCAAGGATTTATAGCTTTTTATTTTTAATTTGTCTTCATTAGATTAACTTCAAAAATACAGATTCCATTTACTGAATGGGAGAAGCTACAATATCCTAAGCTTAGAAATATGTCATATAATTCAAATGAGATAAACAAAATGGAATTATCAATTGCGGATTCCCTAAGCTTTTGCACAAGTGACATTCAATGCTTAGACTTCTCTGCTACTAAGGAAAATCCAGGCGCTCAACAGTCGGCAGTGGCTAGTTCGGGGCCATCTCCATTTCTAAAATGCAGGGTCTTGCTGGCTTCCCCTCTGGGTCACTTTGGCTTTGCTCTCGCTTTCCCTGAGGGCTCCATACTGAAGAGTACTCACAGCTTTTGCGAAGACCCCCATAAGCTCTGGGAACTGATGTGTCAGGAGGGCCAGCATGGCTGTGAAGGAACATAATCCAGCAGTGAAGAGAATAAAGAAAGGAAGCTCCTTCTTTGGGTAAACTGATACTTCATGGAAAGCTGCAGAGAAGACAGGAATGGAACAGTAAGCATGGACGTGAAATGGCTTTGCATAGGGCTTCTAACACATTGGCAGGTGACTTGTGGTCTGGCAGAGAGAGGCCCCAGACCTGAGTTACTTTAGCCTTCTACCTGTGTGGCCTTGGGCAAGGTCACTTAATTTAGGGGCTTCGTTTACTCATCTGTAAAATGAGAAGGCTGGACGAGATGGCCTCTGAGTTCCCTTCTAGTTCTGAATCTATGAGCTGCGCTCCGAGACAAAATGGAGAACCTTGAACAAACAACCCTCACACCGCATACTCGTTCTAGTCCTGCCCGTACTCTCCCATCGGGTTCTCTCATTCCTTTCCACACTGTCCTGGTGTTTTCTCTCTGTGCTTGGCAAGATTGGTTTTAAGTGATAAGCGTTCACCCTCACAAGTGAGGTTCCTTTGTGTGTGTGTGTGTGTGTGTGAAGTGGAACAGGGTGGGGGTGGATGGGAGGAGGGACTTGGTGGGGACAGTGACCTGTGCTACTTCTTTGTGTGGCTCAACCTTCCTTACTTAAAGCATCCCGATACTACCTCCTTACCCTGCTTTGTGAACACTGCTTCATACTTCACTTCAACAAGTATTAAGTGCCCACTACATACAAAGCACTCTGTTAAATGCAGGGAATAGGAGGATAAAAAGAAAACCCTCCCTGCCCCCAGGAACATGTATTCTACCAGGGTGTGCACAAACGGCAAACAGAGCTGATGTGAAGAAGCACACAATGGTGACAAGTGGAAGGTTCCTTTATTTTCATGGAAATTCTCATTTTATTTGGTGTTAAGTTCAGAAGTTTTTAAAAGAATGCTGGGTTCATGTGGCAAGTGCTGAACACAGCAGACTGACAGAAGGAACTGCTGTTGGTTTGTATGATAAATGTTCCTTCCCACCACCAGAAAAATCTGGCCACTGGTGTCCCTGGAGAACCTCTCTCAGATATTAAACTTCATACCTATGGGCGAAATAATAAGCTAGTTTTGGGTGTGGAATATTTATGGAGGACTCCTTAGAGTTTTAGTGGCAATCAGGTGAATTCACAGGCAGCCCATCTCCACACTTTCTGTGTCTGGAGGCCTCCCAGCTTGCGTCTAGGAGAATCTCGGATCAATACAGTCGCCTGGCTCGTAGTTAGGAGGCTGTACCTAAAGCTATTACTTTGGGCTAAAAAGAGGATACTGGTCTCTACAAGGGAATTCTATATTATTGTGCCCCCAGGTTCTGCTTTGTTATTTCTAAGTTGGGTAGAGAGAGGAGGATAGGGACCACCACCTCAATGTCAATGACGAAGGATTACCAGAAGTGGAAACAGAATTTGATTATAATTTATGTCATTGGCCAAGGAAACTGAACATGTAAAGATCTTTTCCTCCACAGTCAATGAATAATAAAGCAGTAAGCTATCCATACAGACTAGAGTGAAGGGGAGGCCCAATTCATATGTTGTGCTTTTTCTTCAGTGATTACTGTATTGAATTTTTAATTGGCAACATAACAATCTTTACTTAAAATCCACCACTCTTCCACCTTAAAAAACCCACAACCCTTTTTATCAGGAGGTGAGATTCAAATAACCTCATTCCCTTGTACAATGTGGTGAGATTTTCTTTCTGTGAGTTTATAAATTATCATTGTTTTAGAGGTTCCTTTCAGAAACGTTAGTCTTGCTCTGACTAGCTCATAATTCTACGAGGAGGCAAAAATAAAACTTAGTTGAGACATTAATGAACTATTTTCTTGTAACTTTTCTAAAAAATTGTCCTCCCACTCTCAAACTCCAGGGAAAGGAGAATGTTGGGTTTAAAGTGTTAGGCCATCACATGCACTCTTTGATACTGAGCATAAAGTTCTATATGATCATAAATGCCATTTTGTAGTAAAAAAGAAAGATAATATCTACCAATTTCTTTTTAAAAGAATAAGGAATTTCATATTAGGGTTAGTTAAGAAAGGAAATGAGTAAGGAACCTCCTGCTACTTCAATATATGATGACAGCAATTAGTTCTGCACCTAAACCTCACAACTTGGTGATTTATGACTGGTTCAATCATCTGAAAATTTGCTATATATCCCACCCTCCAATGTTATAGCATTCTTTAGTGTGAAGCATTTTGTACATTATATCTATGAGATGTTGCTATAATTGGGGTGATTATAAAGGGTGGGAGAGAGAGAACTTAGCCAAGGTTTGAAGCTGATTATCTGAGAGAGAAAAAATGTCCTAATGCAGACCACATAAAAAGCCTGGAAGTGAGAGTCGTACACAGTTTACCCAAAACTGCTTTGATAACAATTATTTAGCCCAAATTGTCAAAACAATGTTGTAATACACTAAATTCATAAATAATACTTTCCACATGTGGTATGGGTCACTAGACTGTTCGCCTGTAAAGTCCTTGAGGGCATTATCTCTCTCGTTGGTGTTTCCCTACACTGATGAGGCTGGAAAAGTTCTCAATAAATCTTAACTCAATTAGTCAATCAATCTGATACACATGGGAAATCCCTCCAACTAAGAGGATTGCATCACCACAGAAAGCCTACCCTACCTCAATCTTCCTTGTCTGGCAATGATGTCAGGGCATCTAGACCCCACTCTCCCGTCCATTACTCATCCATATCCATAACTCTTCCCCCAGTCAGTGCTTTCTCTTCAAATTAAAAGTCCCTAAAAAATGCCATTGTACATGAAGGAATATGCTTTTTAATCTACTGCTGTTTCCCTCTACTGTTCCCTTCTGATTCTTACCTGCAGAAGTACCTAACACATCCTGGGCACCCAATAAATAGCAAATATTTTCCCTTTAATTTATATTTTCCTTGGGTTTTACCCTCTGAAGAATTTGGAGAGATTTGGTGAAACCACTAGGCAGTTACTGCAAGCCTATCCATTCACCTAACCCATCGGAAAGTAACTAAGTTACAAGAACAGGAATGGCTAATGGAAAGAAATACTAAATTTCTATCACCTACTCCCTCACCCCTCTAGGCCTGGATGCAAATGCCATGTTGGTTAAAACCAGGAGCTTGGTATCAAATTCAGTTAAAACTTACATGGAAGCAGCTCCCTGTCTGCTGTTTCTGTACAGATTGGATAAGGGTAAAAAAGATGCCCTTTTTCCAAGGGATAAGGGATCATCCTAAAAGCTGAAAAGAAAAAAACAACAACTTATTATAGGCTCCACATTCACTTTACTGCTTCATAATTTCAAGAAGGGCTTTGGGGCATTTTTAGACTTTGGAGAACTACCATAAACAATGCTGGGCCTCCGTGAACTCTGATCCCTGGAGCAGATAAGTGGGCAATGATGATTATGATCTATTACTCACGCATTAATCTCACAGTTCATGTTGTGGGTGTATCTCACAAACTGGGGTGGGGGGGAGGGGAAACCATCAATAATAATGACCCAACCCGTCATCTTCGAAATATTCAAAAAATGTTATGAGCGCTGACCCAAGAATCCAACTGGTAGTAAAGCGCTACAAGAACATAAATCTGAATTGATTCATTTGGAACATGTTACAAATGTAAAAATATGAGAGGCATTTTAACATAGCTTTTTCTAAATGTGTCCAAGTGAAATAAATTTTCAACCAGGGTGGATTTAAAGGAAAAAAACCTCAAAAATGCAGGATGGGGGGGGGGCATCTTTTTTGTACTTATGAAACTTTTAAATCTTCAAAATCATGTGAAAAATAATGGATCTAGAGAGAGATTGATTATCTGCATTTTGATGATGTCAGGCCACCTGAATTATGCTCTTGTGGCTTATGATAACATAGACCCTGAGAATGAATTATGGCTTTCCAATCAATCCATCCTTTCCCATTATCATGGATGTTATTCTCACTGTTGCGATGTCATCGGCATTTTAGTCGCACTGTTCCTATGAACAGCATTCACGGAGGTGATTTTTCCTTAACAGATGTCTTTTAACTACAATACCCTGTCAATGGAGAACATAAGACACAGAATGCAATCTAACACAATTCTCCCTTCCACACGCTCTTTCGTGTATGTGGCAGTGGGGAGTGTATGACTACATATGAAGCATGATTTTCAGTTTCAAAGACTACATTTAAAGTAATTGCAGTTACATCCTAAGCTATGTAATTACCTAACCCATCTCAAAATGCTGTCAATGTACATATTTATCTTTTGCATATTTATTTCAAACAGGACTAAGAAACGCAGAATGTTCTCCCTCACAAGAAATGACAAGGTTCCATTGTAACCAGCTTCAGTGCACATATGGTATTTATTCTAGTGTCTGAATATTATTTAAAAGTAAAAACATTCTGTATGTGATTCCAGCATTTGGAATGCAGTCAATCTACACCACAGTGGTATCACTCTGAGGTTACAGCACATTGCCACAGAGAATATAAATCACAATGAACTCGGGATTAGAAGAGAGCCAGTTTGCTGGCAGTTTGCTGGGGTAAAAATGTTATCAATTTTCTTCTAGTAACAGAAACCTCTTAAACAGAGATTAAAACATTAAAAACACTCCAGACCTCGGAGCTTCTTAAATGAAAGGCTCATCCTAGTTCAATCAGATTTTTTTAAAAAAAACTTCACACAAGGAAAGATGTCTTTTGCTGGAACGTATATGAAAGAGGTCTCTCTAAGCAGGTTATTAGCACAAAGACCACTAGAAAGAACCAAACTTCCTAAATGAGACTATCCTTTTTTGGGGGGAGGGGAGGAAGACAGAGCATAGGATAGGGATACGACTTTTATTACTCTTTTATATGACGCACTAAAATCTCTTCCAGGAAGCAATGAATTGAAATTCAAACTACAATACGGTACAGTTTTAATACCATTTCCCACAAATGATGAATGCTGAGATAGCATCCCAAAAATGTAGAAAAACCTACATGGAGAATGTGCTTGAAATCCAGGTTCTAAAAGTGCATTTAAAAAAATAATAATGTTGCTATAATTAAGCACTTACAGTTCATATGATGTAAACCTTCTGCATTCAAAGTGGTTATAAATGTGAATTTAAATTTCATCCATAGTTGAAACTTGATTTCTACTTCAGGGAGCCATTTTAAAAATGAAGTACGGAAATGGAAGGTCTTAAGAGTGTCAAACCTTAAACAATTCCGTGGTTTGCTGGTGCCTTTTCAGTGTTCTGTGCCAAACATCCTTTCTTTTGGTATTTGGCATAAATGTTGAACTTGCATATCATTAGTCTTTTTCTTGTTCTAAACTGTTTTGGTTGGGAGGGGGCAGGGAGGAGTAGGGAAGGGGTCAGGGCCTTTTGTAGTACACAGCTATGCATTCAAAGTGTGCATGTTTATATGGATGGGTGTATTTTTCCATGACTCTAAATGCTTTTGTAGAACTATTATGGCCTCTTGTCAGTTGTCATCTGCTTTAAGTCCATTAAATAACATTAAGACTTTTGGCTTCACTAAACAAAAACAAATACAAAAAAATATTTTTCGGACTGGAATTCTATCCCTTATCCACCCTGTTGTGCTTAGGTTTAAAAATGTGTGAGATAAGTCCTGGAGATCTCTGAGACAGCTGGATAATAGGTACTGCATGAACTGTTCCAGCCTTAACTCTACATTTCCTAGCCTCTTTTCATTTCAGAAAGGATCCTCCTTCTTCACGTTGGATAGAAAGTGTCCTTTCCCAAATGGCGTTCAGCCAAACCTCCGGTCACTGTCCAAGCACTGGGATATGCCAATTTAGGGATATAAATAGCTCTGGAGTTATTATACATAGAAAAAAGTAATTCCTGCCACTCTTTTTTAGTAGTGTTATGAGCCATGCTCTGGTCTAAGAACCCACATCTATCTTTCTTCCTCTGTTTTCCCATACGGAGGCTATGACTGAGGGCTCACGATTATGCAGTTTGGATATATTATCCGTCAAGCTTCTGTCAGCATTGCCCTTGGAAATGGAATTGCTCTGTGGGGAGGGCATTAGAATCCTACTGGGGAGCGGGGAGAGCCTCTGCAAACCTCCACAGCCTTCCATTTTACCTGTGCTCCCCGGGTCAAGGTTAACCACTGTGGCAGCCCTCCCACTAGAGCAATCTATACCCGGAAATATCCACAAAACATCTGGGGATCCACAGCCAGACATACCCTCAAACCAATAAATTTCCAGGGACTTGCACACACCCAGATATTCTCACAACCTACTGACACCTAATACCTATGTGGCTTTGGGCAAGTCACAATCTCTCTTGGGCTTCGGTTTCTTCATCTGTCAAAGGAAGGAGTCAGATTAGACAGACTCGGAGGTACGGTCTAGCTCCAGCTCTAGGAACCTATTGCCTCTCACCCACGCCACACAGTATGACCCTTCTTTGAATCAATCATTCAGACCATAAAATTAACACTTCCATCTGTGCACACCCCAACTCAGCTCTCAACACATTCCATCTGAATATGCAGGAGATGGCTTTTTGACTCTTCTGACCACGCTGATGACCAGCAGGACGTCCTCTTGCGTATTCCTTTATAGCACAGGAGTAAACTAGCTACTATAAGCAATCTAGGTCTTTTTCAAGTTGTATGTGAAGCTATCAACTACTCAGAGTTTATCAACTGGATATATCTGTAAGAACTGTTCCACAGCAACCATAAGAAAATAAATTTTTGAAGAACCA
This sequence comes from Phalanger gymnotis, assembly GCA_028646595.1. NCBI lineage: Eukaryota > Metazoa > Chordata > Mammalia > Diprotodontia > Phalangeridae > Phalanger > Phalanger gymnotis. The sequence goes on from CM053623.1 coordinate 107,979,381, forward strand.
AAGGTAGCACACTGGATAGTGTAGCAGGCCTGAAGTCAGGAAGACTCATCTTCCTGAGTTCAAATCTGGCCTCAGATACTTCCTAGCTGTGTGACCCTGGACAAGTCACTTAACCCTGTTTGCCTCATTTCCTCATTTGTAAAATGAACTACAGAAGGAAATGGCAAAACCACTCCAGTATCTTTGCCCCAAAAAAACCCCAAATAGGGTCACAAAGAGTTGGACATGACCAAACAACACAAAAACAATTTTGTGGGGCTTTTTATTCCTGTCAACTAGTCAGTCAGCTAGCATTTATTAAGTGTCTACTATGGGCCACAGGCACTGTGCTGAGGATACAAAAAAAGGCAAAAAACAGTTCCAGGTCTCAAGGAGCTTACAGTCTAATGGCGGAGAAAACTGGCAAACAATTATGTACAAACAGACTAGTAACTACTGATTCAACTTTACATTCCTCAATTTAGATCTAGACTTTTAAAATGTTTTTAAGGACTTGATGCCAATACATCTTACAGGGAGGAAACTAAAGTTACCTTTTCAAATTATTCAACCATTGCAGAGCAAGGATTATAGAAAATTTAACCTTAAAAAGAGTTATCCAACTGGTGCTAACTGAATTTCAATTAGTATGAATGGGTAATGGGGAGCCTAAAAGAAAACAAGAACTCCTTATAAATAAGGGTACAGTGTATGCAGGGCTGTCCATTGATGATATTGGCAATGAACTAAATTGATAAATTATTTTTTTTAACCAAAGTCATAAAACTGGAGGAAAGACATTTTTATAAGCTTTTAATGTTCAGTTGGCATTAACAACTGAGTGTCATTTGCCATCAAATTCAGAGACACAATACATGAAAATTAAAATCTCGTACTATTTATCAAAACTGAGTCACTTTTCCATTTAAAGGAAAATCCTTTTTTTTTTTTAAAAAAAAAAAAGGAAATTAATGCCTGGTCCTTCCAAGGCATCTTTTCCCTCCTGTTAAGAAACCCCAAACAAAAACCTCAAGATCAACATATTTAATGAAGTCTCAGAATTTCCCAGAAGGAAAATAAGACTATGTCCCATTTGGTCAAATTAAAAAAAAAAAAAAGAAACAAAGGAAGGCTAAGTGAATTGACCCAAGGTCAAATACTAGCCTTTGGAGAATAAGGGACTAGAAACCAGATCTCCGAAATCTAAGTTCAGTTTTCTAGCCACCAGACTACAGCGCCATTAAATAAATAAAGTAAATACTATTAAAATAAAGCTGAGCAGATGAAGTATTAGGGAGATAACAGTTTATCAGCATTGGAACCTGGTAAACTGGGCAGAGAGGGTGGCGCATTTGAAGGAGGGCTTCATAAGGTATAATCCTGATTTAAATGGGAGCCACCACAAATGAGATTTCTCATTTATGTATATACTTTATAGACCATATAGTCTGGTCACACTTGCAATGGTGTGTGTATGAGGATAACCAGAGCCTAGAATGTTTAAAATGGGTATAATTCAGATAAGGTGGCAGCTGCTTAATGAACTAAGTTACATTGTAAAAACACAGCATAAAATTTTTATAAATAAAACATTTCTTTCCTTAGTGATTATCCAGACTTTGAGGAACATATTGTGTAATTTCAGAGGCCGGGGCAGTGATGAATCAAACATTTCTGGAAACCTCTGAAATGTTGATATATCTGTGGTGGAGAGCTGAGATTTAACAGGGAAAAAAACCCCATCTGCTTCAACCCCTTGCAATTTCAGTCATGCATCAGTGCTTACATTGGGATTTTATTAAAAAGATTAGCTTCCATTTTTAATAAAATCTCAATCTGATTAATAGGAAATGATTTGATTCCATGGAATGACAGTTATCCCAATGTAAGCATTCATTAAGAAAGAAAACCTCAAACCAAAAAACCCAACCAAAACTTGTGACTAGAATCTGAAATCCCCTTCTGGACAGTAAATATTTCACCAAAACAATCAGTATTATGTGGGAAATTTGGGAAATTTGGTGTGGTTTAAAAAAAATCCCTGCTCCTCCCTCCAGCCAAATGGGCCCTTGCTGCTTACTGCCAGCCTCAAATATAAAAGCAGCAAAAGGGCCTCTAAAGGAGGGGTAAAATTACTTGGGCTAAAAACTGGGTTTTTTTGCCTTGGAAGCAAGAGATGTTAAAATACACCACCAAGTGGCTGATTAGATGAATTACAGCTTCCTTTAGCTCCCCCAAAAGGGAAAAATAACCTGTAAGCAACTTGTGCAACTTCAAAGACGGCCCCAGCACAGTACCAAGGTATCATGGGACCCTCTGACATAAAAGGAGAACTACACGTGCTTCAAGCGATCTTAGAAGAAACATGTAATCTCCCAGCGTCATAAGACGGCACAGAGAAGAGACCAGCTTCCTTGAATTTTCCTCATTACTGGAGGGAACTTAGCTATGAGTTTGACATTAATTAGGTATGGAAGCCCAAAGATAGTGACTCGTACATCTTTGTTACTAGATTGTCTGGTAGAGGGACAGATGTTTTAAAAATGGACTGTAGAACTCTTAGGTTGCCTTAGGGAACTGCCTTTTAAATGAAAATTCAGTATCACATTCATTTATTCAACAAACATTTAAGTATCTATGGTGTGTAATGCACTATGCTAACTATTGCTGAAGATACAAAAAATAAGTAAGGCATGGTTACTGCCCCAAGGGAGCTTACAGTCTGGGTGAAATCATTTTATGTTGAGTACATTTTAAAATAAGTGTTTTCTAGTAGCTCGCATTTATCTGTGCTTTATATCCAATGTCTCATTTGAACTTCATACCAACCCAATAAAGAAGGTAGTACAACCACTAATATTACCATTTTACAAATAAGGAAATTGAATTTAAGAGAGAGATGAAATGACTTTTCAACCTTTACAAAGCTTTATGGCAACACCAAAACGTGAACATCAGTCTTCCTCCACCAAAGCCAGTGGTCATCCTGCCTCTGCCATGTCAAGCAGCGGTATAATTGCCAGTGCTGAATTCTGCAAATAAAGGTATCCGAATTCCCTCAAATACAGTGGGGCTAGAAGATCATATGTTTAGCAGAGGTTCTTAAGCTAGAGTCCCTCAATTTGTTTTTAAAGTGTCATTTGATAACTATCTATATAGATTCCTTTGTTATCCTACTTATTTTATGTATTTAAAAACAGTCTGAGGAGTCTCTAACTATTACCAGTCTACCAAAGAAGTTCATGACATAAAAAGGTTGAGAGCTCCTGATTTAAAGTTAGCATTTACACCAAATGACACGTTTGAATGGTTTTTAATTACAAAGTGTTACATAACTATGATTTTAAAATTTTCTAAACTAGTGAAAATGTCTCAATTCTTGTTAAAAAAAATTATTTTCTAAAACTGGAATCATTAAGTTTCTGGTGTGAGAGCAGAATACGGGAAAATTAAGAACAAAAAGATTTTCATAGTAGGCCTGAATCATGTTGCCAAAGTGGCCATAAATACCATGTAAAGGGAGGGCGTGGTTATTACCTCATTTGACATCAGCCTTAAAGCTTGTATACATCCTAGATTCTCTTAAGTGGTTATTTGTAGATTTCTCATTCATAAAATTACCTAATCCTTTGTTTAATACACTACTGAAGGTATCGATTTCCAGAAGTTAAGGGAGTAGAGGATCTGTCTTGACTTAACTTGTTTCCTTTTCAAAGGGTCTTCTAAACATTTTGAGATTTAGTAGACAAATAGATGTTAACCTAATCCATTCACTCGTCTGTTTATTTTACAGGTCTTGATCCTATCTCCTGTCATCCTTTGCCTTTTCATACACAACACTCATAATCTTTCATGTTCTATCTACTCTCAAAGGCTCCCTTCCTGCCAATCACTTTAAGTTGCCTTCTCCAGTTCCATCACGTTTTTTCTCAAGGTTCAGTGTCAGGACTGCAAATAGTATTTGAGAAAGGTATTGGAAATACATGTATTATAGAAAAAAGAAAATGTTTTATGAAAGGTAGGTTACCATTTTCTGTCTTGCTTCTAATACTCCTTCTTGAAGAGCCCCAGTATTTCATTGGTCTTTTTGGCTACACCTGTACATTGAGAAATATCCTTAAGGAAGAACTGACAATGGCTCCCAGATTCTTTTCTTCAGTCACAAGGGCTATTTGTCAATTATTGTCAATTACTCCTTGAGGGTATTATATCAATATGCAGATGTAACCAGAAACCCAACAAATCAGTGGGCATGTAGATGGCACAATGGATAGAGAGCAGGGCCTTGAGACAGAAAGACCCAAGTTCAAAGCTGACCTCAGACATTTACTAGATGTGTGACCCTGGACAAGTCACTCCACTTCTATCTGCCTCAGTTTCCTTCCCTATAAAATGGAGATAATACAGCACTTACTTCTCAGGGTTTTTGTGAGAATAAAATGGGGTAATATTTATAAAGCACTCAGCCCAATGCTTGCTATATAGTAGGTGCTTAATAAAAACATTCTTCCTTCCTACACACTTACCCACTTTAAAACTCACTGGCCGCCTCTTTGCCTCCCTATAAACAGTCAGTCTAAAGGCTTACAGGAGAGCTGCCAATGACAGGCTATTATCTGAATCAAAAGTCTGCCCTGCCCATCTTTTCATCCGTGAATTCTTTCAAAACTTTTAGGTAAATGCTGTAGGCCCAGTGATTTATTGATGTTATCCTTGTCAATGCAGCTAAGAAAACTCTAAAGAATAACCACGATTTTATGTAATAGCAACATGTCCAGTTCACATGACTGGCAATCTCCCTATTACTCTCCTCATTAAAACCCAAGGAAAAGAGTTCATTTGTGTTAGCCTTGTTATCGGTCCCTCAGAGTTTTCTGACAGCTAAATTTTTCATTTATACTTCACTGGCCAGGCTTTCCTTGAGGGCTTTTCAGATCGCATTTGAACTGCTCTTCCAATTTTCAGAAATTCCTCCCCCCAACACTCCTGCAAAATTCTCTTTACTTTGCCAGCTGGGCTAGCACCTGAAATTTCTGATCGTTGTCTACCTCTTTAAAAATTATTTTCAGGCTTCTTATGGATTACTAACTTTTACATTTTTATCTTATTTTTAAAAAAAAATCCAAATTGTACAAAGATTCCTTTCTTGGAAAATCAAATGCCTGTGTGATGGATTTCTAGGCTTTGTCAGTACCAAACACAAATACTTTATATGTAGTAGGCACTTAATAAATGTTTGCTGGATTCCACTCTTATCTTGGGCCACTGAACTAACAACTCTAACAGTAACAAACTCAGTTACCTGGAGCAGAGGACTTAGATGTGTCTGGGCCCTTAATGATCCTCCAGTCCAATCCCATCATTTTGCAAATGAGGCACTTGAGAGCTGAGATGGCCTTTTCAAGGTCCCATAGGTACTAAGTGGCAGAAATATAATCTAAACTTAAGCTTTCTCACTCTAAATTCACTGCTCTTTCCTTTATACCTTGTTGCCTCTTAAACTAAGTCCAAAATACTTCCTGTCCTCATGGGTTCTTGAACTATCTGTGTAAGGGACATTCCTCTGCCCCATCTATAAAACTCAGCTGCACCTTTCCTCCCAATAATGCATGTAATTTAATTTTTAAAAATAAGAGCAGAAAGAAAGGAGGGGGCCAGGTTATGAAGAGCTTTAAAAGTCAAATAGAGGTTTTTATATTTGATCCTGGAGGTAATAGGGAGCCAACAGAATTTAATGAATAGGATAATGATGTGTTCAGGAAATACAATGTGACAGCTGAGTGGAGGAAGGAAGGATGGAATGGGGAGAGGCCTGAAGCAGGGAGACCAACCACCAAGTTACTGGAATAGTCTAAGCATAAGGTAAAGAGGGCTTGCGGCAGGGTGGTTGTCAAAGGAGAGGAGGGTGATATCTAGAGAACTTGATAAATGACAGAAGATGGGAGCGAGAGAAAGAACGAGGAGTGAAGGATCACACCCAGGTTGGGAGCTTGGGTGGCTGGGAGAGTGCCCTCTCTAGTAACTGGAAAGTTACGAACAGAGGAGGGTTTTGGAGGAAAGATAATGAATTCAGTTTGGGACATGATAATTTTAAGACATCTACATCTAGGTTAAGATGTCCAATCAGGCAATTTGGAGGTGAAAGATCAGATATCAAGAGAGACTGGGGCTGGACAAGTAAATTTGAGAGTTATCTGCATAGAAATGAAAACTGAGACCATGGTCTGGTAGTCTTTTTATCTTTTTATTATGGAACTATGTAATATCAACCTAGAGATAGTTTAGTATTTAATTTTCCTGGTAAGATTTTTATTTCTATTTCAATTATCCCTAATTATACCACATCTTTTGCATACATCTCTATTCTTTCCTGTAGTTTGTAGTCTCGAACATTGTATCTCACAGTCCTACCACCAGCAAATGTCTAAGACACCCGCTAAAGCAAGGTCACTACTTAGCACTAAGTATTTTATTAATCTGTTTATTTGGGTTTCTAGCATTTATATGCTGTATCTTGACTTTTCTGTCCCTTCCATAACCTGTGTGACATATGGCTTGATGGGTCAGAATTCCTTTTTTCTCATCCTCATTCTTATATATTTGAGAAAGACAAATATAGACAATAATAGACCCACAACCAGATGGGAGCATTTAGACACTCACACATGTCAAAAGCCCAGGTGTACTTTCTGGGGTTGGATAACACACCTGGAATACATTATGGGGGTGGAGGGGGTGGCCAACAATAAAATCAACAACTCTCAAGCTCTGGAAGTAAATTATGTAACTAGATAATATTAACTCTCCAAGGGAACTCTTTTCTTACCAGTCTAGTGCCCAATGGAAAGAATAAGAAAACTTAAATGGCTTGAGCCTCCTGCCTGCCAGTTTATTCTCTAATACCTATTCAAAAACTTTTTCTTAATTTCGATTCAACAAACATTTATTAAGCACCTATTGCTATCATGGAAACATACCACACACTGGGAATGCAAAGACAAAAACTGAAGCAGTCCTAGCCCTTAAAGACCTTACATTTTCCTTCTTTTCTTCCATTCTTGGAACATGAGGGGAAGGCCAGAAAGGGGATGAATCATAGAGAACTGAATAAAAAAAAAAATAAACAGAAAAAAAAACACTGAAAGAATATTTAAATTTCAGTGAAGTGCAATACATGTTTCCAATGAAAATGACCTAACCATGATTCAATTAATTGTATCCTGTGACTTTTCCCAGATTTTTCTGATAAACAGTACACTTTGACTTCTACGTATTAAAATCTACTTGGTATATTTATATGTACCTAATTTTAAAAAAACCCAGCCTTTGATAACGCTTCACATTTTAATACCATTTAAGGGTTAAAAGCCATTTCTTCACAAGAACACTACAAGATAGCTAGTACAAATATTATCATCATTTTACAGATGAAGCTACTGACCCCAGAGAGATGGGAGTGACTTGTTTGTAGTCACATAGCTAATAAGCAGAGTTTCTGGACTGGAGTATAGGCTTTCAGACTCGCCACTCCTTTGCTCAAAAACCTCTCATGATTCTCTCTCCCTCTGTTGCTTATATGGTAATGTAAAAACCTTTCCAGACTGTCATTCAAGATTGTCTGTAATTTGGCCTCAATTTGCCTTTCTAATCTAATCTCCCATTATCCTGTGCTCCTAGTTGTTTCTCTGACACTATTTATACATTCTCATTTTAAAGCCTTGGCTCATGTGATGTTACCTATTGGGAATTTACATTTCACTCCCTTCAGAGCCTGACTTAACCCATTCCATCCTTTCTTCAGAACTGCTCACATCCCAGCTTCTCCATGAAGCCTTACTTCAAGGCTACAGAGCACACTCACTGCTCCAACCTCTTAGTCCCTATAGTCCTTATTGTCTCTCCCATGAGTACTTTGCTGGATCTAAGAAAAATCCATTGATGTGGTGATCTAACCATGGAAGTTCACAACTTACTCATGTCTTCTCATTCTATATTACTCTTACCCACTGGATGTGTGGGGGTATTTATTATTCATAAGATACTTTAAACAGCCTTTTCTTTAATTTTCATATGTGTATGCCTTTCCTTCCCCAATTAGATTAAAAACTCCAAGGATAGGGATCTTCTTTCTGCAAACCCATCTTCAGCCTCTTAAAACAGTAGGAAGTTCAATAAATACTTACTGAATGGATGAATATATATGTATATATACACACACACACACATATATATATATATCAGCTAGCCTAGCTGCAAGATGGCAAAACAAGTGTTGTTTGGTGAATTACCTTGGAAAAACTATATACGAAGAGTGTATATATACACACATATATGAGCCTAACTCCATACCATGTATTACTGCACAGAGACAAAAGCTTCTTATGCTTTGACTGTATGTTTGCAAAGAAATGGTGATAAAAGCTTTCATCTTCATGATTGTATGAACTTCTCTTCTATCTTTAAAGGTTGCATTATCACAATAATATTCACCTCAGTGGGGAATTGTGAGTCTAATTAATTAAATGTCTCTATAGTGATTGGAGATCATAGATGAAAGGAGCTATATAAATGCAAATTTTCATCATTCATCACAAGCACTCTGGGTAAAACAGGTTTAATATCTTTTCATGTTCTTTTTTTAGGAAAATGTTTCAAAGAAAGAATATTACTTACTGCCTTCCCACGTACAATATAAAAGATTCAAAGCCCCCTCCACCCTCTTCCAGTGCTGAAGATGAAAGAAAGCATAGGCTATTGCTTCACTGTCTCCTCTCTTCAGAATATGTTCTGGGGGTAGGATTAAGCTTTTCATTTCTAGTAGGTACTGAAATAAAAAAAAGGCAAGAGACAGATGTGTTAATATACAGCAATTTGGAATTCAACAATGTATACAGAAAGATCAATTTCCCTAAAGTACTATTCATGAGTATTTCATCAAACTTGAAATCTCATTTAGGACATTTGAAGGCAATTATTGAAACATCCAACCCTTCCAAAGCTTGCTGACAGATGGTTAATGTTGTAGAAGTCTCCTAGAGTGGGGGCCAGAGAGAATTTCAGGCATAGATCTCTGATCAAAAGAATAATTAGACTTAGTCACTATAAAAAAAGAAAGATTAAGTTTGGATGCAATTATAAGTACATATTCGATTTCGTAACCATGATAAAATATGTAAAATGGCCATACACAAACTTAAGGATCATATGACAAAACTAACCACTTTAAGAGACTTACACTGAACAAGAGGGACAGCGATTCAGTTTAACCACACAGATCTGGCAAAGAGAAGGCTATGGTACTTTTATCTATTCTAAACTGAGCTATCACTATACTGCTGGTGATTCCATCTTGCCTCCTTGTGTCTCAGCAGATAACCTCATATCCTAACTTACTGAAAAAATTGAGACCATCAAAAATCCTCTTGATATCTTCATCATTTTCTCCTCCTCTCCAGTCTGAGGAAAGAGCTAATCCTTCCAACTGTCAAAGCAGACTTCTCCACTTTTGCTCTTTTGTCTAATCTGATTTCTTCTCTAAGAGTCTGACTTTTTAAGCACTCGTTCTTTCATCCTCAATATGTTCCCATCCACTGGCTTCTTCTCTGCTGCCTACAAATATATTTAAGTCTTACTTGTAATTAACACACCCATATACACCACTTTTCTCTTGATTTTTTTTCTCCTTAAGCTCTCATCCTACATCTCCCCTAACCTTTCATTGCCAGACTCATGAAGAGTTATGTATAATCACTCCACTTCCTTACCTCCAGATGGACTTTCAACTTCTAATTACTAGACTTTTAACTGCTGAAACTCTCTTGTCAAGGTAACAATGATCTCCTTGCTACCAAATCCAAAGGACTTTCTCTGTCCTCATTTTTCTTAATCCCTCTATTTTGAAACTATTGAGCATAATCTCCTCCTGAATATTCTTTTCTCCTTGGTTTCTATGACATGGCTCTCTCCTGTTTCACCTACCTGTATTACCTCTGTTCTCAGTCTTCTTTGTAAATTATCATCCATCTTCTTTCCCATTAGGGGCACTTGTCTGTTCCCCAAGGCTCTTTCTTGGGCCTTTTCATTTTATAAATTCTTCTTCTTGGTCATCTTATCTGCTCCCATTAATTTTATTAACAATGCAGTTTACTCTCAAATCTATTATATATCCAAACACTCTCTCAACACAGTTTGCTATTTCCCATAGACATTTAAACTCAGCATATCCAAAATTCAGTTCTCATTACCTTCACCCTGATCTTAAACTCCTGTTTTCTCTGAACTTTGAATTTTCTGTTAGGGATATTGCCACTTTCCTGGAAATTATATTCGTAACTGTAGAACCATCCTAGAGCTAGGGTTCTTAACCTTTTTTGGGTCATGGGTCCTGTTGGTAAAGCCTATGGACCCCTTTTCAGAATAATGCTTTTAAATGAATAAATACATAGGGTTACAAATAAAACCAATTGCACTGAAATAAAGTTTACATGCAGACCCCCAGAAATCTATCCCCAGGCTAAAACCCTTTAGAGAGTCTTCCTTTTCTCTTCCCATTTCCAATCAATTCTAGAATGCCACATTCATATCTGTTCTTATATTTTCCTCCTTGTCTTTACTCAAATGACCATCATTTTTATGCAAAGCCCTCATGACGTCTTGTCTGGACTATTATAATAGACTTCTAATTGGTCTCTCTTTTTAATCTCTCCTCCGTCTCACAGATCCCTCACCCAACTTACAAAATCATTTTCCTATAAAGTAGATGTCCTATTACATTAATATCCTCTTCAAAAACCTCCGGTGCTTCCATATTGCCATAGATTAGAAGTATGAATTCCTTAGGTGACACATCACACAATCAACTCCAGTGGAATTTGCAGTCCACTAAAATGCTCAAATCTTTTTTCCACAGAAGCTGCTAACACTGCTTCTCTGGGGTTCCAAAAATCAATTTAATCACTGTAGACATTTACATTTATCCCAGAAAGACACAGATACACTCTGAAAGCTGCTCTGCAAAGGCCAGTCAGGGGGATGAAATTTTCCATTCTTGGCATCAAAAGAAAAACTAGTCACCCAAAATATTGCAACAGGTGCTGGGGATACAAAGATTAAAAAAAAAAATGACTCTGTTCTTGCCCTCAAGAAACTTACAATCTAATATGACACATACAAATGAAGTCATGTAGAATGAGATACAGCCAAAGGAGATATCAAAAGTGTTCTAAGAAAATTTAAGAAAGAGGAGAAAAAGCCCTTTAAGCTGGGGTAGAGGGAAGGGAGAGAAATAAGGGAAGGTGGGAAGTAGAGAGCTGTTCATTAGAAAGCCCAGAGGCAGAAGAATGTAGTAGGCCTATATGGGTATCATTTCGTAGACACATTTGGTTGGAATAAAAGGTAAGTGAAGGAGAATGACATGAAACAAAGCCAGAATGGTAGGATTATGACAAGGTCAAAAGCTGAAAAGGCCTTGAGTGACCAAGTCTAACTCTTTCATTTTCAAGATAAGGAAACTGAGGCAGGTTTTGAATAGCCCCAGATCACACAGGAAATAACTGACTGAACCAGGATGCCAGCACAAGACTTCTGGTTCCAAGTCCTGAGCCCCTTCTACTATACCACACAGATTTCAAAGTGGAGTCTAATTGTGGAGGCCTCTAAAACAATAGCTTATACATTTATAGGGCACTTAAACATTCGCCAAGAGCTTTACGTGTGTGCTGCCTCACAGCGACCCTATGAGGTAAAGAGTACAGATATCATAAAATGTAGGCTCAGGGGGTCAAGAGGCTTGCCCAGGATCACAGCAAACAAGTGTCTGAAGCAACACTGGAACCCAGGTCTTCCTGACTTCAAGACCATTACAGTATCCACTCTACAATGGTTTTTCCCCCCTCATGCCAGGTTAAAATGTTTCTGTTTTATTGCATAGTCAAAAGGATCTTACTGAAGGTTTTGTTTGTTTGTTTGTTTTTCGGTTTGTTTGTTTTTTTTTTTGGTGAGGCAATTGGGATTAAGTGACTTGCCTAGGGTCATACAGCTAGCAAGTATCAAGTATCTAATCTGAATCCAGATTTGAACTCAGGTCCTCCTGACTCCAGGGCTGGTGCTCTTTGCACTGTGCCACCTCGCTGCCCCTCAATGAAGGTTTTTGATCAAGGCATGCAATGTTACATGACTGGGTTCAAATAAGAATTTGATTCTGACATTAAGACCAACTTAACTACAAAATTCCTATTTTCATCACTGTGGGTACTTCCTTGATTTATTCATATCACAACTCTGGAAGCTAGGCGAAACACTGAATAAAGTGCTGGGCACGGCATCAGGAAGACCTGAGTTCAAATTCAACCTCAAACACTGCTAGCTGTGTGGCCCTGGGTAAATGACTTAGTTCTGTCAGCCTCAGTTTCCTCACCTGTAAAATGTGGATAATAACAGCACCTGCTTCCCAGGATCATTAGGAGAATCAAATGAGATAATATTGTAAAGCAACCAGCACAGTTCTAGGCACAGAGGAGGAATTCAATAAATCCTTCCTTTTCTCTCCTCGTTTTTTTCTTTTCTCCTTTTCTTCCTTCCTTTCTCCCCACTTTCCTTTTTTCCTTCCTTCCTTCTTCTTTTCCTTCCCCCTTCCTCCCAACCTTCATCCCTTCTTTACTTCCTCCCTCTCTCCCGTGCAAAAAAATCTTCATCAGTTGTTTCAGCCAAAAAACATTCATCACCTGGTGGGCCATACTTTTGTGAGGCCCTGGTTACTTAGCTAGGCTGGTCCTCAGACGACTGTACATCTGAGAGCCTGGGGAGAAGGGGGTCTGTGTTGTATCCAGCAGGGCTTGGGGTTGAGGCTGGTGAGCTCTGGATATGGTCCTGGTGGTGGTGGAGGCTTGGAAGATGTCTAGTCGTGGTTCATGAATCCATTGGTAGAAAGCAAGCTTGAGTACAAGGACTAGTTTTTGCTTTTTCTTTGTATCCCAAGCATCTATTAATAAATAGTTACTGATTCAGATTGGATGGATAGGAAGTGCTAGAGAATGCACTATGTTGGCATTGCTTTTGGGAACCCAGGGTCAGCTCTAGACTACGATAAAAGCATTAGAGAGTGGACATCGAGACCAAACATGAAAATAAAAACTGGCTCATCTGTTCAAATTTTAAAACAAGTTACATCTGGAACTTATGAGAATCAGTCAGAAGCTAAATTGAAAATAAAATATGCTTTGTTTCTTTCTGGTCTCATTTGGTTTGGGAAATACTTATTTTATGATTTTTCAAGAGAATCTGTATGTGAAGAAACTGTTCTTTTAGCCTAGAGAACTGACGAGCACTAAGGAAGGGAACCTATGTTAGGAGGAAGAGGGTCTGGCACCAGTAAATGGGGCAGAGTCTATGTAAACTTGGGGGCCAAATAGAATTTGAGAAGGCCCAATTATTTAGGAAAATTGTTTGCAAAATAATGTTTTTGAGCCTCTAGTAACATATAACCCCCCTCCTGAAGTATCACTCCCCCAAAGTTTTAGGGTCTATGCCCAAAGAACTAGTGTTATAAAACTAACCAAAGCAAGTTCACACCATGGAAACTTAACTTCCTTCTCATCATATGGATTTTACGTCTAAACTAGGCTATGCCTATAAATTAGATTTATATTCCTGTATGGTTCCAAACACAATGTTGGCCCTAACCAGATAATGAACACTAATAACAACAATGTGCTATTTTTTGGCTAAAGTTAAAATGCCTGGCACGATCTGTTCTCAACATGTGTAACATTTAAATTGGAAAAGCATGGAACAACATTTCACATCTTACATGTCAAGAGAAAAATAAATGGAAGAGGGCAGATCTCTATCCACAAGTATGCAGAAATCAATTAGAGTAACCGAGGCTTGAAAATCAGAGAATTCTATCTGCCTGTCTATAATAACTATCTGGCTCCTACCAGCTAGACTTGCATACCAACTTATTTGGTCTGCCATCTTTCTTCTCATTTTCTTCCCAGATTCCCAAATAACACTGCTCTTAAAATACAGTATTTCTAAAGGATTCAGAAGCAACTTTCCAAAATATATTTATATCAATATCCTCTTCCCCTCCCCCCAACACTCAAACATTTACAATGAAAACCTACAACTAAGATGGTGATTTCTAAGAGTTAGGAAATGGTTTACTCCTCATTGGCTTGGAGGCAGGACTAGGTGGCCTCTCATCTTCCTACACTAAGATCTGATGATTCAATAATGACAAGTTAAAGGAAAATCACATTAACTTTACCCTTTATGTATCTATCAATGCTAGAGAGTTAATTTCAAATTCTCAATGGCCTTTTTACTACCAGCAGTAAATTAAGACAAGATGCAATGATGAGGGGTGGGAGGTGGGGGGTGGGGATGTCAACTCAAAAGACATCTGAGGAACATTTTTCTGCTAAAAGCAGATAATCTGACAAATTCTTGGATTTCTTTGCTGGAGAATTTTCTTTCTCCAAAGGTAAAGAAAATGATGAGAGGTGCTGTTACTCTAGACCTAATTATGATAATCAAGAAAGCAGCTGGCAAAGTGGAAATGCTAAAAATCCTCAATGATGAATGATCAATGTTGTCTTACAACTCATTCTAACTAAGGAAAGAAATAGTGGGTACAGTTATATATATATATATATATAGATAGATAGATAGATAGATATATATATATATATATGTATCTTAGACTAGAGGTATGAAATACGTGGCCCACAACACTCCCAAATACAGCTTGAACCAGATGAAAATGTAATTGGGAAATATTTGACAAAATAAATAAAAAATAAAAACAGATAATATTGCTATGTGGTTTTCTAAGTTAATATGTGGCCCACAAAACTCTTTGTATGGTTTAGATGAGGGTCCCATTTCTATCTGACTGTCTTAGACAACAGAAAAGCAGATTCTTAGAAAAGATTACAGGATCATTGGAATTAAAAGCTAGGAGAGATCTTAAGAGAGCATCTTGAGGTGACAGAAGCAGTGTGATGTAACCAAAAGAATATGTGACGCGAGCTCATCCTCTTTGCTGGTTCCAGTCTCACAGGAGAACTGCCCACCGAGCATCCATCTCGATGTCTCCTAGGGATTTCAATACATATATCCAAAATGGAACTCATCATCTCCCTCATCAATTCCATCCTTCCAGTCACTGAGGTTCTCAACCATGGAGTCATCCTGGACTCTTTAATCTCCCTCATCTTTCACATCCTGTTAGTGGTCAAATCTTATCTCTGTCACCATCATATCTCATCCATCCCTCCATTTACACAACTAATCCTTCTGAGTCTCATTTCTCTCCTTCGCAAAATGGGGATAAGAACACCGAAGTAATGAATTCACAGGATTATTATGAGGCTCAAATCATGAAATTATATAAAATTCTTTGTAAGCCTTAAAGAAAAATATTGTTGTTGTCCTTATCTAGGTCAATAATTAATGTTATAGAGTTCAAAAACACTGATGACGTTCTTTATACTCTCTTCATTCTGGGTTTCTGTGACACTATCGTTTCTTGGTTCTTCCACCTCTTTGACCACTCTTTTCCAGTCTACTTTGGTTCTTCATTTTCTTTCCCCCCATAAATATAAATAAAAATAAAATAAGATAAAAATAAAAATAAAATTCTCCTAGAGTTCTTTTTTCTTTTTCTACTCTCTCCCATGGTAATTATTCTATTCTCCCATGAATTTAATTATCATCTTAATGCAGGTACCTCCCAAATCCACATTTGGAATTTCCAAATTATCTCTCCTCAACCTCAGACCTACACCCTCAACTGGCTGCTTGTATATCAGTCTCCATGGTGGGAATATTCCCCCAGCACGTCACACTCAGTATGTCCAAAACTAAATTTACCATCTTCCCTCCTAAGTATGTCCCCCTCATCTTCATCATTTCTTTGACACACCACTGTCCTGGTTACTTGGGCTCTATACTTCAGCCACATTTGATCATTTCACCTCTCACATTTCATTAGTTTCTGATGTCTTGCTGATCCTGCCTCCAATATGTCTCTCTCACTCATCCAACTTCTTTCCATCGAACTCCCACTACCCTCATCTTCTCTCACTTTGACAATTTTAATAGCTTCCTGCCTCATTTCCCTGTGTCTAAACTTTCCACTCTTTAATCTAGTCGTTACACAGCTAATAAAATAATTTCCCCGAGTCTGGCCATGTCAAGCTCCTACTCAAAAACTTATGTAGCTCTTTACTCTGTGTAGGATAAATACAAATTCTTTAAGCTGGCGTTTAAATTCTTCCACAATTTGGCCCCAAGCTACCTTTCCCAACACGTTAGCGTACTGTTCCTCTTCGAAAATTCGAGCTAAATTGTAGTTTCTACTTGTTCCCTAAAACGAACAAGCCACATTTAACCTTGATGTGTTCGCGCTGACTTTATGTCATGAGTAGAATGCAGTATCTCCTTCTCTCCCTTCTGTGAGAATTTAATCTAAAGCTCAGCCGAAGTGCTGCTTTCTATGTTTAATCTTCCCTAGTCCTCCAATTATGAAAAGCGTTCCTTCGTCCTCAAACTTTCCCAGAACGCTTTAGCCTGAATTCTCTTTCCTCTCTGTTCAGTGCAGTATCACTGACTTTTTCTTAGTGATCATTCCTCATGTTTCTGGGTATTGTTATCAAGTCATCGGTTTGAAGTTCACTACTGTCTTGTGAGGAGCAGTAAATATACTCCAGTCTTAAAGAACCTTCCTGAAGCAAACTGGATACCAGCAGTGATGCTAAGCAAAGGTACAGAAGTTGAAGTTGAGGTGTTTTAGAAAAAAGTATCTAAACATTTGATTGTCAGAGACACTATGATGCAGCTACCACACGGACATTTAAATCAAATCTCTTTAATAAAGGTAGATTAAGGGCCTGCTATGTGCTGGCATTGTTCTAAAGAGCGCTGTGCTAAATGCTGGCCAGACTTCACTAGTCCTGAATTTGACTTTTTGTTAGTGTTGCAGCTAATTTAATTTGAACCTCTCATAGGCACTCATTTGCAAAGGTGCCCCTATGCTTATATTAGAGAGCTATGAGCATGAATTTAGAGTCAGTTGGGCCTAGTTTGCATCCTAGTTGGGCACTTACTGTCTTTCCTCATCTATAAAATGGAGATAATACTTTATTTTGCAAGACTGTTGAGCTCAAATTATAGTGTGCCAATTAGAGGACAGTGAAAAGACCACTGGATCTGAAGTTAAAAAGACCTGAGCTCAAGTTCAACCTTGAACAATTATCAGCGGTATGACCCTGAGCAAATCACAACTACTGATTGCCTCAGTTCCCTCAACTGTAAAAATAATGATAAGCATCTATGTCACTGGGTTGTTGGGAGAATGCAATGAGATATTTGTGAAGCGCTTAGCACAGTGCCTGGCTTAATAAATGCTTATTCCTTCCCCTTGCCTTCATGTTGCTTTCAAATAAGTTTGAACGGTAATATCATGTGTGCTCCTGATCAGGGAGAAAAAGGAACATTTTCAAAAAGAAGCCACTGTGGCTCCACAGGCAGCTCTGAATTGACCTCAGATTTTAAAAGGGTGTATACAAAAATTAAACAACAGAGGAATGTATAACCAAAGATGCATGGGAAAGATTGTCTCTAGTTATTGAAATTCTCTCAACCTCACTTAGTTTTCTAATTTGTAAGATGATAAAAATAATAGCATTTATGTAGTGCTTTAAGGTTTATAGAGTATTTTGCAAAGATCACTTCATCTGATCCTCATAACAACCCTGGGGGGAGGTAATATCGCTATTACTATTTTACAGATGAGGAAACTGAGGCAGATTTTTTTAAGTGACTTGTCCAGGGTCACACCCCTAAACACACGAAACTGCAAATCTACCATGCATAACTTGTTATTCCTTTCAAATATACAACAAAATTATCAAATAAATTTCTTTTTTTCTCTTCCCTTCCTCTACCCTAGAGATGGCTGCCATTAGACAGACAGGCACAGGAACTATATATTCTATATACTGTAGATCAGATTTTCTTAATTATGAATATTGTTATCTTAGCTATACACACACATGCATATTTACCTTATATATTCTTACTGGAACTCAGATTATAGGTCTCAGAGCTAGAAGGGACCTTAGAATAAATATACTCCGATCCCCCTTGGTTTACAAGAGAGAGGTAGTATGACATAGTAGACAGAGAAAATGGATTTCAAATTAGGAAACCTAGGATCAAATCTCACATCGTTGGCTCTGGGGATGGGGCACATACTTTGTAAACCAGAGAACACAAAAGACATGTGAAGTATTATTCTAGTTGAGAGAGGGCAAGGGAGGTCAAGTGGCATCACCAAATTCACATAAGTAGCAAGCAGTGAAGCTAGAATTCTTGGGGTGAAATCCACCCCACCCTACCACCCACCATCTTCCTTTGAGCCTTCTGTTATCATACGTCATGTGGTCACAAAGTCAACCTCTGTTCCGACATCAGCTACATAGACCAACTTTTCATTTCCCATATTGTTCTTTCTCCTCTGAATTAATGATGATCAACCAGAAGATGTGGAAACACAACCTCTGCCACCAAGTCCTTAGTTTTCTATCTGGGTCTTCAAAGTCAGTGGAGACAGAGTCTAAATTTCTTTTCAAAGTATAATTAATGTCCGTGTATATGGGCAAAACTGGGCCACAGTGATGCACTCGATGAGTCTGGAAAGATTTTTTCTTCATGATGAAAGACAGTGAGTCCAGAAGATAGCATTACTCATAATTAACAAAATCTGATCTACAAACAGCTATCCTTGCAGTCTTTGCATAGCATCATCAACCAGAACTGTGGTGGCATAAATTCAAGTGAAAACAGCCATGTCAGAATAATTTTTTGAATGTTGGCTATGACTGACATGACCTGAATGACCTCATCTTGTCTTCTTAGCTCTTCAAGGGTAGAAAGCACGTATAATTCCACATTATACACATATGTTGCTGGAGGACCTCAACAACTTACTCGCTCGTTCTTAAAATGATTCTGATGGAACTGAAGGTGATGTTAAATTACCCAGATTTTGATCAAATGTTTATATCTAATTAATACATATGTGGAGAGGAATTGGCATCTTCTATGGAAAAGGATTTGCTATTTCTTCTTTCCTCAAGAAAAATCCAATTCAGTGTAATTCAACTCAATTCAATATACATTTATTAAGCATTTGTTTTGCACTAAGCCCTATGTTTGGTAATGAGAATATAAATATGTAGAGACAACACTGGTCCAGACCTCAAGGAATTCACAAACTACATGTTCATACATAATAAATAAAGCAATTAAGTTTTCTAAGAGAACTTCACACACATTTTCTCACTTGATCCTCTAATTAGTGTTCCCTAAACCTTTCTGATTATGTACAGCTATCAGTTTAAAAGGGGGGGGATGTCCCCCTAAAGAGCATGTTTACTAATTAACAAATTATATGCATGCACTATTATATCAATAATTATGTATACTATAACTCTTACAAAAATATAAATTAGAAAAGGACGAGATAAAGATGAAATAATGTTTGATCCAAATGTGAATAGGGAGTCATTGGACTTTGTTTACTAGGGGAGTGACAGGGTTAGATCTGTCCTTTAAGAAAATAGCTTTGGTAACTGTGTATGAATAGGATGAACTGGAGGAAACTTGGGGTGGGAAGACCAATGAGGAGGCTATTTAAATAGTCCCGTAGAGAGGTTATGAGCTCCTGAACTGGGGTGGCGCCTATGTGAATAAAGAGAAGAGGAGAGATGTCAAAGGTTTTATGCAAGGAGAGCTTTGGCATAGGTGAGGTAAGAGAGGGTGACGAGCACAGGATGACAGCAACTCTGTGAACCTGAGTGGGTGTTGGGGTATCAGGTACATGTTCCTGTGTTGGAGACAAGCCCCATAATTGGCTGAGTGACAGAGGAGTATGATACATATTTTTACCCTCCACGCACCATAGGTTCAAGCTGCAGCTTCCACATTAGATATCACTGATCAAAACCATCCTGTGAGGCTATATCACAGGAATCATCGTCCCCACTTTACACATAAGGAAACTAAGTATCATAATGATTAAGTGACTTGCCTACGATCTCTCTGCTAGTAAGCATCCAAGGCACTGATTCCAAGTTCAGCTCTCTGTCTCTTAAACCATATGGCCTCAAACAAATAGGTGCAAAGGAGAGGTCGAGGTAAAACACTAAGAGAAACTGATGCAAGACCCCTTTTATTTGGTGTGGGAGTTAAGTGTGGAGGACATAGACAAGGAAGACTCTAGGAAGTATGAGGCATATAAGCTGGATCTTGTAGGAAGAAAGGGACGTTGATGGGCTGGGATGAATGGTGGTGTATTCCGAGAATAGGGAAAGGCACCAATAACTGCTTAGTGGGAGAAGGCAATACAAGAAATTGGAACAGCAAATAGTTCACGTCATTTTAAGAAGAATAGACAGATGAAACCTAATGAGTTTTGTTAATCATCGGCACACCTTGATTCTGTGTGATTGGCTTTTTAAAAGAATTTTCTCTTGCCTACAAAACATGAATGACTTAACAGAAATATATTGCTGGCTTTTTTCTATCACTGGTAGAAATTTGAAGTTAACCTATATTCAATAGGTCTAGTGATCTAGACAAAGAAATGTACTCAGTGTCTTCTGTTTGGAATTCTCATAAATAAGCAACTTGACTTTTTTCTAGAATAGATATCAAGGGTATGTGTGGTGAATGTCTAGGAAGGGAATCAATGACTACAAAGAGACAGCATAACTTCAAGAACAGGTCATGCCAGCCTAACCTCATCTGTTCTTTGGACTGGATTACTGAATTAGTAGATGTGGAGAATGTGGATATAGTTTACATGGATTTTAGCAAAACTTTTTATAAAGCATCTCACATTATTCATGTGAAAAAGATGGAGAGATGGATGGCCAAACTCAAGGAGGAGCTGTTAATGATTCAACGTCAACATGGCAGGAGGGCTCTAGTGGAGAGATCTATGCTCGGCTCTAGCTATTTAACATTTTTATCAGGGAGTTGAATAATGGCATAGATGACATGCTTTTAAGATCTTCAACACCCCCCCCCCCACACCCCCCACACCCACACACACACACCCCTGTTGAGAATTAGAGCTGGCTAAAGGTGATGGGTTCCTCCTTCCTGGGATTCTTTAAGAAGAGGCTTGGCAAACACTTTGGGGGGTATATTCTTTCTGTGTATGGGTAGGACTAGATGTCTGCTGAGTTTCCTTCGAACTCCCCAATTCTCTGATTCTCCAACAATGTCTATCAGGATCCAGACATTCCAGAATAGGATTGTTTAAAGGACAGAAGGAACTTATAAGTAGCTTTAATATTGACTCTTTGTCTAAATTACAGACAGATGAGCAGGCTTTTTTTCCTCTATGGAAAAAAATTTAAAAAAAAAACTAGAAAATCATGTTTAGCTTTTTATGGTGATTTCATTGTAGTTTTGTTGATTTATGAGATTACTCTCCACCACTAAATTTTCATCCCCTTGTACCCTTTGCTAGCCAACACAGATATGCTAAATAAGCAGCAATGGGTCAATCAGAAGCTTTAAATGGATTATTAGTAAGCTTGGTTCTAAGGCATGTGTAGGACTACTCTTAAAAACAGTGATTAATAAAGGAAAACTTCCCCAGTATCTTAGATCTAGAGGGTAAAACAGAAATTGAAAGAATCTACCTATCACCTCCTGAAAGAGATCCCAAAACAAAAACTTCCAGGAATATCATAGCCAAATTCCCCAGCTCCCAGGTCAAGGAGAAAATATTGCAAAGAGCCAGAAGGAAACAATTCAAATATCACGGAGCCATAGTCAGGATCAAACAAGATCTAGTAGCTTCCATGTTAAGGAACAGAAGGCTTCGAATATGATATTCCAGAGAGCAAATGAGCTGGGATTACAACTAAGAATTCCCAACTAGTAAGACTAAATATAATCCTTCAGGGAGAAAAATGGATATTCAATAAAATAGAAAACTTCCAAGCATTCCTGATGAAAAGACTAGAGCTGAATAGAAAATTTTACATTCAGAGAGAAGACTTGAGACTAGGCTAAAAAGGTAAACATGAAAGAGAAACCACAAGGGACTCAATGTGGTTAAACTGTTTACATTCCTTTATGGGAAGATGGTACATGTAACTCCTAGGAACTTTATCCTTATTAGGACAGTTAGAAGGAATCTTTATAGACAGAGGGGACAGGTTTGAGCTGATTATGTTGTAATGATCTTAAAAAAAGAAAGAAGGATGAACTGGGAGAAGGGAGAGGTAAAATGGAGCAAATTTTCTCACATAAAGGAGGCATGTAAGGAAGAGCTTTTATTGTGGAAGGGAAAATGTGGCAGACAATGCTTGAACCTCACTCTCATCAGAATTGGTTCAAAGAGGGAAGAATACATATACATACTCAGACGGGTATAGAAATCTATCTTATCTAACAGGGAGACCAAAAGGGTAAGTGGATAAGAGATATGGGGTGGGGGATAGTGATGGAAGCGCACTTTGGGGGAGGCAGTAGTCAGAAGCAAGACAGACTTGAGGAGGGACAGGATAAAAAGAAGAATAAACAAAGGATGGAGGGAAATGCACAGTTAATGATCATAAATACGAATGTGACTGGGATGAGATAATCTATGGAATGGAAACAGATAGCAGAATGCATTAGAAACCAGAATCCAACAATATGTCATGTACAAGAGACATACTTAGGACAGAAAGACACATACAGAGCTGAAATAAGGGCTGGAGCAGAGTCTATTATGCTTCTGCTAAAGTGAAAAGGACAGGGCTAACAATCGTGATCTCAGACAAAGTAAAAGCAAAATTACACCTAAATGAAAGAGACAATCAAGGAAACCACATTTTGCTTAAAGGTACCATAAACAATGAAATAATATTTTAAAAGTTAAAGCAAATTTCTCCAATAAAAGCCTTACTTCTCAAATATATAGGGAAACAAGTCAGGTTTATAAAAATAAGAGCCATTCCCCAATTGATAAATGGTCAAAAGATATGAAAAGGTAATTTTCAGAAGAAATCAAAGCTATCTATAGTCACATAAAAACTCTAAAACACTACTTCTTAGAGAAAAGCAAATTAAAACAACTCTGAGGTAGCATCTCACGCCTATCAGAAATGACAAATGCTGGAGAGGATAGGATAAATAATGTCAGTAGGACTGGTCTCTTGAAGCAAGATGTTTTCACATATACTTCAAGTCCATATCCTTTATACATACCCAATGATACACAATTTTGGGGAGCTCTTATAATTAGCTTATTTGGTTGATACTAGCTTAGAGGACATTGTCAAGATAGAGGAAAAAACCAGAGATAATGAAGATCACCTAATTGCTTTCTTAGGAAATAAGACTAAAAATTGGTTTCTGCTCCCTTTTCTCTTATTCATATTCAATTTTTAAACATATTCAACTTTTAAAACATATTTAAAATAATATTTCTCAAACGTGCCACTGATATGTAATATCACAAAAAGACCTAGTAAGGACATTTTAGTTCTGTTTTCATGCTTCAAGCATTTTAAAATGCTAAGACCCACTACACACTGTTTCCTAAATTGGATTAAGAAACAATTTCATACTCTGTCAATCGGCTTTATGGAGATGCAAAGGTAGGGCTGCCACACTGTTTGCATGGAAATAAAGCTTTCATCCATCTAACAATGCCCTACAGACACTTCATCACCACACACAATTACCATGATGTCTCTCCCTTGACAAGCAAGCTTTCTGAAATCCTCATGAAATGGGAATCTCTACGTTGATGGGTGAGATTCTTTTTTTCCCTTGTATAATTTTTAGGAAATACACTTGTGTCATAAAACTGTTTTTCCATACTTTCTTCATTCCAATAGCCTTTCACAAACCCCATTGCTATATTTTATCATGAAGATAACCCCTATTCAGTATCCAATTCAACTTCTTATAATTTTATTTCAATCTTGACCAGTTCAGTCAACAAACTGGGACTGCCCTAGGCCAGCCAACCTTTTATGAAGGCAAAGTTTATTTGGGCAGTTCCTTCATCCTCCATTCTTTAACAATTCCTCAGGCATTAGTGCCCACATGCTATCCCATTAATCCCTAAGATATGCCACTGTGGCATCTCACTCAGTCTCAAGATACGATAGTTAGAAAAACAGACTAGCTGGTTGTCTACTTATGGACCTAGATCATGTAAAAAATTGAGTCATATACCTGGTTAACTGTAACATTCTTCCACCAATAGCTCCTCTCAGCTGTTCTATCTGGTACTCAACTAGCTCCAGGGTATCTGCGCTCTTAGAACCTGATTCTTATTACTGAGATGGTGTAGGTGAACTGGGAGAAAGGCATGCAATCCACATCCCAGGCTGATCAGGAGCCCAGGATATTGGCTGAATGCAAGCAAAATCTATTCTCTTACTCCTGAATGACTGACTCTTATCAGTGCTTAATTTTTCTCCCATATTTTTAGGGCAAGTGGGAATTATCTCAAAGTGCAGCTATCTTCTTTCTGCCAGTGTCTATCTGTGTTTCTATCTTCTTTTTTCATTCTGATGTCCATCCATGAGGCTTACAGAACTACCAAAAGCAGCATTACATGGGAGGTATTTAAGGTAGAGAACTCTTTCATAAGGACATTGCTGAACCCTGGCATGGGTGAAATGACAAACTAGGTCCTCATGTCCAGGGATTAATGATACTAGGGGGCCTTTCCCATTTCAAGGATTAAAATTTATTTATTAAAAAGCTGTGCAATGCCTAGTGCCCGATAAATCTGTCATCAATGTTACAAAAAAGTTCATTTTGCTGGAACAAATCTTTTTTTTTTGTTTGCTTTTTGGCAGGGCAATTGGGGTTAAGTGACTTGCCCAAGGTCACACAGCTAGTACAAGCGCCTGAGGCCAGATTTGAACTCAGGTCCTCCTGACGCCGGGGCTCTACTCACTGTGCCTCCTAGCTGCCCCTGGAACAAATCTTAAAGAAATAAAAAATTGGCTGCTCATATTCAGGGCAAATCTCAATACACATAACAAATATCAAGATGTCCACACATCATTAATTCCATTATCTGACTGGATAGAATTCAGTCATCTGTTTTTTTTCTATGAATAATAATAATAATAATAACAACATTACAATAACTAACATTACTATTAGTGCTTACTACATGCCAGGCACTATGCTAAGCACCTTTTAATTATTGTCTCATTTGATCCTTACAACAACTCTGGGGGGTAGGTGCTGTTATTATCCCCATTTCACAGATGAGGAAACCGAGGCAAAAAGAGGTCAAGTGGCTTACTCAGAGTCACACAGCTAGTAAGTGTTTGAGGCCAGATTTGAACCCAGGTCCTTCTGACTCCAGGTCCAGTGCTCTAATCATTGTGTCACCTGATGAGGTAGGGGAGAGGAGTAGCATATTTTAAAAACAGGAACCTATTTCCTATCAATGTGTACTCTAGATAGAAATTAAAAGAATTCAGGACAAGGGAAACAAAACATATAAATAGGTCTTTTGCTAGGGTTCTCCTAATGCAAAAGGGAAGAAATGAGTTGATTCAGGGTTATTACCACTCTGAAATATCCAAATGGCACATGTGTAAGTGAATTATGCATGAGTGAATAAATTATGAGTTAGAAGTCAATACAATTTATGTATTTTTAGCACTAACAAGTATTCAATATCATACACCTGATGAATTGCTTATTTTTAGAGACTCGTTACTTCTTTGTAGATCTCTGGGGCACTATTTAGTTCACAGGAAGTGTGAGTTTACTAACTGGACCTCAGTGGCCAGAAAGAGTTCAATGTAACCTCCTTTTATTCCACCCCCTCCCCAAATGACCAGTTTAATTGTCTTCTCCCACAGCTTAAGTCATATTATGGGAAGTGTAAAACTTAAGTAATATATGAGCAATAATGAGCCATACAATGCTTAATTCCTTTAAGCACAGGTTTTTTTGTTAAACTTCAACTATTTTGGATGGAATTTTTAAAAAATTTATTACATCTTTCGTACTTTCATAAATAAGAATATCCTAAATATTCTATTGATGGCTCAGGGTCACCATTATAGCCTTCAGGTACTATACTAAGTTTAATGTAATTTTCTTTTCCTTCTCTCAGTGTTAGTTTCATCAACTGTCTCTTACAGCTCTTTCCCTTTTGTTGTGGTCCGAGGGATCAGATCATCAAGGAGTTAGAACTCTGCATAAATTAAGAGGTAATAAACTCTGAACTATGGCCTAAATCATATCACTTTCCCCCAATAAAGTGTGTCTTGCTAAGGCTTCATGGTGGTAATTTTAGTAATTCAAAAGTCTTTCTGGAAAGAATGAAGGGGAATGGGAAAGGCTATTCCCTGCCCTCTAGTTTTAGGCTATGCTTTTTTGATAGTCAAAACTGTCAGAATCATTCTAAAATTGGGAAAGAACACTAATGCTACTTTTTTTCCACATTTCTATAAAAAAGTCACTAAAATCAAATAGCTACTACTTGTAACGTCTGCTCCGAAAGAATAAATCAGCATTATTTTTGAGAATAGTTAGCATATGTCTTTGATGACACAGTCCTGCCTACCTACATGGTGGTGGATTTAAAACATTATACATCTATGTAACATGTGTATCTGTTTATATTGTGTTTTTAATAAGCAAAAATATCCCTGCATTTGGGAAAGTTTTTTAAAAAAGGTAAAAATGATTCATCCTGTATATCTGACAGTAACCCTATGTTTTACAAAGTAGATTCAAAGTTTATCAGGGGGCTCACATCTGGAGCCTGGAGAAAAGTCTCCTTTGGGAAAGGAATACCCCTTTTCAGGGAATCCCAGTCAATACTACTACATTGTGACTTTTTTTATTCCCATCTCTACTTATACGTGTTTTTCCTTTTTGAGGTTTATGAATTTCTACACCAAAATAGTTTGTGTGTATGTTCAACCTTGTTCAAGTTTCTGTTCCAGATAAGAGTAATGTTTATCTAATACCTATTCCACTCCCCCCTCCTTCTATGTTTACATGATCTCACATGCCCCAATCAGGACAGAGCAAGTTCCAATCTCTTCCTTCTTCTGTGTCATATTCTTCCTTTTACTCTCCTTTCTTTTTCCTCTATTAAAACCCTCAGAACAAAACTAATCCACTCTCAGGGCCTCTTTTTTTCCCTTCGAGGACGCTAAATTTCTGAAGGGACGCTTGTTTCTTCTCCTCCATTAGAATTTTAGCATCATACCATCATGAAGTTCCTGGTTGTTCACATACATTTACTTTCCCAGAAGGTTCTTATAAACTCTTGTATCTGTATTTCAAAGTTCATCCTCAGCTCTGGAATTTTTATCAGGAATGCTAGAAAGACCTCTCTTCCATTAAAACATCTATTCCTTTCCATTTAGTTTTATACTCAGCCTTGCGGGGTACAGTATTCTTGGTTATAAGCCTCACCGTTTGCCTTTTGGAATATGTATTCCAAGATCTCTGGGTTTTAGTGAACACTATCAAGTCTCATGTTATCCTGACTCTGGTACTTGCACCAATTCTTTCTGGATGTTGGCATTGTTTATTCTTTGACGTAGAGGCTCTGGATGTTGGCCAAGACGTTCCTGGGACGTTTCCCCTGGAGTTCCTTTTAGTAAACGATGGGTGAGTTCTTTCTAAATTTGCTCTTCTATTCTATTAGATCTGGGCAGGTTTCATCTATAATTTCCTGAAATAGTTTTCAATCCATTAAAAAAAATAATGGTTTTTAGGGAGTCCAATGATTCTTAAATTATCTCTCCAACTGTTTTCTAAATCAATTTTTAAAATACTAGAGCTCTTTTTTTATTTTAAACTTCGTTCCAATATTTCTTGCCATCCCTTAATTTCTATTTGGTCTGTCCCAGTTTCCAGGGATTCCATTTCTTAGGTGAAGTTTCTGCTTTCTTTTCTAAGCTACCTATTCTTTTCTGATTTTTTCCTTAAGTGTTTTTATTTCATTTTTTTATATCTTGCTTCATTTTTTCCTGAAACTCATGCAGTCTTAGTGGAAAGTCCATTTTTCCTCTTGAGCCTCTTTGGTCATCACAGAATTAGATCTGCAACAAATTTTCATACTTAATAGTGTTGCTGTTTTTTAAAATTTACTCGTCTCTTCAGCTTTAGTTGCCAAACTGGGGCTTTGTGCCAGGGCCAGTCTCTGCCTCCATTGTACTTTTGGATTGGATGACCAGCTGTGCTTGGTCTCACCATGGGTTATTATACTGCCCTCCACCACCCGGGGTTGGGCTTCCCTGGATCTTTGAGGTTCAAAGCTCTGGATCTTCTGGCATTTTAGGACAGAGTGTTAGGGACCTCAGAGCACCTGAATTTGGTCAATCTCAGTCTAGGTGCTAGCTACAGTACTACAATGGTCTGTTCTGTATCACATTGGTTACTGCCTGCTTCTTCTCCCTGTGCCTGGTGGGACCAATCAGAATACCGTGAGTCCGTCTCTTAGATGACAGCACTATGAGTACTTGAATTCAGCTCTAATATCACCCACAAGTCTCTTCTTTTCCAGGCTAAAATTCCCCACTTTCTTCAACTGATTCTTATCTGGTATGATCTCCGTCCCGTTATCATCCTGTTGTCATCTTCTAGCTTATAAATGTCTTATTTTAAATATGGCACCCAGAAATGAACTCAATATTTTGGCTATGGTATGACTAGGACACCAAGACAATCACCTTCATTTTAGATACATGGCTCTCTTAATGCTTCTTAGAACAGCATTAGCTTTTTGTGGCAGCCATGTTATACTGTTGACTCTTACTGACTTCCTACATTTCTTTTAGACAAACTACTATCATGCTTCCTCCATGTTGTATTTGTAAAGCTGAAATCTAAATATAAAAATGTGCATTTATGGCTATAAATTTCATCATATTAGAATTAGTTTGTTCTAATTTGACAAGGTCTTTTTGGAATATGGTTCTGTCATTCAATGTTTAGCTGGCTCACTAGTTTTTGTCTACAAATTTGATACATTTTCTATGCCTTCAATCAAGTCATTAACAAAAATGTTGAAACAGCCAGGGCTGCAGATAAATTTCCAGGGACACTCCATTACAAATCATCCTCCAAGCTGACATCAATCTATTATGATTACTCCTTGGGTCCAGCCTTTCAAATATTCTTCAATCCACACAACTGTACTATTATCTAGCCCACATTTGCCTGTTTAGTCCATAAAAACTGCACAACAGAATCTGTCAAATGCTTTCCTGAACTCTAGGTAAACTATATTTGTGCTTTCTCCTTATCCACCAGTCTAATGAGGCTAATCTGCCACAACCTAATCTTAATGAAATCAAGTTGGGCCCTCCTGGATGCTCATGATAGAAGTCAAGCTCCTTAGCATCCAGCTTTCAAGTTCATCCTCCTCCCCAATTTCAAACTAGTAACAACATTTGCTCTCCTCCAGTCCTATGTCATTTTTCTTGTCTTCCTCAGTCTTTCAAAGGTCAGTGAAACGTCATTCAAAGTTCAGCAGTTACTACCCCAGTACTGCTAGATATGGTTCATTCAGGCCTGGTGCCTTGAATTCATTGAGGATAACTAGATGCTCCTTTAGCATCTCCCCCTTGGCCGTATTTGATACCTCACCATTAAAGAATCAACTCAACTTGATTCAATAAACATTTATGAAGCACCCACTATGCTATAAATCATTATAGAAAAATTCCTTCCTTGAATTATTGTAGCCACATGAGAAATACAAATTTACCTAATTAATTACTCACTAATAAAATCCACATTCACAGACATTACATATTACAGCTGAAAGAGATGTTCGAGAGGGCTGTTTATTCCTGTCTCTTTGCTAGTGAGGAAACCAAGTTATACTCAGTTAAGAAAGTTATGTCTTTTGCTCCTTAGAACTACTACTAGATAATGCACAGGCATTTAAACTTTGTATGTGCCCCTAGCAAAGTGCTCTACCAGAAGAGATGCTTACTAGATGACTGCTGAATCCGTGAATTTACTGAATAGAAAACTGCAGGAAATTACAGAAAAAAATGCAAAAAACCCACTGCATGGTGTTCACAAATTACCCTATCTCTACATGTTGTAACACTGAGATTCTGTAACAGAGCAAATAACGGCACTTCATTTGAGAACTGATACTCCTCATCATGAATTTAAAACAGCTCTAGGATCACAGCACCAGAGCTCAACGGGACCTGGCTCTCAGTAGCTATCCAGTCCAACCATTTCATTTTGGAGAAGACAAAAGTGAGGCCCAGGAAGGTTACGTGATTTGCCCAGGGTTGTATAGGTAATAAGCCTCAGGGTCAACATTTGAATCTAGATCCTCTGGCTCCAGAGATGGCATTCTTTCCGCTATTTCCACTTAAAACACTTTTTAGCATTTCCACTAAAACACTTTCTTCTTCCAATTCTTTTCTTTGAGTTACTTTTTCCTATAATGTTCTTGACACAAACTGACTCAATGCATTTGTTTATTGAGACCCCAAATATCAAGCACCTATGCTTCTGAACCTTTGTTCATGTCAAGATTTATTTCCTGTGGCTAATGGTGTGATTCTCTACTGTTAAATATCCTAAAACTAGAACCATGATGGTTGTCCCATTTAGGCAGCATTTCCAGTCAAAGGTCATGCTGTGTAGTGTTACCCCCATACTACAAAATCCATAAATTGGCTCCAGAAGTCTTTTGAATGTTGAACATGAAATCACACAAGACTCAGGATTAAGTTTCTGCTCTAAAGCAAAAATAAGTTAATGACCACATAAGACCCAGTGTTGGCCGTGGTGTCTTTTGTATATACTGAGTTTATTACAGGCATGAAACTGTGGTCAGTGAACATTTCCTCTGATCTCCTAACAAGCTCCAAAGGGGATTTCTCGGACTTACTTTTGGCACGTGAGGATTGAACTCTACAGCTCTGTGAATGGCCTCTACTGCATTCATCTCTGCGGTGCTTAGCCCTCGCCGAGACGCAGCCTCTGGGGAGAACCTGAAAGGCAGATGGACAGACAAACACCATTCACTTGGGGCTGTCTAGCAAAACACCCAGAAAGGCATGTTTAGATATAGATATGTAATCAAGGGCCCATGTAATCAAGCTGAGCCAATCACGTATGCTCTCCAAACCTCCACAGTAAATAGAACCTCTGAGTGATCCCTTAGATCAAGGCCAATGAAAACCCCAGCAGAAGCAGAAAGCGTGCTTGCATCTAATTATGGCAGAAAGTAATTCCAAGCTGTCAACTTTCTCTCTCTAAATAACTAATCTAAATTTCCTATGAGGTACCTGCTTAGGTGGGGGGTAGGGAGACTTTAAAGGGGCAGACGATGTAGGAAAAAGAGAAAACCATGTTACGTAAGAGTGAGGATGTTAAAAACAGAACTGGGGGAAATTTTAATGGTGGTCCCCAACCCAATGTCAGTGGCTGTGTTGGGAGTTAAGGTTGTTGCAGCATCAGCAGCAAGCGGGTCTGCTTTCAGCTGTACCGGCAGGGGGTGTGCATGCCCAAACTGTGGGCAAATCATCTGCCCCAGTGAATGAAAAAAAAAACCAGACCATGCAATCTCTTTCTCACCTCACACCCCACGGCTAACTCCAGAGCTGTACTTGGCAGGCAGACACCACAGGGAAAGCTGTGACAACCCTAGCCCTGCCCTCCCAAGCTGGAGTCGCTGTGTAGGGAGAAAAGATGTTGCAGTAGGTACTGGCGATCTACAGGATAAAAAAAAAGAATGAAAGAAAATTACTTCGATCTTGAAGTGCACACACACTGAACAGCAAACCTTTCTGAGAGCAGGAAAAGAAAACAGCCTCTGCCCTAACTGCTTCCCCACTCTAGAGAGGACTGAATCAGGAAAACTGCAAGCCTTGGTGAACTGAAAAACAATGATGCTATTTTCTTTCACCTGCCAGTCATCCTTGACCATTTAACAGAAAGACTGTGCCTCACCCACCTGCCTGAATAACATGAACAAACACCACCAGGGACACTAGCTGTCAAAATGAAGCGATGCTGAAGGGAGAGGGATGGTGGTGGTGGTGATGGTGGTGGTGGTGGTGGTGGTGGTGGTGGTATTTTGTCAGTTTGTATTGAAGAGGCAAAGAATGTGTGACCCCCAGGCCCTCTGCCATACTATGGGTTTTCATCAAAACCACTATCTGACTTGGATTGGTAAAAGAGGAAGATAAGCAAAAAAAAAAAAATGAAATAAAGGAAGGCATTTCATCCAAGTCCCAAGCAGGCCTTTTGGTCTCTAGAGTGTCTGGCGACCATCACTTGGGAGGTACTGAATTTGACAAGTGTACATAAATCCCTCCTTAGGGACTCACACACACTTACAGTACCCAAGGGAGATATGGTCTGTTCTGCTAACAGTGAAAGAAAAGATCAGCAGACTTTGGAAATGCATGCTCAGAAGCAGCAATCTCATAGACTAAGAGAAGCCTCTGGTGAAAAGGGCTCAGAGCAACCCATCTCTGTAAGTTGAGTCAGGCACTTAGCTCAGTAGAAGTTATGATTCACTTACTTGTCAGAGACAGCTCTTGCTTTGAGCAATGCAGCTGTGTAGCATATTGTTGCCGATTTGGGTAAGCTTATATCTGTTGGGGAAAAAAAAGAAAGCAGGAACTCTTGTAAATTTTTGGAAACAAAGAGCAATTACTTTTTTAATACACTGCTATTTTAATCATGCTACTCAAATATTAAATTATGAATTAATTATATTTTAAAACAGAGGTAGGTTTAGATGGCTTTATGCAATGAATGCATTCTTGAAATCAACCTTTTGCAAATTCAGTATTTGAAAGGGAACTTTGTAGGAAACCTATTGTGAATCTCTCTGTAAAAAAAAAAATCATCTTCTAATTTATATCTTTGGGAAATCTGTATTTTCCTCCATCAGTTTTACTTAAAAAGCAGCTTACACCTACAAATGAATAAACTTGGATATTAAAAAAATATGGAGAGGAAGTTATTCTCCCATTATTTTGAAAGGCAAAGGGGAGTTCTTCCTAGCTTAAAGAAACATCTGGCAAACAGAATTCTATTTGGAACTTCCTTAACTTGAATGTAAGATGCTGACCTGGAAAGCAAAAAATTTTTACTGTTCTTTTTTTTTTTTAAGTGAACATTGCCCAAAAAGGTTTTTCTTTAGTGATCAGATTTGTTATATTTTTCTTTGAATTTGTTTTTTAAGTGGCAGAATATGAAATCTCTGAGTTAAAAGGACCTTATGGGTCATCTAGTCCACTTCGATCAATCAACAAGTATTTATTAAGTACTTATTATCTGCCAAGCACCATGGAGTCAAGCACAAAGAAGGAATGATCCCTACTTGCAATGAGTTTACATTCTAACAGGGAAGAAAGCAGGTACATATAAAATACATACAGTACAAAGTGTGTGTACATACATGTGTTTATACACAGGATTTAAATACAAGGTACCAATACAACCAGGGCACCTAGGTGGCGCAGTGGACAGAACGCTGGGTCTGGAGTCAGGAAGACCTGAAATAAAATTTAGCCTCAGACGCTTAGCAGCTATGTGACCCTGGGCAAGTCACTTAATCTTATTTGCCTTAATACAATAGAGAAGTAAATGGCAAATCACTCCAGTATCTTTGCCAATAAAATCCCAAACGGGGTCACCAAGAGGCAGACATGACTGGAAAATGATTTAATACCAAACTCCAAATCTACATAATTCTCATATCCGATTAAGAATCACCCTTATATAACACTTGACAAATGGTCAACTAGCCTTTGCTTGAACACCTCAAAATGAGAAGGAATCCAGGACCTCCTCAGGTAGACCTGAGGACTACCCTCAGGTAGACCACTCCACTTTGGAAGAATTCTGTTGGGAAGTTTTTACTTATATAAACCTTAAATTTCCTTCTTTTCAAACTTTCATCTACTGATCCTAGTTCTACTTCACATTCTGCATCCAAGAACATTTACTGAATGCTCATAATCCAGAAAATGGAAGGCATCTCTAAAGAAACATAATTTCCTCCTATTTTTCTTTTGTCCATTTCTAACATATGTGTTTTTCCCTCTTTGTCCAGAGAGTTCCTAGATTTTTACAGAAAGACCTAGAGTGAGAAAAAGGTAAAAGATTAAGATTTAATCTACAGGTAAATAAAAATAGAAGCTGCTGACCGCATAGATGACAATCAGTTCTATGAAGGCTTCTTGGTCCCTTGCGAAATACTTATTTTAAAATTTGACTAGTTATAATGGTTCAGCATTTACCCAGAAATTTCAGCCAACTTTAGATACCAAAACAGCACTGTATCTTGTGTGAAGCTTTCTTAGCTCAGAACATGCATAAGCATCCTAATAAGAGTCATACCAGGGAAGTTCTCAGCCAGGATAGAAGAACATTAACAAACAGAAATATGGCGAAACGTGTTTCTTACGTAGTTAGCTTCCATATACGAAGATGCCTAATTAAAATAGTAATAAAAGGGAAGCCTCTTAATTAAGCAATGGAAGACTTGAGAATCTCATCAAAGAAAAAAAATCCTTCCATTTCTTCAGCCAATAATAAAAATTCATGAAAGACTACTACATAAGTCAACTCTTTAAGGAGAAATTTTCAGCAAAAAGGAGGGAAATTTCAGTACCTTAATAAGTCAAACAAGTTGTAAAAAAGTCTCAGCACAAGGCATTTACTTGCTACAAAGCTTAATAAAAATGTGTGTTCAACCGAAAATTTATAGCCCATCTAAACACAGTCTAAACCAAAATATTTAGGAAATGAGAATGGAATATCATAGACACTGGGGGCTGGTTTTGGCTTTCTTAACATGTATAATTACCCAGTCCAAAACAACACACTTGAATTTCCTGGTCTCTGACTGTAAACTGTCAACAACTCAAGGCCTACAATTTATTTAGAAATTTGGGGTTTGAATGATGCTAAATAGTAAAATTCTACCCTTGCCAGTGTTCAGCAATTTAGTAAACATTTATTTGAGTATTCATTATGTAAGGCTCTATGCTTACCATTCTAGTCTATTGTAACAATCAGATAGGAGTCAGGGATGAGAATTAATTTAACAACTGGGAAATGTAGATAAGGTATTTTAATGCTGTTTTCTTCTAGCAAGAAGACTTATTTGCATAGTCATCTTTTTATTAACATTTTTAGAGCACAACTAAAAGTTATCTTTTAAATGTAAGGACTTCTGCTAAACAACATTTTATTTTGCTTTTATTTTCTAACAAGAGGTTGATGGGGGAAAAAAGGCAAAGTCAAAACTATGTTAAAAAAATTAGAAGTAATTAAAAAGATTTGTTTGTATTTTAGAAGAGAAAAAGCAAAACAGAAACCTCAGTGTATACTGAATTCAAGTGCCAAACTGTGTATATTAACTACTAAATTAAACTTTTTAAAGCTCTATTAGGAGAAGCAACATGACATTGCCGATAGCTCATATCAGAGCCCGAAAGATCTAGGTTCAAGTCTGCTTCTGACATATGTACCTATCAAGTATTGAAAATAGTGAAATATGTACTTTAGCTATAAGTGGGCAAGTCACCTACCCTCTGTCCCCAAGCAATTCTAAAACTGTAACTTATGGTGAGTTCTTGATCTGGATTGAGGGCCGGAGTTTTCTCATCAAGAATCTGCCTAGGCCAAGGAAATTACAAACGCAGACATCTCCACCCTCCAAAAAATATTCCATATCATTTTTACTCTACTAATAATTCTGTTTTCTATAAAGATCATGGAAATATGGAATTTACATCAAAAAGAACTATTTGCTGTTTAAATTTTTCATAGTTGCCAACATTTAGCAAAGTATATATGTGTGTGTATGTGTGTATATCTATATTTGCATTCAATTATATTTAATGGAGAAAAAATGACTTGCCCAAAATAAATGTACAAAACTTATCATAGTTTTAAAGTATTTTTATTCTTGGGCTTAAAATATATCAGTCATTTCTCATAAAATTTTGACAACACATTCCAGACTGGTATAATCTAAAAGGCAGGTATTCATAAGTGTGTAGGGGGCGGGGGTGGTAGAAAGAAGAAGAAAAACTGACAGTTGTGATAGTGAATGCTGTCCCTGTTGGAGCATGTGCCTGCCACAGAGCTGTCAAATCACTAAGTTTGCTTTTGCCTAGTAATACCTGCCATATGAATCTGAGGAAATATCTGTGTATTTTGGCTCACATGTCTACAAGCTGAAAGAACACTAAGAATTAAGTCATTCCTATTTAGAGGAAAGTTAGTAATTATGAGTTGGTTGACCCTTATGGAATAGCTTATTACCTTGTTTTAAAAAATAAAAACAGTTCCAAGAGTGCATACTATTGTTTCTTCTTATATCCTCTTACTACCAATACAGACATTACAGCTAGTGGTGATGATGAATCTAGTTATATGAAAACTTCTGAGCATCTGATTAGTACTCATGAATGCTTTTCAGTCTTGCTGGTTATTAACCCACAGAGGTATAGGGAAATTTAAAAACCTTCTTAGCAAGTTTGTCTGTCTAGAAGGTTAGAGTCTTTGGGAGTGGCCCTTTTAATTACATTAACGTCTTTCAAACTGACAAGCTCAGCATCATCCTCCCTCACCCTATATTTCCAATAAATGCTTACATCGTGTTGTTTTACCCTCCACAAAATCTCTCTCACTCTTCCCCTTCTCAATACTCACAGAGGTACCATTTTAATTCAGGCTCTCACTGTCTTAGCCTCCTATGGTTTGGAAGTCTTCCCCAAACCCTCTTAATAGTATTGCCTTTCCTCTGTTAATTATTTCCTATTTATACTGTATGTAGTTTGCGTTGTATCTTTGTTTGCAGGTTGTCTCCCCCATTAGACTGTAAGCTCCTTGGGGGTGGGGAGTATCTTTTGCCTCTTTTTGTATCCCCTGTGCTTAGCACAGTGCCTGGCACATAATAGATGCTTACTAAATGTTTACTGATTGGTGTCCCTGACTCAAGTCTCTCCCTTCTCTAATCTATCCTCTTCACAAGTTGCCCAAGTGATTTTCCTGAAGTGCAGGCTGGACGTAGGTATTCTCTTACTCATTTATTTCTAGGGGTTCCCTCTTAAGGATATAAGAAAAACTCTGTGTGGCCTTTAAGGCCCTTCACCACTTGGCCACAATGTACCTTTCCACCCTCATTAAATGCTGCTTCCCTTTACATTAATCCATGTTCTAGACAGCCTAGCCTTGTGGCTCTCAGAGTGAGTTTTCTATCTTTCTATCAGTCTTTGCACCGGCTGTCTCCCAGGCTGGAATGTTCTCTTTCCTCAACTTCGCCCTCACAGAATTCCTTACTTCAAGATTCAGCACAAATCCCACCTTTCACTGGAAGCCTTTCCTGATTCCCCCAACTGCTAGTACTCTCCCTCCCTAAACTGCCTTTCATTTATTTTTCATTTATTCTTTACATATGAACGTGTTTTCTGGGAAAATGGAAGTTCCTTGAGGGCAGGACCTGCTTCATTTTTGTCTTTATATCCCCACCATTCAGCACAGTTCCTGGCACATAGCAAGCACGTAAAAAATGTTTCTGATTGTTTGAAATTCCCTATTAAGTTTTTATGAGTTTCGACTGTCGCTAATACCAAAAGAGAAGCATCCATATGAATTTTGATGCCAAGGAGACAGAGGAAGGAAATTATTGGATGTCTCCTAAGTCTGTGAATCACAGCAATGACAAAGGATACCAAATGCATTTTCCTCACTTAAAAAGTAGAATTGATTTCCTTAGGGGCATGAAAACTCAGTATTAGCTGTAATGTTCCACTTGGCGTCCATCTATCTGTTCTCTCATAACAAGTGTTTTTCTGGAGAGGCCAAAGATTTTCCCCCCAAATGTCTTCAATATGAGCATGTGAAACTTACGCAAGTTATTTCATAATAAAGTGTAATCTTGCGGTCAATTCGCAGATTAATCCTTCTCTCCTTGACTCTCCTATAAACTAGACTTCCCCAATTATTTACTTCCCTTGTATCTTTCTGATCTTATTCCAATTCATCTGCATCTTTATGTTCTCTGTTAGTATACTAAGAATTTCACAACCAGTTTATACAGCTAAACTCATCCATTCTATGGATTTGAACCTCATCACCATCAAATCAATTTCTCCCTATTCCCCTATCCTGTTTAACTTTGTCAGTCCTGTTTATTCTAACACGTGTATAGGAAGAAGGGGACATTCATCTCGCCAGCCAGATAAGCCAAAACAACAACTAGGATCAGCGTAACAATACTAATATTGTCATGTAATGTGAAAAATATTGGCTCTGGAGTTGCAGGTCCTGAGCCAATATGTCACTTACACTTTACCCACTTCAAATACCTCCTAAAGACTCACTTCAACCATAGAGGTGTTCCAGGATTTCAAAACACAGTAAGACTGGTTCAATTTATGTGAACATAGTTCACAAATTACTCTCATTTAACTTAACTGTTGGTGGTATGTCCGACAATTAAATTGAGATCAGAACTCAAAGGCTATTTCAAATTTTAAGTCCAGTATTTCAAGTTAGCATTAAATAAATCATAGATTTGATTTATCAGTAGCTGTCATCTTTTGTGGCCACATTCATATAAGTTACAAATGAGGATATCTTTGAGGCTTCTGAAAAGGAAAATGGTTGATGAATTATTCTGTATTACATGTAACAAGCTGAAAAATGAACTCGAATATGATCTCATCTAACCTTCTTCTTAACGCAGGGATTTTTTCTACAAAATCCTTGATAAATGATCATCCATCCTCTGCTTGAATCCTTACACAGGAGTTGAGGCACTTTGTTGCAGAGCTGAACAACTCTAATTCGTAAAAAGCTAGCTCTTTCTTATCTGGAGATGAAATCTGCCTCCCTGTAACTGTTATTAAGTGGAGTCACACAGACTAGTCCATAACCTCTTCTGCACAACAGCCTTCAAATTATTTGTTGAGTTATCCTATCTGTCCTAAATCTTCCCTTCCCTAGTTTCCTCACTTTTTTATATCTCATGTTTTCATACCCCTTCTCCTCATGGTCACTCTTATCTAGCACTATATTTTAATCTATGTCATTCTTTAAAATATATGCCAATTTGACACAACACTCCAGAGGAGGTCTTCCCAACATAAAACACAGTGGGACTACCATCTCCTTGATCTGGACACTATATTTCTGTTAAAGTAATGTAAATTCGCATTAAGTATTGGCCAATCACATCATACTGTTAGTTCATACTGAACTTGTAGTCAACTAAAATCCAGTGTTTTAGTTAATCCTCCCAGCTTTGCATCAATTACCACCTTAATAAGCATTCCTTCTATATCTTCATGCAAACTGTTGATTAAATGTTGATTGATACAGAGCCCTAAAACAACACTACAGAGCTCCTTCTAGGCTGAAACTGGACCATTAGTTACTTCAGAGTTAGTTGCCTATGAGTTAATCTTATTAAACTACTACTTAGCTCACAATTTTCCGTCTCCGAAGAGACTTTGTCAATGTCTTGATGAAATCAAGAGAAAATATTTCTAGGGCATTCTTCTCATCTATCAGCCTAATAACCCTTAAAAAAAAAGAAATGAGATTAGTTTGGTATGACTTGCCCTTAATGAACTCATGAAGACTCCTCGCTATTTTACCTCTTGCTTTATTAAGCAACCAAAACATAGTTAGTAATCTTTCCTAAAACTCTGCCAAGTTTTCAGAAGCCATTTTTGTGTTGAAAACCGGAAAAATATTTGCCAATCAGTAATCTTTAGCCATACTTTGGAGAGAATGAGACTTCCAGCCTACACCTGGATATTTTATTCTCCCAACATTGAGACATCTTGCTTCTCTGATTACTCTGTAACCTGTATTAGGAAAAGACTGTCTATGAACCATGGACTCAGAGTAAAAAGACAGGGTTTGAGTCCTAGCTCCATGACTTATTGGCTGTGCATTACTGGGCAAATCACTTAACCTATCTGAGCCCTAGTTATGTCTTCTTGTATTTGTTATATACAGTGCCTTCTGAGTTCTATCTGCTTCCTTCTGTATAGGTTTATAAGTCTCCCCACACTTCTCAAAATTAATCATATTTACAATTTCTTATAATGCAAGAGTATGATTCCATTCCATTCACATATCACAGTTTGTTTAGCCATTGACTAGTTAATAGGCATCTACTTGTTTTCACTCCAGTTCTTTGCTAACACAGAAATACTGGTCATAGTCGGAGATTCTAAACAATCTCAAGCTTTTCCAAACACCTCAGTTACTGAAGTTCTAGGATGGAGGTCTAGGACCTGTCTCTTCTTTAAGTATGAATTAATTCTCCAAGGTTAAAAAGTCTTCTTTGACCACAGGAGTTGAAGGGGTGATACCTTGCTTAGTATTTTACATTGTAAAAATAAAAAGGATATATACATATTGTCCCTAAACCTGTCCCAAATCTAAATTTCCTCAATTCTCCGGAGGATGTTGCCATTTTTTAAATGACCCAGTTTCAGACTCCTAGTCATTCTTGATTGCTTCTTCTCCTTTACCTTCCCACATCCAATTAGTTCTTAAGTCCTGGTGATTCAATCTTCACACAAATCTCTCTCATCTGATCCCTTCTCACAGGGCCACCATCCTAGTACAGGCCCTGGATTATTGTAATTACCACCTAATTGTCCTCCTTGCTTCTGGTTTCATTCTTTTCCAATTTGTTTCTCACACACATGCCAAAATAATCTTTCCACGGCATAGATCTGACCATGTCACTCCTCTGCTAAAAAAAATATCTTCAATAGCTACTTCTCTATTTTATCCTATTGCTGTTAGAATAAAACAGAAACATCACACTCAAGCTTGAGTTTAAGGCACTACACATTACTGGTTTCTACTTAAGTTTTCTGCCTAATTTCATATCACACCCTTCCCATCCCACTGCTCTCTAGATTCCAAACAAACTGGATGTCTAGCTGTTCCCTAAACATTCCACTGCCATTTCCATAAATGGTCAGAATCTGCCACTTATGCCCAGAAGGTTCTTCCTCCAATCTATAATCCTAAACCTTGGCTTTCTTAAGTTCACTTTAAGTTTAGCCTCCTCCAAGAAGCTTTCCTTTATCCTCCCCGTTGTTAAAGTTCTCTTCTTCCTTAAATTACCTTATGTTCATTTATGCATTCACAAGGTGTCCCTCCCGCCCCCAGTAAAATATAGAATCTAGACTGTTTGGCATTCATCTTTGTAAGCCTAGTACATAACACAAAATTCTGCACAAAGTAGGTATTTAACAGATATAAAAACAGTGTAACTTTGCATATTTATGTTAACCTAAACATCTAAACATTTTAAAAATTTAATATGTTCTGCAGACATTTTAAACCCAACAGTTAAAACTGAACTCATCACCTTTCCCTCCCAATACCATCCTCACCCTAACTTTCATATTACTGTCAAGGGCACCACCACTATCCTTCCAGTCATGCAGGCTTGAAACTCAAAGGTCATCCTCCAATTCTTACTCTTTCTCAGCCTCCATATCCGATCTATAGCTAAGGCTCATCACTTTTACCTTCAACACATTTCTCACATCAGCCACTTTCTCCCGACACTGTTACCACCTCACTTCTATAATGGCGGTCACTTTTAGGTTGGTCTCCCTGCTTGAAATCTCTCTCTTCTGGTCCGTCCTCTACTCAGCTATCAAAGGGATCTCACCAAAGAATAGGACTGACTATGTTATCCTATTCAGTAACCTCCAGCGGCTCCCCAATACCTTCAAATATAAAATCCTCCATTTGGCTTTTGAAGCCCTCCATAAGGTGGCTCTTCCAGACCTTTCCAGCCTTCCTACCCTGTAACGGCAAGTAAAATGGGACTTTTTGCTGTTTTTGCTTTTGGAGTGCTTTTCAGCACTGAGGCAACGAAGTGCCTTTGATTGAGTCTTGCCTTTGTTTGAATCAAGAGTCTTTGATGACCTGCCTAAGTCACATGAGTTTGAGTCCCATGGTTGTGATGCCCTCTGACATAATCTGAAGTGTATATATACTTAGAGATTAGCATTTTGCTTTGAGAGGATCACTCACTGGAAGAGTGTTTGTGTGATCTGGCCACACGAGACTCTGGGTAGCCGTTAAGGAGCTCCTCGGCTTTGAAAACCCAGATGTTGGTGCTTCTCTCCCTCCCTTCCACCCCCCTCTCCCTCTCCCTCCCTCCCTCCCTCTCTTGTAACTATGTATGAATAGCTATGGACAGACAGTAAGAAGCTCTGTCTGCTAATTTGTGTTATTTGCTCTGTTTAAGTAATTTCTGTTTGTGTTTTCTCTGAAGTTCAGGGTCCTGACTTTTTCCCCTGAAGTAACTGAATGATATATGTATGTTTAATTAAAGTAAGATTGTTAACCCCTTCAAGTTTCTTTCCTTTAGAAAGGCAGATCAAAGAACCTGTGCTAGCAGCCCTCCTGTGCGCTAGTGTTATTGGCCTTACAACCCCACAGTAGCTGCAAGCAGAATTGGTGCTATATACACCTTACCTACAATCTAGTAACACTGCCCACCTTGCTGTTCCTCACCCAAGACACTCCATCTCCCAATTCTGCATTTTCACTGGAGGTCTCAAATGCCTAGAATTCTTCCCCTCCTTGTCTCTGCCTCCTAGTTTCTCTGGGCTCCTTTAAGCCTCTGTTAAAATCCTACCTTATACAAGAAGTCTTGCCTCATCCTCCTTGGTAGTGCCTTTTCTCTGAGGTTATGTCAAATTTATCCTGCATGTATCTTGTTTGTCTCCCTCAATAGACTGGGAGGGCAGGGACCAGTTTGGTTTTTTTGTTTGTTTGTTTTTTGCCTTTCTCTATATCCCCAGCACTTAGAAGGATTCTGGGCAGATTGGAAGTCACTTAATTGTTGATTTAACTTAAAATGCAAACTCATAAATTCAAAAGTAGTGGTCTTCTTTCCCCACATCTCAGAAAGTACTTACTCCTTTGGATCTTTTTAGGATGACTCTTTTGTTATACATTTAAATGTAAATGACACGGCTAAGTGGTACAATGGATAAGAGTCAGTTAGAAAGATCTGAGTTCAAATATGACCTTAGACACTTAACTTTCTATGTGTCACTGGACAAGTCATTTATTTGCCTTAGTTTCCTCCACTATAAAATGGGATAACAATGGCACCTCTCTCAGGACTATTATTAGGATTGAATGAGATAATATTTGTAAAGCACTTAGCACAGTGCTTGGCACATAGGAAGTACTTAATTAAAATTTTTAATACCTTATTATACTTTTATTCAGCATATTTAATTTTAAACCATTTAAGTTCTTTCAAAAATAAGTGGGGTATACATCCTAAATAAGGAAATATTAAGATATAAGCAACCCCTCATCACCTCAAAAAACAACCTTGCCTCTCATGAGCATTTTTCATATCACTTAAGTTCTAGTTTCTACCAGTTCAAAATATCTTTGGACTGTGGTGATGGCTATTTTGAGAACCATTAGGAAGCTTTTGAACTTTTTTCATTTTATGAGATGTTTCCTGAAGTGTTTTTCTTCTTGCCTATATGATTTCCAGGGGAAAGCATAAAATAGAACTAGTAAAGACAGAAGAAACTTGGGTTCTAAATGAAGAGAATATTTGAAAGAGGAGCTAAAAAAGGAAACAACTGAAGGGCAAACAAAAAAGAAGCAGCTATAGCTAAAAACTAGAAAGGCAAGCCATATATTTTCTGGGGTCCCTCAGATCCTATCTGTAGTTAGGGCATGTGTCAAGTGGAGAGTAAAAGCAATATTGTTAACTATAAATCTTCTGATCTTCCAGAGCCTCTAAGTAGCTCAATGAAATAAAATTAATTTTAAATGAGTATATGTAATGCAATGTAAGACTGTGGCTTGAGGGAGTCCAGGGAATGCCTAATAGAGACGTTATTTAGATTGGATACTAGCTTTAATGAATGAAATGGTATTTGGTTTTCACCATTTATTTAACCTCTCTCAATTTCTCCACCAATATAAAGTAAGAATAAAGTCCATAGACTTAGAGTCAGAAGGAATCTTGGGGGTCATTTTATTCAATCCCCACATTTTACAGACGAGGAAACTGAAGGTCCAAGTCTTGGAGTGAAGAGTGAAGAAAGGATTCAAAAAGGAACTTAGAGGCCATTTA
Source organism: Phalanger gymnotis (assembly GCA_028646595.1). NCBI lineage: Eukaryota > Metazoa > Chordata > Mammalia > Diprotodontia > Phalangeridae > Phalanger > Phalanger gymnotis. The sequence goes on from CM053623.1 coordinate 108,023,551, forward strand.
ATCCAGTGGTGTCAAGATCAAATGGAAACAGATCCCTGCTGGCCCACCTACTGACTTAGAAAACTAAATCAGCATCATCTGTGTTGTGCTGTATTTTCATTTATTTTGTTAAACACTTCCAATTATACTTTGATCTAGTTCTTCCTCAGCTCATATAGGAGTTTTGCACCTCTGATCCAGCCCAATCACCTCATTTTGCAAAACTGGAAACTGAGGAATTATCTAAGGTCATACATATGACAAAAGGCAGCCTGTGGACACTGGCCCTCTCTTTCTAACACCCAAGTTCTTTTCTACTATATCACGCTGCCTCTCAACTATTATATAAATCTGTAGGATGGTTCACTATGAAATTCTTCATAATTTGGGCTAGTTAATGTATTTCTGTAATTATGAGAGGAAAAAACCCAGAACTCTATTGTAGCGGCAGCATTGCTTCTTTGGTTCTAAATCATCTCTCGCTATCCAAAATGAACTTTTTTGGTTCAAACACAATTCAAGGCCAGTGTGATGTCAACTGGAGGGGAAGACCTAGGGTCTGACTTCCCTCCAGAAACAGAGGGTTGTTTCCCAAGAACTATAAAGGCACAAGAAACCTAGAAGTCCTGATAGTTTACTCACTCATGATGAAGTTCCACATGGGCCTTAGCAGTTAAAAAATTTTTATTCCAACAATGCCCAGAAAATTTCATCTTTTATTCAAAGACAACGACCAGGCCACTGTGATCCAGATGTTATTCACTTTTTCTGAGTTGGATTGTTACCAGCCCTGAGAATGTCTCTAAGGGCCCCACAGAAGCTGGACCTGGGGCAAAACTAGCAACTCAGCAACTCACTTAATGGTGGCAGCTAGCCAATGAGGCCACATTATCTCAGTAAATTATGACAATCTCCAGATAAGGATTGGAACAGGACCAATGGTTTATATTAAATAAAACCCAGATGAATTTGGTGAATCTGAATATATGCATGTTATATATTTATTATATCAAATGTATCTATACCTCTATACACATGACCTAGGCTAGGGTCTTATATTAAAGGATAATGGTCTAATGCTACTTTTCTATACAAAAGTTGTTGGAATGGCACACTATTGTAGTCAAGATTTTTTATGCTGATGGATCATCCTGCCACGTGACAAGACTACAGTCTTCCTTTTGTAATAATCTGTAGGGACAGTTGATAGATATTCCTTTAGGTCTCAAAACAACATGGTATCTGGTCAAACTATGCCATTTCTGGTAGCCTCATATCTACAAGCATATGTCTGCACCAACAGATGGACCCCAAGGATACCTTAGGGCTATTCTCCTTTCCTGTCCCTGGAGATATTCAAATTGGATGGAGAAGACCACTTATCAGTGGTGCTCTCGAGGGTTTTCATACTTCTAGTAAAGTGTGGAGTGGAGGACCTCTGAAGTCTCTATGAGTTCATTATTCCTCCCACACTCACTTAGTATGCCACACTCATCAATTCTTCAACTGTATAACTGAATGAATGGTGCCCCACTAATCTTGGTTTCTCTCACTGGAAACCAAATACATTTCAGACCTTTTCTTCTACTGCTTTACCTTGCTATATATGCTATAAACTCATCCGGAAACTAAATCTAACATCAGCAATGAGTTTCAGCTAAAAAGCTGTACAGTGCTTGGTATAGCCTTAGACAACTCTGAAGTTCACTCTTCTTGGGAGCATCCCACCAATTTCCACATTGGCTCTGAAAAGGGGCCCCTCTCTTGTGCTACAAGTAAAGGCAAACCATCCAGATGGCTGTCCCCCTCCTAGGCCTGGCACTGTATCCCCCACATTCCACTGTCTTCAGCATTCCAGGTTTCCCTCAAAGGATACTAGTTAGCTTATGAGAATTCTCTCCAGCTCTGATCAGCAAAACAGAACCCATAGCATATCCCTATCTATCACAATGATTTCTTCTTCTGATGCCCTAACAGTTACTGGAATTAGGAGGAGGAGTGGGAAGATGATTTCCCATCAGTACAGATATTTTCCTGATGTCTGAAAGCTTGCTGCTATCCAGACTTCACCAGGAAAACACGTGAAGCTCATGAAGAGAGCTATGTGGCACACTGGCCAGAGAGCCAGATTTGGAGTCTAGAAAGTCTGAGTTAAAGTCTTGCCTCAGACCCTTAGCAAGCTGCTGACCCTCTTTTAGTCTGAATTTTTCCATTTGTAGAATCTGGATAACTGCACCTACCTTACAGGACTGCTGTGAGGATCAGATGAGGTGATACATGTAAAGTGCTCTGCAAACCTTAGAGTGGTGTGTAAATGACAGCTATTATTATTATGAAAAGAACAGTGAGGGAAGAATTTGAGAAAAATTTTTGAGAGTAAATCAGGGCCCTAAACCTTAAGGCATGGGTAATTTAAATCCAAGAGCCTGCCTTTCAACCTCATCTTTGCCACAAATCCAGGCACTGCCAGTGACTACCCATAGAACCTTCAAAGGACCTTGCTTGGCTTTGAACATGTCACGTATCTCACTAGGCCTCATTAGTTGGTCTCAAACTTCTATGATTGCAAAATTGATGAACTATTCTCTATGAAGATATTGTCCTGAACACTGCCATCACACTCGAGCACCAGTTAAAAATATTCCATTAAAATAGCGTTTTGCTTTGTACCAGTTATAAATTCTGAAGAGTAGTAATGGCTAGGTGAGGACTGTGTGCTGTTCATAAAACCTACATTATGTGACTTCAGTAAAACTTCCTATAATGGTTTGCTGGGTACTCTCAGATTATTTTCACAACACAGTGATTCATAAATGACTTTCTTAATATTAAAAGCTAGCATGGATATAGCACTTTAAGGCCTGAACACAGAGTTCATTGGATATTATTTCCCTAGGACTTATGATTCCCACCTATTTAAGGTGGAAAAAGCTTTACTGAGTGTCAGAAATATGTCTTACAATGGTGCTTCTAAAACAGAGTTCAGGTATAATTACTGACATGAGCTGGATTGATAAAGTCAATTAAAATGGTATAGAAGACTATATGCAGCTGTTGTATGTTTCTTGCATCCTGGACTGTTTTACCTAGTTCTCCCTTGCAGTAGACAGTTTTTACTCTGAGAATTTGGGACATCTGACTAATGGATTAGAGCAGTGATCCAAAAGAACTTAGGCCAAGTTTTATTACCATTGATGGAAATGACCACAGTGCTGAGGTAGCTGTGATGTCCAGATGGGCCACTTCTTTTCTGTCCACAGTAACAACAGTGGCCCTGAATAAATCCATGGCACTTTTTCAATGCTCCAAATGTTAAATAAAGATGGGCCTCCAGAGAAAACAATAACATCTAAACTTATATATCTATATAACTATGTTTGCCATCAGATCTAGCATTATTTGTATAATATTTAGAAAACATCGGTTCTGCCTTTTACGAAAATATTTATTCCTATTGTCATGCTGTGGCCAGTAGTTAACAGAAAGCCTTAAAACAGAACATGAAAGATGTATTGAGAACACTAGAAAAATTCAAGCCTAAAAGTCAGGGTCTTTACACTTGAACTGAAGAATTAACTTTAAGCAAATATATAAAAGGAAAAATATTCAAATAATTATGATTAAAACAGGAAGAGAGGAAATATGAGTAGTGGATAGAGAGCTGGCCTTGGAGTCAGGAAGATGTGGGTTCAAGTTCAGCATTAGTAAAGAGAATTCCTCCCTGGGTGCTTCCTATAGTGATAAAATCACAGTTCTAGTTTAAAAAAATGGCAAGAAAACCTGCAGAATTAAAATCTCAGCCTTCGGGCTGAAATTTTAATCTTAACTGGTCTTTGAACTTTTAAAGAAAAATCCAAAGCCTGTGTCAATTTTTTCATTAGCTTCTTTCAAAAGAAAGTTATGATGACTTAGTGGTTTTAAATATTCTACATATCTATGGTAGAAGCTAAATGAAGACAAAGATGCCAAAATCCAATTGAAATGAATAGTATAGGTCAGTTTCTAAATATTAGTAAACACATCAGGTAAGACCTGGAGAGGAAACTACTGCTCAATGATGCTTCCAAAGAGAGACAGGCAAGTAGAGATATAACTTTTTCATTTCTTACTCGTGACTTGACTAGTATGGCATAGTTGATGCTACATTCAGTATAATTTAAATTCAGAATGGAAATATTCAACTGAATACATACTCTCTAGCATCACTTAATATATAAGGAAAACAAGAGCTGTGCAGGTTCTAGCTAGCATCTTGACAAGCTCACTATATGAGGTCTTTCGTGCAGCAAAAATTTAAGAAATATAAACCGTGTAATAACTGTCTGCAGTAGAGGCTACTAAACATGGACTGCAGAAACCTGAGAAAAGGGAAGAAGCTGAACACAGTAAATGAATAAGAAACAGAAAATTGAAGAGTGTGGGAATGGTAAATAAAAAGCGGCCTTCGAGATTTACAAAAATTTGCAGATTTGTAAAAAGTGGGAACATACTAGAAACAAAAATCAAATTGGATGGAGACAACTTTCCAAGGGGATGAGGTGGGAAATGCCAAATTTAACTTAGTCCCAGGGCGAGTAAACATTCACTAAAGGAGGAGTTTATCCCTATTGCTGGCCTGGATCAAAAATGCAAGGCTGAAATAAAATTTAAAAAAAGGGAATGGAAGGAAAATAGTTTACCTTACTCCATTCCTAGAACATGCTGTTTACTTTTTCATTTCTTTAAGAAAAAAAAATCATTTTGGCAAAAGGCAAGAATTGCATTGTGTCATTTCCCAACATAATATTCAAAAAATTCAGCCACCTGGCAAATGTTATAAAGAAGGATCACTGTACCCATAAGCTATCCAAGAAACAGCTACCCAATGGGCACATTCCATTTTGCAAAGATAACATACAATCCTGCTGCTTGGGTGTGGTTCTATGGGGAGGTTCAGAGGCTTGGATTCAAAATGTTGTCTCCAGCATCATGTCTTAAGATGGTGACATTTGAACCACGAAGCATTAGGAAAAGGGTGTTCTCTTTAAGCCCTATCCTTTAAAAATACTGAGTCCTCCGTTTCCACATACAGAGCTCAGGTAACTGGCCCTCAGAAGCCCACTGTATGCCTGTAGTTCTATTTAGGCTTTTCAACTTTTCTCTTCCATCCATACTGGAAAAAACAGTACTTGAAAGTAGCCATCTCATGATGAGGGAACAAAATAAAATGGCTTTTTTTAAAAAAAAGCTGAGTCCTCGAGAACAGTAACTTCAGCAGCCATAATCAATTCTTCTGTAAATAACACAGACCTGTGCCAAGCCAGAGCCAAAAATCCCCTTTAGAATTCAGTTGTGGTTAGGTCATCTGCACTCTATTGACAAATGCTGAACTCTAAAGCTATAATGAGGTAGCTCAGCAACAGAATGTGTCCTGCCACTAATGAGGCTCTTTTTCCATGAATAATGAGCATGGACATCATCTCTGTTGCCAGGTACACAATATAAACAAAACTGAATACAAGGCACTTGGTATGGCGAGTTGTCCACTTACAACAACAGAAGTTTTTCAAAATACGAGCCAAATTTTTAGCAGAGGGTGGGACCAGCTGTTTTAAGAAATAATTTGAACATATGTTATCAGAATCCAATAAATCAGCTTTAGTTATAGCTGAATGAAGGCTGTGTAGTGGGACAGAGAGAAACAGGAGATAGAAAGCTATGAATGAGTTCATTTCTTTATATTGCAATCAATCTTACCACACATAAAGCTGATGAGTTTTGTAATGAGCTGAGACTCTTATGAAAAAGAGCCTTTGGAGACTTGTGAATCCCGAGGGCTATACTGGTTAAATTGTTATTTCTGAAATCTTGATACGTAATGTAAATACTGTGATGTATGTGCAACATATATATAGATCTATACATACACACTATGTTGGAACTTTGCTCTAACGCTGGTCACAAGAGTGGAATTCTGCCAAACGAAGGTTCAAGTGGTCTTTATTCATTTGGAGGTGGAGGGATAGAGGAGGATAGTTAATTATTTATTTGAGATCCTAAAGGACCTGAAAATAAGGTGTGTTTTATCTTTAAGATAATCCTATGAGGATAGAGTCTCAGAGGACAGCATTATAAAAAGATGCCAAAGTATAAATTATCTCTATTATTTAATCCTAGGTGAATGCCAAATATTTGGGTGTTTTTGCTTTAAAGTGCACACTTAATGTTTACTTTTCTTTTTGAAATCAATTATGTGCTATATAGTCTATATGTTATTACATGGGCTACTTAGGCACAATGAGGCAGAATGCACACACAGTGTGGGGTTACTGTCTTTGCTTTTCCAACTTATTTTGGGGTTTACTTTAAAAACCAGTGACAGATAACAGTCTTGCTGTACCTTCATTTCCCACTCTTAAAAGCAGGATGTAACAAGACCATTTAATTCAGAAGACTCTTGAGACATGATAGAACAATAGCTCCTATGAAATAAATAAAAATAACACTAGCAAATCTTGCAAATTAGATATACTTGGATTTAGTGAACAAAAGATGAGCTGTTTGGGCAAGGGGGCACAAGATGGGAGGCACAGAAAGGGTGAGACTAGCTCTATAATTTCGCTAGGATTAATTCCTACTATGGAAGCTCAACCAATGCCAATTGGCAATTATCATTCACAATCTTGGAGAACTGCCTGGGGTGTGAAGAAGTTAGGTTGCTTGCTCATGGTCACATACCTGAAATGGGTCAGAAACAAGACCTGAATCCAGATTTTTCTGACTCCAATCCCAATCAAACACCCTATTCTGGCTCTCATAATAATATAATAATCAATGTGTTCCATGGAAACTCAGCAGTTAGAGAAAAAAATAAGAGTAAACATTTTGTAAAGCAAGTAATTACTTTATAATTCAGATAATCACTGCCCTAATTAAACTGCTTGGTAAGCACTGATATGTGTTTTAGTAATTTAGGTCCACACCTAGTTCCAATTTTTCATTTCATAGGTTTCTTTAAAGCAAAATGCTGTATACAAAAGCTAGTAACCAACTTCTCTAGATTAGTAATCTTGGTCCAAACTAATCAAATCACAAAAAATAAAAAGGAATGTGAGACTCACTGAGAAAAAATGCTGGCAGAACATTTTTTACTGTACTATAACTTTCCGTTTCATTATTCTGGTTTGTCAAGAAATAAAACATTATGAAAACTGCTCAAGTCACTTTATGGAAGTATGAATGTCTATACATTTTGGCTCAGGCTTGGAGTGATTTTATCAATTTAAGAGTTGAAATATATACCAAACACATAAAAAATCCTCAAGGACTTACCATCATATTTTGCTAAGACTGCCTGAACATCAGCATATGCTTGCAGTTCCAGTAAAGCTTCTAAAAGGTTTTCATGTATGTTGAACATGCTCAGGAGAGGAAATTCCTTCATTAGCTAAGAGAGAGGGGGAAAAAGACTAATTAATACCGAATTTCAGGCAATCATTTCATTTTTTCCTTTTGTAGAAAAATTTCATCTTTGAATTTACAATACCATATATGAGAGTTTGAGGAATACTTAGAAAGTAAACTTTTTCATAATAATAATGATAATAAAAAACAAGAATATACATTTATATAGATCTTCAAAGTTTGTAAGGCTCTTTATAACTTTGTAAACTAGACAGCAGAAGCATTATTAACAGCTACATTTTGCAGATGAGGGAACTGAGGCATTGAGTAGATATGTGACTTGACCATGATCACAGTGCTAGGAAACATTAAGCTACTATCGGGTCTCCCAACTCCAGTGCACCACTCCATCCATTTCACCTTGCCACAGTCTGTCTTCCTAACAAAGATGAAGTGGTTTCGGATGAGAAGTAGATAATCTTATTGTGGTCTATTTGAGGGCTTTCTTTTTTGATGGTGATAGCTATTATTTTTATTATTTTACATTAATAATTTTGGGTTCTAAACTCTCTCCCTCCTACCAGCCCTTCACCCAACTCATTGAGAAGGCAAGCAATATGACACATGTGAAGCTATGCGAAACATATTTCTATATCAGCCATGCTGAAAAAAAATTTAAATTAAATTTAAAAAATTTTCTAAAAGTATGCTTCAATCTGCATTCAGAGCTCATCAGAGCTCACTTTTTCTCTGAACGTGGGTAGTCTTTTTATCATGCAGCCTTTAGAACTGTCTTGGATCACTGTTTTGATCAGAGCAGTCTTCTGCAGTCGATCACTGCTACACTATTGCTGTTACTATGTACAGTGTTCTGCTCATTCTGTTTATTTCACTTTGAATCAGTTCATGTAAGTCTTCCCAGGTTTTTCTGAAACGATTCCCCTCATGATTTCTCACGGTACGATAATATTCCACTTCTATCATATACCACAGACTGTTTAGCCATTCCCCAATTGATGGGCATCCCCTCAATTTCCAATTCTTTGAAACCACAAAAAGATCTGTTATAAATATTTTTTACAAATTGGTCCTTTTCCCTTTTCTTTGATCTCTTTGGGATATGAACTGAATAGTGGTATTGCTGGAACAAAGGGTATGCCCAGTTTTATAGCCCTTTGGCCAAAATTCGGAATTACTCTCCAGAATGTTTGAACTAGATTTTGCATATCTCCTATAAGGACCTTCTAAGAAAGGTTTTCTCGTTCTCCTTGGGGATGCAAGACATGCCATAATGGTAGGCAAAGAGAAACAACTATGGCATAGCAAGAACTGGAAAATATATGGAAAATATATTTTGCTTTAAAGGCTGAAAATACCCATCTTACCTGTTATCAACCCCTGTCTCTCTTCTGCCTTTTCTTTTCTTGGATTTTGCTCCTTTTAAATCCTCCATCTCTTTAGAAAATGCCAAATTAATTTATCCAAAGTATTGTTCTGTTCTTACCACTTATTTCTCAGAAATCTTGAGTTGGCATCCCACTGTCTCCTCCCCAGACCCAAATACAATTCATCTTCCTTATTCCACCCCTAAGGTCTTCTAATAGCTGTTCCGTTTATATAGTCATACATCTCCTAAGACCCTAAAGAATCGGCAGATATGGCTGCTGAACTGCTATTGTCAATCTCTGAAGGGTCTTGTAGAATGTGATAGGTGCCATGGGACTGGAGAAAGCAAATGTCCAAATTCTGAAAAGAGGGAAATGAGTTGAGTCTGAAAATGAGAGGCCATGGATCTTAATGCTGATCTTACACAAAATTCTAGAACAGTATGTTCACACCAAGAAAGGGAAGCTTGATCACTGAAAGCCAGCATGGATTCATCAGAGAGATCATGTCAGGCTAACCTCACTTCCTTTTTTCCAGGACATAAACAGATTTGTTCTACCTGGCCCTGAGAGGCAGTAACTAGAAATGAACAGAAACTACAGAGAAGGAGATTTTGACTGGATGTAAAGGAAAAAGTTCCTAACAAGTCAAGCTGTCTGAAACAGACTACCAGGGGAGGTAAGGGGGTTCCCTCTTCACTACAAGCGTTTATGGGGAGAACATATGACTGACTGGTCAGGTATGACCTGGACAGGATGCTTGTACGGGCCTATTTATCTTGGAGACTCTGTGATGATGTAACTTCAGTGTCCCCCTCAAGCTTACATCCACAACTATTTGACTATAGTCTATAGTATTGAGTAGGCAAGCAATATGACAGATGTGAAGCTATGCAAAACATATTTCCATATCAGCCATGTTGGAAAAAAATTTAAATTAAATTAAATTTAAATTTAAAAAATTTTTCTAAAAGCCAAATTGGCTACTCACTCTTCTCATAAATGGTTACTTGACTGCTTTTACAACTTTGACCACAGGCTCCTCTGGGACACTCTTCTTCCATACCTTTTTCCCCATTCCCACTTGGTACTGCTTCTCGATGAAGTTCTTGCTGAAGCCTCTTTCAAGGCCTATCTCAAATGCCACTTCATCCATTACTCCACCCCTGTTCTGCCCCAGTGTGTGTGTTCTATTTCATCTGCCAGAATGGCCAAAGAACTTTGTAATTTTCTTATAATAGCTGCCATCTTTTGCCTAGTATGAGAGTTGTTTGTGTATGTCTCTTAGATACTCTAATTCAGAAGCTTCCAGGCTTATGTTTTCTCATTATATTAAAGGGACCCGGACAAGAGGATTGCTATGTCCCTTTAATCTCTACAATCATGTGATTCCTTGAGAAGAAATTAGTTTTTCCTAGTTCTGGGTCTTAATGGAGTTAAAAAAAAAGGCTGCTCAGCTGCTATTTTTTAATGTTTAAAGGATTCTGAAACTTATAAAGCCCATCTTCAGAAACATTCTTAGAAGGCCTCTTGGAGAAGACAGCAGTACCATATCACCCTACTATCACATTTCACAAAATGTTACTTGCTAACGGAAGGACTTCCTCCCTAAACCACAGTTTCCACATTTTTAAAATGAGAGGGCTGAACTAGATAATTTCTAAGGTCTCTTCCTGCTGTAAATCCTGCAATACTATGGTCCTTGTTCCTTCTCCCCTCGTTCTTTAAAGCTTGGGTCATAATACCTCAACAAGGTTAGGATTCTATTGTCTATATGAGCTGATGTTTGACTTTCCTTCCTCAATCTCCTGGAGAAAGATCATATCACCTTTGGTTCAATTTTCTAAATTACTATTTTACTAATGAAAATATCATGTATGCCAACCAGAATGCAATGAGGCTATCTTTTGAAGGTAATACGTCTAATGCATCTTTCCTTGGAGAATTGAAGGCTTGCAAAAGAAAAAAAGTCTAATTCATCAGCAAGAACTTAGCAAGAATTCATTAAATGCAGTGGTCCATGCCATGTACAAACCAATCCCTTCATCTTATATCAGAGATGTTTGTAATTTCTTTTAAAGGAAAAAAATAACACATACTATATACCCCAACAAAATAAATAAAGCTATGGAGTTCCAGACAGCATTGGGTTACAAATCAGCCTACCAAGAGGATTATAATTTCCATGAGAGTGACCGCCTTGCTCTCTGCTCTCCCAAGAGGTCTACAGTGATTTCTTTGTTAGAAAGGAAACTGAAAGACTATGCCACAAATTACTGATGTTCTGCAACCAATAAAACACTTTGTACTCTGGTTCACTTTGATCGCCGCTGATATCACTCTTTGATTTTTCCCCTAATTAGGCTCTTTTTTGACATAAAGCTCTGTATCACCCAGCATTCAGCAGCAGTCAAACCATGTTCAAAACTGCCATAATTAAAACCTGAAAATTTTGGACCAATAGTGCTCAGGTAAAAGTCTAATCTTAAGAAACCCAAACTTATACTATAATTCCAAACAAAACTAAAACTCCAGATGCAAAAAAAAAAATGACGCTTTAAACTTCACAATTAACTCATACTACAAAGGCAGATAGTACGGACTTGGTTCATACCATGGGGGTAGGGGGCAACTGTATATACTTGTCCCCTACCCCCATGATTTATGTCCTGTAGGAATAAGATGCTAGAACCACAGGAGTGAGGCCCAGAAGGAAACTGAAAGAGCTGTGTGATACAGAAGACAGAGTATCAGATTTGGACTCAGGAGAACCTAGGTTCAAATCCTTCCTCTTATACTTACTAGCTGCGTGACTATAGTCTAGCAAGGAAATAAGTAAGCATTTATTAATGCCAAGCACTATTATGTACTGAGCTCTGTGCTAAACCCTTTTATATATATCATCTCCTTTATACGACAACCCTGTGAGGGAGGTACAATTATTATCCCCATTTTACAGATGAGGAAACTGAGGCAGAGGTTAAGTGACTTGCCCAGGGTCACATAGCTAGTAAATATCTGTAGCAGGATTTGCACTCCGGGTCTTCCATTTCTCTATCCACTACACTACCAACTGCCTCTAGGTAGGTCACTTAATCTCTTTAAGCTTCAGCTTCTTCATCTGTGAAATAAGGGAGTTGGACTGTAAGATGTCTTCTAGCTATCACTTTATGATCCAGCTAGTCCAACTCTCATATTATAGATAACGAAATGAGGCTCTGCAAGGTTAAGTGACTTACCTGAGGTCACAAAGACAGTAAAATCAGAACAGATAAAATCACCCAATTCTTCTAACTCCAGATCCAGTTTTCTTCTCACTGTACCATGCTGCTTATAGTCTATGCTTACATGAAAATGCCAAGTACCAAAAGGAACCAAGGAGGTGCATTTAAATTATATCAAAGGAGCAAATGTTCTAAAGGTAATTGTGCAGGCCATATGACAATTCAGCCTTTCTTGTTTAACTATGGCCATGTTTCACTCTTAAAGCTTTTTAGGGTCAAACAAACCCAACAACCTTATAGAGGACTACAAATAAAATGAACTTCTGACGGACACCTCACCCTTAACAAAAGGCTTATTCCTTCCATGAGACCACTGTAACCTAATTGGCTCTAAATCCCCTCTGAAATATAGAGGAAAAGATCAGTTCTGAATGAAAGGACCTCCTTTTCTTGGACTAGGCCACTGCTGTTTTCTAAGAGTCTCAGTAGGATCCAGTTTGACATCTTTTGGATAGTGCAAGAGCCAGAGGTGCAGTGGTGGGTAATCTCTATGGATGATTTCTGGAAGGATATGAGAAGATACAGAGACATTTTATTCTGTATGGAAGTGGATTAGACTGAAGAGCCATCAAATATGTATCTAAGTAATGAAATTTCATTAAATATGTTATATCTGATGCAAGTCTAAGGAGCTATAGTGCGGCAGTTGGGTTTTTAAAATAAGATAGGCTATTTTTAACTGCTAACAAGGGGACAGATTTCTCTTCTTTCAGGGTCTGGCTTTGTAGCACCCTGAGTGCAGTCGAGTGCTCTAACTGGTCAATATGACATACAAATACATCTAAGTGAGATCTCCCCACGTTAAGAATTTAATACCATATACTTGAAGCATAGTACATAGACTACTACAGAATTTTAGAATGGTAGAAAGATAATAATCTTGGTTAACATATAGCTCAAAATGTTATTTCTCAGTTTTCTGTCCTTATTACTAGCAATAGTTTCAGTGACAGCTTCAGTGTGCTGATTTTTTTAAAAAGTGCTTTTAGATCTGTGCCAAGCCTCCCTTTTTGCTCATTACAAAGTAATATTTCATTTCCAAAATTCTAACTTGGCTAATGAGAACACTCATTCTTTAGAATATCTTTTCACATATTTTTCTCAAAATTCCTAAATAAATTTAAGAAATATTCTTTTTTCCCCTCACTGCCCAGAATCACATCAACTACTGGCATCGATTAATGACTCTCCATTGCTCCTATAGGATATAAAATAAACAGCACCAGAATATACTGTGGGACTCCAGAGAACCAGACTGGTTAATCATGTTGAATAGAGTGCTAATGTATTTATACATTTTAAAAGTTCTATTTGTGCTTTTCCTATGAAGGTTTTATTTTAGATTCTACAATATAATATATCTTAGTTTACTTATAAAATACATGATAAAAATGTACAATTGACATGACGGGGCTTTCAGTGAAGCAAAGTGCATAGTTCCCATATGAAGACTATCTAAGCAGACATATGATACAGAGAAAGGACTTTATAAAAGCCAAGCTATTCTGAATGTGTTTAAGTTGTAACACTCTCTGGTAGAGTTCTCGGTTTATTTATTGCCGGCTACATATCCTGCACTGGTAATTGCTTTCTCCTGGCAGCAAGAAATTTATCTGCCCTATTCTGCCCAAATACTGAAATTCACAGAGTATGAAAACCTCTCATTCTTCCATGAATCCTACAATACCTATGGGGAAGAAGATGGGATGGGCTAAGGATAGAATTTCAGTTTCAATTTTACATCATCTGGCTATTGTCAGTTCAAGTTTATTTCAATGGAAGAATTTGATGCACTTATGAGGTTAACATTTATGAGCTCAAATGGGGGGAAAAGGAGAGCTAATTTACTGGATTTGAAATGCTCTCTGGACATCACTTAGGATTGCAGCCTGTATGTGTTCTCTCAGCTGTTTGAACCCTTCAGGATTGATTTGTATCCACTTAAACATTTTATTGGTTTAGTTGTCAATGTATTGTTTCTTGAGTGAGAAAACTGAAGTGAAAACTTTTACATATTTTGGGTGAAAGGTAATTAAAACATATACTTGGCTAGTTTCCCACTGAGGTCAATACAAGTTTGGCCTAATTAAAGTATATAGAAGTTGGCCTGAGCTACATCCAAACAGCAGATTCCACACTGTTAAAATTGCAAGTTTATCATTATTCAATGATAGCTTCAAATAATGGCACGAACAGGAGAACTGAAGACACTATGTATTGTTAGCTATTCCATCAATGATTTTTACAGACACTCTGGGCCATGAAATGAAAGAATGAATTGTTTACCAGTGTCCTTAGAGCCTCATGATACCACTAGATTTATTTTTATAGAGCTCCATTTAAACAAAGCATTAGAAAACGTCTTACAGAGAAGCTCAATCATGCACCAAAATGAAAATGATACTTTCCAGAGAGGATCTAGAGCAAACGTTTACTCTGTAACTTCTGGACACCAAAAAGAATTGCAACATGAAAAATTCAACCACAATTTGCTCTACACAATGAGTCTAACTGACCTGTTAGAAACAGTTTAACCGGTTCTTCCTTGGATTAACAATTATTTAAAGTGAACTGACTTGTAACATGAATATAGTGACTTAGTCAATATGAATGTAAAAGTGACAGTTCAACTGTAGCATCCATTCTGTGAAAGGTGCCAGTCATAAAAAGATGCCTCTACCCTCAGGCATCTTAACAGTTTAGTAGGGGAGTTCGGCATGAGTTTGAATACAGTAAGTACATTTGAGAATGGAGGGACCACTTCTACCTGGGGAAATCAGGGGAGGTGGAATCCAAGTTGAGTCTTGAAGAAAGGGAAGGATTTAAATGAGAGGATAGGATATTATTTGGAACGTGGGTGGATTTGAGCAAGTCATTTATTTAACCTCTCTGGACCTCAGTTTCCTCACACAGAAACTAAACAAACAGCTCATCTGTACTGACTGTTCTAGATTTGCTTCTAAATTGTTGCTTTCAGCTCTAAATCTATGACTCTGAGATACTGGTCAACCAACAGGCATTTATCAGGCACTTACTATGTTCCAGGCACCAAGGCAGGCCCTGGAAACTGAAAGATAGAAATGAAACAGTTCCTGCCTCAGAGAGCTTCTATCTTATGATATGGTGAGGCTGGGAAGCAGAAAGGCGACCATTTCAAGTATGAGAGACTCGCATACAACAGCACAGAAGCAGAAGTGGACAGGGCAAGCGCCAAGCAATGTCTAGAAATCCGATTTGTCCCGCACATATAGTAGTACAAATATGAACAGGTAAGCTAGAACCAGATTATGGAGCTGCGTGATGATTGCTTTCTCTAGACTCCTAACACTGAAAATGAACCTGGGTAATGAGTCTAAATAAATCATACTTTTTCCTCAGTCAAAATCATGTAGAAAACATCCCCCCAAAAGGAACTTAGCCTTAAAAATATCGACTAAAGAAAACAATTTCCCTCAACCATACCTAATATCTGAATACCCCTATAATGTGTTACCACCATTAAAAAAAATCACCTGGGAACAATGCTGCTCTGTAGAAAGTTAGATTAAAGCCAAACAAAACAAAAGCCGACAAATTTTCATGATACTTAGAGTAAAATTCACCTACACTGAAGAGTCACAAAGCATTTATATTTTAAGCTTTTGTTTCCCAATGTAGAGAGCAAGTTATTTTCCCTGGTTAAAGAACTTCCAGGCATCACCAAGTAGATACAAAGATATTCCATAGGTCAAGCTGCTTTGGGCTTTCACACTAAATTAATTCAGCTGGTCCTGAAGACAAATGGGGTCTAGTGTTCCGGGGGTAACTCTGATGTAGGGTGGCAGGGGCAGATAGGATTATCTAGAGTTTCTTCCCAAAGAGATGGAGTTGGGAAAGTTGTATGAAGCTGCCTAGACATCTAGCTCTGGAGGTTACTGGAAGAGCCCATATAGCTAATTATTGGTTTGTTCCGAGACCTGAAGCCCATCTTAGCTTGGTATAGATTATCAATTGGCTTTCTTACCTCCACGCTTGTCTCTGCCCTATTCTGTATCCTCCAGTAGGAGCAGGATTTAGACATCCTCTCTGCCCTAACCTTGATCCAATTCCTTGTCCTCTTCTTCCTCTGTCCCAGGACTATTAGATACATATTGGACATAGTATCTGATGAGTTTTCATATCATAACTTCCTTTCTCTGATGTCCTAGAACACATTGTTATACCTCCAATATATTATTTATTCCTCTCGTTATTAAGTTTCTGGCAAATACTTCTTGTTGACTGAATTTTCCTTCATCTTTGTCATACCATATGCTATATATAATTTAGTTATGATTTAATAGTACCAAATGCTGATAGCCTGTGTCTCACTAATCCACAATCTTGAATGAGAGGTCAGATTTTGTGCTATTACCATTATTAACAATTATGATGATAACCTCGCTGAAAGGCTGCAAAGCAGCTGACAAGAGACTTCACTGTCAGACTGATCTGTCTCTGATGCACACTGGCTTTGAGATACTGCACTTTGTAAGATCTCTTAACCTCTCAGTGATCCAAGCAACCACTTACAACCGTTTAAGTGGCAGAGAAGCTGTTGATCTCTATTGATAGAAGGAATTTTCTTGCCTGGTTGGTTTTGAAATCGCAGACTTGGAGAAAAAATGACTAACATTGCTATTACATCAGCAACTGAATTACATGTGTACTGGTCAACGAATGACCTAGTACTGCTAAGCATTAACCTCAATACTTGAGAATACAGAAGTTCTGGGATATACCCAGGATAGAGCCATCAGTGGGGCCTCTAGCCAGCACTGGGAGTCGGTGTAGGGCTGAGGATCCTCTGAGCATTCTACAGTTACCTGTGTCATCAGACATTCTAGCTCATATAGTGATGATCTCCAAGCATGGAATTCTCTCCACTTCCAGATTCATTATAGGAATCCTTTAAATACATTTAAAATATGATTTAATTTTCATAAAACTTCTGGGGGAAAAGAGAAGGGGAAAAGATGTTATGTAAAGCAATGCATAACTGAAATGACTTGACAGCACAATCTAGTTGAGATTCCCTTCCATTAGGAAATGTGTGTCCAAGATGTAACAAAATCTGTCAGTCACAGGTCAAATCAATTAACATTTATTAATTAAGTGCCTACCATGTGCCAAGTACTATGCTAAGCTCTGATGCTATAAAGAAAGGCAAAAGACAGTCCTTGCTCTCAAGGAGTTCAGTCTAATGGCGGGGGTGGGGGGACAACATGAAAATAACTATCTATGTATTAACAAGCTATATAAATGATAAGTTGGAGCTAATCAACAGAGCGAATGCACTAGATTTAAGGGGGAATCAGGAAAGGCTTCCTGTAAAAGGTAGGATTTTATCTGGGACTTGAAGGAAGTCAGGAGAGCTGGAAGGTGGAGAGCATTCCATGCTTGGAGATCGATCATCAAAATCAATCACTCTATGAGCTAGAATGTCTGATGACACAGGCAGCTCAAGCATGCTTGGAGGATCCTCAGCCCTGGCCCCACTGATGTGCCTTCCCCACGATCATCCTCTGAGAATCCATTTGGTCAGCCAGCCTTAGTAGCTTTTAGGAAGGGGGATTGACTAAGATTGTACAATAATAACACTTGATACAAAATACCTCCCCATGAAGAAATGCATTCTAAATGTGGAAACGTGTTTTGCGTATCTCTGCACATTTGTAATGGTTTTTATTTTTCTTGACTTCTCAATGGTTGGGGGTGATTTTTGGAACTAAAAATAAAATTGAACAACACCCCCCAATCACCTGAGCTATACTCTCCCACAAATCCATACAGTGCCCAGGAGCAAACGGCTTGAAGTTTCATAGCTCTTGGTTGCTGTAATTCCTTTTATCCTATTCAGGGGGAGGGGGGACACTCAAATGTTTCCCTTAGGTAAAGTCAATTTGTGTCCTCAGCTCCCAAATTCAGATGATACCCTCAGCTGACTGGGGACACCACTAAGCTACTGATGGAAAGAGGGGAAATGCAAAATCTTCCGGACCATTTGAAACTTGCAAAGTCCTTGTCCTAAGGGGGGAGGAGGGATGTGCTGAAAAGCCACACTTGCCCCTCGACTCCCTTGGTAATTTAAGAAAGATTCACATGCCTGACCAAACTTCCTTGCCTAACTAGACATGATTCATGGGCAATGCCATTCCAGCTCAAAGTTCTTTTAGTACTTGGTCTTAAGGACTGTAAAGATACGCTCTAATCTAGGTAAGAAATATAGATGAAAATGGAGTAGGGGTGGTTCCCACACCACCTTTGCACCTATTCATAAAATAAAGCACTTTCCAGCTAAGTCTTGTGACTTTCATTACGGTGTATTGGCTCATTAGCTTACCTTCAGTTTAGCATATGCCACAAGATGTCTCCTTTGCTATTACTAATATGATTAAAATTTTTCTCATTAGGCTCATTTAACAATAAACTGATTCTCAACAACCCTGCTACTCAAGTGAATCTGTGATCCACCTAGTTTGGAGTTGTCTTCAATGAGGCAAGAATACAACCCTTCCATGCCTATGTGAACCTTGTTCATACCCTCCCGCACATTCACTATGGGAGCTATGCCCAACATACTGGTGGACCTTGTTGCATTCTCTTAACATGATGAGGGTACAGTGGAGCACTATGGCTATGTACTGGCCATTTCCACTCTTGTCACATAACCAGCCGTTCTTCTCTTTTTATTTTTTATACATTTCCTTGATAAAAATTTATATTTCTATTCTTAAAAAATTCCTTAATGGTTATGATGCAATTTGCTCAAACACATCAGTCACCTCTCCACTGTCCCTGTAAGACATTTTCAACTCTTGGGAGATTGTTATATCTACACATCATAACCATACAACACCTGCAAAGGTTCGTATTTAAAAAGATGGGCCTCTGTTTCCACAGGAAAAGTCTGGGATCATTAAAGGAGCTTCTCAAAAAACATTCAGCCTACTCTCCTTGTGTTCAGCTCTTAGCCCAATTTACCTTCCTGTACTGTCTATCCCAGGGATACGCACTAATAGTCAAGCTCTCAAAGTTCATCTAAATACTTGTCATAATGTAGGCCTCTTTTTTACATTAAAAAGTGTGACTTACTAGCTGTGTGACCTTGGCAAGTCACTTAACCCCAACTGCCTTGCCTTCCTCCCTCCAAAAAAAAAAAAGGTAAAAAAAAAGTGTGAGACAGCATGACTAATATGGAAATGTTTTACATGATTGCATGATTGCACATATACAACCTATATCAAAGTACTTACCATCTTGAAGGGGAGAAAATTTGGAAGATTTCATTTAAAAAAATGTTAGGGGGCAGCTAGGTGGTGCAGTGAATAGAGCACTGGCCTTGGAGTCAGAAGGACCTGAGTTCAAATCTGACCTCAGACACTTGACACTTACTAGCTGTGTGACCTTGGGCAAGTCACTTAATCCCAATTGCTTTGCCTCCCCCCTCCAAAAAAAAAGTAAATAATAAAAAAATGTTTCAAAATTTCTTTACATATATTGGAAAATATACTATTAAAAAAAAGGTGTGAGTCTTTTTCCATGATTTTATCTTCCCTCATATCAACTACCTGTTCCATTGATCCTTCAGTATTTTCAAAATTATCTCCTCCAGCACAGATCTCTCTTTATACAATGGGTTTAATCTGACTGCTTTACTCATCTTTGTTCTGTTAAATAATAAAGCCTAAACAATTACAACAGACAAACAGAACAATCAAACCTTGGTCAAAATAATGTACGCACTCATTAAGACCAATAGCAATGCTGACCCTAGTCTTTCTGGTACAAAGAATTTCAATATTCAGTTTTTCAATGTCTCTAAGGTTCTATTTAGAGCGTTCAGTTTCAGTCATCTGTCTGCTAGCATAGCAATGATCATATCATGACTCATGCCAGAATCATTTTCACAGGCATTCATTGGGAAGTAAATTAACATAATTCATGATATTTAGAAATTGTGCCTTTTCCATTCAGTAAGTTACACTTAAATATCTTAAGTGCTTCCAAACAGATCCCACCAAATGGAACCTTACTGGCCTCTAAGGCCAGTGAAACCTACCACTAAATCACCTATCTGATTCCCTTAGAACTTTCCAGGAAGATGATGAAATGTCATAGAAAAAGGAAGTAATAAGAGCAATGGAATGAAAACAAAAAGACAGAAAGATGAGAAAAAGTAGAGAATAGAACAAATGAAGAAAAATAGGATGAGAGGCTGGAACTAAAAAGTAAATTAAAATTGTGGAGAACAGAAAGAATGCTATCTCAAAAGGTGTATTAAGTATTTTTTCCTCCCAACATACATAATTTCTATTTCTAACATTTAAGAAGAACTTTTAATGCCAGATCCATCCCTAAGATGAACAGAAAACAAATTTCCACATGAGGGTTAAGAAAATAAACACAATTCTTCTTTAACAAATCTTTGATTTCTTGAAAACAGTTTTGCTTATAGATATGAAGAGATAATTGACATTTCTTAAGCTTGAGGAGCACCACTGGTGTCTTCTACTTTTATAATTGCATTTTACCAAAGGTCCCATTCTTTAAATATCATGTAAAAGAAAGCAGTCTACTCTTTGGCATTAACTCCTAACCTGGGTATTTCTTTATACATCAAGGCATGTCATCAAATTTTAAAAATAAAAACTCCAAAAATCATCCTCTTTCTCTCTCTCCCTCTTCCCCACCCCTCTTCCCTCCCTGTCACCTCATTTCTTCCCTGCCTCCTATCTGTCTCTGTATTGGTAACTTTTAAAAGTAGGCAGAGGTAGGCAGTGACTGGAAGTGTTGGGATATAAAACAAACTATGATAAGGTAACATGAAAGCATACATCCACTCACACATCTACATTCCGAGTCTGTTCCCAAAAAACACTCTGTCCCCTTCTTTTAAAAAAAAAAGTCATTATTTTACCCATGATGGTAGAAACTGATTTTATAAATAGCTTTATATTAAGGAGTTGGGGCATTAAATTTACTTCCTTTCACAGTAAAATCTGTAGTTTGAAAGATGACTATGTAGAGAATTCCATGTCTGACTCCACAGAATTAATCTAAAATGGAGGTATTTCAGACACTGTGATGCCTAGATGGAGCAGATGTTGGCAACAGAGGACTGATTCCAACGCTCCTTAGATCAAACAATCATACCACACAGGCAATCAAATATTCCCTAAATTGACACATGAGGCTTGTCCTAGGACTAAGGAATCTGAACAACTTACCTAGAACATGAACCAAACACAACTGGTCAACCCCAGGGTGGGTCAGTTAACTTCACTGTGTTTCATGGTCACAGATTTTAACATCTCATTAAGTGTCCATATCATCCTATTTTATTTACCATCTTAGGTGGGAGGCAGTTTAGCACAGTGGAAAGACCACTGGCTCGGTAGTTAAAGAACCTATATTCAAATCTCTATTATTACTTGTTATCTGTGTGACCCTGGGGAAGTCACTTAGTTTCCCTGAGTCTCAATTTTATTATCTAAAAAATGAGGAGGCTGCACTATATGGATTCCGAGAAATTTTTCAGATCTAAATCTATAATCCTATGATGCTGCTGACATTTATTTACTACTATGTGATCTTGGGCAAGTCATCAAATATCTCTAGACCTCAATTTCTTCACTTATAAAATGAGCTCCCAATCTATGCTCCCAAAACATGTTATCTGTAGTGATAGGGAGTAAATAGCCTATTCTAAGGCCTAGAGTCCATCTTTCTCATTTTTTCCAGACTAATGTTGGGCCCACTAACAATAATTCTAAATTTTTTTTACATTATCCCTAAGGTGTCAATTACTATTATTAACCTTGTTTTTAGAGGACAAAACTGGAACCAACAAGAGTTTATTCTACATACACTGACATTCTGTGGCTGGATTAAGACTAAAACTTAACTTGGAGATAAGACTTTGCTAAGAACAAAGAGAAAAGACTATTTGCTAGCAGAATCACAGTAGGCTAGAACCAGTACCATTTTTTTAAAAGGAATGTCTACAGAGTATACTTAAAAATTTTCTTCCAGTAGGCTGCAGAGGACAGGTGGCCACCATAGCAGAAAGGACAGAGATGGGTAATAAAGGCACACCTGTGCCTAAGCAAAAAAAAAAAAAAAAGTAGTTTAAAGTCCAAGTCACCTTTCTCTTGAATGGTCTCTTAGCAGAAGTTATATTGTTTAAAACAGAATGGGAAGAGTTCAAGAATCTCTGCTTATGAGTACCTTCAAAGGCAGTACGTTTCACTTTTAGATATCTCTAATTGCTAGCAGGAATGTTTTCCTGAAATCAAGCCTAAATTTGCCTCTGCTACTTTTACCCATTGCTCCTAGTTCTGCCCTCTGGAACTAAGCAATATGAGCCTATTCCCTCTTCCACATGACAGTGTTCTTCAGATAGCTGAAGCCAGCTATCATGTCTCCTATAACCTTCCTCTTTTCTAGACTAAAAATCCAGGGTTCCTTCCATCTATTCTCATAAAGCATGGATGTGAAGCCTGTCACCATCCTTGCTGTCCTCCTCTGGACATTCTCAAATGTAGGTACACGAAATTAAACACAATACCACTCTAGGTATGACCCCCGGGGTACAGTAGGACTGTCACTTCTTTAACCTAAGATAATGTGGCTTTCTTAGCATAACTTAAGATTTCATTAGCATTCTGGATTATGTATAGTACTGTGGACTCTTACTAACTTTTAAGTCCATTAAAACCCTCAAATCTGGTGGGAAGAAAGTTGTGTTAGGACCAAGAGGAAGGAGCAGTTTCCCTCACAAACACCCTTTTAAAACTTGAAAACTATATCAGAAGAAATAGTGATAGAGAAAACCAAAGAGAATCAACTAAAACTCCATAATTAACTCTAGGACTCCACAAAAAGATCACCAGAATCCTGCGGAAGCATAGAGTGGAGATGCCAAGGTAGGCAGAAGGTGAGCCAGACTGAAGCCCAGGTGAAGGGCAGCCTAGGGTGGTGAAGGGGCATGCTCAACCCAGCATCCAAAGAGCCTGAGCCTCAATTACAGAGACCATCTGATGCCTGCAGCAGGTGGGGTCTGCTCTTAGACCTCAAATTCAGGATTACATAGGGCCTAATTATATCATCAAGGAGTATGGAACAGAATTCGACCGAAGCACAAATCCTCAATACAAAAACTGAGACTGGAAATATTAATAAAGAGAAGAAAAAATGAGGAGAACAATGAAGAAATATCTTGGACTGAAAGAAGCCCCAAGTTAAACCCAGGAAAGAGTAAATTCACATAGCTGACAAAAAGCCTCAGAGGAAAAAAAAATGTCCTGGACTACAAGAGTATCTGGAAGAAATGAAACAAGATATATAAAGTGGAAGAGCTAAGGAGAAAAAAAGTGGTAAGGAGAATTAATGGCTTAGGATAGATAGTGGTAAACTTTAGCCTGGAAGTGAACTCTGTGAAAATAAAAGTGAGTCAAAGACAAAACCATGAAATATGAAAATAAAAGATTTTTTAAAAAACAAGAAAATGCAAGATATAATAAAAAATGACACAGAAAACAGGCCCCAGAAAGATAATACAAGAAGCATCAGAATATCAGAAAATCATAACAAAAAAAATCTGCTACCATATTTTATGAAACCATAAACAAAAGCTGTCCAAAACTACGAGAAGCAAAGACAAAGTGAAAATAGGAAGGATTCGCTGACTGATCATCTCCTGAAAGAAATATTGAAATGGACACTCTCAGAAACAGCAGAGTCAAAATTCAGAGATTCCAGGCAAAAGACAAAAGATGGCAAACAGCCAAGAAGAGCTCAGATACCGAAGAAATAAAGCCAGGAACACTCAAGACGACATTTTTCACGAATAAAAAAGAAAAAGAACAAATCAATCAGTTGAGCATGCAACTATAATCAGAAAAGCAACAAACCAAAACTTCACAACCTAACATAAAAGTAGAAAGCACAAAAATAAAAAAATTAACAAAGGTGGAAGCAAAAAATCACAGAATTAATAAAAAATCAGAATTTTAAGAATTCCAATAAAATAACCAATGAACCTGATTTAAAAAGACAGGAAAAAAACAATTTGTATGAAAATGAAAAAGCAAAACTCACAAAGGAAGAGTAAATAAATCACACTATGAGAAACTACTCTGCCCAATTACATGCCAACAAAACCAGTAACTTAGGTCAAATGAATGAATATTTACAAAAAGTATTAAATGCCCTGATTAACAGAAGGAGAAATCAATTTTTAAATAACTATGAGGAAAAAAAAAGAACTCCCAAAGGAAAAAAAAAACTCCAAGATCAGGCGGATTTACAATAAAATTATAACAAGAATTCAAAGAATAATTAATTTCGATATTATATAAACTTTATGCAAACTTTTTATAATATACTGATGGCCCACAATCTAGATACTGACATCAAAGTATACGAAGTAGAGAAAGGAAACAATAGACCAATGCCCCTAATGAATACTGATGTAAGAAATGAAATAAAATACTAGGAAATAAGGAAAAGAAACATTTAAAAGATGTATACATTATGACTAGGTTGAGTTTTCTTAAACACAGGTTTGATTCAATATAAGGAAAATTATAAACATAATAGACCATATTAACAAAATAGCGACATGATCATATCAATAGATACTGAAAAGGTTTGACAAAATCCAAATGCATATCTATTAAAACACTAGAAAGCATAGGAATAAATGGTCTTGTTCTCCACATAGTAATATCTATCTAAACTGAACTTCCACCTAGTCGTATCTCCCCCATTCCAATGATTTTGAGCCTCAGCTGTCATTATTCAAAGTCCATTCTCTGTTCTCTGATACCCATCTCCCTCAACTGAACTATGGCATACCCCGCCATATCCCACTTTACAGCCACCTTTCCCTTCTACTTTTCTTTCTGGAACACATGCTGTTAAGGTACCGAACCTGATTTCACCTTCAGTCTTTTCCTTCCCCTCTCCTTCCATCTTCTGGCTCTCACTGAGATCTGGCTCCATCCTGATGACACAGCTTCCTTGGCCACCCTTCCCAGCACTGACTGTACTTTCACTCTTTACCTCCTGGTCAAAGATATCCCTCTACATGCACAAGTGATCGCATTCTAACCCATCTTCTCCAGCAGATTTTTCCCTCTGTCATTCCCATTTTCTTGATTATCTTTGTCCACTGGATGCTTCCCTACTACCTGAAATCATGTCCTAGTCTCCCCCATCATCAAAAAAAAAACCAAACCCCAAACCAACCCTCACTTGATCCATTCCTTCCTGCTAGCTATCATCCCATATCCTTCTTTTTCTGGCTGACCACTTTGAAAAGGCCATCTACAACACTTCTTTTCTGTCACTTTCAACAGCCTGACTTTTGATGTCATCATTCAACCAAAATCTCTCAGAAGTTATCAACGCTCTACTTTAATGACCTTTCTCAACCTTCTTCCTTTGATAAGGGTCTCACTCACGTTCTTCTTGGTACTCTCATCCAAGTTCTTATCCCAGGATTCTATTCTGGTTTTTCTTCTTCCTGTCTGACCATTCCTTCTAAGTGTCCTCTGCTGGATCTTCACCCAGGTCACTCTGACAGCGGGTGTCCCCTGTGCGCTGTCCCGATCTCTCTTTTCTTTTCCCTCTAGACCGTTTTGCTTGGCAATCTCATCAGTTCCCTTGGGTTAGGTTATCATTTCTGTGCAGATAATTAAACTCTCAGATCCACTTTTAGCCTCTCTTCCAATCTCCAGTCTCCTATCTCCAAGTGCGCATCAGACATAGTGGACTGGATGTCTTGTAGACATCTTAAACTCAACAAGTTCAGAACTGAGCTCATTAATTTCCCCCCAAACCTTCCTCTCTCCTGTTCTTATTATTTTTGAGGGTGCCACAATCCTCTCAGCCGCCCAGGCTCAGTCCTAGGTGACATGTCCAACTCATTCCTCACTCTCACTCCCCATCCACATCCAACTATCTCCAAGTCCCGTTGATCTTTCAACAACATCTCTTAAATGCATCTCTCCTCTGGAACTGCTGCCACTCAGGTGCAAGCCCTTATCATCATATCTGGACTATTCCAATAGCCTTCTGACTGGTCCTCCTCCCTCAAGTCTCTCAGCACTCTATCTTCCGCTCTGTTGTCAAACTGCTCTTCCTAAAATACAGGTCTGACCATATCACCCTCTGAACTCCAGTGGCTCCTCATAACCTCCAGGATCCCAAAATCCTCTTTGTGGAATTCAAAGCCCTTTACACCCTACCACCCTTCAGCTTTCCAGGCTTCCTACGCCTAAGGTGCTCCTTCCACACATGTACTCTGGGAGCCAGAGCTAGCAGCCTCCTTATTGATGCTCATTCCTCAACTCTGTTTTCACTAGCTCTCTATGAAGCCCAGGACTCTCTCCTTCCTCATCTCCATCTCCTAGGTTCCCTGGGTTCCTTCAAGTCTCAGCTACGATCCTACCCTCTATAAGAAGCATTTCCTGATTTCCCCTTAATGTTAGTGCCTTCAATTTGTTGATTATCTCCAATTCACTCCAAATATAGCTTCTTTGGACACAGCTGTTTGCATATTGTCTCCCCCATTAGAATATGACCTCCTTGAGAACACAGACTATTTTTTGCCTTTCTTTGTTACGCAGTGCCTGGTACATAGTAGGTACTTAATACATGCTTGTATTATTGTACTAAAACCAAGAGAAAACGTTGTATATAATGAAGAAAAGTTGGAGAGCTTTCCAGTGATATCAGAGGTAAAAAGATTTTGTCATTATAACCACTACTAGTTAATATTAGTTACAGATAAAATTTAAAAAATTAATTTTATTATTACCATGATTACTACTATTATTATTTAATATAGTATTGGAAATACTAGCTCGAGCATAAGACAAGAAAAAAGAAGTCCAAAGAATAAACATAAGCAAAGAAGAAGAAAAAATATCACCTGTAAATGAAAAGGGTCATTGACCTAGAGCAGAAATGTCTAACACATAGCCTTCAGGCTGTATACAACCCACAGCACTCCTGGGTGTAGCCCAAACCAGATTAAAATGTAATTGACAAATATTTAACCAAATAAATAAAAAGACAATAAAACGCTGATAATATTACATTTTAAAAGGAAGTTAGAGTGTGGAGGCCACAGGGATCCTTGCCTATAGATTAGTGGTCCATGTTTCTATCTGAGTTTGATACCACTGATCTAGAGAAACCAGAGCCAACTAAAAATTAATTGAAACTTTTAGCAAAATCATAAGACTTAAATTAACTTCACCCGAATCACTTGCATTTCTATATATTGCCAACAAAACCCAGTAGTACTAAAGGACATAAAGGAACATTCCATTCAAAATAACTACAGAATGTATAAAATACTTGTCTATCTATCAAGATACACATAGAATCTATATACAAGGAACCATGAAACAGAAACATAGACCCAAATAATTTGGTAAATATTAAGTGCTCATGTAGGTTAAGCTAATACAATAAAAATGATAATATTCCCTAAAGTAATTTACTTATGCAAACTAGATAAATTATCGGAATTTTATTTTTTAGAGTCAGAAAAAATAACAACAAAATTCATACGGAGGAACGAAAGATCAGAAACCTCAAGGAAAATAATAAGAAAGAAGGGGGACTACCAGTGTCAGATCTCAAACTACACTACAAAGCAGTAATTATCAAAATGATTTGGTATTAGTGAAGAAGAGAGGTCAATTAGTGGAACATATTAGGAAAGCAAATGAACACAGGAACACAGTCTGGGACAAACCCAAAGTTATTCAGTTACTGGAGTAAGAATTCACTATACTAACAAAAACTTCTGAGAAAACTGAAAAGCAACATGGCAAAAATTAGGGTTCTAACCCTAAACCAACATTTCACATTATATATCAATATAAGCACCAAATGGATACAAGTGACATCATAAGTAAGTTAAAAGAGCAAGGAAGAAATTACCTTTCAGATAAATGTACAGGGTTAGAGTTTATGCCTAACCATACTACAGAAAGTAACAACATGGGCAATTTTAATTATATAAAATTTAAAATAATTTACACAACAACTCATCTGCTTAAAATTAGAAGTGAAATATGTAAACAGTATAAAATCTTTGGAAAAAAGTTTCTCTCACAAAGAATTTTTTCCCCAGATCTACTGAGGAACCGATTCAAATTCATGAAAATAATTGACAGATGACCAAAAGATATGAACAGGAAGTTTTCAGAGGAAGAACTCCAGCAATATGTACAAATGGTCCAATTCACTAATAATGAAAAGACTGCAAATTAAAATCAACTCTGAAGTTCCACTTCATACCCATTACATTTGAAAAGATTACAAAAAGAGAAAATGAAATTGCTAGAAGGGCTGCAGGAAAAGAGGTACACAAGTGTACTGTTGGTGGAGTTGTGAATAGCTCCAGCCATTCTAGAAAGGCAATTCAGCTTCCTCATCTGCAAAATAAGACTGCTGGCTTAGATGATTTCTATGTCTTATTCCAGGTCTAATGTTCTATGAATAGAATGATCAAACTTAAAACTTTAAAAACGTTTCAACTTTTTAAAATTAAAAAAAACTTAATTTTAAAATTAATTTTCTTTAAATAAGACACAATATCATATCATGTCTCTATCTCTTCGCAAATAACCATCCAATCTGATAAACTGTTTAGATGATGACATGACAAAAACAACACAGGGCCAGTCATAGACCCTTACTAGCAGCCGGTTTCTGTAATAAAATATTGGCCAAATGGGCAAGTTTGATGACGTGCAAATCTATGAATGCAGACGATTCATTCTTCAGCCTCCCATGGGAGAAAGAGATGGCAGGCCACAAAACCCTGAGTCAGTCTTGAATTTTCCCACTGCTTTGTCCCCTGCAACCATGCAGGTGCCAAGTCCTACAAATTCTGTCTCTGCAGTGTCTTTCAATATTTGTCCCTTCCTTTCTATTCCAATTACTATTACCTGAGGTCAGGCCACTTGATGAGACTTTTCCAACAGCCTTGTATCCTGTCTCCAATTTCTTCCCCTTCAATCTATCTTGTAGACTTCTGAAAGACTAATCTCTGAAGAAGAGCTTGAATTGTTTCATTTCCCTGCTCAAAAACTTTCTGCTGGTCCCTACTGCCTCCACAATAAAATTCAATTTTTTTTGGCATTTCAAGTTTTTTACAACAGAGGATAAATCTACCTTTCCAATTTTCTCTCTCACTACTCCCATATTTTCTAGTCAAACTAAACAACATTTAGTTCCCTAAATATGTACTGCTTTCCTACTTGTATTCCTTTGCCTACATATATATATATATATACACACACACACATATATACCTACACACATATACACACATACACATACATATACATATACATACATATACCTGTACCGTGTTCCCCTGTTGAAACCTTACCCATCCTGTCAAGGCTAACTCAAATGCTATTTTTTCATGCTATCTTTCCAGATTCCTCCAACTAGATGTGATCTCTCCCTCACATGAGGGAGTCATACCTCTTACAACACAACCCATTCTGTCTCCTATTATAATCATTACTGCATATGCCTTACCTGTGTTATCCCACATTGGACTGTGGCCTCTTTAAAGGTCAGGATTATGTCTCACTCATATCCCCTACAGTACTCTGCATACAATACCTCTTGAGTACTTTAAAGGCCATTGAGTTCATCACTGAGGCTACTTCCTCTACCAATTCAGATCACTGATCCTGCCTCACTAGGTGATTTCTCTGAGTTGCTATGGCTATAAACTCATCAACTGGTGGGTGATAAGCAGTCCAGTCATAAGCATACTTTAACCAAGCCAGCCTGGTCCTGGGCTGACTGAAATGAAGCTCACTGCTAAATAAGCTTGTGGATAAAGCCCTTCCACATGGACAGGACTTCTGTCCTGCTGGTTTAGCCTTAAAGAATCCAGGGTATTCTCCATATCATAAGTAAGCTGAGGAGTACCTGAATAGGAGCTGGATATAGGAGATACGCAATAAATACTTAATGAATTTGCCTCCATCTTGCATACACATTGTCAACTGGTTATGTTGCTACCTTTGGGAATTGGGTATTAGTCCTGGGTAAAACGGTAAAAATCCTGCCCTTAGCCACGCAAGTTTCCTATTCCTTAAGCCCAGACTTTCTCCCTCAGATTAGGGTCCTATCTCTTTGAACAAATTGTAGCAAACTTGGAAATTAAGGCAGCAAGGTGTTACAATAGATAAAATACGGGGCCTGGAATCAGAAGATCTGAGTTCAAATCCAGCCTCAGATACTTCCTAGCTGTGTGACCTTTTTTTTTAATACAATAAGTTACTTAACCTCTGCCTTTAGTTTCCTCAATTGGAAATGGAAATGATAACAGAACCTACCTCCCAGAACTGCTAGAAATAAGAAAATATTTGTAAAAGTGCTTCTTACAGTGCCTAGGATGTAGTAGATGCTTAATAAATGTTTGTTCCTCTCATTCCCTTTACCTGTAAGAAAAGCCTAATTGTCACAGGATGTCATCTGTTCAACCTACTTAAAGTGTTAAAGCAAAACAGTAAAAATAACACAGGCTGTTAGAAATACAATGGAGCCAGGTCCAGTTAATTTCCAAACTCATTCTACCTTTCATGGGCTTTTGTGAACATACAAAGTTGTTGCTAGTGTTGACACAGATTAAGGGCAATATTATGGATCCTTTCAAGGGTAAGCATTTTGAAAGGTTCGTGTATTGGCTTCAGGTTCCTTTGCCTAGCATTAATGACTTCGTGCCATTTACAAACCATACTATTGTACACAGTTCTAGATTTCTTTCTGCAGATACAGAGTATTCAAATTAGGATGGTGGTTTGGCCAAAAAGAGAATATGTCTTATGACAAAAGGTATTTTGATATTTTTCTAACTCCTACCCCTTCCATTCTCCTAAATGAGAACAATCAATAGAATGCTATTATTTCACCTGTGTGTTTCATCCTCACCCTCATTCCCCTGAAAAATGGATCAGCATCATTCCTCTCATTCTTACACATTTTTTCCAGACCTGGGGAGGTAAATGACTTAAAATCACACAGACAATTACTTGAGTGAGCTGGAGAGCTGGGATATCAGACCCTAGGTCTCCTGACTCTGATTTTCAGGATGGATTTTTGTGTTGGTCATTACAGTATGGTATTTTTCTGTACTTTTTCTAGCTATTTCTCAAGAATAACTTGGGGTTGAAATTGGAGTACAGTTCCACTCCTGCGAAGGAGGAGAGCTAGCTATTTATACATCATACTAAGCAGCTCGTTCTCTCCAAACCCAGGAAAGGTTTCCATCAGTAGTTTCAAACAATCTTGGTCTCCAAATAGATTTGGACAAGATACTTTTTTCATACAGTAAGTTATAGAATATTATAATTGAAAGGGTTCTTGGAACTAAAATCAGAACTTTAGGTCTCTTAAATTCAAATGCAAAGCCTTTTCCAATATACATTTTTTAAGTCCTCAAATGAAGATAATTATTTTATGCCCACTTTTTATATCAGGAGGAGATTTTAAGCATGGGATATTCACAAAGGAAGATCCAGCTACCCTCATTATTATGTCTGTTCCTTAACATAAGGTACTGTACGTAATGATTCAGGAAGCAAAAGTTCCTTGTTGACCTTACTTAAAATATTCAATAGCTCCCTGCCACCCCCCAACCCAATTAAAATTCTAGCTTCTCTTTTTGGTTCCTTAAATTTTCTTAACAATCATCTCTCTGTTAGTTAATGTCTAAAAAATCCTCCTGATATTAGGGAGGGACCAGAGAAATATGTAAAATAATTTCAGTAAAATAGGGTTATAATAGAGTACATTACTACATGGATCTGAATATAGGGTTGATTAATTTACTATCCCATATTTAAAAACACACACAGAATAAGCCTATCAACATGCCTAAACCAATGGTTTAATTTATACAGCTGATCCTAGAACTGGTTTCTTATGTCAGCTTTAAAGCGTATCCTATCCACTGTGTTTTCGTTTGTAATGACTGTTACAGTGGTTTCTACCATATTCAACTGGACCTTCCCATTAGATATTGTGCCACAAGCCCATAAGTACAAATTCACACTCACATCTCTCATCATTTTCACTGCCTCCCTGGTCCTCCCAAGCTTCCTTGCACACATCGCTAGCCTCCTTTTAATGTAGACCAAGACATTGGTATCTCGTCCTAGAAGGGGAAAGAAGAATGAGAATTATGAAACCATGAGTGTTCTGCTGAGGAAAGAAAAAAAAAGAATAATACAAAGAGGTCCATTTACCATCCCCACAGAGGAAAAACACGAGTGAAGATTTATTGCTCTCCTTCAGCACTTCTGCTATTGCCAAGAGCCAGAACCCTATTGTGGGTGATCAACAATCTGAACCCATTAATAGCAGAGGGAATGTACCACAAAACACTAAGATTTTGAAAGGTCAGATCGTCATGTGCCTGGTGACCTAGACAGTACTATTAAGTAAAGATGCTGAACACACAAATTAATGTCAGATTAATGATCTAGTTCTTGGTAAATATTTAGTAAAGAAATTCATCTGCTAGATAGCGCCTAAGACTATGAATAAACCCATCTTGCACGAAGGCTTGTAAGCCAAGAATTCCCCTCCTCAAGTGTGCATGTTTTTTTCTAAGAATGCAAAGAGGTGAATCTCAGGTTGCATCCTGATGAACAACTTTTTTTCCCTCTCTGACATTAAGTCTGGAGAAGCCACATCTTGAACTTCTGTTTTATATTATTCTTGCCCTAGAACTAGTGACATCATAATCATCTCCAGGTCCCCAAAGCAGTCTATTGTAGATGGCAGCATAACACATTCCAGATATGACAATAGGATATGCAATGGAATACAAAAACACCCTTGTGTTAGAGAAAGCATTGACAAGCTAAATAGTTACAACAATAGTCATCAATATGACTCTTAGAAAATGCATTACCAACTTTTCATCTTAATCTTTTATTTAATTCTATGTCTTTTTAAATATGTTTTCAGACCAGTGAGAACATGCATGCGCTTAATCCTCTATAAAATTACCATATTTCAGAAAATATGACACACCTGTTGTAGATTAAGTACATGTATAATATGTAGCCATTAAAAGATTTTAAGACCAAAGTCCTAACATTTCAAGTCTTAAACAATGAGAACAAGATGTGTGTTGAAAACTTTCCAAGTACCTACAAATTATTTTAAAGATGTGATTATACTTTTTTGGATAGATTTAAGCAACAGGTTGAAAGGATTGAATTTTGAGGAGAAAAGAAACAAGAGGAAAGACAAAATTTTTTCAGCTGTATTTTAGATTATGTAATTTTATGTATTAATACCCAAATAGTTCATAAAACACTCATTAACTACATATGTTTTCAAAATCCATTGTGTTGTGCCTAATGTTCATGTTTTCCAAATCAGGGCGTAGAAACAGGTGGTGATTAGAGAATTGCTTAAGCATGTTTGCTCATTGTAAATTAAATCTACATGTAATGAGGTATGTGTACATATCCCTGCATATGTGAACTGTGTGCCAAAGATCACCACGGTGCCTGAATAGTGAAATCTAATGCAATGTGGGTTGTCATACAAAACCAAAATCAACGCTAATGCTTAATTTAAACTCCCTTCTAGGAGAAGAAAACACTAAGTCTCATCTCTTCCTCGACAAACTACAGTTGGGAAAGAGAACACTGAAGAAAAGGCCCACACTGTTCTAAAAACGACCTGTGGATGGGCAATGACACCACTTTCTATATGGGTAGCTAACTTCAAAATTCAACTAATGAGTACTGGGGATGCCAAAAGTGACCTAATTCTCCAGTTTCTGCCTCATACCTCGGTCCTATAAGCCTAAGATAAATGAACATAGGATTAGAAGACCAGAACATCAGATGATGTAAAGGAGAGCCAAAAAAGGGCATTAATTTGAGACAGTCTTTAAAGACAGCAATATAAAATTTCTGTTAAAAAGCAAAAGAAAGGCTATTATAATCAGCAAGCAACACATAAACATTTAGCTTTCTATATTTAAAACACTAGTCTTTTAATAAGTTCTTGAACAATCCATAATAACAATTTTTGGGTGGTTCCATTTAATAATTATACTTTTTATTGACATATGGGTAAGCATTGGCCTCCCTGAGCCTCAGCTACTTCATCTGTAAAATGAGGGAGTTAATCTAGATGAGTTCTAGGATACTTTGAAGCTCTAACATTTTATGATTCCCTGAGTCTTCCAAGGCCAATTTGGCTGCTAAAAACAATTTTAATTTATATTTTGGTACAGGAGACATTTCATAGTGAAGAAATGCGTAGGAATGCTATAGCCACGCTTCTACATTATTAATGTTCACTTCCATGACTGTGTCTACAGGCAAAAAAGAAATACCAAACAGAAGAATCAAGCTACGAGCTTATCTGGCTAATGAATAGAATGTTACTAGTCATCTTTCTTTTGAGAAAAGCTTAGATACCAACTCTTCCATGAACTCTTCCCTGATTCACCCCCTTCTCCCTTCTCAGAACTGCTTCACGTCCCCTCTGTGCTGAACCTCTCCTGATCCTTTACTGAATTCTTAACTTGTAATACAGTTACTTCTGGGTGCATATCATCCCTCTATGAAAATGTAAGCTCCTAAAGAAGAAATACCATGTCTTTTTTTCCATCTTGTATCCCAAACACTTAGCACAGTGCCCTACATATAGCAGGGGGTTAAGAAGGGTTTGTTGAATCACCCTGAACGGAGGAACTTACCAAAGGAAGAGTACACACACACACACACACCAAAAAAAAAATTAAGAGGAAAAGAGGTCCATAACTAAATTTCAAAAACAAATACTTGCTTTAGTCTAAGCAAGCCAAACATTGAAGTGGTTGGCTGGGAGTGGAGGGGTGGGGTGGGGGGGAATCTCATTGTTTGGTCCGTTATTAATCAAAACATCCACAGAGTTAACCCAGAAGAAGTCTTACTGTGTTGGGCTTCATACTGAGCTCCATGATGCTGGAGCTGCTGGGAACGTCTGTAACAGCCTTCTCCTGCCTTCAGAGCCTGTTTGAAGAGTTTCTCTGCCTCTACAATAGTGGTGGCTTCCTCTTCAGCCAGGAGGATATATGCTGTGGCACACCTGTCAATAAGATAAGCAAAAAGCAATCATCTACAATAAATCTAAGGAGACACTTAGGGACCACGGGCAGGTGGAATGGCAAGCAGAAATTTTGAATCATGGCAACAGGGGTCATCTGGCTCATTTTCTACAGTGTTTGTCTCTACAAAGTAATTATTTTTTTAAAAATAGAAGAAAGAAAAACCTGCATCTCAGCTTTAAACTCAAATCAAAAAGCACAGGTCAGCCCAGTACACTAAGACAAAGGTACTGGTTTTTTGTTTATTTGTCATATATTCTTTTCAACCTATGGTCCTTCTTTGAGTGAGAGAAGAATCTATCCCTACCCCATGAAGTTTTTTCTTTGATGCCTTATCGTGGCATGGCATGGAGATGATTGTGGCTTCTTAAAATCCATGCCATTAAAATCCATCCATAAACTTTGGAAGATTTGAGTCTAGGACCCGGAGAGGGAGGGATATGGCAGAAGGGAACAAGCATTTATTAAGTGCCTACTATGTGCCAGGCACTGTACTAAACACTTCACAAATGCTATCTCATTTGAAGATGAACATAATTAATTATGAGAATTCTTTGGTCACAACAATCTATGAATCCCTCCCCCCCCCCCCAAAAAAAGAAAAGAAAAAGAAAAATGGGCTTAGTTCTACTTTTCTCAGCAACGATGATAGAATGGCAGAAGTGGGGAAGGGGAAAGAAGGGTATTAAGAATTACAGAAGATGGTGGCTGGGAAGCAGTGACTGGCGTGAGCTCCCCACCAAATCCCTCCAAAAACCTATAAAACAATGGCTCTGAACCAATTCTAGAGCTGCAGAACCCACAAAGTGGCAGAGGG